>OY744527.1:59136097-59203597 GCA_963556195.1 Sepiola atlantica
CTCATAAATACTCAGTAGGGAAAGATGGGAAGCAAGCGACAATTAAAATAATTGTAACACAATAAATATATAAATATTAGATTGTTTGTACAAACAAGTCACACACTTATCAAGGCACAAAGGCCACTCAAGGATAATTGTTAATGAGTTTGTCAGGTGGATCCACCTTGACAATTGGAGGCGAAGGTTGACACTGGCCAAAGTTTTATTATTTGAAAATACGGCTCGACAAGAATTTGTTAACATTTGACTTAAAAACGACTTAGTTGTAGTCAGCCGGGAAGCAGCTCCGAGGTATTGTGTTCCACAGACTAGTAGTTCTTGGAAATAAACTTTGCTCATGGAAATTCCGTTTAGTTTTAGGTACACAGAGAAATAAAAGGAAATTATTTACAGTGGTTGTAGCTAGGCAAGTTTTTGCTGTGAATTTTTTACAGGGGTGACGAGAGATTGGAGATCAGTCGAGCACCTACCTTGACAATAACAATTAAGTAGAGAAAGACTAGCAGCGTTTGTTTTGTGATAAAGAGGCATCAGAGTAGAGAAAAGATCACCCCACTAGATTTCGAAGTCGATTTGGTATTCTGTTAAGGCAGGAAAGGGTGATCAAAGCGGCACTTCTCCAGGTGTGGCAACAGTTCTCCATCTTATAGCGTGTTTGACTCTTATACAGCCAGCGGATTGCGTCAGGAGTGAGATACCTTCTGGAACTGTAGAATGATTTATATAAATGAGGGTATATAAAAAAAAAGACGTGGAAATAATAAAAGCAAGAGGGAAAAACGAAGGAAAAGACAGAAAAGAGCAGAACAAATGAAAAACAATAAAAAATAAAAATCTCAAATAAAATCGTTCGAAAGAGAAAAAGAGAACGGTGTTGAAGATTCAACTATCTATTTAAAGAGATTATATATATTGGGTTCGACAAAAAAATTCGTTCGTGTTTTTTGAATGTCATTATTCGGGCTTACTAAAAGTCGTTTTATATTCTTATTCTTCAAATCCTGCAGTTGGAGTAGTCAGTATGTTGACGTCAGTATGTAATATGCCTCCAAGCAGAAATGTTCTTACATTTTTTCTTGTATTTCAGGCTATGAAATGGAAGATCAAGCAGAACACTGCCACCATCTGGTGCTTTTTTGCTACAGAAAAGGTAAAAACAGCATCAGAAACCAGCATAAAGCTATGCCATGTGTATGGGGAGAATGCTGTTAGAGAACGTGTGTGCCAGAAATTCTTTGCTCGATTTCGAAAAGGGTATATTTCAGTGACAGATGCTCCTCGCTCTGGCCGGACAATGATGATCGATGGTGACTAAGTGAAATCCGTAGTTGAATAATTGTCGTTTGACAACCAGACAAATCACAGATTTTCTCAATGTTTCAGAATTGAGCGTGAAAACATAATTGCATAAACTCGGTTATGTTTTTGAATTTGATGTTTTAGTTATTCCTTCCTAAACAAACGAACGTACTTTTTGGCCAACCCAAGAAAATGAAAGGAAATCAACGCCACAAAAAAGACAAAACTATAGAAATAATAGAAAACAGTCGAAAGAAAGAACAACAAAAAGAAAGAATAAATTGAACAGTGACAGAAAAACGAAAGAAACACACACTCACATCTAAAGAAAAGGAATCAAAGTGAAGAGAGAAAAAAAGATCAAAAGAAGAAAATGAACGAATGAAAGAAAAATACAGACTTTAAAAACGAACGGACATGATGCAAGAACGAACGAACGACAGAAGAACAAAAAGAATAAATTAAAGAAAGAAAGAAAAAGACAATAGAACAAAGCGAAATAAAGAATGAAATATCGAAAAGAAAAAAAAAACGAAACATTTTGTTACTTCTGTTTTCACCAAACAAGACACAATGCCACTGAGACGCAAGGGTCGACTATGAATTAGGAGCGAGATTTATAGAGGCATCCTGTATTGATTTACTCCTCTCCAGGAGTTAGGCACAAGGCCAGTTTTTATCTTACTCCCACAAGTAAGATGTGACCCAAGGTCGGGTCGGGAAAGTGGGGTTTAAAAATTGCCTGGGCAGCCCTGTCGGCATTCCCCGGTAGGGGCGCCTCAGGCAGTAAGCAATAAACTTACTCCTCCTCAAAGAGGGGAGGCGAAGCCTGGGAGGGTGGACCTCCTAGACTGCATAGGACAGACCCATAGACCGGCGTAAATCAAGCCCCGAAGGCCAAGACAATACCAGTCTATGGGGTTCAGTATCCATCGGAACAGATACTACACTTTGATCTTAGCCAAAAGGCCAAAGAAGAGTGAGATGCTTGATCACAATAGATTTAAATTCCTGCATGCTGTTACAACCGGGGAAACACAAAGCTGGGAGAGAATTGCAAAGCTTTCCGGAATCTGGGGACCTCAACAGTGAAGGAGTATGATTTTGCTGCTTCTTGTGTTGGTCGGGGGTATTTATGTTGAAGGGGGCACAAGTGCAGCAAATTCATCGGAGCATATTTCGTTGAAGTAATTGTAAGGAAATGCACATCGATTCAACAGTGTGGCGATGCGACAGGGGTTGAAGCTTGGTAGATAGTGTGGGACCTATTTGATTAGAGGCACTTGTCGAATGGGGAAACTAGTGTTTGGTTTATCAGTTTAGATGTGGCAACAATGCTCCATGTATAGGCGAATGGTAGCTTTATAGAGATATAGGATACTGGTAGTGTGAGAAGTTTTCTAGCCCGGTAGAGGGAGTCCACCTTCTTTGCAGCAGACTTAACAGTATCTTTTATAAAAGTCTTAAGAAGGAAATTTGAAAGGTAGAATCAAAATGATGGAAACGAAAGGAAAAAATAAATAAGAAAATAATGACAGAATAAAAGGATGAAGCAAAACAACAAAACTCTGAAGAAGAAAAAGAGAACAGAAGTGAAAAGAAAGAAAGAAAAAAAGAAAGAAAGAAAAAGTGCAAAGAACTAAAAAGAAAATAATAAAAAAATTAAAAAGAATGAAAGAAAAAGATAAAATTGTGAATGTAATCTAGTTGAAAGAAAGAAAACATAAAGACAAGGAAAAAAGAAAGAAAACTTAAAATATCAAAATGGAAAATAATAAAAAATAACGAACGGACAAAAATAACAGCGAATCTTCGTTTCGCCTTCCTTGTCGTCAGTAAGCACTCAGAGCTGTATAAAGCAAATGGTCTTATTATAGTTCGAAGATCTACCGAACTGTTGTGAGAGCCATCGCTTTATACAGCTCTGAGTGCTTACCGACGACGAGAGAGGCGGAGCGAAGATTTGCCGTTATGGAAACCAAAAGACCCCGCTGTAGTCCGGAATTACACTGCTCGATCACGTCTAAAACGAGGATATCCGAAAGCGCTACAGCATGGCATCGATTTAGGGAAAGATAAGGGGATGGCGGCTTAGATTGTTTGGACGTCGGGAACCTCGCCTTAGCACTGGAAATCGCCGGAGAACGACCTAGGTGTAGTTCGATGATGAGATGGGTGGACACCCTGCTCAAAGATCTCTGTGAAACAGGCCTTATCTCGGACCAAGCTTGTGATCGTGTCAAGTGGATACAAAAGTTCATCATTGCAGACCAGCTGTAGATCGGGATTAATGCATGAAAGAAAAAAAAAAGAACGAACGGGCAGAAATAACGAAAAAAGCTACCGATCAAATAATATTACTATCTGCGTTTATATTTCCTTTTCCTGGTGTAATAATGGACTCTTCTTATCTTTAGTTTCATAGTTAGTCTTTATTACATTTGACTGCTAACTGCTAGCAAGCATTAAGAAAGAGAGAATGGCGGAAGCGAGAGTGATATAAACCGTATAAAATTATAATAAGAGAGTTAGTATTACAATATATAGTGGGGTTGGTAGACAGGGACTTGGTAAATTATGGATCACTTGATTAAGTAATTACGAATTAGAGCTAAGACACGTGTATTCAAAAAATATATAACTCAATTTCAGAACTAAGGGATATTAGAGCGTGTTTTTGTGTTATTAGAATATATAGGTAAAACAACATTTAGAAGACACACGCTGATTCACTGAGCATAATAGTTTGTATTAGTGATGGGACGATACCAATATATATCCCGATTTCTATACAATTACCGATTCTGTTCTAAACTCCCGATTCCGATACAATTACCGATTCCGATTCCGATTTCGATTCTTTTAAAATCTCTAAATATTTAGCTATATAGTTGTTGTTTTTTTATTTTCGGATTACCATAAAAACGCATGTAATATGTGCATATATTTTCGCAAACGTACATATACGCAAATATACATTTTAGTTTTACTGGTGGTTTTAAATCAATAAAGATTTATTATTTTATCATTAGTACCAGTAATTGAAAATTAAGTTTTACACAAACAAACAAAAAACAATTAAAAGAATCGTTTTTGGCATCGAAAAATAGGCGAACATTTTTCCGATTCCGATACTCCCAAAAGTTCCGATTTTTCTGATTCCCGATTCCGATTAATCGTCCTAGCACAAGATTGCATACAATATAGAAATGTCGAGAGAAATAGAATGTAATGCTTAAGAAAGGGAAAAAGGGAAGAAAATCAGACGATAAAAAAAAACGAGTTAAAACAAAATGTCGTAAATAAATAAAAGAAAATTCTTAAACGAAGAGTTAACAGAGGAAAAGGCCACGAACCATCGTACACATCTGGAAATTGTTTGGCATTCTTGACTGCGGCTCGCAACATGGATTGCCTGCTCGCAGACTCAGAGTTTCGTAAATTTTAAGAGATTTTGTCTCTAACACTAAGCTGAAACGGTAGGTCTTATCGGCAAGAGTTTGGCATAGAAAAGCGATGAAACTAAATAACGAAACACCCATTGTCTATGTTCGTGTTTATGCATGAATGAACCACTTAGAACCGTTCTTATGATACGGACAGTCAACCATTTATCCTGTCTCATTTATTACCTAGGATCTTCTGCTTATATAATAAAGAACAACATGTATTTATTTATATATTAATTACTATTATATTATATTATACACATATATTACAATATTATAAAATAATATGTTATTGATTGTAATTACAATCAGCAATTAGCTTGATGATTTTCCCAAGAAATATATTTTCATACAACGATATATATATATATATATATATATATATATATATATATATATATATATGATTCTAGCTTGAATTGGTGCGCTTTTCTTATAATTGTAAACTTTTAATTGAAGACATTTATAAAGTCGGGTATAGGATTGACTTCATAATATTTTACTACATTTCTTCTTCGTGACTATGGTCATGTGTCTTTTTGAGAATGACAAAATATGCCATAAATACGGAATAGATGAAAATACAAAAATAACACTACTTGTAGAGTTATGGGTCAATAGCTTATCTTGACTATAATATATATATATATATATATATATATATATATATATATATATATACATTTGGAAAAGTTCATTTTTTTAAGCATCTTTAGAATTTTAAACTTTAAGAAAGAGGCACAATGCCTTCAAAAACCATGTGTTAGATGCAGAAAAAAATACGGTTAATACCTTTTATTTGTCTAAAGCTCTGTCGAGGCTTGTTATATCAAGCGAAATATTACATAAAAAAGTCAAGATAAACAAAAATGTTTTGATTTTTGATTTTAATTTTAATAAAAATATCTGCATCTAACACATTTTTTTAAAGGCATATTTCCTATTTCTTTAAGTTTATATATATATATATAGTCAAGAGATAGTAATAGTAATTATATATATATATATATATATATATATATATATATATATATATATATATGTAAAAATGAAAATGGAATAAAGAATAAGCAATTCAACAACAAACAAAAATAAACTAAAAAACTCATGTTGTAACGTTCTGCCGAGATATTTCAGTCGTTAAGATACACCCATTTTCGTTCGGTTGGTAAACTTTATTTCAAAACGGAAAAGTTTTCAAATTTATACAAAGAATGCGATTGGAAGAAAATGTCACGTGCAGAGAACAACAAAAGGGGAGAAGGGACGCGAGGAATGTTATGAAAAGAGAAAGAAAAAGAAGATGAAGAAGAGGAAGAAGAAGAAAGAGAGACCAATCAACCATTGTCTTTAGAACGTCAGTTGAAGAAGAAGAAAAAGAAAAAGAAGAAGAAGAAGAAGAAGAAGCGAGAGCAAAAGTAAGAAAGAGTAAAATCGACATTTGACTGTCGAAAGCTACTAAAGAAGAAAAAGAGAGAGGGAAAAAATCATCAGTGCTTGGATATCGCCTGCTGATTGAAATCCGCAAGGCAGATTAAAACGTCAAAAGTCTAATAGGGTTAGTAGTAATTTGAAGCTATTGACGAAGGGATTCGAAGCAAGGGAGGAGGAGGAAGCGGAGGAGGAGGAGGAGGAGGAAGAAGAGAAACAAGGGTTAAAAGTTAACCAGCGTCATATTCATTTAAATTCATCTCATATAGAATCGACCTAGCAGAAGGAATGGAAATGTTATAGAAACCTTGTCTCTGGACAATGGTGTTCTTGTGACATAGGATCAGACAGGATTTCTATCAAACATATTCATGATACTAAACTTCGACGTCTCACAGAATCCTGTATGAACTTCCCCCCAACACGCAAAAGTTTGCTGATAAAACACATACGTTTGTCTAGCGAGAGAGAAAATAGCTAGTTAGCCAACCGTCTCAGACTTACTCCGTCGCCTGAAATTAATTTGGAAAGACATCCCTCACTCTAAAATAGAAAGTAAACGGTTTTCTTTCCTTGAGATCATCAGAAATGACAATAATAATTTATATATGAAAAATTAAATTACTAACGTAATTTAATTTTTTTATATGTATATTTTAGCAATATATTTTATAAATAGCGACTGCCAACACTGGTGAAACATAATGTTTTCCTTATTTTTGATGGAGGGTGCCCACTAGCAGCTAAAAAACAGCAAATACGAAAGAAACGAATAACTTTAAGGAGATAATGAAAACTATTAATAAATATAACTATGCGCACATGCATGTATAAAGATAATGATATAAGATAATGTATAAAGATAATGTATAAAGATAATGTATAAAGATAATGAAAACTATTAATAATATAAGATAAATATAAAACTATTATAAAATTATTATAAAATAATATAAGATAAATATAAAACTATTAATAATATAAGATAATGTATAAAAGATAATGTATAAAGATAATGTATAAAGATAATGAAAACTATTAATAAATATAACTATGCGCACATGCATGTATAAAGCTATAAGCTTATATTTTGTTGTAAATTCTGGAGTAAACCCAAGAAAGTAAGAGGGGCGGAGCTGCAAAATATCAATCACGTGATTAGTTAAACAGATCATGTGATTAGTTATGGAAAAATGGATGGAATTCAGTTCGCAGAGTCGGTGACGAAAAAAAAAAAAAGTTACTTCCGCTGTTGCTCTGATGCTTTATTTCTGGTAAATATGAAAAAAAAACAGAGATAGAGAGAGAGAGAGTGAGTGAGAGAGAGAGAGAGAGAGAGAGAGAGAGAGAGACGAGGTTATTCACTTGTACAATCTTAATATTATTTATTTTCCATCAATTCTATTCGATTGTTTGTCCATGTGTTGAATGGTAAAGAGTGTATGACAAATTCTAACTCGTGATTCGATTAACACATTACATAATAGGTAAAAGAAAAATGAATTTTAAAATGTGCAGTAAGTTTGTGAGAGACGAATCTAGCTTCCGGCTGGACATTCAATACTTTGTTGTGTATAGTCACTTGGATGAGAAAATGCCCTACGAATGTATGCAGCGACCAGTTGACTGGTACTGTTTGTTAATCCGTAGTTAATAAATATATACACGAAAAAGAAAACGCACGTCGTTTTTAGTCAGCGATTTATCACTATGTAGATTCCAGTCGCGAAGACGAAATTCAAAATGTAAATCAAAAGAATCGGATCAAAATGTCGAGTTTGAAGTTATTGCTCCCAGACAAAGTTGGATTTCTATAAATCACACGTTCGTTATATATATATGAGTTATTCTTATTAAAGACATTCCATACATAGACTAAAATTATTCAATTTACTCTCGTTCTCCTTTGGGACGACCAAAGACTTATATTCTTATATCCTACCAGAGAATACACACTCTTTTGAGTGTGTAACAAAAAGAAACAAATATATATATATATATATATATATATATATATATATATATATATATATATACAAGGCTTGTCTAAAATATATCCGACCTTAGGCCAGTAAAAATATTTCAAATACGTGATGGGGTTGGGACCATAATCCCTTTCAAAGTAGACCCCTTGTGCTGGCACACACTTAGCACACCGATCCATCCACTGCCGGAAACACTTCTGGAAGTCTTCTTTTGGAATGGTGTAAATAATCGCCTTGGAGTAGATTGAAAGAACAAAGAACATCTTATTTCAGAGAGGCAAGTGACTGATTAAAAGAGAGTATGTGTCTGTGTGTGAGAGAGAAAGAAAACGAGCATATGTGCGCACGTGTGTCTGAAAGAGAAAGCGAGAAAGTGAGAAAGTGAGAAAGCGAGAAAGATAGGGTAGATGAAAGAATGAAAGGGGATGGGGTAGATATGCCATTTGACAGTCTGGTATGCGTAATTCTCACCCTCGCGCCAAACGCCCATTGGAATTAATGCGGAACGAAGTCGCTTAAAAGTAATTTCATTCATTTAAAATGTCGTTTTAATCAGGCTATGGTTTCATTCATTTGAAGCTCACGACTGGTTTCATTTACAACAACAACAACAACAACAACAACAACAACAACAATAATAATAATAATGATAATAATAATAATAAAAATAATAATAATAATAATAATGATTTCAAATGGAATTCGGAATGGAAACGTGTGCGCTGCTAGAGATGAAAAGAGGACAACTAGTGACATCGGAGGGCATGGAACTGCCCAACAAAGAGGAGATAAAGGGTGTTTGGCGAACATGATACCTACAAATATTTGGGTTTTCTGGAAGCAGAGACCATCAAATCTACAGAAATGAAAGAGAAGATTGAAGAAGAACAAGACAACTCTTAGAAACAAAACTATATAGTTGAAACTTCGTTAAAAGAAATAAACACATAGGGAGCGTCACTTATAAAATACTCTGGACTATTCATAGGCTGGACCAAAGAAGAACTTAGGCATCTTGACCAGAAGACGAGGAAACTAATGACCATGTACATCGCATTACACACGAAAGATGATACTGACCGACTATACTGAAAAGCAACGAAGAGGGAAGATGGCTGGTAAGTATATAAGACTATGTGGAAGACAGAAAAAAAGACTTGGGAAATACATAATCGAGAATACAGAAACACTGATGACCACAACAGGAGTCACTGTCAAAATAGAACATACAGGTAACAGCGTAACCAAAAACAAAAAGGCAAGAAAAAAATGGGAAGAGAAACAGCTACATGAACGATTCATAAGAATGACAAGAGAAGAGGATCACGAAAACACTTGGACACTGCTAAAGAAAAGGACACGTGAACAGAGAAACGGAATCTTTACTGATGGCTGCACAGAACAATGCGACCAGGACAAACTACATTAAAACTAAAATAGATAAAACCCAGGAAAACAGTGAATGCAGATTATGTGGACAAAGAGCGAAGCAGCAAATCATATAATAAGTGAATGGAGCAAACTAGCCCAAAGAGAATACAATAACAGACACGACAGCGTGGGATAAGCTGTACACTGAGAACTATGCAAACGACTGCAGTTTGAACATGCGGACAAATAGTACAGGCACAAAATCGTCTGGGACATGGAGGTAAAACAGTTGAACTCATCCAAGCAAGGATTTCATAATAATAAATAAGAAGGAAAGAAACTCCCATATTGTCAGAGAACTGAAAGAGAAGTGGAACATGAAGAAAGTCAATATAATACCAATAATTGTTAACAGTCCCGAAAACCTGGAAAAAAAGACTAGAAGAAATTTAATTAAAGGGAAAGACTGAGACTACACAACGGACGGCAATGATTAAACCAGCTGATATCTTAAGAAAAATACTCGAATGCGGATCATGATAATAGAATCGATACTACACTACTCCCCCCTCCCCCGAATTGATTATCAAAAGATAGTAATATAATAGTTTCAGCATCAGATATAGAATTAATTGTATAGTTTCGGATTCAGATACCAAATATCCATTAGTAAGAAATGTATCAAAATTTGTAGTTTTCTTTTTGTCTATTTTAGTTGTAGAATGTATTTCTAAAACCCAGTGTATATTTATTGCTTTACACATCATAAGTGTACGACTTGCCATGCTTTTTATTAATTAACATTACTTGTACACATTTTTCTCCCATTCCCATATAAACAAGTGATAAAAGCCAACATTTATATTAACAAAAAGCAATCAAATTACAATCTGATATACTATAGAAAACTGAATTGAACATTTAAAAATAGTAGTAGTATAGTTTTTGCTCTAGATATAGAAGCGATAGTAGAGTTTCGACTTCCGACAGATCTACTTATTATTATTATTATTATTATTATTATTATTATTATTATTATTATTATTTAATAGTAATCTCAACTTTTCGATGTTTTAGTTGGATTTTTCGTATTGAACATCAAGTCAATTCCCTTGACTTTAGACATTCAAGCTGTACCGTAAAACCTTTGCCGTTCCTAAAAGGCAAGTCTTTTGTAAAATTGGAAAATAAATTGCTTTGTCCACCTGTTTCAGCCATTTATGGTGGCTTTTCGTTATGGTTTCAAGCGTTCCAATTACAACGGAATCACCTTTACTTCTTTACATTTCCATAGTATAACTAATTCCCTATTTTAGATCTTGATATTTATTTATTTATTCGTGTTCTTTCTCCTGCACTCTGGTATCGAAGTGGCAGGCTATATAAATGATTAAGCAAGTTCTCTTGTTTTTGTTTAGAAAGATTAAGTCGGGTTTGGAATGTTCAAGAACCTTATTTATTTCTTTTTCTTTTCATTCATTTGCTGGGGTCGGGGTATTCTTCTAAATGCCATACGATCACCCGCTATCTAACGACTCCAACCGAGAGCTCTTTTCAGGATTCTGGCTGTTCCCTTAAGTGCAGTTGTTTGAATTCCTCTTGCACTTGGTTCACCAGGTAATCAGTCTGTATGCGCATGTCACAAAGAGGTTCGACATTGTCGTTCTCTTGTACCATTTCTAGCTTATGCTCATACCACTTCTAATTGTGGTCCAATTCATAAAATTTGCATATATTCCAGTGTAGTACCTGAGCGACTTTGCCGTGTCTCCATTTTTTATATTGATGTTCTGCTAGCATAAGACATTCAGATACAATATGCGCCAAGGTTTCGTCCCTTGTATTACACAAGCTGTACATCCGTGAGGCTGCAGTTTTGTCAATGTAGTGTTTTAATCATTATTATTATTATTATTATTATTATTATTATTATTATTATTATTATTATTATTATTATTATTATTATTATTTACTCACTAGGAGTTATCACACTGGTCATCGTCAGTGGTCACCCACTGCCGACAACCTGTGGTATTCCCTGGAGTCCGAGTGACAACAAGTCTCCTCAGGCCTCCAGTATGCTCCACCTCTTTTCGTTCATCACCGCTGATGACCTTGCGGTAATCGCAACAGCCACCTACCACCGATTTCCCGCTGATAAGGGCCATCGGTCCCCTCTGGGGCCCGAGTGGCAACAAGCCTCCCCAAGGTCCCAGAACTGTCCGCGCTCTTCCAGTGGAGGTCTGGTTTGCGCTTTCCCTCCTCGACCCTCAGTCCATAATTTTCGTGGCGTCAGCCTATGCTTGCGCCTCTCTCGTGCGGTTGTATTTTCCCCGGTTCTGTTGTCTTGTGCTTCCATGTGTTTGTTCCCATTCGTTGCTTATGTGGGTTGGTTTCCGCATTCGAGGACATTTCTCAGGATTGTAGCTGTTTTGATCATTACTGCCCTTTGTATGGTCTCAGTTATCCCTTTGATTCCTATTTCTCCTAGTCTTTTCTCCATGTTTTTTGGGGACTGTTCCTAGTGCTCCTATGATTATTGGTGTTATACTGACTTTCTTCATGTTCCATATTCCTTTCAATTCTCTGGCAAGTTCAGTATATTTGCTTCTTTTTTCCGTCTCTTTGATCTTCACTTTGTGGACTGCTGGAACGGCAAAGTCTACGATTTTGCAGGATTTTTCTTTCTTGTTGATTATTATCATATCCGGTCTCCTTGCTGTTATGGGTTTGTCTGTTTGTACATTCATATCCCATATGATTTTGTGTTTTTCGTTTTCTAGTACAGTTTCTGGTTTGTGTTTGTACCGTTTTTTTGCATATTCGAAATTCACTTGTTTGCACATTTCCCGGTGTACTTCTTTCCCCACGCTGTCATGTCTGTTCTTGTATTCCCTTTGTGCTAGCTTGCTGCATTCACTTATTATATGATTTATTATTATTATTATTATTATTATTATTATTATTATTATTATTATTATTATTATTATTATTATTATATGATTTATTATTATTATTATTATTATTATTATTATTATTGTTATTATTATTATTATTTCATCTTCTTTCTTTCATTCGTTCATTGAGAAATGCATCTTATTTTTTTCATTTCCTTTTCCATTCATAAATATGGCCAGGCTGTGTGTGCATGTTCATTTTGGCATCGGTATTGCTTACTTCACCTTCAAGGAATTCATTCAGCAGAACAGCCGTTCCGTAGCTTTTCGCCTCGAATGAAGAAGAAGACGAAGAATGTGCAAGACGGATGAGAGGGGATGGGATGTTACAATGAAAGTATGATGAAGAGGTTCCATCTGCTGGCAGAGAAATGGTTTCTGAATTAACTGTTCTTATCCGATTCATTCATCTCCATCTCTCTCCCTTCCTCCACTGTCTCTCTTTCTCTCTCTCTCTCTTTCTCTCTCTTTCTCCCGCTCGCTATGCACACGGCTCACTGCCATATTGAAATCCCAACAGTACGCCTGTCGAAAAGACAGATGAAAAGAAGTAGGCGGACCGACTCACAGATTTTCGAAGCTATGCCAAAATGGCGATAGGAAGAGCGTAAAAAAGCTGGCGAGAAGCGATAACTGTATTGTTTTACAGCGTATTTGTAAAACCGGTGAAGAGCTAAGATTAAAGGACGTTAATGTTTCCTAACATGTGTCTGGCGGATGAGGTCGGTTATCAAACTTGACTTATACAGGATAAAGAAAAAGAACATCAGTTTTACTCGCTAGTATACAAATCACGATGCTCTGTCTATTTATTAGCGAACATTCTTATGCCCAACGAAATGTATGTCTCTAATGGAACGGCTGTCTCTTCTGTCAAAATTTTTGCGTTTCTTGAATATCATTACGTACTAGCTGATTTAGCTAAAATTGTCTGGGTGTAGAATATGTCTCACCTACAGGGTGTTCGAGAAAAAATTGATCAGTTTTCATATTCTTTCATTTCAGAACCGTTTGAATACTGTAACAGCAGTAAAGTGCAACGGATAGCGGGGTTCTATATACTATTAGTGAGTTTCAGAACTGAAGATCATGAACAATTTAAAAGCAATAAAATATCAGAAGAGAGTGACCTGCGTCATATTTTTACGTGCCGGATTCAAAAATTCAGTGAAATTCAGTGATTCTTGAATGAATTGAAAGTCGTTAGATGGGAGCTAATGTGGCTGCGGGAAGACCATACGTGTAGCAACAAGACATTATTCTATGTCACACCTCCAGGAAACCCCGAAAAGTTGCTGTCTGATAATTTCCACGACTTCATCAGTTTCAACACCTGCCTCTCCCCCAAACTCGCCTGATTATGGCTCCATGGACTACTATGTGTGGAGTGTAATTGAGAATAACCTAAACCGTGACGCTTGTGAGACAAATAACGAGCTGATTGCCATGATCAGACTAGTGTTCATGTTTCTTTCGATAGACATCGTGAAGGCCGCGTGGTCTAAGTTCAGGTCTCGCTTGGAGATCGTGGTGCAAACCCAGGGCGATTTCTTCGAGTGAGCTGTATTCGGCAAAAGATCTTCTTGGAGATGAACTTTGATTTTATTTTAGAATCCAACAATTATTTGCCGGGATATGACGATCTCTTTCTTTCTAAATTTTGTCAAATCTTTCTCGAACACCCTGTAACTAATAATACTTCAGATAGGTATGAACTGTGTCATCCCCTCCCCCATTTCTTTGTTAGATAGTGCAGCAACTGTTGTTCTAACAATTCGTTTACAAATGAAACAAAAATAACCGAACTGTTTATTATACATTATACATATAATAGTAAAGAACATTCACAGCAACAACTCGTCTAGTAACAACCATAGCAAAAGCTTTCTTTTCGCTCTAAAAACAAAACGGAACTTCTATGAACAAAGTGTGTTTCCTAGAATATCCCATCTGTGGAACAAGATACCACGGGGCTGCTTTCCAACTTACTACATGTTCGTTTTCAAGTCCAATATTAACAAATACTTGTTGAGCCGTCCTCTTAGATAATGAAATTCTGCTCTTTCCACACATCGTTTCTAATCCTCTCATGGTATTGTACATCGCCCAACTAACAATCTTTTTAACATTTATCCTCGAATAGCTCCCGGGTCTCGATAAACAGTGAAGGCATATTGCCACTGAAACGTAAGAGGCTACTGTCATAAGAATAAGGAGCCGCATTGGTGGTGAGCTTGGCAGTAAGATGTTTGTTAGCATTACATTTAAATAATGCATGTTTGTACGGTCCGAGAAACCGGAGGCGGTGAGGGAATTCCAAAGGGGAGCAGTCCAAGAAAATAAGCTACCAGAGTGGGAAAATCTCCGGCATCTACAATAAAGGGTGGACATTTTTCTGCTAGTCGGGAGGGTCGGGAGTATTTACGTTGAGGAGGTATTTTCGAAATCGTACAATGATAAAAGAAATGATAACGTCATAACAAGACATGACAACAACAAAAAAATATTAAGAGTGTTTATGACCAAAAAGTCGACATGAACAACAATGTATACTAATATGATAAATGTGTACGTGCCTGTTTGTCTGCCCGCTAGCTATTTGTACGATATTAGACCTACAGACTTGAAAGTTGATAGAAATGATAACTTACCTATGTATATTGCGATAAGGGGAGTCATATATATATATATATATATATATATATATATATATATATATATATATATATAATAAAAATTCACATTAGAACGCATTTTGTAAAATGAAATACACTTTTGTTCAATAAATCGATAAGATGTCAAGATTTTCTTATATAATGAATATTTTTCACATTATAAAGCATGTTTTAAAATGAAATACAATTTTAAAAAATGCCTTATAAGGTGTAAACATTTTATCATAACCTATAAGCGTATCGACGCTTGCTGCCATTGCTGCTATCTGTACTACCATCACACAATCTCGACACGACACTGTTTTCACAAGGAGAGCGTCGCCGTTTTGGAGTTCTCCCCCGTACGGTCGGGGTGGTAAATATTCAAAATGATGATATATCAATGTCGGATTCTTATTTATCATTGAAAAAAGATTGGTTCCGTTCGAAATATTGGATTTATTATATAAACAAATAAATCTTTGCATCTTAAAGATTTTTTAAACAAAATTGTATTTCATTTAAAAAATGGCTTCTGATGTGAAATTTTTTTTTATTATAGCCTATCAGGGTATCGACGTTTGCTTTAACAATGTCGGATTCTTATTTTCATTAAAAAATAACGTTTCCGTTCGAAGCATTTAATTTATTATATTAAAAAAAATCTTGGCATCTTTTTGATTTCTTAAACAAATTGTATATATATATATATATATATATATATATATATATATATATATGTGTGTGTGTGTGTGTGTGTGTGTGTGTATTCAAGTATTTCTATCATCGGGTTTGGCTGAAGTTTAATGCACGAGTTTAATGAACTATTCGAAGACTGTGTTTTTGTTTTGTTCTGAAGAGGTCAACAAGCGAGGGAAGGAGCAGAAAATCCACAATTAATTTGTTACTTCAGAATGTTATGCCAATCAAATTGTAAAAAATTAAAATGATTTTCAGAATCTGAGAAAATCTTGATCATCTTAAGAGCCCCTAATTAGGGGAAACTAAACTTCACAAAATGAACAAGTTTATAACCCCATAATTTTGGTCAGATTTCAGCACTATCATGAACCAATTTTTCTATCCGTGTAGATTATCTGGACGACGGCTACTCACATGCACAACTGGAGAATTGTTATGTTAATAACACGTAATAATAGTTCATTGTGTATCTTCTTGTTTCATTGTTTTCGTCTTTTTTTAATATCACCGGTTGTAAAAGTAATCAAATAATGATCGAACGCGATTATTTGGAGTTGGACAATGCTTTCGGAGTTTTCCATAATTTCGTTTCTAGTATAAAGTAAACATACATGATATCTCAAACCGATCCTCCATCGTGGGTGTACGCAGCTGTGGAAAACCGGACGAGTTTCTCTCACGCGTGGCTTAGAAAAATATTATAACGGAATTGCATCAAAATATCGCTACATCGTCCCTTCCTGACAAATCAACATTTATACTAAACCCCCTCATACTAGCAGGAAGTGGCCCAGGATCTAAGGAAATCTGTCATTAGATTACCAAGAAATACTAACTATAAACCCTCCAACAAGAGATCATCCTTACAAAAAAACTCCCTAAACTTATAGACCTATATGTAACTAGTTCTTTTTCGGTCATCTCCTAGCCTAGAAATATATAGTTTTTTTTCGGATTTTCTTCCAAAATGTCTGCTCTCAACTCAATAAGACGCAGAAGACAAATCCATACGTTAAATGAACTTGAGTCATGCAGACAACTGGTAAGGAACTGTTACTAATTGGAAACTCATAGCAAATTGCATTTGTCCAAATTCATCCCCTCTCGGATTCAGCTGCTATCGAATACTACATTATCTGCTTCTCATTGGCGTCTCCTGATTGGTTCTTCACGAGTGACAACAAGACAATTGCACATATCCTAAACAAATAACTAGAAACCCTAGCTTACAATAAAAAAATCAGACCTACATGTGCTTTCGACTAACCACACAGCATAGTGTTAGTTACCTATATGTTCTCTATCGTTCGTCTTCGACCCATGACTGTACTGTAATTGACTACGTCTTAATAGTATCGACACAGCACTTTCCTCGGGTCTGGGTGTTCAAATTCATGTGTAAAGAGACTTTCTCAAGCTTCACACACCAGTTGGTAGTAACGCGCTCTTTTACACAGAATGTCATTTTCCCGACACACCTCCCACATTGTGAGTACATGGTAATAATGGATGATATCACCGTAAACTACCGATTCCAAACAGAAGCGCCGTTACTGAAAACAACCAGATACTAGCAACGTGCTGATTGGGAATCCCTCAGAGATTTCATCAGAGATGCACCTTGGGTTAAAACTTTTTCTCTCCTCGCTAAATAGTGTGCAGATGGGGGTAACTGAATGGGGCAAATTAGACAGAGAAGCATATTTCTCGACGCGATAATTTCAAAGACAGACCCCCATTGGTGCACGTCGAAATGTGCAGCGGCTATTGCGCATAGGCAGCAATACTTCTGCCATTTCAACCGCCCCTAGTCAGCAGAAAATTTGTAGCATCATTAAACCACTGTAAAAGTGTAATATCCGTAGCTACAAATACGTATAATAAGAGGACTAGAAACCGTATCACCTCATAAAATATAGGAACCTATATATGATAGCGTGATGAATAATAGGCAATCAACAACCCCTTTCTATCCAACCAGCATAAAGTCGCTTCTAAGACTACGGATATAGCTGAACCGCTTGCCCAACGGTGTGTCCAAACATCAACCTGGGACTCCGCAAAGTACTTCATCCCCAATCCTTCCCTGTAGACAACAACCACACTAGAGGATTTGATGATAAACCCTTCTCGTGTCCTAGCTATCATGAAAAGCCTAGACTTCTTCAAAGTATGCGTGCTAAATCTTATCCCTGCTATAGTTATAAAGAAATGCTACGCTGAGCTAGCCCCAATCCTATCCAAGCTACATCATAAATGCCTTGCAGAATCTTGCTTCCTTGATAACTGGAAAATTACTCCCGTGGTACCAGTTATCAAGAACTCTGGAGAGAAACTGACCTGAAAAGTTATCGCCTCATGAGTCTCCTCTGGCCATTCGCTAAAATACTTTTATCCTCAATCAATCTAGCGATAGTCCATCACCTAGAAAATACTGAACTTCATTTAGACTATTACGTTCTACTGCCAAGAACGCTCATCTCCAAACGTAGATACGACACTGAATAGTAAGTGAAATTAGAGCGGTAGCATTAACAATCTCCAAAGTATTTGACAAATTCTGGCATGAAAGTCTTCCCAGGAAATGTAATTCGTGGGAGAATGTTAAATATACTCAGATCTTTCTCAGCTAAAATGTAGATAAGATCATTTTTGATGACCTTACATCTGAACATCAGCAATTCGTGGGGTCGATACTCGATGGATGTATTTGCTTTTGAGACCACGCTCTATTTCCGGCATGAATGCAAATCGAATACCCACGCTGAATCCTTTAGACGACCACCAGTCTGGAGTAGAATGGGTCAAAAATGGATGTCCACGTTTAATGCTACCAGTACGAAGATCCTCTCTATAAACAACTAGAAGAAACCTTTCCAGCCATCGATTATCATGGCCGAATACAACCTTCCCAATAGTCAACATGCTGGGACTGACATTTTCATGCAACATCAGTCAATTGGAATAAGTACACAGAAGATGTTGCCAAGTCTGCTGCAAAGAATACAGGCTCCTTCTACCGAGCTTGAAAACTTCTTACATCTGACAGTATTCTGTATCTCTATAAAGTCACTATTCGTTGCCACACCTGGCTGGTGCACCAAACACTAGACTCTTCCTCTAGGACAAGTTGAAAAAATATTTTTTACTATATAGGCCCAGCACTGTCTGCCAAGCTCCAGCTCCTGTCACATCGCCGCAGAGTTGCATCCCTTTTCCTTTTCTACTTTCACAGAAAATTCTCTGACAAACTTACTGAATTTGTACCACCAGCGTAAATACTCCTGACCCACCCGACTAACAGGAACACCTTACCCCTTCACTGTAGATGTCCCTAAATGCAAGGCAATTTTCTACTCTGATACCTTGTTGTCTCGGAATACTTGGCTGTGGAATTCCCTCCACGCTCCCTGTTTCTCTGACCGTAAAAACATTCGGAAAATTAAATTTAATGTGAACAAATATCTGGCTGCTCAGCTACTCACCAAGGCTGCTCCCCTAAATATCTGACTCCTATCACAGTGACCTGCCTTGTTCGGGAGAATTCAAAGTAAAAAAAAATAACCGGTGCCCTTATTGCGCTTACGCGTCATATCAAAACAAAAACGTCATTAGCTAGGCTTTTTTCATTATTCTATTTCGATTAAAAATTGAGATATGCAAAAATATCCCATCAACATAGAGGTGCTGCCCTCACAGACATTTACCGTAAGATCAAACGGAAAAAAATAATTAATTTTCGCGAAATATCCTATGATAATATTTAATAAGCAAATGTCTTGTTTAAAACGAATGAAAATATTTAACAAAACGTATTTACTATTAATTAATCTGAAAATCAATCGAGAATGACATGTTTACATATTTATCTAGCCCACCCCTTACCTAGGATCTACATAACTCATCAACAGTGCTCTATACTCTCTTTAACAATGTATTTAGAAAAAACCCTCCCCATCATAAAATGTAACACGAAAACACATTGAGATATTAAAAAAATATCTCATCAACATGTGGACACTTGCCCCCACAGATATCAACTGTAAGATGATACAGGAAAACAAATAAATTAATTTTCGTGAAACTTTATGATAACCCATGATAAACAAATGTATTGTTTAAAAACAATGAATATATATTTAAAGATATTTTAATGAATCTAAAAATCAGTCTAAAACTGCATGTTTACATATTTTAATTTTATTTTTAACTGTTTTGCCTTATAATCACTTAATTTAATATGTTTTTTTTGCGTAGGGTTAGGGTTAGGGTTAGAGTAAGGGTAAGGGTAAGGGTAAGGGTAAGGTTAAGGGTAAGGGTTAGGGAAAGGGTTAGGGTTAGGGTTAGGGTAAGGGTTAGGGTTAGGGTTAGGGAAAGGGTTAGGGTTAGGGTTAGGGTAAGGGTTAGGGTTAGGGTAAGGGTTAGGGTTAGGGAAAGGGTTAGGGAAAGGGTTAGGGGTAGGGTTAGGGTTAGGGAAAAGGTTAGGGTTAGGGTTAGGGTTAGGGAAAGGGTTAGGGTAAGGGTTAGGGTTAGGGTTAGGGTTAGGGTAAGGGTTAGGGTTAGGGTTAGGGTTAGGGGTATATTTATATTCAACAGTATAAAGCATTATTGATTTTTACTTAAACTAAAAGCTTTCGTTTTGTAAATATGTATTTGTATAGAAACAAAACAAATAATGGTTAAAATACTGAAAAATATCGATATACTTTATTTACAATAAACCACATTCGCAATACAAAGTAGTCGAATCGTATAACGAGTTACTAGTGTTGCGAATACCATTTCAAACTTAAGCGTGACAGACTGACAAACATTCTATTTCACATTTAAGTGTGACAGAACGAGGAATATTCTATTTTAGAGTTAAATGTGACAGCCTAACGACGGACAGAGCTTTTAAATAAATATTCTTGGACGCATCTAAGAATAATCTTTACTAAACACACAATTATAACCGGATATTAAATAGTTTAACCCAATACCGAATGAGAGTAAAATAAATATAAACATTGAAGCCTTTGATGTATATTTGAATAATATATTCAAATATTGAGAGCGACAGAAAAAAAATAAAATCAAAGAGGTGGAATTATGAGATGGACACTCTTCATCTGACCAACGCCTTTACTAAAGGAAATGAAAACAAAACAAAAAACATCAAGATGTGTACCCATTAACTCTCCAACCCATTGGAGAGAAACACTGACATATGTTGGACAATGTTTGTTGGCTTACACGTTGTATATATGTTTACATTATTGGGCTTTCAAATATATGTTTTTTTTGTCTCCATATGTTCCGGCGAATATGCATTTTTTAATTTAAAAAAAGACATATTTCACCCCAAACAAGGCAGGCCGCCACTGTAGACGTAATACGTTACTGAGAATTAGGGTGTAGGTTTTGGGTGTCATCCTAAGTTGGGAGCAGTGTAGCGAGATGTCTGTTTGCATTAGTTTTAAACCTCTGCATGTCGGTATAGTCGCAGAAACAGGGAGTAGGGGGGGGAGTTCCAGAGGCCGGTAGCACGAGGAAATAAGCTATTTGGAGTAGAAGGCTCTCCGGCATCTGGGGACCTCCACAGTGAATGGATGGGATTTAGCTGATTGTTGAGTTGGTCTAGTGTATTTACGTCGAGTGGGCACCAGAGCAGTCAATTCATCGGAGCACAATCCATTGAAGTATTTGTAAAACAAGCACAAGGATGCAACATTACGGCGATGGGACAGGGGCTGGAGCTTGGTGGATAGTGAAGGACCTATTAAGTTGGTGACTCTTTTTTGATCCTTGTCTAAGAGGGAGAGACTAGTGGATGATGCACCAGCCCAGATGTGGCAACAATTCTCCATACATATTTCCAAAATGATACATATTCCAGTTGCTTTTCTCGTTTTATTGTCAGCTATACTAATATGAAAAACGTTTGTTTGTATGTTTGCGTATCTGTTCTTTGGACCTTGATAAGCGGTTACTTATTAGTATAAAACAAACGGTCAGAATATAACACTTTTTACTTAGCACGCTGGATACTTATTTTACTCAGTAATTCCAGGTACCTAATAAAAAAACTCTTGTCCGAAATATCGGCCAATAAAAGATGTAAATAAAAAAAACGAAGGTTACAGATGACATAATGTCATCTTTGTTATAGCCGTGTATTATTGTGTTTGCTTTTTAAACAGTAAATATAAATGTATCTACATGTTGCAATATCTATATTTAATGCAGAATGTAAGATGGCGACTTGTACGCAACAAATTGTATGCAAGTGATTAACATTATTCACACACGAAGGAGCCGACACAATATGCCTTTAATTTTGTCTTTTTAATAAAATGAAAAAGAACTTACATTGTAAGTAACACAAACAAGATTGATCTTCATCGCTTACTTTTTAATCAAACGCTGAGCAAATCGATGTTTACTAAGAACGAATTTAAAAAAAATGGATTTTTGCAAAAAAGTAAATAATTACACATTTAAAATATGTCGACACAATATAATGTTTATTAAAAATAGATAATTTCTTCGGAAATAGTTTCTTTAATCATCGTGCGACTTTACAGTGCAGACATCTGCTGAAAAAAAGTATTAACAAAGATATTTTAATTTAGTCTACATCTAAAACAATCACTGAAATGTCAAAGGGTTGGAAAAGTAAGATATTAACAATGTATGTGACAGTGGAATTGATGTCAGAATCATTTATGCGTATAAGTCCCATCAACAAATATTGACAAACTATAAACTATTTAAATAACTTTATACCGTTGTTATTGTGTTTGTTATTAAAGTCCGATGCGTCTACAAGCATACTCAAAACGTGTGTATACTTTTCTAAATGCGAAGTTATATTTATATTTTTATTAGTTTGTGAACATATTAAGAAGAGTAATTTAAACCTTGCATGTAGTTTTAATAGTTTCAGCTTCGTTTCGGGCGACAGATAAATAGCTTCTGTCAATGCAGGCAAAAAAGACTGAATTACACTTTTAACCCCTCGTACCTTTAAATTAATACCAAAAACAACAACATCAGTGTTAAAATGTTTCTGTTTTCTTTTTTAACTTATTTCACCCCCCAAAAGACAAGTTGCCACTGTAGACGTAAGGAGCTACTGAGAATTATGGTGAAAGCTTAGGGGTCATCCTAAATTGAGAGCTGTGCAGCGAGATACTTGCTCATATTAGTTATAAATTTCTGCATGTGGGTACAGTCGGGGAAACAGGGAGCAGGGAGGGAGTTCTAAAAGCCGGCAGCTCGAGGAAAGAAGCTAGTGAAGTGGAAAGGGCTCCGGCATCTGGGGACCTCCACAATGAATGGATGGAATTAAGCTGATTGCCGGGTTGGTCGAATGTATTTACGTAGAAAGGGCACCAGAGCAGCAAGTTCATCGGAGCACATTCCATTGAAGTACTTGTAAAACAAGCACGGGTGCAACGTTACTGCGATGGAACAGGGGCTGGAGCTTGATGGAAAGTGAGATACCTATTAGATTAGAGACTCTATTTTGGACCTTGTCTATTAGGGAGAGACTAGTGGATGGTGCATCAGCCCAGATGTGACAAAAATACTCTATGCATGGAAAGATGGTTGCTTTGTAGAGATATAGGATACTCTCAGGTGTGAGAAGTTTTCTAGCACGGTAGAGGGAGCCCGCCTTATTTGTAGCAGTTTTGACAATGTCGTCTATGTATTTGTTCCAATTTCATGTTACCCATGAATGTGAGGCCGAGAAGTTTTAACGTTTGACTCTCACGTAGAGTGTCATTTGCCATAGCAATCGGTGGTTGAAGAGGTTCTTTGTAGTTGTTGACGGAAAGAAGCTTTGTTGAAGACCGAAGCAAACACCGTTTCCATTAAAAAAAAAATTAACCGGACGATATATTTGACCTTTTTTATGGACGCAAAACTTGGTTATTAATTTGTTTCATAAATTAAAAATCATATGTTATATTTATGAAATATCATAAATAAAACTTATGATTTTTAATTTATAACCAAGTTTTGCGCCCATAAAAAAGGTCAAATATATCGTCCGGTTAATTTTTTTTTAATGGAAACGGTGATTTACTTCGGTTAAATAACAAACTAGAAGAATATCAGTCCTGGGACGGGTTAAATTAATTTTGTATAACCCAGGGTTTCACCACTTTTACGAAAATTAACATTCATATAATAATACGATAAGGCATTTCATGTTCTAACGTACGTTATCACCGTTAACACACATTACAAATTAGATCGTTTGATCAGCAAAGATAGTGATTGATAATTAAACTGATGTTGCTAAGGTAAACAATTCCGACTTTACCTATTTTAAAACGAATTATTCCAAAACTAAATTATGTCGCACTGTCGACAAAAATATTACAATTTTAAAATAAATGTATTTCAAAATGTGACATTTGTTGTATTGCTTTAAAGAATATTAAGGTGGCAATTATTTTTACGGTCAGATGGGAGATATTATTTATTGTTTTAAAAATAATTAAAGTGCTACAGTTTTAAATAAATAAAGTGAGAATGGACAAATTCGTTTTATTTATTTAAAGAAACATTAGCTTAAAATGACAATTATTTTTATGGAAGTAGATAACCGCATTTCTTCTTAATAGTACTGACCTGACAAACATTTATTATTTCAAAAGGAATATTATTTGTAACGGTAAATTATACATATTCATTAATATTGAACCCTCAATCAGGATAATGGTTCAAGATGGCGGACTGCCGCACATGATGTAGTAATGCCGAAAGGCGAATGTGAGTTCACGATTGTGTTTTTTGACGTTCATCTTGCATGTCATACTACGGTATATAATTTTTCAAACTAAGAACTTTTTTGTACCTTCTGATGAGCTCAATGAGGACTGATCCAATATTGACATACTAATGTTGGTTTGTCTAATTTGAGCGAAAAGAATTTGTAAAATAATTGCACTTCAGAGTGTCTGTTTTGAAAATGTTTTCGTAAGATAAAATAAAAATCTTGAATTTTGGATAGTAATTGAACTTTGCTTGCTTATATATATATATATATATATATATATATATATATATATATATATATATATATATATATTAGTATTTCATGTATCCACATACAATTTTATAAGGAGATATAATTTTTTATGTATCAATTAGAGAGCAGTGATGGAGTTCTAAAAGCCGGTATTTTAGCCTGAATACCCCCCCTGGGGATGAAACGCGGGAACCTCTGTGTAGCTTAATTGCCATAAATATATTGTTTTCATTGTTAGGAATCGTTAGGATAAAATTCGCGTTGCCGGGTGTTTTTATATATGCACGTGGTGCTAACTAACAAATCAGATTCTTTATTATTTCCTTTCACGGGTTAATGTTTCCATTAGCCAATGGCAAGGCTTCTCACACACAAAGGTTCAGCTGACTTTTACTTCCTATTCTTTTTTTTGTTTTCCATAGGGGTGACTCACTCTTTTTGTGAATGTGTCGAATTAATAGGTGACTTTATTTTAATACGTGCGTGCTTTTTTATTTCTATCTTTAGGTGTTAGATTTGTCATGTGTTTTTATCCTAAAGTAAAATGTATTCTGTGTATACAGTCGTTTGGCATTTCACTTCTAAAGTTTAATAGCCATAATCCCATAAATATATTTTCATTACTTACTACCTATCTCTACTCCCGTATTGGGCACTGTTGAAGTAAATACTGAACATCTATACATAAAATATATTTTCTTATAACATTTTATGTGTATATATAAAATAATATATATATATATATATATACATATACATACAGGGAGGGCCTGTGGACGAGTGGTTATAGCACTATATATATATATATATATATATATATATACATATATATATATATATATATATATACATACATATACATATACTCTTAACAAAACATTCATGTAATCATCCAAGATTGTTCGGCCGAATTCCACTGTCACGGAATGACAGATTTTCGTAATATAAGACATGAGTTCAAATCCCGCTAACATCTTGTTTTCTTTTTATTCGCACGTGTTTCTTTATGAGCGGTTGTTTTGACTTGTTTGTTTGTTTAAGAACTTGTACGTCACTTCATTAAGTGCACATCTATTTGCAAAATATTTGTTCACAGCTTGTCCGGAAAACAATGTTTACTTATTACTTATTTCTTCTTCTTCTTCTTCTTCTTCTTCTTCTTCTTCTTCTTCTTCTTCTTCTTCTTCTTCTTCTTCAATTCATTCTGTTAACATTTCCACCATTACGAACTCCACCACAATCACTGCCACTTCTTTTTCCTTCTTTGTTATTATTAAAGTCGTAGATGTGTTTTTTTTCTGTTTGATGTCACCTGGCATCCCAGCTCCAGACACCTGTTATCATAATTGCACTAGACTATCAAATACCGGAATGAGTTTCACTCGCTTGAAAAGGAAAGCGGAACCCCCCTTCTCCTCCAGTAAAATGTATTTCAATCAAGAAAACATGATATAGGAAGTAATAACAACGTTTTATGTAACTCCGTCTTTTTAGGCTTCTCACACTCTGTTATCAAATTTCAAACTTGGCACCATTGTTAAGCAATGCCTCTCGACTAATCAAAAGAAACCGTAGACATTAAAACCTCTTCTTTGATTGATACAAGTAGGTATTTTCAAATAGAATAAATGGCGGGTGATTTGAAAGATTAAAATAATTTCCAGAAAACAATCTTCCAAAATCAACGAATAACATTTTAAAATCAAATTCCCAATGTGTGTTAATTTATTCATTTGTTTGATGACAGAGAGAAATTAAAAACATTTACTCGTACTAATGTAGTTCCTAATGTGTATCCGCCAGGATTTGAATTCGATAGATTGTATAGTCCGTGATGGTAAAAGTTCTGATATATATCAGCACGATAATGCTCCTAATGTAAGATAATGAAGAGTGGCAAAAATGAATCGTGGACGAGTCCATTGTGGATGGGACGTCGAGAAAGAAATAAAGACGACTTGATAACTGTTAAAAAGAAAAAGGTTCGGCAGTGCAGAAGGAATTTGAACAACGACGGTTTCAAAAAACGCGAAGAGCCGAAACGCTTGGTGATCGGACTATCGATGTACCGGAAGAATGCGAGTTTTCTGTCCGCTGACTAAAAATGCGGAATGAAGGAATCCCCTGACGTGTACTTCACCAAAGCGCTTGTAGAACAATTGCTTCAGTTCACGCTCGGATAGACAATGCAGAGCAAATTACTTTTCAATCGAATGTATATACGAACGAGTTTCTAGCGTAAACCAAGTCTGTGACCTCAGCAAGAAAAAGACTTTCATGAGACAAAAGTATGTCCAAATATTGTTTAATATGTGTGCGTAGCCGGCGTAAACCATCCGGTAATGGCAAATAAAGAAAACCAAAGTTTGTTCATATACGTTCTGTTCTTTGTCATTCTTGTTGGACCTTAACGGGTACCCTGAAAGAACGGGTAAGGCAACACTAACATGAAATGGAATAAGTACATAGAAAATGTTGACAAAGCTGCTGCAAAGAAGATAGTCTCCCTTTACCGAGCTAGAAAACTTTTTACACCTATCAGCATCCTCTATCTCTTCATCAAGCTGCCATTCGCCCGTACATCGTATACTGTTGCCTCATCTGGGCTAGCGTACCCACCACTAGCTTCTCCCTCTTTGACATTCGGTAAAAAATAATTTCTAACGTAATAGGTACCGCACTGCCTGTCAAGCTCCGACCGCTGTTTCATCGCTACAGAGTTGTTATCCTTGTGCTTGTTCAACAAGTACTTCCACGGAATGTACTCCGATGAACTTAATGCACTTGTACCCCCTCTCAACATAAATACCCTCGATCCACCCGACTAGTAGCAACATCACACCATTCATTCTACCCTAGTTGCACGTGCACTTCCTATCATGATAACTTTTTTTTAACTGCTTTTGGAATATCGTCTTTGCTCTGTTTCCCCGAACGTTACAAGATGCAGAAATTTAAATGTAATGTGCTGCTGCCTATATATGTATATAAAATGAATGCGAAAAATATATAAATGTTCATATGTTTTTATTATATTTCTTGTTCATTGACGTATAAGAATACAAAATGTCTTTTAAAATATTTTTTCAAAAACATAATTTTCAGCCGCTTCCTAAAATCTTCTTCAGTGTAATGAGAGATGTGTGTGTGTGTGTGTGTGTGGTGTGGTAGTGGCAGAAAAATGGGATTAAAATATGCTTACATGTAACTAGTGTGTGTACATTCACATATCTCTGACCTCCCTTCGAATCATCACACCTAAAGGGGTCAGCAACGTAGGGAGTGTCATAGACATTTTCTAATACTTCAGTGGATAGAGAACTATAACTTGTTAAAATGTTGTCAGTCGAGGAGGGGAGACGAGTGAGGAGAAAAAAGGTATTTGATTTTTTATGTAACGCATTTTTAACCAGCATTTATTTGCTGTGGGAGGAGATGCTAGCGGAATCGGTGATTGCTTTTGCATCATGTCAGTGTCAGTTGAGAACAGTAGAACAGAGAAAATACTTTTACAAGTAATATAAAAGATTACGCGAAATTAACAAGAATAAACAGCAGTATAATGTAATGTCTATAAAGAAAATGGTAAAATATAATATGTATTATATAGGAAAAAAGTAAGAATATGCAGAATGTAAAAATCTGAACAAATTAGAAAAATGCTGATGAGAAAAAGATAAGTTAACATATTTTCCTGTCGCACACAACTTACGTTCCCTGTAAGGAAATGTTGTTGGTCAGTTTGTATTTTCGTTGAATGCGTAATCATTTAGTAGTCCCAAATTATTATTCTGTCCTGAAATGTGCTTGTTGAATCTCAGAATGACTTTATTTTCGTATTCACATCTGTGTTGTTGTGTCTTTAAATTGGAGGCTATAAGGATGCATTTGATGTTTACTATGGTGTGGTTTAAGAGATTATAATGCATGACTACTGTGCAGCATGTTGATTTGTCTCCAATGGTTTGTTGTAAATATATATATATATATATATATATATATATATATATATATATATATATATATATATATATATTGTATAATTAGGCAACAATTCTTCTTTTATACATATCTGGTTGAACAGGAGTGCCAATGGCTTACTAAAAACTAGTAATGCCATATACGTGTTTAAATGTCCTATCGGAGAATGTGTCCCCGCCAACAACACGTATATTGGCATGACTAGAACCAGTATTTCACGTCGATTAACTTGCCACCTGACCTCCCCTCAAAGCTCAATTTACAAACACCTTACAGCACATAACATCTCCAAAGATAATTTTAGAAATATCTTAACCGGTAGTACATCCATCCTAGCTGTGTCATTTTGCGGTATTCGCCTCCCCATAATGGAAGCATTGTTCATTCAATTAAAAAAGCTCAACATCAACCATGCCCGTTATGAGGGGTGCGAAGGCGTGTTGAAATGCTGTTGTCTTCTTTAATAAATTCACCAATTTTATTTTGCATTGATCAATCATCCGCCTGAAGACGACCAATGATGGTCGAAAACGCTTGCGTCAAATATGGAGATTTCCTACACTCCTTGGTTAATAGTACACGATCTATTGTTCGACGAATAGAAAGATTGGATCACAAAAGGAATAAACAGAAGTTGGCACTCCTGTTCAACCATATATATATATATATATATATATATATATATATATATATATATATATATATATATATATATATATATATATATATATATATACTCACAGGTACCTTGGCGTTTCCCAGCAATGCGTGAGGACTTTTTCATACTTCTACTCCAAGTACATATTACCATGACCAGTTTTAATTTGTAATTTCTGTAAGTTAACATTTTTTCGAGATATATTTAAAATAAAGTAAAACTTCATCTTTGCCGCTTGTGAGAGTGTTGCGTGAACGCAGCACCTACGATATTTTTGTAAATAGTAACTAATTCAAAATTCATGCCACCATTAGATTCCTCGTAAAATGTTACTAGAGAAATGTTGAATTTGATCTTGGTGTAAGTCCTTATTTTGCATTGCATCCACGGACAGAGATACAGACAGACAGAAACAAAGACAGCGAAAGGATATTTATATTATTTTTATATATCAGATCGACGCCGATGAATTTTAACGGTATTCAACAGTGTCTACCCTTCCCTGAAGATTAAATGTCTGTTTGCATTAGGTGGATAGGTCCATGTGATAAAGTATATATTGGACGTGGGATAAATTTGAGCAAACTATTGGCCACGAAAATGGTTTCCAATATGCCACAGAAAGGAAGTTCGCGGGCCGCTTATTTCTGACCCCTGATCTAAAAGAACAGAACAGGTGTTTCCATTTTACATATAAAAATCAAATAAATGTGTTTTCATTTTATAGCGTCGGGTATTTTACATTCGAAGTACGTTTATTCCTGTTCTCACGTTCTTGATTATCAAGATATTTCATTTACGTCTGTAAAAAAAAAACATTTTGTTTCACCATTTATAATTGTCTTTCATGTTTTGTTGACATTTCTGATACTTTGGCCGAAAGAGACTATTGTCTCGTTCTTATTCCTATTTATTACATGTTTCTTCTCGCGTCGACAGTAATAAAAAAAATGAATTATCTCCCTTTGTCAGCCATTACAAAACAAAAGCGATCATCAATACTTTAGGTGTCAAAACCTAAACCAAATAAAGACGGAGAGCGAGAATAAAACAAAAAAGTAAACATCTCACTATTTCTTTTCTTAAACTAGCGAGTAACTTCTTATCAAGACCCAAGGGAAACTCGAGGATAAGGTTTGATGACATTATCAGTTGATAACAGCACTTTGATAGGATTGTAAACTATGGGAAAAAATTGATTATTTAAATAGACGGATTATCAAGAATTTGTTGGAAGCGACCCCGTGGTATCGTATTCACAGATATGAAGTTCTTTGGAAGAAACTTTGTTTATGGAAGTACAATTTAGTTTTAAGGACACTCAGGAAGATAGGACAATTATTTACAGTGGTTGTAGTATGACGAGTTTTTGCTGTGAATCTTTTACATAGGAAAACCATAGATTGGAGTTCAGTTGAACATCTACAATGAAACTTACGATAGGGAAGAGAAAAACTATCAACGTCGCTTCTGTAAAAAAGGGGGTTGTAAGCAAGATTTATACCTTGTCAAGACAGGCAAGAGTACTCTTAGCAGCATCCATCTATATGTGATAACAGTACCCCAGCTTAGGACGTATCGCACTCTTACACAGGAAGAGGATTGAGTTCTCCATGGACAAATGACAACGCACTTTCTATTTCATGTCCCTTCTACAAAATAAAGCTTTTTTTATAACGCAGTCAAAGAATTCGTTTGGCTTTAGTATTTGAAATCAAAGATTGAATACTGATTAAGAATAAATACCATTGAGTCATTTTTGGACTTTTATTCCCTCCAAACAAGGCATATTGACAGTGAAGCGCAAGGAGTTACTGTAGTAGGTGACATATTTATAGAGGGTAACCCGGGTGAGGAGTTTTAGCAAGATTTTTGTTTACAGTAAATTTAAATGGTTGCATGTTAGTACGGTCGGGGAAATAAGGAGCAGGAAGAGAATGCCAAAGGCAAGCGGCTCAAGAAATTAAACTTTTCGATGAGAAAATCGTCCGGCATTTAGGGACCTCTACAAGGAAGGAGTTGGATTTTGCTGCTAGTCGGGTAGGTCCGGAGTATTTGCGTCGGAAGTACTTGTAAAATAAGCACAGGGATGCAACAATGCAGCGGGGGTAGAGCTTGGTAAACAGTGTCGTACCTATTAAGTAAAATACTCTTTTTTTTGCATCCTGTTCAAGAAGGAAAGACTATTGATTTATGCACTAGCCTAAGAATGGCAACAATGCTCCATGCATAGGCGAATGGAGGCTTCATAGACATATAGAATAGTGACAAATCTAAGAAGATTTTTGGGCCAGTAAAATGATCCCATATTCTTTTCAGTAGACTTGACACTATTCTCTATGTATTTATTCCAATTCATGTTACCGATGATTTTGTACATATACAAATGGCAAAACATTGACTATCTCTTAGCACGTTCATATTTCCTCCCACAGAAGTGTTTCATAATGCACTCCAGATGTTCATTTGGTTTAGAGTTATTGTAGTAAAATATAGAATTATGTTCAGAAGCAAAACCATTTAATCATTAAAACAAATTTCCTGAGATATATTTATTTCATTTTCAAGGTCAAATACAGATTGAATAGTCTTCGGAAATCCTTCATAAACTGCGAAAACGTAAGGCCCAGATGAGATTGTATGAAGTATTCCTGACGTTATGCAAATGAAACGTTGATAACCTAAAAACTATTTATTTAATAAGGCTGAAATTGTGCATGTCTGTTTACTGTTATCAAAGAGCATCAGAATCATACATCTTATTTGAAAGAATCGCAAGTAAAAATTTCGTCAAAATTTCGACAGTGACCGAAGTTTTCTAGGTCAATATCATACAAGATGCGAGACTTCATTGCCTACAATATAGACCAAGTAACGAGTCTCTAGGATCAATATAAACGGAGTTATTGCCAAAAGTGTGACTTTCACATTTTCCGTAACCTTATCTTGACTCCACAAAATGATATCAGATCAAAGTTAAATCATGACCGATATTTTGATTAAGTTTGCTGACGATTTGTCAAGCGATGTGGAAACTAAGCGGTACACAAACTTAGTCACAACCCCCCCCCCCCCCAAAAAAAAAAAATAACCTTGACGGAGGTAATTATTGTCCTATATTTATATTGATACTTCTGTTACGATCGATGTATATTCTATGAGAAATTCAATTCAAAACAGACCGTGTTATCAATACGTATTGATGACGTACACTGTTTATAATACATTTGAATACATTAAAATGTTTTTAATGAATAATTGTTTTGTAGGTAGGCATTCTAATTACATTGCTGTATTTTCATATATACGAGCAACGGTTTTGTCTCTACATTTTATAAAAACGCATTAAAGAATGAAAGAAAGAAGTATTGGTTGCATCTTATTAACAAAATATTAAATACTAACTGAAGTCGTGGAAATCCCACAGTTGTATCCTTTGTATGTTGTATATTGCTGCCGTGCTTAAAAATGGGTCAATTCTATGGACGTTCTTCGCGAACGCAGATACTACGATATTATTTTACCATTTTTGTCGGAACTGAAACGTACTTATCTAAGTACTCTAGTTAATGTAGCTTCAGAATATAACCTGTTATGGGGGTTTCTCTCCAAAACACTTATAAGAGTTTGTGACGTATTTCCATTCAGATCCCACGATATTATTCACCGTTTCTGGAGTAAAGAAATACGCCGCAAGGCCAGGAATTTGCATTTTAGCTCGACTTTCTGGTTCGACACAACAGCGTCTATAGATGAAATTTAGAAAATTATTTCATAGTATTGCATTTTCGGCGATCATGCGATCGCATATATAAAAAAGGTTAGAGGGTGATAACGTACGTATGAGCATGACATTTATTAGCCTATTATTATATAGATTTACGCCCAAAGGACGTATATGTGTCTTAATAATACGTACAAAAACATCGGTTACTACCACAGAAAGTTGTCGTGACGGGTCTGAGGTAACAAAAAACGAAAGGGGAAAGCACCATCCAGACTTTGACGAGAAACGGAACCGAAAGTAATGGTATGTCTCGGTAGTTTTTTCATCACTCCGATTCGAGAGAAAATCATCGGCTGTTATCGGAAAAATCCAATAGTAAACGGCTGTTGCAAGAACGCAAAGTGATTTGCAATGGTGATCGAAAATTGGATATTACTTGAAATCTGGGGAGACTTATTACTCGGACTCCAGGGAATACAACCTTTTTTATCAGTGATTTATAACTTGGTAATTACTAGTGTGAGAAATTCTAGTGTTTAATTACCTCTTCTCTAGGAGGTTAGACGCAAGGCCAGGCGCGGTTTTGAAAAGACAGGGCATCCGGAGAAGCGCACTCTGGCCTACAAAAATGCCCGAGCAGCCCCGTCGGCTTTACTCGGTAGAAGCGCCTCAGGCGATTAGAAATAAACTAACCTCTTCACAAAGAGAAGGTAAAGCCTATGAACGTGAACCTACTGACACTGAACAGAACCATATTTCAAGCAGACAGCAACAACGCCACTGTTGGTCTGATTGTCGATGATGTATCTTCTAAAACTCCTAGTGAATTAGAAATAATACAAATGTTTAGAAATAAAAATCAAACACACGTAGGAAACGTGCGCGCGTGTGTATGTGTGTGTGTGTGTGTGTATGAGATACTGTCATTGCTTATGAAATAAGTATCTCTAGTTCAAGTTTATTTTGATAATATACTAACAAATGCATTCGATAAATATCTGAACCTGCAAATGTTTACGAGATCTGGATAAAATGAAATGCGTGTTGAATTCATGGTATGACTCGTTTAAAATATTATCGTGTGTCGGCATTATATAACCAAAAAAAGGGTTGATGTGCCGCAAAACGAACAAATTAACTTCCTTTGATTCAAGGATACAACACTTTTAGGTAATCATTACTGTTACTTACTTAAAAACTAAGAGAATTTACGCGTCTTGCGACTTATGAGGCTGTCAAAGTAAACCATGATATAAGGTTGTTTACTCACGTACAATTATTCCATTAAGAGAAAAACAATAAAGCTTGAAACAATTGTCAGAGAAGGAAAGAGAGAGTCAACAGATGACGATTAGAACGGAAGTGACGCCGCCGTTACTGACATAGCGTTGCCACGAACGATAGCCATTGTTTTTGGTTTTAAGTCAGATCCACAGCGTCCCTTCAACTTCTTCCCATTGCGATCGAATCTCTTTCAATAGTTTGCTTCAATTTCATTTTTTTGGTTATTCTCTTCTCTTTTCATCGGGGGTTCTCTGAAGCACTTGGTTTGCAAATCTCTTCGGGGCCAATCTTAGGGCTTGTCCGAGCCAGTCTAGACGTCGTTTGCAGGTTATTGATGATACCAACTGTTGGTTAATGCGGTCTCTGACTTCCTGGTTGGTAATTCGATCGCTCCATTTGATCCCTAGAATCTTTCTAAGACATTTGCAATCAAACGCGTCTAATTTATGTCGATAATAGTAATGCGAAATTTGTTTCGCATTACTATTACCGCCATAAATTATTTGAAAGGAAATACAGTTGGTAAAGTAGTCAAAAAAACATTATTTTGCTTTACCTACTCACTTGTGACCTATTTTCATTAAAAATGAATATATAATATTTCAAAGAAGTTGTAAGAAATTTAGTTTACAGCAAATAACGACTGTGAGTAAAATAATCCAATACTCAAAATGGCTGAACGCAATCGCTACTTCCGGTAAATTAAATTGCTTTCTTTTTTTTTAAATATTACTTATTCATTTTTTGGCGCAAATTGGTTACAAATGAGTATTGATTTACTCCTCTACAGGAGTTAGGCACAAAGCCAGTTTTTATCTTACTCCCACAAGTAAGATGTGACCCAAGGTCGGGTCGGGGAAAGTGGGGTTTAAAAATTGCCTGGGTAGCCCGGTCGGCATTCCCTGGTAGGGACGCCTCAGGCAGTAAGTGATAGATAAACTTACTCCTCCCCAAAGAGGGGAGGCGAAGCCTGGGAAGGTGGACCTCCTAGAACTGCACAGGGCAGACCCATTGACCGGCGTAAATCAAGACCTGAAGGCCAAGACAACACCAGTATGGGGTGCAGTATCCATCGGAACAGATACTACACTTTGATCTTAGCCAAAAGGCAAAGAGTAGGTAAAGCAGTAATCAGTACTATTACCGAGATAAATTATTTTAAAAGGAAATACAGTTTGGAAATTATTAAAAACGACTTACTTTTGTTTACCTACTCACTTGTGACGTATTTGCGTAATAAAATAATTTTTAATATTAGGTATGAGATATAATCATTTTAAATTGTCGTAGATATGGGTTTTGAGCAAAGTAGCCACTTTCTGTAGCCACTTGTTTACGTTACTGATTTTACTTCATGTGGCTAAAGAAAATGCCTACTTTGCTCAGAACCCATATTTACGACACTTTAAAATGATAATGTCTCATATTAAATCTTAAATATTAATTTCTAACGCAAATAGGGCACAAATGACTAGGTGAACAAATATAAGTTGTTTTGTTTTTTCGATTGGTGCCGCTCAGAGCACTCACACCGACTACGAAATCTAGTGAGGGTGTCTTCTTCTTGTCTCTACAGCCTCTTTCGCACAGAAAAAGACGTTGCTAATTTCTCTCTACTCTATCGTTATTGTCAGGGTAGGTGCTCGACTTAGCTCAAATTCCTGGTCCCCCCTGTAAAACAATCACAACAAAAACTCGTCTAGCTACAACCACTGCAATAAATTTACTTTTTTATGTGTACATAAAACTAAGCGGAACTTCCATAAGCAATGTTTCCGTGGAACGCAAACCACAAGACTGCTTTCCAGCCGACTACAGCATGGTTTTTAAGTAATCAAATTCTGCCCAGATCCAATCCATCGTCTGCGATACTCATGATGTTTGTCTCACCATCCACCTGACAAAAACCATTACCCCTTGTCCTCGAGTGGTCTTTGGGCCTTGATGAGCGGTAACTTGTTAGTAAAAATATGTAATAATTACCAATTTTACACTTAGAGTTATCTGCCCCTTTTTTATTGATAATTACTTAACGTAGGACGTTGGCGTGTGTGCGTGTCGACACATCGTGTAAACTTCCTATTTCCCCCCTGTTTACTCGATGTTATTAGCGGAAATAAATGATGTTCTATTTGATCGACGCTATTTGCTCCGGTGGTAACAGCTTTTCCCGCCCAGGTCAGACTGCTGTGGTTGTCACAAAGGAACCGGGGTCAAAATAGTTCTTTCTTAACGAGTATATTAAAGAAATATGCCGGAGAACATATATCATATCCTTGCAGACTGACACGCACTCTTAAATGGCCATAAAATATTGAAAAAGTATCATTTGTCACGACAGAAAAATCAGTCTACGTATGTAATCTGTAAATACATTTATGACATAAAGAAATATTTCGTTGGTTTGAATTTCTTTTATGACATATCAACGCCACAGAAGGTTCATTTAATACCGACCCAAGGTAAACATACAATGATCTTTTTGTAATAATTAGAGTTTAATAAAAAGATCTAGAATCCTTAAAAGGTGAATTGGAAAGCAAGTATTTATACTTATATTTCTTTCGAGAATTCCACAACATCTTTTTGCCTGATCAAAAGCCTCTTTCAAGTAAGAACATTTTTCGAACTGATTTGATTAAAATCAATACATTTCATCGATATATGTTCTATTAGAGCACGATATAAAGCACAGACTGAAGGATTATTTTCTTTAAGCAAATATTAGCGCGTTATCTATGTATGGCCTCCTCCTTCCTCACTAGCCATTGTAATTCTTTTTGTGCGTTGGTGGGATTTTTAAAACGTTTATTGTTCGTGTAGGTATTCCAAAGAGTTGGCCTGTTCTGTAATATTTTTAAAATTGTTGGCTTTAGATTTACATATTAAATTTTGGTGTCAGTTTTGATACTGTGTAGTGATTTATTCAGCCCTTTTCGTGTCTATTAATGATACTATGACTTGGTATCATACAGCAGATGATTGTTTTCGTGTTGTAGAGGTTTATCATTTTGTTGCAATGTTAAATAATTAAAAGATTATTCATAGTTTTTTTTTCAGTTTGTACAGACCATAAAATTGCTTGATTTACTGTTTTTATTATGTCTAATGCCAAATATCAATGGCTGTTATCTCAGTAATGTAAATTCATTTGGTACTTGGCAGTATCTGAGTATTATTTGCAGCTACATATGGTAGCACTTTCAACAGTGACTTCAGCCTTAGATCCATATGTTATTGTAGTCGAAATGGTGTTTTTATGTTTTGGAATTTACCTTGAAATATAATTAGATTTGTTTTCTTCTTTGAGAATGTTGTCAAATTAAGTATAGAACGTGGCTATTTTAATTGCAAAAGTCTTAGAGATGATTTATTAGTGCATCGGAGAAGGTGTAAATTACTTCTATTATTACCGGTAGTTGTTTTAAAAACACACTGAAACTAGGTCAGGCAGTCAGTTTACTTTCTTTGTTATCCTTTTTATTGAAACATTTGTCATGTATATATATATATATATATATATATATATATATATATATATATATATATATATATATATATAAATATATATATATATATATATATATATATATATATATATACGGAGAGAGAGAGAGAGAGAGAGAGATAGGGGAGGCAGAAAAGGACAGACAGTTGAAGGGGGGTAGAGAGAGAAGTTGTAAAAAAAGATATACATTTTGAAACTCTTTGATTTGATTTTCCAAAACCCTGCGCAACGCCAAGCATTCCTGATAATCTTATACAAAACTAAAAAGAATAGGGACCAATTTGTTTGTAATCCAAAATAGCTAAAGTGTTTGTGCTGGAGCAAGACAATTATTCGTAATCAGTTTTCAAAAGTTGAAATACATGTTCAATAATATCTACATTTAGTCAAAGTTCAAACGCAAAAATAAAAAGCCAATACACATAGTAATTCTCGCTTGTACGCCTATTGTAAAAACGAACCAGTTATTCTGATTTTTGTGTGTGGGTGTAAATTGGACGCGAAATAGGAGTATTATTTCGATTCGAAAAACTCAAAACTAACGACCTTAACAGCCGAGAAAAGTTTAAAAACAAGACACACATAACTTCGATAAAAATGCAATGAAAACTATTAAAAGCTTTAACGATAAAACGGATGATATTTGTAATGCCTATGTGAATTTTAAAACAAGTTTTTGTTAGAAACATACAAGGCTAAACTTCCTCATCGAGCGATCTAAGTTGATATTTGTGAAAAGTGAATAGTGAAAGATGAAGGGTGAAAGGTGAAGGGTGATAGGTGAAATGCCTCGAACAATAACATCTTTCTAGTTTGCAAAGGCGGCCATGTTTGATACACAACGTAGGAAGGTGTGAAAACGAACCCGACTTCAAACTGGCCATTGTGCGCAGAGCTCTTTAGGGTGGACGCAACCTTCCGGTGCACACACTTGCATTTGTGTAAATAGCTTTTTATAGCGGAATAGGTCATTGGGGGTAACGGCTCAGCTGATTATTTTATGAACCTCGAAGTACTACGCATCCCGTGACTCTAGATGTAAGTATACATATATAAGTACAATTTACCTAAGAAGAAAACAAGAATGATTATCTAACCGAATTTCTCGGCTTGACAGGCATGTGCAGGTGAGTACTAAGTATAGGTGCACAAACACGCTCAAATATGTCAGTGCGTCTGTATATATATATATATATATATATATATATATATATATATGTGTGTGTGTGTGTTTCAGAAGAATTTCAAATGGAAGCAAAATATATATATGCATATATATTATTGTTTTATATCATGTACTTATAAAATATATCATGTAATACATTTGTTTCAGTATTTACTTCAATAGTGCTCGATAAATTAGTAGAGAAAAGTAGTATGAAAATATACTTATGGCATGTAAACTACACAGAAACGTTTGTGTTACACTCCCAGAAATAGTTTATAAGTCTAACTGATGAACTTTTTCTTAGAGGTAAGCACAAAGATATATATATATATAAGGCAGCATCTTCTCTTGCAGGCAAGTATTGTTGAATATAAGAGACAACTCATGTCTGGATATCCTTTGGTAGATCCTTTCAATTAGGATTGTAGTTTCAGAGGGGGATTGACTGATGAATTTGCCATAATTTGCATTTGTCTCCCAAGTACTTTCGGACCCGTCTGGTCCATCTTCGGAGGAATGAGGATATATATATATATATATATATATATATATATATATATATATATATATATATATATATATATATATATATATATATATATATATATATATATATCCCATGACTTTTAGTTTTCTTTAAGATTAGTCTTAAAAAATATTTTATTGAAGGTTAGTACAATGTTATGTACAATATAATCAAATATAAACCAAAAGTAAACTTTTAGTAAAATATACCTTTACTAAATAGGACCTATAGTGAAAAGGTTAAGTTCAATATACGAGATAGAGCAATTATAAAGATAGAAGAAATAAGAGTGATGAACATGTTCGAATGTCCAAATTTATTTCAAATTTCGATTGTTCAATGCAAGGTGTATTCTGTAATAAACCAGTGTTTATTGTTCTTTCCTTAAGCCATATATATGTACATATATAACTTTTGCAGCAGTGTTATGGTAAAATCGGTCACATGGTATGAAAAAGTTGGTCACATGTGGGTTGATAAAATACACGAGCTAATTTGGAGGAGCTACTATTGGCTGAGGTTGTATGGAGAAGTGACCAACTACGTGGCGGCTTGTCTGACCTGCCAAGCAGAGAGCCGAACACAGAGAACGGCTCCACTAATGGAGATTGATGGCCCCAGTTATCCATTTCAAAAAGTGAACATGGATATTTCTGGACCATACGGAGAGACTAATCGGGGTACACAGTTTTGTGTACTGGCTGACAAATTGGCCGGAGCCCTTTGCGGTGCCAGACAGGAAGGTACATACCGTATCAGATATGATACTGAAGGAGATATTTCCCCCGGTATGGAGCGCTTGAACGGCTGATCACGGATAATGAACAGGTAATTGTTAATCAGGTGATGAGAGAGACACTGGAGAGGTTTTAAACGTTCGATGTGTGACCACTTCGATATACTATACCTAAGGTAACGCCAAATAGAACGATTCCACTAGACTTTGATTGATGTACTAGCCAAATTGACCGCAGCCACAGGAGACCAAGGAAATTGGGAAGCGCGGATAGGTTCACAATTAAAGAGACCTTAAAATTTGAGCCTTAAACCTACATTTCGGTCGAGGCGAGTTACTGTGGCATCGACAAAAGTATATTGGGGAAGGACCATTACCGGGTAATGTTAAAACATCAGCATAGGATTTTTACTGAGGTAAGATTGAGGGGCTAGAAGAACACAGAAAGGAGAAAGGAAAGAGTAAATAAAAAATCAGAGGAGGTAGATTTCCAGATGGGAGATCTCGTCTATTATAAACTATTATAAACGAGGGAGAGTATGTTAGATCAAAGATGGCCCTTTTTTTACCGAATAGTGGAACGAACGGATCCAGTATCGTTTGTGATTTGGGGCGAACTGGCAGGAAAAGTGAAGCGCGTGCACGTTAGTGACCTGAAGTTAGCCGAGTTAGATAGCTGCGAGAAACCCAAATGGACAGATAATGGGGGAAACCCTAGAAAGGTCACTCTCGTCGCGCCAAAAGTAATGGAAACACGTTGTTAGTCTAGAGGGTGAAAAAGGGTCTTGATAAAATCTGCAGTATCTGCTAATACAAGAGGGACTAAGAAGAACCTTGCAGGTAATCGGAGGGAGCCAGTGAGAACTTTGGAAGCTCACTGAAGTGAGTGAGATGATAAGGATACGATGCCTGTGTCCCAGCTCCAGAAAAAAACAAAGGTAGGAAGAGCGATCAAGGTTGAAGTAGAACTACCGTTTAAGCTTCTGCTGAGGGGTGCCTACGCCTCGACCCTCAAGATTAGAGAACACTCAAAGAAAATAAATATAGGTATCGGCGATGCCTTGGAGCAGGCTCGCCTCGCGGCTGTTGGTGCCATCACATGTGTGGAACGCTCCCATGCGTGTGTGGTGTTGGTGGATGTGTATTTGGCTAAATCTCAGGAATCGCCCGACAGAAAGTTTGTTACCGAACACGAACTGTAAGAGATAATTGACGGAGACCGATAATTCTCTCCGTCTAGTTACAGGTATGGACCGGAGAAGGTTGCTGATTGTACGTGTTGTAGTTACCGGTACGGGAACACAGTGCAAACACCGTGTTTAGAAAGACCAGCGAGGTCGTAATTAGCCGGTCAAGATGGCTGCTCGCAGCCGTATTTGGTGCTGTTGAGCCGCCTGGAAAGCGAAGTACGAGAGATGGCCCAGGCCCCCAAAAAGTAGCGAGGAGCGGACAGGATAACTCCATATGTTGCACTCCTTGGAACAGAAGATGCGAATTTTATATGGTGAGTGGAGATATATGACCGTGTTATTGAAGAAAGTGGAGCTGTCACGGACAGGGTAGAGAAGAGCAAGTTTACCCACAGTTGGGAAAGCCTTAAGCACACTATTTGGAACAATGTCGGATGGTGACGTGGAAACAATCCGAAAAGGATTGAGGAATGTCGCGGAGGACTAGAAGGCACTGGTTCATGTAATTGATGAGGGCATGTCTATATTAAACGTCACGAGACTTGAAGAAGTCGGGAATAGAGAATGTCTGATTGGCTTAGTTTCCCGAGTCTATGGTTCGTGTGTGCAACATCACAGAGATTACGAGTGTTACAATTGTTTCAATATTTTCAATTGCTGTCGACGGTCACACAGGTATGCCGGACCGCTCAGATATAGATAATACTATTACTCATTTGTGGTCGCAATTGGTAATCACCTGGTTAGTACAAATTATTGTTTTGACAAGTATTCCGATGGGTGGTTTTCTGTTTTACACAGTGTCAGGTCGAACTACCATCTCAATATTATTGAGACGCTAGTTATTAACAATTCTCGACCTAGCCTGTGTAGACAAAAGATTTTGAAACATGTGCTCGAGCTATTCAGAAAAGATAAAGAAGGAATGAGGTGGAATTACCAGGTGGAAGTCCTAACAAATGTTTTCCTACCCTTTAATATTGTTTAATAAAGAAACTGAATCAAAACAAGGCAATGAAGGCGATCTATATTAAAGCCAAAATCAATAAAATCTAGGAAACTGTAAATGTAGTGTCTGTGGAGAAAGAGACGAAACGGTAAACCATATAAGAAGTGAATGCAGCAAACTAGCTCTCAAAATACAAAAGCAGACATGGCTGCATAGGGAACTATGCAAATGTCTGGATGTAAGTATTTAGACAAACCGTACAAAATAAACCGAGGACAGTATTGAAAAATGAAAATCATAAAATCCTATGGTACGACCAACCTCATTCAAGCAACAAGTCTGAACGTGATAATAATATCAACAAGTGGGGAAAAACCCTGCCAAATCCGTAGATCACGTCCAAGATCAGGAAGCAGAAAAACTACAAAAACTCGGAAGCTGCTAGAGAGATGAAATAAATATGTGTGCTGTTATTAAAAAATGAAAGACCTGAAATCCTCTGAGACATTGAAATAATAACAGGTGAGCTCATCCAACAAGAAATCATAATAGTTCGAAATCAAATGGCGTATTGGGTGAAGTGCCGACTGCATTTGTTGACATTGAGAGACAAATCCTATAAGTTTGACAATTATCAGACTTGATAGAGGCATCCACGCAAATCTTCAAAGGCATTTCTGGGAGTGATTATCTTGATATCATTGGCAAAATGAAGAATCGTTTTGTAGATCCCCTTTGGCAAATCATTAACCGAATACCAGGGACTGCAAGGAACCCCGTACCGAGCCCTGGGAGACACATTAGAAACACCACAAAGAGAACAATTGACCGATACTCGAAATATACGGAGAGTTTCGACTCATCTTACCACATATAGTTGAAAGCCATTGGTATGGAGCTTGTAGAGCAGAAGTTCATGATTCAGTGAACTAAAGGTCTTGGCAAAGTCTATGAAGACAATGTATGTTGTATCCCTATCATCCATGATTTTAGTGATTTACTCCTCCATAATCAGGAGATTTGTTAAGTAGAATCTCTTCTGTAGGAAACCGTCTTGGACTTGAGAGATTGATGCTGTGGTCAGGAAAGAAGACATCACGACTGACTTGAGATGAGTCTCAATGCCTTTGCAGACGACAGATGTAGGTGAGAATGGTCTGTAAGTGACAGGATCCTTTCTGTCATTCTTCTTGAAGATGGGACAAATAGTAGCTGTTCGTCAGTCTTTAGGGATGTCACCAGTTTAAAAGGATAGGTTAAAGAACCGATTGAGAGGACCAGCGATGAATGGGGAGTGTGCTTGGAGTATTTTCAGATTAAGACCGTCTAGACCAGGGCTCTAATTTCCATTATGTAGTAAAAAAAACGAAGGGCGTCTTCTGAATATAAAATGTAATGTAAATAAAAGTGATTAAAGACAGAAAAAACGTCTAAATCGGTAATGTGAAAAAGACAGACAGATAGCGTCTCAATCTAAAATGGTTTTAAAAACGTAAATAAAAAAAAATGTCTCAATTGAACACCTTTAAAAGAGAGAAGAACGAAAAGAAAATATCTCAATGTAAAAAAATAAAAAAGAAAAAAAAGAGAATGTAGGAATCGTATAAGTAAGAAAACGGAAAAATAAAGAAAGAAAACAGTGTAACCGAATAAGAGAATAACAAATGAGACAGCAGGTCGAATTTGTTATTCTCTTATTCGTTCAACTAATATGTCAGCAACCGACGCTTTTATTCATGTTTGTAATTTTGCATGAAATAAACTTAGTCGTCTAATATGACATGTGTTGTTCAGGTAGCTAAAGTGTGATCATGCAGAATATATCAAATGGAATAACTAAAGAAAGAGAGACAACGAAAACAGGATTATCGGAGCGAATTGAATCGAATGAAGTAGCCATTTTGAAAAAAAAACAGTCTCTAAATTTGTGGTCCGTTTGAAATAGCTGTTCCAACGATTTGGTAATATAGATTCTGTGTTCCATCGTGTTTATTCGCCAAGACGAAACAGTAGAAATCTAAATAAATAGTTAATATACCCGGCGTAACCCTAAAATCAAATTTATATTGTTACATTGATCATATATTGTGAAAAATTTGAACGAAAATAAAATAATAAGAAAATAATAATTAAAAGTATTAATAATGTAAGTGACTCTATTGACTTCGAAGATTGGGCTGAGTTTTGATCATGCCAAACTACTATTCGTTTATTCCGTCATCCTGAAATACACTAGAAAGAAGAAAAAGTACTTTAAGGGACCGCGATATATATAAATTGATGATATAGTGTAATAAATAGACTATAGCAACAACGAAACAATGGAATACTGACAGTGCTTAATCGTAATATTCAACTTATAAAGAACAATTCCAAGTGAATTGGATGACAATTGGTGTAAATATTAACGTAAGTGTTGATTACTGTGGTCGAAAAAGCTGTTGAGCCGGGAAAAATGTGAAAGATGTTGAAAGAAAACGGAGAGAATGCATCTAGACTATAGCAACAACGAAACAATGGAATACTGACAGTGAGAGAATGCTTCTTTTCAGAGAACTAGCATCAGACATTGATCTAACTGGCTACAAAACAGATTAGTATATGCAGGTTTTGGTTCGAAAGCTAAAAATTCAATACAATCGGGAGTAATTCACTTCACTTTATATATATATATATATATATATATATATATATATATATATATATATATATATGTATGTGTGTGTGTGAAAAATGGCAAACAGAATACAGGTTTAAATGCAGTAAAAAACCAAAAACAAGAGATTTGACCGGTTTCGTTCATTTGGAAACAATTTTTGTTTTTGTTTTTTCCTGCATTTTAACCTGTTTTCCGTTTGACATTTTTCAGACGTTTTGTCTACCACGGCATTTCCTTTTCATGACATATCGTGTACCTTACCCCATATATATACAGGGTGGGCAAAAATAAGGGTCCTATTTTTAAAAATTCATAACTTTTTTATTTATTGATTTTTTTTTATTTTTTAGAATAAGTAAAGGCCCCTTTCCGAAGCAAGCATGAGCCGTATTAGCCCTAAGGAACGTACCCTCATTTAGAAAACATTATTTTTGCTTAAAAAACTAAAAACAGTGTAAAAAACAATACTTTAGTTTTTGTAAGTTTTAAGAAGTGTTTTTCGGCTAAAATTTGTTTTGTTTATTTCAAAAGATCTCGGAAGGGTCAGTCTACACACACATAAAGTTTGGTGAGTTTAACTTTTATTTTGTGGAAGTTATTCAAATTCAAGTTATTCAAATTTAAAGATAGGACCCTTATTTTGGCCCACCCTGTATATATATATATATATATATATATATATATTTATATATATTAAGCACGACTAATAATGCAATTTTCTGCATCTTAATCACTCGGGGAGTGAAACAATCGAATTTGTAGTAGTAAGCAAAAACAACGAATCAATCAAAACAACGAATCAATCAAAACAATACATTATATATATATATATATATATATATATATATATATATATATATATATATATATATATATATATATATATATATATATATTATTACATGTATCAACATAAAATTTTATAAGGAGATATCATCTTATATGTATCACTTTTCAGTATTTACTTTAACAGTGCTCAATACGTGAGTAGAGCTAGGTAGTAATATATATATATATATATATATATATATATATATATATATATATATATATACATATATATGTATATAGTAATAAATGTTCCAAACATCTTTATTCATACAATTGTTTCTGCCTATTCCAGAACACACATTTCTTCTTCATTAATAAACTTGACTTCTTCCATCAACTTTTATCTCCAATCAAATGAAACCACGAAGTAAAAATTCAAAACGTCAACTTAATAAAAAAAATTTCTATTTCTATATTTCATTCATATGTCTTTTCCAAAGCAAACTAACGAAACACTACCGGACTTGATCTTTTCATAGGCAAATTAAAAAAAAACAAACAAGATTCAAACAATTTCAAAAGGCACCTGTAAAAAGAAGATATTTCCTTTCATCGGGCCTTACATTAGTTTTTTTTTCCAAGAAACTTTGACAAACGGAGGTCAATTCTACATTCAACAGGGCAACCTTCTCTTAAACGTTCTTTATTTGGCAATTTCGTTCATTTCAAAACCAACCATAGAAACAGCTAAACCATTTCAGTTTATTTACGACGCATTTCGTTCCTTTTGTAAACCCAGCCAACCCTTTTTACATGTCTTAAATTCTCCATTGCCACTTGCATATTCATAAGTGACATTATTCTGCAATGAAATAATTTATTGTTTCAAAAGTCTATAAATTCATTTGCTTATAAAGCATCAGCATTTGGTTATTTGAGAGAAGCATTAACATTATTGAAACTCCAGATAACAGATTTCGGACAAACTTATGGCGTTGATTTGGTATTAATCAACAGTAGCAGAACCCAAGAAAATTCCACGGAAATAAAAATGGTGGCATTCATAAAATTGCAGCAAATCTACTTCGTATTTTTTGTTGTATACTGTTAGTAAATCTTGAATTTTTTATGCGAGTTTGTAATGACGTAGAATAAGCTCATAAGAATATTCGCTATCCACATTTACTTCTAACATTAAGAAATAGCCAAATCTAATTATACTAAACCGGAAGTGATAATAAGTCATGTAGAATGGCAGGCTTCGTTAAATGAATTCAATAGGAAAATATAACAAAACAGTGAGTGCTTAGAAGAAACCAACAGAAACCAACAAATAAGAACTAAAAAAAGTAGGATATGCCATTAGGAATATATACACAGTTTTGTAGCAACATCGCACCCCTTCACTGTACAGTACGTAGAGCAAGATCAATCACTTAACAAAAAGAAAACAAAATAGGCAAACAAAAAAAAATTTGTATATGCAGAGACTCGACAGTTTATTTAGCAACAATTAGAGTTACATACACCATTATTTTTCGATGTTAATGCCACCGGCGGAGACGACCATCTCAAGTGGACGTAAAATGAATCACATGCTTAGGTGACCATCCCCTTATCTATAGCAGCGAACGCCTCCACGATGGCAGCTTTCAGAGAGTCGACTATGTTGTGGGTGTGCTTGTTGGGTTTGACCTCAGTCACGCCCCAGAAGAAATAGTTGAGGGGGTTGCAGTAGGGTGAAGAGGAACATTGTTGATCAGCCACACATGTGTCGTCTTGGCATTTTGTGTGCAGGAGCGGATCTTGCTGGAAAACCTAGGGGTGCCTGATGACGATCTCATCAATTCAGGGCTTCACAAGACTTCTTAGCACCTGCTGGTATTTCATTTACTTTTTGTAGGATTTTACTGCAACATGTGCCGTTATCATTTCTAGTTTAGCATGATTGGACTATGTGACTGTTCGGGAAATCGTACGAAGCGTACAAGATTATATTCATTAGGGGCTTCCATAACTAAATAAAGGTTGATTCTCTTGAATACATGATTGCATGGTTTACCGCCATTTTGATCACAATGAAACCCGCAGAACACTTTTGTTCACTTATATGGGTCCATTGTGTATGTTTATTTATCTCCTCTGTCTAACCTCCTAGACACAGTGTCAGGTTAAGTTTGAAAAAGCCAGTTCACTAGTTGAAGTGCACTCCGGCCTACAAAAAAACCCCGAGCGACCCAATCAACATTTCCTTGCAGGGTGCCGCAGGCGATTAGCAATAAAAGTGAGGTAAAGTCTTTGAGGTTAGACCGCCTAGGATTGCACAGAACCATATCTCAGCTTGACAACAACAAAGTCACTGTCTGACTCATTGTTGACGACGTATCCTAAACTGGTACAAACAACATCTACTATACCAGTGTATGTTATTTTTCATAAAAACAACATTACCAATCTACACGAGTTTTAGGAGATTTGAAACACCCACAATTTGATAAAGAGGTCGTACCTCGAAATATATCATGGAACACGGTCACCCACATTATATGACTGTGTAGAAATTGTAACTAAAGAAGATGAAAAAATTACATCGTTTTCGTCCGTTTTCTTAACACCGACATATTCCCATTTCTTGCATTGTGATAGCCTTCTAATACTTCGCTATATATTTATTAAACGCAATGCTTCAAGCAAACTACATATTCTTATTATAGGTTATTTTATTTCGGAATTTTTTGAGATGAGCATTGATAATTTGTAATTTTTTGATTATTCGGATATGTGGCAGAACGGATAACTGTGTTAAGTCAAATCAGTTCTAAATGACAACCTTCTGGTAAAGGTTCAATATACACTACAGGAGATACGAACTAAAAATAAAATAAAAATTACTTTTTAAAACTTCTACCCGGTCATGGTTGGCAAAACGAGAACAGTCTAACCTTATTATTAAAGAAGGGCAAAGATTACAGCGGTCGAAACGTTGTAAGTATAACATCCAAGATGAGAACAGTAATCCGAATAATCTAAATGATATAATTTATTGTATATCCATAACTAAGAAGCAATCGTAATTGAACATTATACACACGATAAAATTTGAACTCTGACTCGTCTTGATTCCATAGTTTTCCCCGGTATGTATTTGGCCACTCATGCCCACCTCGTTGAACTCGTTTAAGAGCTATATGCATTTAAGCTACAACCAGAGCTGGCCTAACCTACCTCAGAAATCCACCGAATGTAAAGGTTTAAAGCCAGCTGTGAGAGGAATATGCCACAGCAACACTCTGAAATCCTCCTTTGTTTTCTATACAAACTAACTGTGCTTACCCAACGTTCACCGGGACTCGTTATTTGCTTTCATTTTATTTACTTTTATTTAAATAGATTTTCGTTTTAAGTTTAATTATTACGGTATCTTTTGGTCATTAAATTATTAACCTAACTATTATAATACTATCATTTTGTTAGACTAATATTGTATTAATCTCTGTTCATCAAACGTTTAGATGTCAAAACATTTAATCTTTTTATACATGCAGATTTGCTAAGTATTCTAAATAAATGACGTTCTATCCGAGCAGTTTAAATGATCACAAATTTCTTTTAAATTTCCAAAAGCCAAGACATTTTTCCAATCTTATACAATGAATCATTCGCAATGTGTGTTATGTGTTGCCATTACATTACTAAAAAAAGGTTGATATGCCGTAAAACAGACAACTGGTAATGTATACAGTAATTGTTAAGATTTAGATCCCTATTTCCTTGGGTAAAGTTAGAAAAACGGTCAGTTTATTAATGTGGGCCATATCCAGCTTGCCAAAATGAGGGTCTGTGGATAGAGCAAGAATTTGACACAGAAGAAAAGATTTACTCCGACAGAGGACATAACATTAGTTATTCGCAAATACTAATCAATATTACTTATAAATAAGGCACAAGACAATCAAAAGCGTGTGGAACAGAAAGAGGCGTTTGTTTTAAAACTTTAAAAAAATGTAAAAATGTGTGTACTATGCATTCAATGGATGACAGTTAAGAAAAGTCAAGCGTGATCAAAACAGTCAAATGATAGAAAATGCAGAAAATAAACTCAGTCAATGTTCGATATTAGAATGATAAACTAAGTGTTCCAAGAAAGTGGTCATTATATTTAAAATTTAGCATTCTAATATAGAAAATTGAGTGCGTTTTTTTTTCTGCATTTTCTATCATTTGACTGTTTTGATTATTTTAATTTCACTTACACAGTGATTTCACGCTGGACTTTTCTTAACTGTCACACTATGAATGCATAGCACACAAATTTGTAATTCTTTTTAATTTTTAAAATTTCAATTTTTTAATTTTGAATTAATGTTCAGTACCTGGACTGTTGCTTTAGAAACTTTTTTATGAAAAAAAACAATTTTCTATAAATACTTTTTGACTTGGATACATTGTAAAGATATAACATCAAATCATACCGTACCTTGATGATGTATGTTAACATAAAAGTGTGTTTTTTGCCGTTATATTTTAGGTTTTATATATTTTCATATATTTTCGAAGCGAATTGTTTTACTCGCAGTGATGTCATTGCGGTAATAGTCCTCTGAGGAGAAGATTTTCTTTGAAAATCCATAGATTAAAGACTTTACAGTACTTTTTGCTTGAACTTTGACATGTAATAAAGTTTGATTAATTTCTCATTTTATTTTTACATTTAATCCATTATATATATATATATATATATATATATATATATATATATATATATGTGTCTGTATATACGATTTAAATCATTTTTCAAATCAAGTTCGCAATAAAGAGCATACTCAAATGTATTATAGTTGTTTACAGCTGTTTCAAGACAGCGTTTATTTCAAATAATAAAATGAACCACAATTTTCTTGAAAACACAAGATCATCTTCAGGCAAACCTTTCGTTGGCGCAATGCATAACACGCATATATATATATATATATATATATATATATATATATATATATATATATATATATATATATATATATATATATGTCTCTCTCTATATATATATGCACACGTCTCTCTCTCTCTATCTATATATACATGTATTGATAAAAGTGTGTATATAATGTGTATCGTTTACATATATATGATCTTCACACACACACACACTCACTCACACACACATATATATATCTCTCTCTCTATCTCTCTCTCTCTCTCTCTCTCTCTCTCTCTATATATATATATATATATATATATATATACATATATATATATAGAGAGAGCACTTCATTATTTAATCCTAGCCCGAAGGCCATGCACTTGTCTAAATGATTTCTATGTATTTGTTTGTAAGCAAATCCCAGGTATGCCCCCCTCCCTCGTCGCTCTAGTATTTTCGTATCCCGTCTTAGTGTAGCCTTTTTCTACTATAACATCAGTGTCATAAAACCGGGCTTTCCCTGCTTTCTTTTTGTCATTAAAAAAATAAATAAATGTATTACTCAAAGCCGAATCTCTGCTTGCTCTTGTACCTGTGAAATAGGTCACGATCATCTCGCCCAAAAGTGAAAAGAGAAAGAGGAGTCCGGGTTGGGAGAAGGACGACGTAGGGGAAGGGGTAATCGTTGGCATCACATAATTAACATGTATTCAATTGGTGAAACGGCTGACCTTGACCTTACCACTCCAGCGTAGGGGTCTGGATAGGGGCGCTAACGTAGAGATGGTGAGTGGATGATGGGTTCTGGGGCAGGGAAATAAAAGAAAGTGAAAGGGAAACGTTTAGTGTTTCGGGTGGGCCGGGGGTGGCAGAGGCATGTAATTTACCCCTCACCGCCTAACCACACCATCCTAAATTCCCAATTTCACGGAATGTCAAAAAAAAGAAAGAAAAATGTGTATGCGCCATTCGTATTTGTTTATTGAGTGTAAATTTGAGGGTGCATTTATAGTTTTTATTGCATCTATGCATTTATTAGTGAACCTGCAGGTGCTTGTCTATATGATTCCGCGTTATCTTATGCACGTCTTTATGTGAATGTGCTCTTGTGTATGCGAGATAATGCATGGTTATTTTAGTGACGAACTTAAAAACAACTTTAAATGTTGCGGAAGGCTATGTGCGTCTTCAGCCCATAAAACTAAGAGCTTAGTATTTTATTGAGTAAAACATTTAATGGACTAAACAATAAAAAGATATAAATCATGAATATCACATCATAATAATAATAATAATAATAATAATAATAATAATAATAATAATAATAATAATAATAATAATAATAATAATGCAGGGCCCAAATCAGTTATTATGAAACTAAATTAGAAACAAAAACTGCCCCAAAGAATGGACCGATAAAGCCTGGATGGAAATTCAGATCAGCAAACTTCGAAAAGAAGCTAAAACCGTAAATATGATGAAAGAGAACAGAAAACGATATAAGAAGAGAAATATAACTCACAAAGAAAGACTAAATATGAAACATGAAGAACTAAAACAAAATATATTAACAAAAGAGGGAATATTGAGACGATACAGAGGAAAATCGGAACAGTGCAAACAAAATCAGAGTTTTGCAAACAATACAAGCCAGTTTTATAAATACGTAAACAACAAAACGAAGAACAAAAACCGAACAATCCGACCCAACAGAAACAAAACACTCCTGGAGCTATACATGGGGGAAATCACAAGACTACAACAGAAATGCTGAATGACCGAAAAACATGAAAGGAGAAATTTGAAAAAACGCTGCGTCCTACTAGAATGTATAAAAAAGATTATTTATATATTTTCTTAAATGCCTTTTGATGAAATTCATTCACAAAACTATCATTCATACGTAGGAAAATAAAGTAATTCTGGATAATTATTTTTCACATCCTTCTTTTATAAAATCAGTATGCAAATTAGACATGTCATTTCCTCCAGTATATGTCGTTTTGTTCTCGCTATCCTATAAATATTTATGATTAATAGTCTGCATTAACGCCTTAATATTACACTAGCGGGGCTACCCGGCGTTGCCCGGGGTCATAAAAACATATAATTGAAGAAAAATGGCGTTTGTAACATCTTTATATTCAAACTTCTATTTCTCTCTCTATAGCCGTCACTTGATCTTGCTACTTTTCTCTTCCCTGGTCGCCCCATTTCACCTCTACTTTCTCATTTTGTCTTTTGAGAAAGCTGTTTCTTCCCCACCATTCCTCTTACGTTGCCTTTATATTACATAAAATTAAACTTCTTATAAGGTTTTCCACCCCGACAGGACGTATCCCATTGCACAAAGGAGAAGAGCAGGTTAATTGCCTGTGTCGCATTAACTTTTAAGGCAATTCTCCCCCCCCAAAAAAAAAATGCCTGGATTTATTTTACTAAATGCTGTGTGTACATAAAGCAGTGCCCATCTACTACGAAATAAACTGTTTTTTAAAACTTATTTTAGCGTTTTATTCTAAAATAGAAAGTCTGAAATATATACAAAAATGAAAATTAATAAATTCAATACGCACACGTTTCTCTTCATTATTGTCATTGACATTAGTAAAGAGACGTTGCTAATCTTTCTCTGCTCTATCGTCCTTTTCATTGTATGGGCTCAACTAAGCCCCAATCTATGTCCCCCCATAAAAACATTCACAACGAAAAACTCGTCTAGTTACTACCATTGCCAATAATATCTCTTTCTCCGTCTGTATACCTAAAACTAAAAGGGATTTCTATTAGAAAAGTTTCTTCCTAGAAGTATCAGTCTGTGGAGCACAATACCACGGCTCTGCTTCTCAACCGACTATAAAATGGGCGTTTTCAAGTCCAATGTAAACAAATTTTTGTTGAACCGTTCTCTTAAATAATCAAATTCTGACCAGTCATTACTAATGCTCACGATGTTGCACCGTCCAAATTCATTGACCCTTATCCTCGAGTGGCATTTGGGTTCTGATAAGCGGTGACTCGTTTGTAAAACAAAAACAAAAAAACAAAAAGAGTTGAACTCAACACAAAGTGGACACATTTTAATAAACACCTTTTGTGTCACTCTAACCCTAACGAAATCTAAGATTACACAATAAATGAATGATAAACACTTTCATTGTGAAATGCTATCATTGGGAAGCAACGGCCATCGATCATTTGTTAACGCACTGTCGGAAGATTTGAAATATGAAACGAGACTTTCACCAACGGTTTTCTGTACTTTTAGCCACTCAATTTCGCGCCAGAACTAAAAGGGTGTTCGTAGCGAGTTATAATAAATGGCCACGGCGTGAAAGTCATAAAAATACGCGAAATAATGAAAGAGAATGAGAACGCAACTGGAGAAAAAGAGGAGAAAAATTCCCATTAAACGGGAGAGTGACGGCAGATGGAAATAGAAACGTACGGTGACGTGACCGAACCTCTAGTAGAAAAGATAACGCTCTTACAACCACAGGTTTAAGTTGCTCAAGACGAAGAGTGATAATTTATACTTTCTCGATACGAGATCTCTCCTTAGTGATATTATTCTTGTTCCCTTGTGTGTGTTCAGGTTTTTAACCATCATGCACTTTCTGCGAGATGATCCAGACACAAACTCACATCTCGTTGGCTGCCGACCTCACATCTCGGGCTTTCCGACCGTTATGCAAAACAGCCAGCATGAGAAGCATGCACGTTTCTTTGCATGCGTACAGAAAATTAAAGAAGAACTTTGTCAGTGTTTGGTCCAATCACGTTTGAATGTTAACGGTTTTTAAGAATAAATATGTATTTTCGAATTTAATCACTTCCCTTCTATCGATGAAGCCGATGTTTTTGCAGTCACTTATTATTATTATTATTATTATTATTATTATTATTATTATTATTATTATTATTATTATTATTATTATTATTATTATTCTTCTTCTTCTTCTTCTTCTTCTTATTATTATTATTATTTACTCACTAGGAGTTATCACACAGGTCATCGTCAGTGATCACCCACTGCCAACAACCGGTATCGCAACAGCCACCTACCACCGATTTCCCGCTGATAAGGGCCATTGGTCCCCTCTGGAGCCCGAGTGGCAACAAGCCTCCCCAAGGTTCCAGAGCTGTCCGCGCTCTTCCAGTGGAGGTCTGGTTTGCGCTTTCCCTCCTTGACCCTCTGTCCATAATTTTCGTGGCGTCAGCCTATGCTTGCGCCTCTCTCGTGCGGTTGTATTTTCCCCGGTTCTGTTGTCTTGTGCTTCCATGTGTTTGTTCTCCATTCGTTGCTTATGTGGGTTGGTTTCCGCATTCGAGGACATTTCTCAGGATTGTAGCTGTTTTGATCATTACTGTCCTTTGTATGGTCTCAGTTATCCCTTTGATTCCTATTTCTCCTAGTCTTTTCTCCATGTTTTTGGGGACTGTTCCTAGTGCTCCTATGATTATTGGTGTTATACTGACTTTCTTCATGTTCCATATTCCTTTCAATTCTCTGGCAAGTTCAGTATATTTGCTTCTTTTTTCCGTCTCTTTGATCTTCACTCTGTGGTCTGCTGGAACGGCAAAGTCTACGAGTTTGCAGGATTTTTCTTTCTTGTTGATTATTATCATATCCGGTCTCCTTGCTGTTATGGGTTTGTCTGTTTGTACATTCATATCCCATATGATTTTGTGTTTTTCGTTTTCTAGTACAGTTTCTGGTTTGTGTTTGTACCGTTTTTTGCATATTATTATTATTATTATTATTATTATTATTATTATTATTATTATTATTATTATTATTATTATTATTATTATTGTTTTTATTATTATTATTATTATTTTTATTTGTATTATTAGAATTATTATTTTTATCATCATTATTATTATTTTTGTTTGTATTATTATTATTATTATTATTATTAATCAGTTGGAGTTTTCACGCAGGTCATTAACATTGATTGCTCAAAAGTAGTGTTCCATAGAGTACCAATGACAACAAGTCTCCTCAGATTTCCAAATTTGACTTTCATTTGATTTCTTTTATTTTGATATTTAGTACTGATCAATATTTTTAAAAAGGTCATACATAAAGGAAGCGAAAGGTTTTTCCACTCTCCGGCTCAGATCTACTCTCATTACCACCCACGTACACCGAGAAAGGATTTTGTATGGCACACTTTTATAACATCGTTATAATTTTAATCTTGCAATGTAAGTAAAACACCGTATATTTTCATACGAATCGATGCCCTATTTTTATCTCTGCAGGTTTTCTTTGTAAAACGCGTTTTCATTCGATTATCCACGTAATGTTTTGTGTACATCTGACCAATCGCTGCGTTTAGTGATCTCCATTACATGAATACTAGAATGATAAAAGTATAGAATGTCAAATAACAAAAACTTGTTAGTTCCCTTGTCCAAACAAAAGTAAACAGTAATACAATTAAGTTATATTAACCAAACAAAGAAAACGATAAGTTCCCTTAAAAATGTATATCAAATTAAATATTTATTATTATTGCAGATCTTTAATTGCAATCTTATTTCAGACCTACACGTCGAATACTAAACCTTACACTACATCAACTAATTATTTCATTAAGATCCTCCGACTTCGGTTGGTTATTCTCGATTAGCAGAATAACAGATTTATAGATTGTTCGTTACTTGTGCCATTAATTTGTTCCCGACTACATTTTGCATCTAATTAATTACCTGTCTTAAGCTGTAACTATTTTATTTTACTTTGTACAGTGTTTTCATTATCTACCTTTCATTCAATACTTTAATCTTTAAACAATACGATGCACCGTGCCACAGGCAGATTGCAGCGATGGCAACACTATATTAATTGCACTTCGATTTGCTTCCATCTATTCTCAAGATCTGGTCCCAACGTCTACTTGAAGCTGAGGCGGATTTTGAGGTCAAAGACAAAATAGGCATCAGATTATTAGAGACGCATGCCCTTCGAAAAAGACTATGTTGATGAATAAAGTCGAATTTTGCCTAACGTTTGTTGTTATATGAGTTAAGCCCGGAACTTATTGAGTGGTGTGTTTCGTAAGGGTTTAAAAATAATTACTACATAGTTCCCTTTTAATATTGACATTCTTTTTCGTAGTCATTAAAGTGTGATTTAACGAAGGCCTTACTGATGGCATTTTATTCATAGAAAACAGTAGGTATCTTTCATTCCGACTTATTCTCTTTGATACCGATCCCAAAGTGATCCGGAAAGTCGTGTTGGCTACATAACATATTTAGCAAGAACTGAAGTAGATAAAGACATGCGCAAAATGACGGACGGCGGCGAATGAGGCATATGTTATCCGCATCACTCAAACTGAGCAAATAACTTTTCATGGCGCAGCTGCACTTTTCCAGGTGCAACTCTACTCGCACGTGAACAGCGTATGTTTATGTAACTGTGTTATGACAACCACCATTTCCCAATATATCAGCAAATGTCGTCATTAAATTTATCAGAGTTTGGCAGTGATGGCGTCTTTCCGCTTTCTGGATTTTTTGTTGTTTTAATAGAATCCCCTCTTGCACTTCGAGTGTTATTCTTTTCCCTTTAGCTTTCGGTGTCTTCTTTTTTAATAGTATTAACCTTTTTTCAGTCTTGTTTACGTTTATGTTGTTGTTGTTCTACTTCTTCTTCTTCTTCTTCTTCTTTTTCTTTTTTTTTCTTCTTTTTCTTTTTATTATTCACTTTTTCTATTTCTTCTCATCGTGTTTTTCTATTTTTTCTTCTTTTTTTCACTTTCCTTTTCTTTTTCTTCTTCTCCTGCTGCCTTTTCTTATTGTTCTTCTTTTCCGTCTTCTTGTTCTTGTTCTTCTTCACCCTCTTCTTTCTTTTTATATTTTTCTCTTCTTTTCCTTCTTTTTCCACTTTCTATTTTTCTCCTTCTATTTCTTATTCTGTTTTTTCTTATTCTCCTTCTATTTTTTCTTCTGTTTTTTTTCTTCTTCTCCTTCTATTTCTTCTTCTCTTTATTCTTCTTTTTATTCTTCTTTATTACTATTACTGATAGTACTCGACTGTTTTACGCTTGGCTTTTGAGATAATCACTAATGTTGATAAAATATAACTATATAAAATATAACTATTTAAACTCTTTTTACTATAAAAACAATGTTATTTGGTCATCAAAACAGATCTACTTTGAGGTGTTAGGTGACTTTGGTGTGGATACTTCTTTGAGTGGTGCTGATCATGTCGATGATGATGACTGACTAGTCGCCACTGTTGTGATGGTTAGGATTAGGATTAGGGTTAGGTAAGTTTAAATAAATAAATCGCGACACAATTTTGAAGAACGAACAGTAACACTTGTATTTTCATGGAACTTGTAAAACTATATAAAGTATTTAATAGCATCTTCTTTCTTTCTTTCACAAAGAAAGAGAGAGAGAGAGAAGAATTGACTACATTGCTCAGTACTCCTCGCTATTCTGCTAGTTTTCCTCCGTTATCACATTTAAGATTTAGACAATCCGAGTTATAACATTTTTAAATTATTGATCATCACATTTAGAACGCAGTATGCTGGCTGGTCTAATTGAATCATTTTCAGATGTTTATTACAATTTCAAAAGCAAGTTAAAGTTAACCAAAAAACTTGATCGCTCATCTCAATAAACATCGAGAGTCCGTTTCTAGAAAAAATTGCCGGTGTATCTCAACGATGTCACGAATGTAAATTTAAAGAAAATAATAGTAAACGATTTTATGATTACTGTATAATTATAAGACTACTCGTCCCAGGACGGGTAAATAAATTCCTCGAACAAAAATGTTTTGCGCCACTTTTATAGATCCTTGTGAAGATTAAAATGAAGATATACTAATAGTAAACTTTACGTCTATAATTCTTATTCCAATTTTGATCCAAATCCATTACATGACTTTGATTTTAGAAAATATCTAAAATGTATGAGTCTTAAAAAAGAAAATGAAATTAGCGGAATCTTGCTTAATTGGTGTCTAATGACCACAGATCAAAGTTAATGCAAATCTGAAATATTTAAATTCTCAAATAGGAGGTTGTGCCCATATTATGCTCACTACAAACTCTTTCAAATATTCCAAACAAACTGAAATTTGGGGAATATTTATTAATTTATGTCTAATGCCTATAATTAACTTTTCACAAAAATATTTTATTTACAATAGAAGAACAACAAACCAGTAATAGAAAATATCATATAATGGATTCAATTTATTCACTTTCATTAGCACTGTTACACACATTGCTGGTTTGTATTGACATCATAATTTTTTGTGATGGAAAATAATGCGGCACTAGGATCTGTGTGGTATTTAACGAATCTATGTTTTAGTCTCATTGTTGCTACTTTTTGTTAGGGATAACAAGACTCTCGAAACACCCTGTACATAATATTTGTATCGCGATGTCCGTGGAGACATGCATAAATAAATTCGTTCTTCAATTCCGCTGCTCTAAACTGCTCTGCTCACACCTGTTTCCTAACTTTCTAACACTGTAACTTTTTATAACTAACTAACTGTATTCATTCCATATGAAGATGTATACGTTTTTTTTACTCTTTTATACATAACTAGTGAGACACAAATTCAACAAACTTCTGCTTCCACCCCTTAACCTTATATAACGCTATATTTTCGTTAATGATGAACTAGACGTCATTGTTAACATTACCCTTTATATATATATATATATATATATATATATATATATATATATATATATATATATATATAAATTAATTTGTTCGTACATAAAAGTAATCAATTAACACGTGTTTCAATCAGCCGTCATCAGCATGACTATCTTAGACAAGGATCGAACCCTCTATTATTTTGTCTGTAGTCTTACCTCCTAACGAAATATGTACGATTTTTATCGCCTAAATATTAAGTTTACGTATTTGTTATTGTTTTTACTGGCAATTGTAAGTGTTTTTTTTTTGGTATTTTTTCATATACTAAGCGGTTAAGAGTATGCAACTTATTGCATTCAGTCGTCCCTAATAAGACGTGTTATTATTTATATATATATATATATATATATATATATATATATATATATATATATATATATATATATATATATATATATATATATATATATATATATATATATACAGGGTGGGCAAAAATAAGGGTCCTATTTTAAAAAATTCATAACTTTTTTATTTATTGATTTTTTTTTTTTTTTTTAGAATAAGTAAAGGACCCCTTCCGAAGCAAGCATGAGCCGTATTAGCCCTAAGGAACGTACCCTCATTTAGAAAACATTATTTTTGCTTAAAAAACTCAAAACAGTGTAAAAAACAATACTTTAGTTTTTGTAAGTTTTAAGAAGTGTTTTTCGGCTAAAATTTGTTTTGTTTATTTCAAAAAATCTCGGAAGGGTCAGTCTACACACACATAAAGTTTGGTGAGTTTAACTTTTATTTTGTGGAAGTTATTCAAATTCAAGTTATTCAAATTTAAAGATAGGACCCTTATTTTGGCCCACCCTGTATATATATTAATTATTTTTTACGTACATAAAAGTAAAATAATGAAAACATTTATATAGATGGAAACCATAGAAACGCTGTTACTATTAGTTAAGAGTGTGTGTGTGTGTGTGAGGGAGAGAGAGATAGATAGAGAGAGAGAGAGAGAGAGAGAGAGAGAGAGAGAGAGAGAGAGAGAGGAATAAATGTATTTATAACTCGCTCGAAAATATCCAGTGATTCAATACTTAATAAAACAGGAATATTCTATGATATATTCGGATTGAATTATATCAATTCAGTAATAATAGTAAAAATCCAATTAGGAGTGAATTTCGGTGACTTTTGAACGAAATATTAAACATAATGTAGTATTGATATTGAATTTATCGTTTGAATATTCTTTGCATTGAACTTTTGTGTTGAATTGAGAAGATAGCTCAAAATAGAGATCCCCAATGAGTCTTAACAAACAAAAAAATGATTACTAATAATTAGTACATACAATTAAACTTATATAATACTAACGATTCTTGCTTGTTTGTTTTCTTGCTTGTTTGTCATCCGGCATGCTTTTCACCAATCGAGGAATGTTTTCGATGGTGAAGCGGGGGGGGGGGGTGAATAGCATACTAAATAGGCGAAGTATAAGAGAAGGGATAATGTAAATAATAATGAGAGAGAGAGAGAAACGATAAAAAAGGGGAAAGAGAGATGGAGAAGAGAGTGAGCGTGAGGGTGGAGGAGAATACAGAGAGGCGAAACAGAGAGGAGAAAAGAAAGAGAAGTGAAGAGAGAGGGTATATTATGGTATCACATTTTATTTGGACTTTGTGAAATCCTTTGAATTTTTTATGGATATTTAAAAATAATTAAAAGAGAGAGAGAGAGAGAGAGAGAGAGAGAGAGAAATGGAATATATAGTGAGGAGGGGAAAGAGAGACGGTCTATTATGACATCACAATGGATTCTGACTATGTGGAATCTTTTTACTATGTGATCCTTATAAAAACATGATTATCAACCAATGTCAAAGTTAATAAATTATATATTCAATCATATCTATAACAAATACTGATCAAACGGGTTACCGGTGGTCAAGTAAACTACTAGACATTCTAGTCAAAAAAGGCGTAATTCGTGAGTGGAGACAAATAAGAGAGGGGAATTTTAAAGGGGAGCAAAATGTTTTGACAAGAGCAATTTTCTGATCTTTAGCTTGTAGGATTTAAGGGGTTTTGGACCGGAAATGATTTTTTGCTTATGCTTATCACTTCCTGTTTTTCCTAAAAGATTTTCATCAGAATGGATGTGCGCGCCAAAAGAAGCAGCCGAATTGGAAGAGAAACTCTTGGAGTAAACAAGTTTGCGCAAGATTAGCTTTAGAATAGAAACGGGGGAAGGAGGCGTAGGAGAAAATTATTATTATTATTAGTAGTAGTAGTAGTAGTAGTAGTAGTAATAGTAGTAGTAGTAGTAGTAGTAGTAGTGGTGGTAGAAGTAGTAGTTATAGTAATAGCAATACGTTGAGCAATAAAAAAGAGAATGGCAGCTGGAGAAGTAGTAGTCATATCAGTAGCAGTAGAAGTGGCAGAGTGAGAAAGAAGAGGCAGAAAGGAGGAGAAGGTGCATGGGAGTACTATGGAATAAAAAGAAGTAGAGAGAAAAGACGTAGAGGATGAGTAAAAGAAAGGGTAAAGGAAAAAGAGATGATGATGATGATGATGATGATGATGATGATGATGATGATGATCAAAAAGAGAATAAAAAGTGGAAGAGAACAAAAATGCATAAAATGAGCGCATATGAGAAACGAAGAGGAAGATCGAAAGAAGAAATATGATAAAAATGTCGTAAATAAAAAAACTTCAAGAGAAAAACGGAAGTATGTGTCAAAAACACAGGAAATAATCTTATGTTGGCTTTAAAATGAAAAAAAAGAATGAAAGAAGTGAATACTATTTAAATAATAGTAATAATAATAATAAAGGCATCAGCCTCGGCTGATACCATAGAAAATAGTCGTAGAGGGTCAAGGAGTATGGAAAGACCGAGGAGGGAGAGCACTTACCAGACCTCCACTGGAAGAGTGCAGAGAGTACTGGGACATTGAGGAGGCATATTGCCTCCTAAATCTCAGTGAAGACCAATGTTCATTGCCAGCGAGAAATCAACGGCTGTTGCGATAATGCAGAGTCAAAAGAGGTGGAGAGTACTGGAAACCTGAGGAGACTTGTTGTCACCCAGACTCCAGGGAACAGCACCGGTTATTATTAGTGAGTAATCTCTGATGATGACATGTTTGAGAACACCTTGGGAGTAACAATAAAAAGGAAAAAAAACTCTCAAGTGATAGATTTCGTAATCCCAGTAGATGACAGAGTTAAGAATAAAGAGATATGAAAACAAAGCAAATTCATGCAATTTGCCAGAGAACTGAAACGGATATGGTATATGAACAAAATCTCTATAATACCATTAATTGTAGAAACACTAGGAACAGTCCCGAAAAAAATGGGGAAAAGCCTAGGAGAAATTGAAATCAAAGAGAAGATTGACAACGCACGATAATAACGAAAAGAGCCGAAATAGTCGTAGAGGGTCAAAGAGGATTAGAAGACTGAGGAAGGACAGAACTAACCAGACTTCCACCGGAAGAGCGCAGAGAGTGCTGGGACCTTGGGGAGCTTATTGCCTCTAAAATTCCAGACGAGACCAATGTTCATTGTTAACAAGAAATAAATGGTAAGCGGCTGTTGCGGTACCGCAAGGTCATTTTCGGTGGTGATCGAAAAGAGGTGGAGAGTACTGGAAATCTGGGGACATTTGTTGTCACGTAAACTCCAGGGAACACTACTAGTTGTTTTCGGTGAGCAATCACTGACAATGTAGTGTGTAATAACTGCTAATGAGCCGAAATAATAATAATAATAATAATAATAATAATAATAATAATAATAATAATAATAATAATAATAATAATAATAACCATACACAATGCACTACATCCGAATGATAATATTGTCCGACTCTACATAAAATGGAGAGTAGGGGGGAAGAGCACTTATAAGTTTAGAAGACTAGCACAAAAAGAATTATAAAAATATATCACTCAGAACACAGAAAGGCATCATCAAAATGAACAAGAGAAGAAGCGAAGATTGAAACGAAAATGTGAGGAAAAAAATGTGAAGAGAAGCATTTGCATAAGACTGACAAAAAAAACGAACGAAACATCTGGAAATGGCTACGAAAAGAACACTTAAACGGAGAAACGGAATCACTACTGACAGCCGTATAGAACAACGGGATAAAAAACTATATCAAAGCGAAAATAGACAATACGCAGGAAAGCAGTAAATGTAGATTCTGCGGACAAAGAGACGAAACGATAGACAACATAATAAGTGACTACAGCAAACTAGCCCAACAGTAATACAGAAACAGACATGACTGCGTGAGAAATGCAATCCACTGGGAACTATGCAAACAACTTCATTTTGAACATGCAGACAAATGGTACAAACACAAACCGAAGACAGTATTGGGAAACGAAAATCTAAAACTACCCTGGGACATAGAAGTACAAACATACAAATGCATCTAAACAACGTTAGCCGATGAAATAATAGTCAATAAAAAGAAGCACAAACACATTCGAAATCTTAGATTTCGTCGTCTCAGCACTTCACAGAGTGAAGAACGTGAGATGGGAAAACAAAGAAAATACATTCAATTTGCCAGAGAATTGAAAGTAATATGGAACATGAAAAACATAACTATAATACCAATAATTGTAGAAGCATTAAAACAGTCCCGAAAAGCCTGGAAAAAGGTCTAAGAGAGATTGGAATCAAAGGGTTGATTGAAACCAAACTGTCGAACTCTTAAGGAGAATCCTCAAATGCAGAAAACCCCCATAAACAAAAAACGCTAACCAACCACAGGGGTATAAAAACAGAATGAGAACAAAAAATTTTTTTTTTAAATCACCCGAGTTCAAAGGAATTGAAACTGCTAAAAATTCTATAAACTGCTCCGCCCTCTTCAGTGAGGGGGGGGGGAGAAATTGTTTACATGTGGAAACATATGAATACACGCATGTGGTGGCCCACAAATGGCCGTAAATGGTCAAGGATGATGGTAAGGAGAGATCACCAACCAGACCTCCACCTGAAGGGTACGTAAGGTTTACTGGAACCATGAGTAAAGTTATTCTTATTCAAATTCTAGAAAACACCAGCGGTCATTGCTAGCGATAAATCAATAACAAATGGCTATTGCGATAATGCAAAATAATTTGCAACGGTTATCAAAAGAGGTGCAGAGTTTTGGAAATATGAGGAGAGTTGTTCTCAACTTACTCCAGGGGAACACCAATGGTTAGTGTCAGTTAGCAATCAGTGAGAATGACTTGTATGAAAACCTCTTAATACTACTACTACTATTAATACTATTCGACAGTACTATACTTTATTTTAATGAACAGTCACCATTTAGCAAGACCGACATCTACTCGAGGATAAAGGTTAATGAGATGTAATGATAGTTCAAATGGAAAATAACTTTATGTGAGGATCGAGCATGGTTAATGGAATGAACTAAGTTTGGTTACTTGTGGGGGGCAGTGTGAGAAGAAGACTGTGTTTTAATCTGCAGGGAACCAGTTCTGCGGCAATGTGTTCCACAGACGGGAATCCCACGCAAAGGAGCTCTGTTTGCGGACATTTCGCCTGGCGCTAGGCACCCGGAGTAAAAAAGGAAAGGTTTTTTTCGTTTAAAACGATACAGAGAAGATCATCATGGCCCTACACGTAAGGGTGGAACATGAATTTATAAAACATTCCATATATTTAATCACATAATTTGACAGTTCCACCTCCCCTACACACCAAGAGACATACATGTGCTAACACCGGCATCTGCTGGTGCCACAAAAAATGGTCGTAATGCATCAAGGTGATATACGTAAACTGAGGACGGAAAACACCATCCATACCTCCACTAGAAGGGCACGATGATTACTGCAATATTGGGGAGGTGTTTTGCCACTCATATTTTAGTGAAAAACTTCGGCCATTATCAGCAAGAAATCAATGGTAAACGGCTGCTCTGAGAACGCAAAATGATTGTTAACGGTTATTAAAAGAACATAGTGGAAATCCGGGGAGACTTGTTAATCAGACTCCAGGGAACACCAGTTGTCAGCGAGATTTCACTAATAATGACTCGTGTACGAACTCTTAGAGAATAAATGATAATTTTAACTGTGTTAATAGTTGAAGTAGTTGTTTCACTTTGTTGAAAGTTGTCTTCTCTTGGTTTTGTAACTCTTCTTAGCGACAGCTATATTAATAACGTTACAAATCACGAACAGAGATCTCGCTTTTAAATGAGACTTGTCACAGATACTGTTTGATCAAGCGAGCAAGGCAGGTGCCCCATTAAGCTGTGCTGAATATACTCTTGTTCAATGTTAAGCGTTTTGTATTAGAACAAATAAATATAAGAAGGAATTACGATAATACAACATTACTACTACTCATTCACTACCTATAATTCCAGAAAAAATATCGACAACAAACGCGTGGGGTTATATTTGAAAACTCCGAACATAAAATCTAATTACATACACATCTGCATACCGAATACGAGGACTGTTATGAGTTACGTGTTTTTTTATTAAACAGTGCAATAAGTAACGTCGTCATCGATGTTCTTTTTTATTTTTTTAACTTAGTTCACCCCAAACAAGGCAAGTTGCCACTGTAGACGTAAGGGGCTACTAAGAATTAGGGTGAAAGTTTAGAGGCTCATGCTAAATTAAGAGCTGTGCAGCGAGATGCTTGTTCACGTTAGTTTTAAATTTCTACATGTCGGTACAGTCGGAGAAACAAGGAGCAGGGAGGGAGTTCAAAAGACCAGCAGTTCGAGGAACGAAACTATTGGAGTAGAAGGATCTCCGGCATCTGAGGACCCCCAGAGTGAATGGATGGGATTTAGCTGATTATCGGGTTGGTCGAGTGTATTTACGTCGAGGGGGCACCAGAGCAGCAAGTTCATTGGAGTACATTCCATTGAAGTACTTGTAAAACAAGCACAAGGATGCAACATTGGGACGATGGGACAGAGGCTCGAGCTTGGGGGATAGTGAGGGACCTATTAAATTAGAGACTCTTTTTTTGATTTGTCTAAGAGGGAGAGACTAGTGGATGGTGCACCAGCCCAGATGGCAACAATACTCCGTGCATGGGTCGATGATGGCTGTGTAGATATATAGGATACTGTCAGCTGTGAATAGTTTTCTAGCACGGTAGAGGGAGCCCACTTTATTTGCAGTAGCCTCGGCAATTTATTTTATGTATTTGTTCCAATTCATGTTACCTGTGAATGTAAGACTGAGGAGTTTGAACGTTGGACTCTCAGGTAGGGTGTTATTTGCCATGGCAATCAGTGGTCGAAGAGGTTTCTTGTAGTTTTTCAATGAAAGGAGTTTACCTGACATCGTAAGCCGTTTTGTTTCACTTAAGATTAGACTTCTCTAACCCATGGACCAAATCAGCGTAAATAGGTCGTGATTTGTTCAACTACAGCTTTGAGATAGTACAGTCCCCCGCTATTGAAATTAATACGCTATGTGTCGATCCTATGTAGGGGATTTGTTTTAAGGAATTTGTATAATAGCTTCTTTCCACGGACAGCCTGATTTTGAAATTCATTCCCTGCTCCCTGTTTCCCCGTCCGTACCAACATGCAAAAATTCAAACATTATGTGAACAAATATATTGCTGCCCACCCCCTTCAGTTAGGACCCTATTACATGTCTGGCTCCGTTTCCAATGACGTATACACCAAGGTAGGGCGACGGAGCTATCGCACTGAACATCTTAACACTTTCTCATAATATTTCTGACTTCAATATATGTAAACAGGGTATATTGAACTTTACCTCTATTGAATTTTGATTGTTCACCCATTTCTTTTTGGACAATTTATAATTGACACCTCATAATGTATTTGAGGAATCACTATTTCAAAAACTTGTTAC
>OY744527.1:59208597-59258597 GCA_963556195.1 Sepiola atlantica
CTTAAAATTATAATCTCGAGGAAGTTTTACAAATAAAGACAAAACGTTGATGAATACATAAAAAAACATATTTTGGTTTTTCATTTTTCATTTCCCATATATATATATATATATATATATATATATATATATATATATATATATATATATATATATATAATCTTATATTGTTTTCTCCACGAAACCCATTTCTACCGCCCTACAAAAACAATTCACACCTGGCCTAAAAATAGTGACACCAACTTCGAAAACAATTAAAGATTTACTCAACACCAAATCCTACCCCCACCTTACCCCCTCCAAGGACACTTCTTTCCTAGTCGGCATCTATAAAATAAAATGTGCCTCATGTCCGATGTTTTATATCGACGGGATATATCAAATTCCGTATTTACAAACATAAAGAGCACCTCAAACACAACAATCCTACCAACTCGCTAGTAATACACATAAACACTTTTATCTACAATTTTGACCTTACAAACGACACCCTCCTCAAGACTGAATCCTCTCTTGTACATCGTAAGTGTATCGAAAGTGCTTTCTCTTACTGGCAAGAATAGCACTCAAACAATGCAATATACCTCGCCACTGATCCCCGCTAAGTATTACTTATTTTAACTACATTTTATCCATGTTTCTTTTTTTTCCATTTTCTTCTTCTCTTTTTCTCTTCTCTTTTTTCTCATGGCGTTCGTGGATCCGAGCGAGCCGGTTAATCTCTCATTAGATTTTTTTAATTTCTTACTGTGTTTAATTATTTTTCTTTTGTCTTTTTCATATATATATATATATATATATATATATATATATATATATATATATATATTCCATTTCACGTCTGAAGTGAAAGTCAGTACTAGGAGCTTATCAAAATAGGTGTCTTCTTGAAGGAGAGAGGCATTCATTTCAATCGACGAAAAATGAGGATACGAACATTCGTTGTGAAAGGGGAGAAGCTAGGTTTTGAAGGCATTAAAACTTAATATCCACTTATTCACCACTGTACCACATGCTCCAAGTCAGAGAGAGAGAGAGAGAGAGAGAGAGAGAGAGAGAGAGAGAGAGAGAGAGAGGGGAGAGAGAGAAAGAGAGGAAGAAAAAAGAAAGAGTGTGTGGATGTGTAAGAAAGATCTTGATCATAAATGCTTATCGAAGTGCGGTCGTAAATAGTTGTGTTTTTTGCATATATGTAAACGGATGATGTCAGAATATGATTTGAAATATCATTTATGAAGATCAGAAAGAAAGTTGGGCGCGGAATGGATCTTTGAGACACGCCCGTATTGATGCAGTTTGATCCGGACTTCTGCTTATCCACAACTACTTTTATAGACCTACCGGAGAGAAATCATTTGATGGTTGAGAGGTATTCCATAGCTAATAAGCTCGTGAAAAAATCCATTATGCAAAACCCTATCGAAAATCTGTACTGAGATACAGAGGACTGATCTCCAGTATTACCGGGAAAACTAACGAAGTTTCCCAAGCTGATGGAAATAATTTATCATTTAAGGAACAATGGAACAGCTTTCTAAGAATAGGAGTAATTTCGGGTTGCAGTTTTGGAACGATCACGGGACCAGTTATCTTGTTGACATTGCGCCTCTTGATCAGTTTGTAAACATCTCGGACATTTATTCGGATGTCGCCTAGAGTTTTTCCGGTCATAGTAGGGATTTTTGGATAGGTGGCCCTGATGGCAAAGGGTGGAATCTGCTGCAACGTTTTTACGAAGAGTTTAGCTTAATCAGATGCCAAGGAGATCACCTCTAGTCCATTAAGGATGCTTAGGATAGATGGCTTACATATGTTCAGGACCCTTTTTGTTATTCTCCAAAACTCATGTAAGCAATGATTCTGATCGGCCACTCTAAGTTTAACGGATTGGGCATATGACCCTTTAGTGTTTTCTATAACTGTTTTGAAGTTGTGTCGGACAGTTTTAACAGAGGCTTTAGTTTCAGGGTATCTATTTCGTTGAAAGCAGATCAAAATAGCAATAGCGACTACACATTCAAGGGTGTACCATGGCTGGCCGTTTGGTCTCTGTTTGAATAGTTTAGACGATATGAAACTCCTAATTTCAACGGTAAACTACTGTATTTCATATCACATGTGTTGATGTAAGTATCACCATTATTTTTTGCTTTAGTTTTGTTTTACGCCATATCAACCCTTTTCAGGTTATTTTGCGCCGAATCCGGTCATTTTGGTGAAAGCTTTTATGCTTCAAGTTCTTTATATGTTCAAGTATCTATTCATTATGTTTGGTTTGATTGTTTTGTCTTACAGCACGTCAACCATTTTCGGGCTATTCAATGCTGAATCTGGTCACCCTGGTAAAACCTCCGTGCTTCAATTCACGATATGTTCAAGTATTCATTGATGGTATTTGGTTTGGTTGTTTTGTTTTACAGCATATCAACCCTTTTCAGGTTATTTAATGCTGAATCCGGTCATTTTGGTAAAAGTTTTTATGCTTCAAGTTCTTTATATGTTTAAGAATTTATTCATGGTGTTTGGTTAAGCGAGAAGGGGGGAAGAGAGGGAGAAAGGGGAAGGGAAAGGAGGGGAATTGTTGTTTTTGTTTTCGATTTTACAGAACATAATTGAGTTTTGCAAATGTTTTTTCATTTGCAAAACTCAATAACACATCAATGTTTGATAAATTTTAAGCCACGAAATAAATAACTTCACACATCCTGACTTGGTAGCGCCAGTAGGTTCTATTTGACTCATAGATGACTCATAGATGGGGCTTTACAGGTACTACCACTCCGGGCTAGAGTTGACTTGGGCGCAATGGCAACTAGGGGCAACTCCACATTCCCCACAGCTCCCAAGTGGAGGTCTCACTACTGGATGTTTTTAATGTCATACCCAGGACCTACCATAATTAAATGCAGCGGTTAAAATATCTAAAGAACAGGCACCAAAAAAAAAGAAGAAAATCCGAGCAGGATATAAATCTGTTCCTACGTAAAAGAGAGTCCATTTAAAATCGGTGTTGACATAACACGTTCGCCCATCGGAACTACGAGAAATGAAAAATCAAATTTGTGCAAATAACTCAATTCACTACTTGTTTATTTATATGATCATAGCATATGTCACAGCATGTGCGTCATTAGCGAAAATAGGCTGAACGTCTTATAAAGTAAACATTCTATGTTTCGTATCTGAACTTTTTGTGGACACGCGTATTTACGTCAATAACAACTAGCATTTAGTTGTAACATTGAACATATCATCTCTCTCCTTTTAATTTCTTCGGCTGTCATCCATTTTATTCCGCTCGTATGTGCCGTTCATGCGTGATACATTTCCTGGCATCTGACCAATAAAGTCAATTACATAAGTTCAAGAAGATATCAAGATGTCTTCGTTCTCGAACAGGTGGCGTTTTTTTTCGTTACTTTCTTGAAAACCAAAACGAAAACAAACTATAGTTTATATATCACGCTTCTTTTGATATTGAACTAGAATACCCGACTAACAACGGGTAAAATTTATTCCCCGAAATAAACTGTTTTGCACCACTTTTATGCCCAATTACGATGGTTTAAATGAAGATAAAATAATATTAATCTTATTTCTAGAATCCTTATTCACATTTTGATCAAAATACATTACATGATTTTCATTCTAAAAATATCTAAAGTTTAAGGTTTAAGCTTGAGGAGTCTAAAAAAAAATTGAAATGCAGGGAATTTTTCTTTATTGGTGTGTAATGACTATGGATCAAATCTAAAATATTTGAATTTAAAATGGGAGCTTGAATCCATATTATGCCTCCTAAGACCTTTTAAAATAATGTAAAGAAATTGAGATTTGGGTGATATTTATTAATTGATTTATGTCTAATACCTATTTTTTAAATTTCACAAAAATCGGGGTTATCTAAATTTTCCCGAAGGGCTTCCATCATTTTTTCGAACTTTGTAAAAAACTAAATAGAACTAAATATAGTCCACATTTGGACCCTTTACGCCTCGCAGCTATGTTCAAAAATTCATAATGATCAGTTAATTAGGTTAAGAGTGAATCCTGTACATACAAATCTATAAACGTACAAACATTACACACTTTTAAAGAAATTATATATATATATATATATATATATATATATATATATATATAGAGAGAGAGAGAGAGAGAGAGAGAGAGGGAGAGATAGAGAGATAGAAAGTTTTAATTAATGTTTGTTCTAAATGCATTTTCTATATATTTCAATCACACAAAGCACATGTTAAAATAATTTTTGGTTATAGGATTGAATTATGTATTCATTTCAATCGTTCTCATTAGCTGTAGTTTGCAAGTTACTAACGATGTTTGCAGTTTATTTCTCCCGCATTCTCTCATTCTATGTAGTTAACTTATTTTATCTATCCACTTTCGCTTCTGCTCGCCCCCTCTCTCTTTGTTTTTATCTATCTATCTGTCTATCTGTCGGTCTCCACCACCCCACCCCCTCTCTCTCTCTCTCTCTCTCTCTCTCTCTCTATCTCTCTGTTTATTAACAGTGAAAGGAAAATTAAAAAACAGTAAAAAAATTGTAATCGTAGATTATAAAAAAAGGTTATATAACCACAATAAATAATACTATTTAATCTGTAGTTGAGGAAAGAAAGAGAGTGTGAGTGCGTGTGCGTTTGAGAGAGTAGAGAGAGATTTATATGGATTTATATTTTTCGGTTTTTACAATTAACTGCCTATACACAATCACTTTTTCCTAGTTCAAATAATTTAATATCAGTTCAGTGGATGACTCTAGTACACACACACACACACACACACACACACACACACACATATATATATATATATATATATATATATATATATATGTATATATATATACTTTGAACAATGTACAAGTATAATTTTGTAAAGGTATCTGATATAAGTTTATCATTTACTATATTATGGCAGAGACCGTGTCTTTCTATAAATATATGACCTCGACGAATTTGTCATATGCATATTGTCGTCCTCTTTAACACACACATGCATGCATATATATATATATATATATATATATATATATATATATATATATATATATATATATATATATATATATATATATATATATATATATTGACTGTGAACCGGTTTCGCGCCTCCCGACCGCCTGAAAGTGTTACTTTCCTGCACTGATGAGAGCAATAAGCTTGAAACGCTAGCGTCTGTATGCATTAATAAATAATAATTTAATACATATATATATATATATATATATATATATAGATAATCTGATCGAAAAGTAAAAATGCATTCAAGTGAATTTCTGAACCTATAATTGAATAGATTTATTATAGTGTTCTACCGTGTAATTCCAACCGACAATTGCAGTGACTGCAAGAGTAAACACAAACCTTAACCCTAACGTTCAACAAAATCAATTTAAGATCAGATGTAGTGAGAGATTCGCATCAAGCTGTCGTTATTGATTTACGGACACTATCTGGTGACATTGAGCAAATCATTTTTACTACTTGATGTAGGTGTGTCGTCCTCCCATTAATGCTACAGACATAGTAGTTCAAGTTGTATTAGTGAAAATATATTTTGTTTTCAGTAAGCATAATTAACATACCGTGCAACCAACGAACAGAGTATCTCTGTTTGTCTGTCTGTCTGTCTGTCTCTCTCTCTATCTCTCCCTCTCTATCTTTCTCTCTCTCTTTCTCGGTCTTTGTGCTTTTGTCCCTTAGAGAAGATCGCATTGAAGAGAATTCTTTTTAGTCTACTTACATACTCATATCCGATCGCTCTCTCTTTCTCTCCCCCCTCTCTCTCTCACGGACATGTTAATGTATACTATGCCTATCATATTAATAACAATATGAATAATTAAAGGTACTAGCAGAAATGTTCAGAAATGACTGACAAACATGTATTATACGCGCTCTCTCCCAAACAAAGATATAATGCCTAGGAGGATGATATCATGACTAACGAACATATATTACCTCCCCCCCCCCTAAGAAGGAAGTATTGCCTTGGAGAATTATCACATGACAAAATAACAGATACTACACTACTTACCGCTCAAAAGGAGGAGGTAATGCATGGGAGAACAGTATCATTAAAACAGAACAGATAATACAGTACCGTCTCCCCCTTAATTAAGAATTGTATAATAATATAATAGTCTGTTGAAACTGAATTGTTAACTGAATTGAGCATTAATAGAACTAATAATATAGTTTCGGCTTCAGACGAACAGATACAACATCTCTGTTAATTATAGAATTAATAGTATACTTTCTGCTTCACACAGACAGATGCCCAATCTCTGTTAGTAATTGATATTATAGTATAGTTAAGCCTTCAGAAAGATAGATGGCAAATCTCCATTAGTAATAGAAGTAATAGTATAGTTCGCCTTCAGACAGACAGATACATAACCTTCTATAAATAATAGAAGTAATCGTATATTTTCGGCTTCAGACAGAGAGATACAATACCGTCGTTATTAATGTATTTCTTTAAATAAAGAGTTAATTAAAAAGGTAATCGGGTTATTTAAAACTAATTCATTTAAATTATTTTACTGCTTCTCTGAAACTATTACTGTTAACATTTTAAAATAAAACTTCACTCATGCAAGCGCTAACTTTTCCACGGTTTTTCGTATTGCAGTCTGTCTGTCATAGTAGTTGTGTAGACCGGTTTCTTCAAGATATTAAAGATCCCAAAGAGTGTCTCGGCATTATGGGCCCGTCCTGGGCCTGATATTTCAGCCAGTATCATAACATGCAGAGAAACGATGGCGTTATCTGCTCCGGTGGAGATCGACACTTAAAATGCAAACGTACTCTAAGAAAAGTACAACCGACCTTGTCCGAATTTAAATACTGTTTTGAGGTCTTCCATATTTTTTTTAAAGTTCAGATAACTTGAAATGCTGACTACTTATCGTCTCCAGCCGGGAACGATTTGAAGAGTTGTAGACTCCACCTCAATCATAACTTAGAAACCAAAGATGCAGAAAACGTATTAACATTCTCTAAACAAAACAATCGTCGACGTATATCGAATAAAACATAAAAATGTGTGTGTGTGTGTTATATACGTACACACGCACACATTATATATATATATATATATATATATATATATATATATATAAAGCTTTTTTATGTTACTGCTTACGCAGATAATACTGGTGGACAAGCGATGATTTAGTCCGTGGGGCTGGATATAAGCAACGAATACCACAAAGTAACAAATAAAATTCGTACAGGTTTTTTCACTTTGTGGTAATCTTTGCTTATATCTAGCCCCGTAGACTAAATAGTCGCTTTGTTTAGTAGTATTATTCGCGCAAACAACAGCACCAACAGAGAAATAAACAGTATAATACATAACATACTGTATACTGTCAGAAAATAAATTGTGAATTTTAAAAACACACACACACACATATATATATATATATATATATATATATATATATATATATATATATATATATATATATGTATATGTATATATATGTATATATCCATATATATACATATATATATATACATATACATATATATATATATATATATATATATATATATATATATATATATATATATATATATATATATATATTACTATTTCATTTATCCACAAAAATATTTATAAGAAGATATAATTTTTGATGTATCAATTTTCAGTATTTACTTCAACAGTGCTCGATACGTAACTAGAGCTAGGTAGTAAGCTATGAAAATATATTTATGGAAATTAAGCTACACAGAGGCCCCCGGGCTTCATTCCCGGGGGGAATCTTCAGGATATATATATATATATATATATATATATATATATATATATATATATATAACTAGGGCTCCGTTGGTTGTCCGCGGATAGCGAATACAGATTTTTTGTATTTATCTACGAGTATACGTAGGCCTCTGTTTTATTATGCATATGTGTATTTTCGTATAAGTACACACATATTAATATATATGTTTAGTTTATATGAGTTTAACTAACGTGTTACCATGGAGAGTAGCGCGTGTTTCCTGTTGCTATGGAAATAGTTTATACAATTACAAAGATGTCTATACATTTAAATGTTAGTTTATTTATATGTATGTGTCTCGGTGTACGTAAGTTTATATATATATATATATATATATATATATATATATATATATATATGTTAATATATATATATATATATATATATATATATATATATATATAGCGTAGACTTTATTCTCGACAATAACTCATTTGAATTCAATAACAAAAACTACATCTAGACCCTAGATACAGCCAGGGGACTAAAGTGGCAATAACATATGCTACCCTAACACTAGCCTTCCTAGAGGAAATCATATATAAAAAGATAGAAATATATATTGAAAAAATATTCAAACTCTTTTCATAGAATCTTTGAAAAGATACCTAGGTGATTGCTTTATCTTTTGGGAACCCACATGGGGAGACACCAATAAATTATACTACAAAACCTACACCACAAAATTAAATTCACCCTATAACATAGTCACACATCTTCGTAGATATACTAGTTAAAATCAAAAACAATAATATTATCACATACATCTACCACAACCCCACATACACCCAACAATATCTCCATTTTAATAGCCATCACCTCAAAATCTGCCTAAAATCTATACCCTATTACCTAGCCCGTAGAATCTGTACTATAGTCAGTGACAAACACCTCCGGATTGTCCGACTGGAGGAACTACGGAAAACCTTAACAAGAAGAGGATATTATGTTTGAGATAAGTTGACAATTTAAAAATTTGGAATATTCGGACTACTGTTCTCATCTTAGGTGTTTTTATCACAACGTTTCAGGTGTACTTTGTCAAACTTGGGAATCTTTCTGTCGAACTCGGGAATTTGGACGGAATTTCGAACGGAACCCTTTATTAAATCCACGGGGTGGCATGCTCTCGTTCCAGCTGCCATGACTGGGAAGAAGTCTTCAGTAATTTGCAACCTTCAACCTTTGGATGACCATCACTTAGAACTGAATTTTACTTAGTACTATATCCACTGCGCCACGGGTCCTTGCGGACAATTATAGTATGAATTTTGGGAGCCTTAAACCTATTCTTGTTTTTGATCTAACTACTTATCACTATAGATCACTACTTATCTATGATTTATAATTATAGGTTCCCATTTTGTATTGAATTCTATACTAGGTCTGCTTAGTAAGTCATTGTCGCCTAACTTATGTGCTGCTTCTTTGAGTCGTCTTACTCTCCACCGTTCTTCTCTATCTATAATTTTTTACTTCATCCCATAAGGGTAGATGGTTTCCCTTTTTCTTCCACATGTGGTCAGCCATACCCGACTTTTCGATTTCTCCACGTATTACGGCTTTCCGATGTTCTTCTAGCCTTACCTTTAGTGGACGACTTGTACACTTTTCCACACTTACATGGAATCGCATACATACAGTTCTTAGTCATGACTTTTTCCGTAGTAGATTTGACTCTCACAAGATGTGTTCTTTGATGGTGTGTCTAGATTTGTTGGAGCTGATGTCATGCTCTCTGGATAGTTGTTTCGGTGGAGGGTTTCTCTTAAACTATCCATTTCCTCTTGATATGTATCGTTGCTACTACATATTGTCTTTGCTCGATGTTGTAGGCATCGGACAATTCCTTTCGTTCACATTATATGGATGGTGGGAGTAAAATTAATCTTTCATTTCTGTCACCTCTCCTCGATTATTTTAACATTTACCCCCTTTTTTACATCGACCAATCAAAAAAGTGAATTTATCTTTTTAAGACGATGATCAATTTCTCTCATTATTTGGTTTTTTGACGTGGTTGTTTATACGTCTGAGGAGACCTAATTAAGGGGTCGAAATAAGTTACAATGTATACAACCTTAATGTGTGTATAGTTTTTTCTTTTTGATAATTATATATATATATATATACATATATATATATATATATATATATATATATATATATATATATATATATATATATATATATATATATATGTGTGTGTGTGTGTGTGTGTGTATATATATTAGACATGTGCCATTGAAGACCACGGAGTTCTCCCTCTTCATGATCTTTCTGGTCAGTTTCTCGACTCGGCGAGCGATTCGTCGGGTTTCTGGTATCAATTGATGGATCATGGCGTCTAATGTTGTGTCTTGGGCCATTTCTCTAGCGCTTTCGGTCTCAAGATACAACATTAGGTGCCATGATCCATCAATTGATACCAGAAACCCGACGAATCGCTCGCAGAGTCGAGTAACTGACCAGGAAGATCATAAAGAGGGAGAACTCCGTGGTCTTCAATGACACATGTCTAATAAACGACTTGCTGCCGAAATATATATATATATATATATATATATATATATATATATATATATATAGGTATATGTGTCAAATGTCGTCGTCAGGCGGTTGCAAAATGAAATAAATTGGGGAATCTATCTAGAGTCGATGTCGGTCGAAAACGTTCGCACAAAATACGGAGATTTTTTACACTCCTTGGATTATAACATCAAATCCGTCGTACGAAAGCTAGAAAAAACGGATCAAAAGCTGAATAAGGAGAAGTTGGCACTCCTGTTTAATCAAACATGCATAAAAGAAGGAATTCTGCCCAATTATACAACGTTTAAATTATATAGCCAATATATGCTCCGTCCAGTCGCATATTTTGGCTAGAATGGTAAAATAATATCATGTTGAAGGAACATATTCTAGACTGACCCTCGAATGTGGAGTTAATTACTAAGAGCATACTATCATTACAAACGCCCCCCCCCCCCAATAAAAAAATAAATGAAGGAGGTACTGCATGGGAGGATGATATCAAGACAACTGAACAGATAGTACACTTTCCCCATCAAACGGAGAAGATAATCATGGAAGGATAGTGTCATAAGGAACGAAAATATATTATACTGCCTCCCCCCCAATAAAAAGAAGAGAGAACTTACCCCTAAAAGGTGAAGATAATGCCTATGAGTATGATATCACGGAAACTGAACAGATACTACACTACACTCCAAAGAAAAAGAATGAAGAAGGTAGTCCCTGGGAAGATGGTCTCATGACACAAGAACAGATATTACATGACCCCCTTCCCCAAAGGATGATGTAATACCTAGGAGATTATCCCCCCTCTTAAAAAAGGAGGTAATTCCTAGGAGAACAACAAAACAGATACTACACTAGCCAGCCCTATTCAAAGATAATATAATATTAGATTAAATCATTAGATTAAATCATTATTCTCATGGTTACTTTGCCATTTTGACTAAAATTGAAGTGTAGTATATGTTCTTAATACCAGTTCTCAGCATCTTAGCGACCTCAAACGTTTTACTATCGACGAAAATATTTCGTATATATAAAATAATATGAAAATGCAAAATAACAACTGTATGTTACAGAATATTAGTTTATTAGAGCTATTTATATACTAAATATGCAAATTACGAAAACCTAAATGTGTTTGAGGGTATTTGCAGTTTTTTTATATATGCAGTATTTCAGAAATTTGTGTTGTATGATAAAATTAAGTAAGTACAACCTGTTTTGATGTGAATATATTTAGGATAGATGGGAAAATTATTCGCATTTATTCATTTAAATATTCTGTAAACCATAGTTATGCAGAGAACAACATTTCATATTTCCTTCAGGAAGACTTTTATTTACGAACAATTATTTATGACCATCTCAAGAGCATATATTTTAATACATTACCGATTTTCTTGAGGAAGCTTCATCAGTGTATGAAAATTCTCCGCGGAAAATAATTTAAATGCATCTGACATTCATTTAACAAATACATATTTTCTTGCCACTCACAATTTAACAAAAGAAACTACTTATTTAACCCTATATTTCTATATAAAGCTCATATTGTAATATGTTTATGATATGTGCATTCCTTTCTTGTTTACAGTGTTTATAGTCAATCAATAAACAATTGATGAAAACATACTCTTAATTTAGTATATATATATGTGTCGAGTTCGAATGCAAAACACGATAAATCCAATCAGTTCAAATTGAGACAAATAATAAAAGGACGAATGATTTAAATATAGACTTAAAAATAAAAATTGAACGCAAAAATAAATGATGCCAGTATCATATTATGTAAAACAACATTTTGTGGTGTGGTCGAGTTTTAAAATGAAATACTTTTTGTAGTAATAGTTTTGGAATTTTGGAAATCGCATTCATCGCGTTTATCGCGTTTTGCATTCAAACTCTTCATATATATATATATATATATATATATATATATATATATATATATATAATGATAAAATGTTCTACTTTCTGACATCCATCTTAGTGAATTCCACACACTCGGACTTTTTGGTGCTCATTTTTGACAAGGGGAAGATTTCCTGAAATATAAATTATTTCTAATCACCCAGACATCACAGGCTGCTAACACCATACTTGTTGTTTATGTAAGATTGAAAAGAAAAAGAAATAGATAGTTGTAACACCTCCCCTTTGATTGTTTTTTGATTTTTTCAGCTTCTCATCAATCCGGCAATCTGTATTGCCTTCCACCACTGTAATATATATATATATATATATATATATATATATATATATATATATATATAGTAAGTTATGAAAGTATATTTATGGCAATTAAGCTACACAGAGACTTCCGCGTTTCATCCCCAGGGGGAATCGTCAGGCTAAAATGCATGCAGTTAGTTTTTCCGGGTGTTTTTATAGGTACTTCTGCCAATACATAATAAGTAAATCAACAAATAAATAAAAAACGAAAAACTAAACTAAAACCTAAAAACTTAAAAACTAAAACCTAAAATTGAAATACAAGCAAGCACGTGTTAAAATAAGGTCACCCATTATATTGACACAACGAGGAAACATAGATGAGTCATTCTATAGAAAACAGAACAATAGTCTAGGAAATAGAAAGTAAAATAAACTGAACCTTTGTTTGTCCAACGATTGGCTAAGAGAACAACAAAGAATCTGATAAGTTAACTAGCTAGACGTGCCTATAAAAACACCCGGCAACACTAACTCCATGCATTTTAGCCTGGCGACTCCCCCGGGGAATAATCGCGGAAGCCATAAATATACTTTCATAACTTACTACCTAACTCTATTCACGTATTGAGCACTGTCGAAGTAAATACTGAAGGTTGATACATAAAAAATTATATCCCTTTATAAAATTTTATGTGGAAACCTGAAATAATAATGATAATATATATATATATATATATATATATATATATATATATATGCAATAAAAGATTACTCATTGCAAATGAGCTGCATAGAAACATTTGTGTTTCATTTCCAAAGAAATTCGTCAGGCTAAATATCTTTATTAAATTCTATACTGGAAAGGATGATCCATTTTTGCATATTTCTATTCTTTTAGACAGTGTCCGGTTATATTGTGACTAAAGTCTTTTTAATAAACCAGCTAAAAATGAACTTTGGCCGTAATTTTTACGATCCCTTCCTAATAAACAGCATGCGGCCATCTATTAGAAAAAAACGGTTTCTTTGCTATTTGCGCCGCTCCCTGTTACGCAGTCACGCTAATCTGCACAAGCTTCGGCTCCCCTAAAACTCTCTGGTTCTCTCGTCAAAAGTCGTCATCTTACGTGCACTATAAATGGTCGGACGGAGAATGTCCCTTACAAAAATCTGACTTTTGTTTCTGCGTCAAAAACACGAATTTTTTTTTAAGTACATTGGACAAGAAGGTCTTTATGGCAAAACGATGGAAACTCCATCTGCCTCCAACCAGCGTGCCATTCTTTGAAAAATGTTTAAATGTTTATGTGAATGTGTTCATAAGGCCGTCGCCTTTGTGTGTTCGCCTCTCTTCTGACTTCAAACACCTTTACACGCTAACCTTGCCAAACAAACGATTACATTTACATGTCGTCATCTGACCGCAATGTCCCCTTCCTCGCGAGACGCAACACAACAACAAAACAACCCTAACCCTCGTCGCTGACTCAAAGGGCAACAGTATCAGGAAACAGCACATCAAATACCAACATAGTTTTATGCGTTCCCAGGATGTATGGCTGTCAGTTGGCGCGCACTTTTAAGTGGATCACAGGCCCCCTTTACTCCGCCCACTTCTCCTGTGTTTATAAGAAACGATAAAAATGGACGCGTTCAATGTTGTTAAGATATTATTAATTGTATAAAAGTTTCCAGGCTAAAAAATATCATGTAAGAGTTTGTTTACACAAATATCGTCTATTCAAAGAAAATGGTGTTTTATTTTAAGCAGCAAATTTTAGCAAACGCAATTAGAATAATTAACACATTTTACCAGAATCTCATAGCCACTTAACAATATATATATATATATATATATATATATATATATATATATATATATATATATATATATAATTTCTGCGGCTTTTAGCCCATATGATTTTGCCCATCTTATACAAAACTCGAAGGTATTTAAATTTTCACGAAAGCCTTCAACCTTCTTTTTACTTCGTTTTTATGAAATAAGCGAAATATAGCTGACATTTTAAACCCTTAGATGAACTCATGAGATGATTTGGCACAATTGATGCGTTAGACCAGGGGCGGGCAACCTTTTCAGAGTGATGGCCAGATGAGACTTTTGGAAGGAGATCGCGGGCCGGAGTGAAAAATGAAATCTCAGAATTACTATATTTTGTTTACATGAATAAATTGTACAAAAATTGCATTGAACACTCTACAAATCTGATATTTTTTCTCAAGAGACTTGTGTATGTGATGTTATAAAAGGCGTCGACAAACAGCCATTTTGGAACCATAAAAAATAATGACGGGGAAGTAGCAAGTTGATCCAGTATTCGTTTTGACACACCTCACATAAGTTGTCTGATTCATGCCCTTTCCTCGTCTCACGTTTCCTCTTTGTTTCTCTCTTTCTCTTTTTCTATTTTTTATCTCAGGCCAAGGATTTGAAATTATTAGTTAGAGAAAAATGAAATATACATGCATCATCGCTCGCTAATATTTATACATATTCATCACACTGTAAATCTTAATTGAAACCTACTTTTACGTCTGTCACAAAATAATATAAGTTTTACTGGGAGATTTGCGGGCTTGATTGCAATAATAAAGTCTAACATGGTGGCGGGCCGGACGCTAAGCCTTCGCGGGCCGGATTTAGCCCGCGGGCCGGAGGTTGTTCGCTCCTGGGTTACACCAAGTTTAAATACTTGTGAGGAGTCTTAATAACAACAATCTGTTAACATTGGACTTGAAGAAGACCACGTTGTAATCTTCAGTATATCAGTCCCATAGTAATGTGTTCCAAGCCTGTGGACAGCCTTTTATCAAGAAACTCTGTTTGTGGAACTTCTATCCGATGCTAGGAACACAGAAGAAGACTGGAGAGAGGCATATATATATATATATATATATATATATATATATATATATATATATATATATATATATATATATATATATATATATATATATATATAAATTAGTTATGAGAATAAACATTATTCAGAATACACTAACTATTATTTTATTATTCCTTCCTTAAACTATGGCTTTTCAAAGATGTAATCTTCCCGTCAGAGGAGATTCAAACAAATAAGTTTGTAAAATAAAATGAAAACATTTGAAAAACTATAAACATATAAAAAAATATAAGAAAATGTAGAAGAGATGGGCAATATATATATATATATATATATATATATATATATATATATATATATAATTATTATTATTATTATTATTGTATAGATTACAAAGTTTATGACATAATTAATTAAAATTACAAATATAAAAATCCAGTTCTGAAAATCAAAAGTTAACAAAAATTATTTTATTGTTACGATTACTTTAGAGTAAAACTTTAAAATCTTTTATGAATTCCTTCATGAGCATACAAACTTCATCAACTTCAATTCAGATAATTCCCAGTTGATTTATTAGTAATCAGTTTAAAAGCAAACAGTGGGATAAAATAAAATATTTTTTCAATAATAAGGAAAGACAATACACAGAAAATTAACAGGAAAATTAAAAGAATGCATTTTTGATTTATCATACACCCCCACACCCCCACACCCCACCCATATATATATATATATATATATATATATATATATAAATATCAGCATTAATTAGGAATTGAAAGTGATGTAAATACATATACATTTATTGAAATAATTTATGGTATATTTCCTGTAAATAGCTTTAGTTTCTTTTGGATAATACTTTATCCGACTATGAATATTTTAGAAGGATTCCCTATTTATCACTAGCAGCAAATTAAAATTTAAATTAACGACTACTTTGCAATCAGCAGTAGATTTGTCTTCTAACAGTGCATCTATGAACAAATGCATTTTTTCACTTAGATAATATTCCAAGTTTCCTCACATAGATAAAAAGTAAAATCTTCATTAAACGGTGTACAAAATGAATTTTCCTTCATATATAATCAGCTTAGGGTTCATTAAATGTGTTTATTTTCATTCTTATTTTAACATTTTCCATTTCTCCGATCGTTTCTTCCCATTTCTTAAACACAGTTTAAGAAAGTAAATATTTTTAGGTGACAGTACTTTCTTTTCAATTCTCTGGAATTAAACAATTCTGCTCTAATTTGATCATTTAATTCGTGCCAATAAAAACCATCATTAATTTCAATTTAAAAGAAATATGTTCCCCTCCAAATACACACATGTATGTTGCTCATCACTAAAGCAATTAGCATTCGCAAAATTGAAGTAGAAGAGTGAAGAAGTCCAAACAGGAAAAAGAGAATAAAGTAAAGCGAGTATAATTTAAAATACTCTACAAAAGCTGAGAAGTTTGAGAATATTTATCATATCTTAAGGAGAGTACAAAGTGGGCCTTATAACTTTCGCTTTTTCTTATTTTGTCATGTAGTCCTCACATTCCAAAAGCGATGTTTCTGACAAAGAGGAAATAATTGCTGTTTTTTTGGTCGGAATCTATCCACCCACCAGTTATCTTTGGCTACTTTTTAACCTTGAAGTAGTATTTTCTTTTACTCCTTACATCAAGTAGTTTCATGCGTGGTCTGGAGCGATTTCCATAAAAAATGAATAGCTTATACATATGATCAAATTTCATGAAAGGGATACAAAATTTCCACAAAAGTTTCCAGTCGTCATTTACTTCGTTAGCATGAAAGTAAATTAAACTAAATATAACCATTAATAGTCGCATGTACGCTTCGTAGCTGTGTTCAAAAACTCATGATGATCGGTTAATTTTATATATATATATATATATATATATATATATATATATATATATATATATATATATATATATGTGAGTATTAAATTTTAAATTGTATCATTCTATTATTTAATAAATTTTTTAGCTCCATTTGATATTTAGAATTTAAATCTTGAATAGAATTATATAATCTTTAATTTTATACTTTATTCATTAATTTATTTTGAATATTAAATATTGCGCTTCATTTTGTTTTTAGAATTGCTTTCGAGTCGAATCGATCTGAACTATATACATATTCTGTCATATTATATGTTATATTATATATATATTATATATTTTTTATATTATATAGCATTATATTGCTTTTATATTATCTCTCTCTCTCTCTCTCTCTATATATATATATATATATATATATATATATATATAGTTATCCACAGACTCATCAGTGTAGCTATACCTAGCTTTATTCAAAACCGGGACTTCAGTGACTGGTGTCCGGCACCCTATCAACTAAACTACGAACCTCCCAGTTTTAGTGGGAGAAATTTAATCGCATTATAATATATATATATATATATATATATATATATATATATATATATATATATATATATATATATATATATATATATATATATATATATATATTAGTATTTCATGTACCCACATAAAATTTGTAATGTAAAAGATGTAATTTTTTATTTATCAATTTTCAGTATTTACTTCAACAGTGCTCGATACATAAGTAGAGCTAGGTAGTAAGCTATGAAGATTCCCACTGGGAATGAAACGCGGGAGCCTCTGTGTAGCTTAATTGCCATAAATATATTTGCATAGCTTCTCTCTCTTTCTCTCTCTCTCTCTCTCTCTCTCTCTCTCTATATATATATATATATATATATATATATAGGCAGAAGGATGAAAAGGAATAAGAAAAGCAAAAGGCAGATCTTTTTTAAATTCAGTTGCTCAAAGCAAGGTATATACCGCAAAAAAGGCAATTTATTCAATTTTTTTCAATTTTTTTCCTTCAGCCAAGCTTTTCAAAGATCAAAATATCATCATCAGAGGAAATCGCTGGGATAGATAAGTTGGCACAGGCCAAGATTTAAAATTTGTATATTAATCTGCATACTTTTCACAATAGGTTTTACCTTTCCTAAAAAGTTCTATTTTAGTTCTCCACTTTATATATATATATATATATATATATATATATATATATATATATATATATATATATAGAGAGAGAGAGAGAGAGAGGGGGAGACAGAGAGAGAGAGAGAGAGAGAGAGCAAGAGAGAGGGAGAGAGAGGGAGAGAGAGAGAGAAGGCGAAAGAGAGGAAATATAAGAGCAAAAATAAGAATATTATTAAAAACTGAACATAGTAATTTGGTCTTTTTTTCATAATGATCAACTACGAGTCAGTTTTCCCTTAAACCTAGGTTTTTAAAAAATAATTAAAAATACTAATTATTCATCAGAGGATTAAAAGACCTTTGATTTAATAAAACGATGTGTTAAATATTTTTTGAAAACTTTTGAAAAAGTTTTAAAAACTTTTAAAAACTTTTTAAAGATTAAATTTGTTTTTCTTATATTTACAATATTGAGTATTTGCTATCGTATTAGTAATTTCTATGAAAATACTATCCTTTATGATATCACTAAAATGATAATTATAATTTTTTAATAATAAATTGAATTATATATATATATATATATATATATATATATAAATGAAGAAGAATGGAAAGGAATTAGAGAAAGCAAAAGCCAAATCAAAATTCAATTCAAAAGTTCAAAGCAAGTTATATTCCGCAAAAAGGCAATTTATTCAAGTAAAATTTTCCTTAAGCCAGGCTTTTCAAAGATCAAAATCTTATCATCAGAGGAAGTCGCTGGATCCTGGATATTGAGCTGTATACTCTTCACAATAGGGTTTTACCTTTCCTAAAAGTTCGCTTTTAGTACACCTCTTTATATATATATATATATATATATATATATATATATATATATATATATATATATATATATATATATATGTGTGTCGGAGAATGCATATAAATATGAAGAAAGCGTGCTGAATATCTGAATATATAAACATCGATTTTCCTATATATGCATTGAAAATCATTCGTTTATATATACACTTTTTTTCTCCAATTTTTCCTTCTGTCGTGGTCGTGTCTTATGTTGGGAGAGATCTTGTTCACTGGTGCTACTGAGGTGTTAATAGTGTTGTTGACCGACTTCATACATCACTGATTTTACGCTATGCAGCGATCGTAGTACACACCCTTAATTCAACCAACACTCTTAATCGCTCGAGCTACCCCTCCCCACTATTTTCCTTAAAACTGACGGATTTTTTTTCCATTTCGGCTTCTATTTAAAACTATCTGTTCTTATCCGGCGTTGTCCTGGCCTGTTTTTACGTTTTTAAAACTTTGAAGTTTGTTTGCTTAATACATTTTTTTATTTTAAATAGGATTTTAAAAGCTGAAGTTAATGATTACCCTATCATTTGGACATTACATTATTAAGTGAACCAGATTGTTAATTAACTTTATTAAGTTAATGTGATTTTAATCTTAATAAACGCATTGGATTCAGATAGCTTCCGAAAATGCAATCTTTTAATACAGAAATCACTTTGTATTCGACAGTTTAAATGCTTCCAAATTCGTAGTCATTTACCAATTTCTTTTTTAACAAAAGATCAAAATGGCTGGCTTATTTAAGAGGAAACTACGTAATAAACTATTGTTTTAAAAAGTTAGTTTTAGTACATGGCACTATAACATTTTGTGATTTGAATAAATAAGCGATTAATCAAACTATTTATAAATTTGAGCCATTTTTCGCATTAACAGTGAGATTAAAAAGCTAACTTTCTATTCACGTCATAGATAATATAGTCAATCATGTTTATGCGAACGACATCCGAATGTTAACTAATTTCCATATTTCTTTGCAAAAGGAACTCTTATTAATTAACTATGCGTATGTTTTGTGTACTTGGATGATTTTTTCATTTCACCATTACCTACGGTTTTTGCTTACGAATATTTTCTATATCGTGCACAAATGCATAGCATTTTTGGTGAAAAAAGTCTTTTATGTCCCTTCCAATCAACTTACTTCTGGAGGTTGCGATTCTTTGTTTATTCAATTATTCTTGGGCAACGCCGGGACACAGACCCTACTAGTAGTAAATAAAATAATAATTTGTAAGTCACATAGAGAAGAGAAAGGCACACATACATAGAAACCCCAGAAGTACGCGGAAATTCTATAGAAAGCCCCACTCTTGCTCCAATGGTTCATTTCGACCTGTGCAGCTGCTATTGCGCAGAGGCAGCAAGCATTTCGCCGTTTCAACCCTGATAAGTTAGCTACAAATAGACACAAATTTATAGAATAAAAAAAACTGTAAGAGTGTAATAGCTGCAGATAAATGTAAGAAGGCTGAGATGATAAGAAACGCAGAAATTCCCCCACTATCCAACCGTCATGATGCCGCTTCCACAGTAACGGTCTCTGTCCTCTCCAAACTCTACAAAAATGCCTTGCTGATTCTTACTACTCTGATAGGTGGAAAATTGCCTCTGTGATACAAGTCTTCAAGAATTCTGGTGATAGAACTGACCCTCAGAAGTATCCCCCCATCAGTACATCCTCTCTTCGCGTAAATCTTTTAATCCTTGATAAATCTAGCGATAGTCCAGTACCACATTAATGAGAAATATTGACCATCGGTATGGATTTAGACAAGCACGGTCTACTGCGGATATCCTGTCATCTCTGGTCGCATATACCATACACTGGACAAGGCAGGTGAAGCTAGGACGGTAGCGCTTAATATATTCAACGCCTTTGACAAGGTCTGGCATAAAGGTATTCTCATAAAAATTAATTCATATGGTATTACTGGACGGATATTTAATATAATTAGATCGTTCCTATCCAAAAGAAAGGTCCATGTTTTCCTTTATGACCGTACATCCAAACAACATGACATAAATGCAGATTACCCCAAGGATCGATCCTTGGACCTTTATTGTTCCTGATTTTCATAAACGACCTCCTTGATGACATTGTGTCTGAGATGGGTATATTTGCTGACGACACCACGCCATACTCTCGTCATGTGGGTAAAACGGACGCGCACTTCTGAAGCAATGGCTGAATCCTTAGAAAGGAACCTCCAGTCTGTAGTGGAATGTGGTCATAAATGGACAGTAACATTTAATGCTGCTAAGAAAAAGCTCATTTCCTTCAACAACTACAAGAAACGTCTTCAACCACCGATTGCCATGGCAAATAACATCCTACCTGAGAGTCCAACGTTCAAACTCCTCGGCCAAACATTCACAGGTAGCATGAATTGGAGCAAATACATTGAAGACAAGGCTGTTTTAAAGAAAGTGGGCTCCCTCTACCGTGCTAGAAAACCTCTCACACCTGACAACATCCTATATCTCTACAAAGCCACCATCCGCCCATGCATGGTGTATTGCTGTCATATCTAGGCTTGTGTACCGTCCACTGGTCTCTCTCTCTTAGACAATGTCCAAAAAGAGTCACTAATTTAATAGGTCACTCACTATCCACCAAGCTGTATCTCCTATCCCATCTCTCCAATATTGCATCCTTGTGTTTGTTTTACAAGTAATTCAATGAAATATGCTCCGATGAACTTGCTGCTCTGATGCTCCATCGACGTAAATACACTCGACCAACCCGATAATCAGCTAAATCCATTAACAGTGGAGGTCCCCAGATGCCGAAGAGCCTTCTTTTCCAAGAGCTTCTCTCTTCGAGCTGTCGCCCTTTTGAACTCCCTCCCTGTTACCTGTTTCCCTGACTGAACCAACATGCAGAAATTTAAAGCTAATGTCAACAAGTATCTCGTTGCACAGCTCACAATTTAGGATGACCCCCTCAAAACTTTCACCCTAGTTATCAGTAGCCCCTTACGTCTACAGTGGATACTTGCCTTGTTTGGGGGTAAACTATGTTAAACACAAAAAAACTGGATATGTCTGAAATGCTTGCCCAGCAGTTCGCCTTAAACTTCATTTTAGAATTAAAAAAATCTCTTCTTAATTTTTTTACTACGGACAGAAGCAACACAAGATAATCTGATGGAATAAACCCACACATTATAATCCCATGAGCTCCCTCCCGCTCTACGCTAAACTCTTTGAATCATTAATCAATCTTGCGATAGTCTCGAATATGCTTAACTTCTTTCTGACAGACAGTATGGATTTAGACAATCTTGTTCTACTGCAGATATGTTAACGGTCACATCGGAATGTATATACAATACACAAGAGGAGGCAGTGAAGCTAGAGTGGAAGCGCTAGATATATCCAAATTCTTTGTAAACTTTAGGATGAAGGTCTTCTCACGAAAATTACTTCGTACGGTATTACTGGACGAATATTTAATATAATCAGATTCTTTTAGATAAAATAAAGATCCGGGTTGTTCCTGATTGTCGTAGATACAAACATCCTGACATCAATTCGAATTGATACTTTGACCATTACTATTCCTGATCTTCATATATGAAATCCCTGATGCAATCGTGTCTAAGATGGCTATATTTGCTGATTACACCACGCTGTATTCTTGACATGCAGGAACATAGAATACATACATATCCAAGGCAATGGTCGAATCCTTAGAAAAAATGACCTACGTCTGTAGTTAAAATGAGCAAAAATGGATAGTAACATTTAAAGTTCCTAAGACAAATCCCCTTTCCTTTAACAATTGTAAGAAACCTTTCCAACCACCGATTGCCATAGTTGATAGCGCTCATCCCGAGAGTTCAATATTTAAACTCCTCAGCCTAAGATTCACAAGCAACATGGATTCGAATAAGTACATATAAGATACTAGTAAGTCCGCTGTAGAGAAGGTGTGCATCTTCTACCGTGCTAGAAAACTGTTCACACTTGCTAGTTGCTAAGATTTCTATAAAGGCAAAATTCGTCTAAGCATAGCGTATATTATTGCCATATCTAGACTGGTGCAGCAACCACTTGTCTCTTCCTCTTGTATATGGTGCAAAACAGAGTCTCTAACCTAATAGGCCGCGCACTGTCTACCAAGCTCCAGCCCCTGTGCCATCGCTTCAATATTGCATCATTGTGCTTGGTTTACAAGTACATCCACAGAATGCGCACCAGCGAACTTATTGCACTTGTACCCTTTCAACAAAAATACATCCAACCAACCCGACTATCAGAAAAATCCCATCTTTTTACTATAGAAAATGCCGAAAAAAAACCTTTACACTCTAATAGGTTCTTTCATCGTGACGCTTGCCTTTGGAATTCCCACCCTGTTCCCTCTTTCCCCAACTGTACAAACATGCATACATTTAAACATATACATGTAATCTAAACAAACATCTTGCTGCACTTTTGCCTTTTAAGGATGCCCCTTTATAAATCTGGCCCCTAATCCTAATACGAATTAACCTTATATGTTTACTCTACTTTCTTTTGTTAGACTAATTAGACAACCCCTATTACAGCAAAAATCCTCGAGAATAAGGGTTCATGGGATTGTCAGTTCGATAATGGACACTAATGTGAAAAGAAATTGAAAATGATGAGTGAAAAGGAAAGAATTAAAACAATTTTTTAAACATAGTTCGCGACCCCAAACAAGGCAAGCCGCCACTGTAGACGTAAGGGGCTACTGAGCAAAAAGAAAAGGGGAGAAGGTTGGGGGGGGGGGGGTCAACCTAAATTGGGATCTGCGCAGCGAGATGTCTGTTCACATTAGTTTTAAATTTCTGCATGTCAGTACTATCGGGGAAACAGGGGGCAGGGAGGAGGTTCCAGAGGCCAGCAGCACGAGAAAAGAAGCTATTTGAGTAGAAAGCTATCCGGCATCTGGGGACCTCAACAATGAATGAATGAGATTTAGTTGTTTGTCGAGTTAGTCTAGTGAATTTACGTCGAGGGGGCACCAGATAATTGAAGAAGACAGCTCGATAAATATTAGTTGACATTGGACTTTAAGACGACCATGTTGTAGTAAGTAGGAAAGCTATGCATAACGCTTTCTATGTATAATACATCTAAAGCTATACATGATCTCTTCCATATTTGTACGACGACAACAATTTAAAACATTAGAAAAGTCAAAAAAATATTTTAAATTTTGACGTAAAGTTAAAGTATTACGTTAAGATTTGGTGCGTAATTCTATACCATTGCTATATTTAAATGCTGATGGGTTGAAACGGGGTTGACCTTTAAAAATAATTACTTGCGTAGGGGGAGGCTTTTACGACACGTGATTTGAAAGTTAAACTATTTTAGGTAACACAGTCATGGAAAATATATCCGTCTTGATCCGTAAAAGTTGTTACGGGTCAAACTATTAAATAAACTAATCTAATTTATTAGTTGGGTTGAATAACACTTTAATTAGGCGCGAATTTTTTGCTTGAGTCACACAAGAAATCCCATACGAAGCAACAATATAGGAATTTTTCAAAAAGTATACCTACATACCAAAAACAATGATTACAGTGTACAATAATTAAAATAACAACGTTTAATAGATTAATATGAATCAACATTGCAAGAGTTAGGATTGGATGGTGTAGGCTCAGGCAACTTTTGCCATTAATAACTAGCAGACCAAGGGAAAAGTCTATCAAACATGTGTACGCAGTATGATGATATATCGAAGTGAAACCTGGCGGCGAGAGTTGAGAAAATGCGTTGCATAAATAGAAATGATATGAAAATTATACTATGGGTGTGTAATGTGCGTGTTAAAGACAGGCTTAGTTCTGATGAACTCAGAGTAAGATTAAATCTCGATAGTATTGGGAGATGTGGGCATAAGAGGAGACTTCGATAGTATGGCCACACTGAAAGAATGGTTGAAAGTTCTTTGGTTCGTAGATGTAGAACAGTTCATGCAGCAGATTCAATTCACAGGGAAATGCCATAAAAAATATGGAAAGAAACGGACTTAAAATAAAGAGGGAAAAATAAAGACCTGTTCAGTCAGAGGTTTGTTTGGAAATCAATTTATTAAAGCCGTCCAACGTATGCCAGTAAGTAAAACTGACGTTAAACCGATAATGGTTGTGATTCTGATTCTGCTGCTGATGATGATGATGTAAATAATATCAATAATACACACGAAGGAATACATTGATATGTCGTATATTGAAGAGTGTGTATTTCAACCAGTGTAATATTGAAGCAGTCAAAGACAGCGATGCAAAGGCGAAACATAAATAAGATGAGACGTGACAAGGCGTGTGCACAGAAAAACAGCAAGTGAGGGCAATGTGAATCACAGTAGGAGAGACGTTGTAAAAAGCCATAGACTGGCAAGGAAGCGAGTCTAGAATACGTATAAAAATGAAGTCTTGGAATAATTACACAAGCTGGGTTACTTTTTTCCCCTCCCATCATGTCGACTTGTATGTAAGTGACGATTTACAAAGTATCACAGAGTTGGTTATTTTGATTCGGTTCAACCAACACAACTAGACAATCGATTAATCAAGGAGGTTAGGCACAAGGTCAAATTATTTTTATTTACCTCCTCTCCAGGAGGCTAGACACAAGGTCAGGTGTGGTTAGTCAATTTACTAGGATTACCGCGCTCTGACCTACAAAAAATGCAGGAGCAGCCCCGTCAGCATTTCTCTGTAAGGGCGCCTCAGGAGATTAGTAATAAGCTAACCCCTTCTCAAAGAGAAGGTAAAACCTGTGAGAGTGGACCTTCTTGAACTGTACAGGGCAATTCCTCAGACCGGCGTAATCAAAGCCTGAAGGCCAAGACGGTACTGGTCTACAGTCTAGCATCCATTGGAACACATACTACACTTTGATCTTAGCCAAAAAGCCAAACGCCAACACCAACGAGTATACAAGGTGCAATAAAAAATGTTCCTGCTTCCTGGAACAGCCTAGCAGAGCTAGTGACGTGCCTATAACATTTGGGTTTAGCGTCGCCTTAGACTAACCTTCAGGCGGGATATAGACGTACGCATATTCTAACTGTTCCTTTTTACATTTGTTTGTTAATAAATTTGATTTAATTCGAATAAAGGACTTGCTTTTTTTTCATCAAATATGTGTCTTTAGTCTTTTTAAAGGTTTTAATGAAGTACTTTTATTGCAGGACAGAAATTTCCTCAGGCTGGGACGATCATGTTAAAATCGCGTACATAAAGAACAACCAGCAAACAAGGTATGAATAACCATTGTGAGTTTTAATGTTTCTGTAGTGATGATAGCAACTTGGTTTCTGCGTGCATGCAACACCAAGACATCATTTGTTGTTTTTTAACTGCAATGGGTGACTCATTAGGTGCACCGTATCGAGAAGAAACCAACTCAAAACTCATTTGATTCCTAAAGCATTGTGTGCGCTGAACTATGCCAAAGACTAAAGTTAATTTTCTCTACACAAAACGCGAGAAGAATGTTCCAAATGTCTGGGTGTAGCTGGTTACGGCTGTCTGATCTGACACATGTTACAGAGACAACAAATGAATGCGTCCCTTTTTAGTCGTGATAATCAAAGCTTTGTAACCAATAGAAGCTGTTAGACAAAGTTTTTATTTTATTGTTTTTTTTTTTGGGGGGGGGGGGGGCGTGCGGATTGTTGTTTTTTGTCTATATACACCGAATAAATAATTATCAGTTTTTTCGAGTGAAAGATAAAATATCAAAACCGAAATAAATTATTTTATTTTTGAATTTTTCAAATAATCTTGTTTGTGTTAAAATTAAGAAAAATAATGTATGTTCCATATGTATCACGAACGTTTTCCATTCTGTTTCGAATTATTTTCAGCTGACAAAAACAAATGAAACAACAAGCTGGAGAAAAAAAAAAGAATTTCAAAAGATAGTCGAGAATGCGCATGTTAAGTCAGTTAGACGCAAAAAAAGTGACTTTCACTGTTCCAGGAGAGACGTTAAGAATTTAAATTTCGCGACACAATAATTAGCGTCATAGGATTAAATTTATATATACATATCGGATATCTGGAACGTTTTTGTTCTTGTTTTTAAGGAAGGTGTTGTCTGATCATCACTCCTGGGAAGCTATGCGATAAAATATTATTTTGATTTTAAATTCCCGAAACAGTTTTTCATGGTAGACAACGGATGATCTCTGCAATGATATTAAGACTAAAAGTTATATATATATATATATATATATATAGAGAGAGAGAGAGAGAGAGTTTTAATGTTTTAAAAACTTCCAAGAATCTATCTATCTATCTATCTATCTATCTATCTATCTATCTATCTATCTATCTTTATATACATACATACATACATACATACATATATATATATATATATATATATATATATATATATATATATATATATATATATATATATATTATAAAAGGATTCAATGAATTAGAACATTACAATTGTTCCAAGAATTAGAACATCAAGTCCAGTATGGCGTACGATCGTTTCCTAAACATTTTGGAAATACTTTATTTTATTTTATAAATTAATAAATCTAATCCAAAACGTCTCTTCATCAGCGTCTTTAGCACTACGTCTTACAGAAAATCAAAGAAAAAATTAGAAGCTCGTCGTAGAGGAACATCTATTGAAAGTAAGAGCCACAGAGACACATATTATTAAAAGAATAAGTTACAAATATAAAATAAAAATATAAAAATAAATAGATAATAATAATAATAAAACATTACAAAAATAAAAAATAAAATATAAAAAAAATATAAATATGCATATATATATATATATATATATATATATATATATATATATATATATATATAAAGAGCGAGATAGAGAACGAGAACGAGAGAGAGAGAGAGAGGGACAGAGAGAGAGAGAGAGTAAGAACTAGAATATGACTGGGCGCAATTGTTATCAAAGGGAGAATTGACACAATACAACGCACGGCACGGACAAAAACAGTAGAAATATCAACACCGCCCAATCATATCCAAGTGTAAATAAAAATGCAATGTATATATATTAAAAGAATATCACATGAATCCAAAGGAACTGAAACTGCCAGAAATCCCACAATCCGATCCCACACCACGGTGATAACACCAGCCTTTCTTGGTATCACATAAAATAACTCTGAGATGTAAAGGAAGATGGAGAGCGCGAGTAGCGAGAACACCATCCAGACCTCCACTGTAACAATACGGAGTGTACTGGAATGTTGAGGAGGTTTATTGTTAGTGAAATTACAAAGAAGCACAACGACAGTTAACAGCGAGAACACAATTGTAAACGACTCTCACGAGAATGGAGAATTATTTGCAATGATGTTTTAAAGAGGTGGAGAGCACTTGAAATTTGCGGAGACTTTTCACTCAGGCTCCACATAGAATTTTCGTGTTTTTGTCAGGGAGCGATCACTGGTTGTGACTCGTGCAAGAACTCCAAGCGAGGAAGAACTACTAATGCGAATGTTGTAAACTGGTTCTTAAATATCTTGTCTTTTCATTTAATCCGTTACGTAGTTCGTTTCGCATTGCGTATAATACACGCGATAATGACAAGCTTCTCCAATACAATGGACCCTTGTTGTTTAATGGACGTTCAGATTATAAGGATTATTTAACATTTAGTCATTTGTACAGGAAACTATTAAACCTTCAAGAAGATAAATAACAATGAATTTAACACGATAACATTTCGTTGTATTTAAGTAGTAAAATACAACACCAATTTACATCACGCAAAAACTAATCATAAAGTTTCAAACATCTATATAAAGCGTGGCAAGCATTGAGTTCACGAGACGCATCCGGTCCGCGGCTGCAATTTCCTTGTTAAATTAGGTAATTATCAATATATATATATTTATACATATACATATACATATACATCTACAATATACCCACCCACACACACATATATATATATATATATATATATATATATATATATATATAATATTTATACATAAATATTAATTATTGATTATTTATTACACACACACACACACACACATATATATATATATATATATATATATATATATATATATATATATATATATATATATATATACATACAGAGTGATTGAAAGGAACACCCTATTATTAAGTTCTTGTTATTTATTACTGAAATATAATTTTTACAGAAAGTGAATATGATAAGAAATTGTATTGCATGGAGTTTTATTAAAAAAATTCTTTTAAGAATTCTATTTCAGTAATAACTTACAAGTACAACTTACAAATATAGGGTGTTACTAATATATATATATTGTTGGAACCTCATACGTCGCAATCGACTGGAGAGTCCATCATCATATCATATATATATATATATATATATATATATATATATATATATATATATATATATATATATATTATAATAATAAATGCATCATTAATTTCGAAACAGGGACATTTTAACAAAATCATGATGTATTATATTTTCTTTATCTAATTAGTTATTTTGCTATTTCTCACTATTTATAGATAAATAACTATATATATATGTATATATATATATATATATATATTGAGAGAGAGAGAGAGAGAGAGAGAGAGGGAGATAGAGAGAAAGAGTGTAAGTTATAATCCCTGGGGGAAATCATCAGGATGTCCAGATCATGTTTCAATCGCATCTTTGATAAGCTCGGTTTACCCAGGCCCAAAATAAGGGTCCGTTCTCTATGTTTTCATTTTGAAGAATGAAGCAAAATTACTATCCGTAAGGGTCATGTGACTCTTATTGATACTAATTTTACTTCATTCTTGAAACATGTTCTGAATGTGTAGCCATGATATATTTGTTTGAATAAAATATTTATTATATATAAATGGCTCTATTTATTATTGAGCACTATTATATAAAAGCAGTACAGATTCACCAGATTTATACTCTGCGGATACAAACCTTACTTGGATTACTATATATATATATATTTTTTCTATCTCAATTTATTTCACCAACTAAAACAATTTCCCCTCATTTCTCATTCGATGTTCTAAGTTTTTACTTAATCATTTGGACGTTTCCGCTTAGAAAGTCAGACGATTAGGAAAATTTTAGAATTTTCTTTTTTTTTCTACCCGCCCGTTTCATTGATTAAAAATAATGTTTATCTAAAATTTATCTTTCGTAGTACTTGATATCTAAATATATATATATTTTATGATAAATGCCAGTATACTGAAATCATATTCCCTTAATAGGGTTAAGATGAAAATGCATATACACAAAATGTACAAAAGCAAGGAAATTCCCAAATTTTTACACTTTTATTGTCATTAAGGGTATGACTACATACCAACCAAACCATTTCATTATCACATCACTACAGTATAAATCTCTATGCATGAGTGGATGAAGTGTGTGAGATGCGCTGAAGAAAAATTCCTACCAGTAAAATACATATCCCTGTTGTGCTCGCATACCCTTAATGACAATAAAAGTGTAAAAATTTGAGAATTTCCTTGCTTTTGTACATTTAGTTATATGAATTTTCATCTTAACCCTATTAAGGGCATATGATTTCAGTATGCTGGCATTTATCATGGAATGTCACTACTTTTGTAAAGGCTATGCCTCAATACAATGGTCATTTTTAAGGTTTTTTGAAATTTTCTGGAAAACTAAGGTATATGGTAAACAGAAAGTAAAATGCCATCAACTAGACCCTAGAACCTCTATCTCTGCCAAAAATCAGCTGAATCCATCAAATAGTTGATGAGATACAGGGTGACACATACGTACGTACGTACGTACACACGGATAACACACAATCATGCCTAACTTTTATGGATCTCTGTGTTGCCTTAACTAATGATGCTGAAATTCTACACACTTATAGAACCTATCAAAAAAAATTGTGCAAAGTTTAACTAATTTGATTTATTGTTTTTTGAGTTATGATTGGTCAAAGAAATGAGATTTCTAGCATAGACCGTTTTTTAAAGTCTCCCTTGATATATATATATATATATAAGTTTAAGTAAATATTACATTATTTTTACTTACTTATGTCGGCGTTTTAAACTTTCGCTTTCATCAGTGTAGGGACGATAATTTCAGACGGTCGGACGATTCGAACCCAGTTATAGAATCACCCTAGACTCCACAAGCAAGCGTCATAACATAACGGCCACGAGACATTACCACGTTAAGCAGGGCAATATAAGTGCTATTCATGGGAAGGATGAACATATAGAAAGTCGAGAGTGTTCGACGAACGCTGTCAAAACATGCCATATACTACGTTCCAGTCTATTTTTAACTTCCCCGAACAGGGAAGAACTGAAATCTCTTAAAAGGACTAATAAAAATGTTAATTTTAAGTATATATATATATATATATATATATATATATATATATATATATATGTGTGTGTGTGTGTGTGTGTGTATACACACACACACACACACATATATATATATATATATATATATATATATATATATATATATATATATATATATATATATATGAGTGTGTGTGTGTGTGTGTGTATACACACACACACACACACACATATATATATATATATATATATATATATATATATATATATATATATATATATATATATATATATACAGGGTGGCCCAAAAGTAGGTTTACAGTTATTAAACTATTTTTCATATGGTTGAAGTTTTTCGAATAACCTAGTTAAAAAACTTCAAATATTAAATGATAACTGTAAACCTACTTTTGGGCCACCCTATATATATATATATATATATATATGTATATATATATATATATATATATATATATATGTACGTACATTTTTAACTATATATTTTTGGGTTATAGCGTTCGGGCCGGTGAAATCGTACGTTATCACAGAACTGGTACCAATTTTTAGCAGCGAAATATGTGGTAAGATGCTTCCATATATTTCTTGTGTTTCTTGATTATGATTCCATTTCGCTGATCCTTTTGATCATCTTTCTTTGGAACCTTCTTTTTATATTTATCATTTACGTTTGTTGATGAGTGACTAAGATTTCATTGGAAATAACTATAGTTTTTAGTTGAATTTCCGATAGAGATATTTTATTATTATATCAGGCGTGATAATTACTCATTCGAAAATCAGCTCTACGTTCCCCGACCCACTAGAATATCATTTTTACTTCCTCAAGGCACCAGATATTCCGTTTAGTCAGCCTGGTCTGGCTCAAGGTCATTCGATATTTTACAATAAGCAGTGATGTCTCGAAATATAGAAATCATCCAATATTAATAACATTTTTTGGGGAAAAGAAAGCAAACACAATACATCTGTATGTGAAATATATAACCTAACAGCGGTTTGCACAGTGTTGGCAACTGAAATAAACTGAGATTAAAAAAAATCCGCTAGATTTGAAAAAAATAATCTCCAGAAAACCACTAGCCCTATATAAAAATATTACGAATATACATATTTCGTGTTTTCTATATTACGTGTTTATTTTTCACTTTTATTTTATTTCTATTCAAATATAATCTCAAATCGACAAACAAACAAGGGACGTAATTCAGAAACGAGCTGTGTGTCTGACTAATCGAGAAATGTAAAGTTTAATAACACATTTATAAAGTTGTGGTGAATTAAGTTTTATAGGGTCGAGGGGTCCGGGGGACATATTAAACTATTTAAACTAAATACGGAAAGTAGGTTAACTGAAATCGGAAATTAAGGTTGGGTGGGTGGGAAAAGAAATCTCCAGATTTTACAGAAAAAAAACGCTTACAGCTAGATCCATATTTCACTAGCTAAATTCCAAACAAAATCACCAGATCTAGCGAGAAAACCGCTAAATTAACACCACGTAGTATGCATTCCCGTCGCATAAGTACTTCCGGCAAAAACTGGCCTCATTACAAAAACGAAGAGCTTAACAAGAGTAGCTTAATTTCAGTCGGAGAACTTCCGATCAGGATGTTGTGATTACAAATGCCTACTATTTTCAAGGGTCGTGTGTGTTTGTGAACTTGTATGGGTGTGTGTATGTGTGCGAACGTGGGGGGTGTTTGAAAACGCGCTCGTAGAATGTTTTGTTACGTTTCTGTGATTTCTTGGCTGACAAAGACAAACGTGAAAGACGCGTGTAATAACAAGACAGCAAATAAATGGCGGATAAAAGTCAAGCACCGGAAACAACCCGCAGCAAAACAATGGGGATAACAATTACAGAAATGCTGTGTCTTTTATTACAACAAAGTCAACGGCAAATACAATAGAAAAAGTGATATGTGCCAACAAAAAGAGCCAAGATAAATGTGTGGGATTATTGGCTTCCATAGATCAGAAATCACGATCTTGCTTTGAATGTCTTGCAAGGAGGAACCAAAGATTGGAGCTCAGTCGAGCACCTTCCATGGAAATAACGATAGAGCAGAGAGAGACTAGCAAATTCTCTTCTGTGAAAAAGGGGTTACAAAGAAGACAACAAATTACTTCACACTTACACTACAATAATGCAGGACCGAAGACAACGTAATCCAGATGTTATAGATACGTATTCTTTAAAGAAACGAGTGTAGCCCTATATGAAAAACGACAGAATAATATCCCAGCCAGTGTTCGCACTAATATTCATGTTCATTTAAAATGGCATCTGAATCGGTGAAGACAAAAAAAAAAGAAATAAGAAAGACAGAAAGAAACGTTTCAAACGTGAACGTTGAAAAAAGTAGAAACAAAAAAGAAAGGAAACAGAAATAGACTGAAAGCGACATGTGTCTGACTTTCTCAATTCCCCTAATTACTTGAAATTACCCACGGCCCTTACCTACATCCTGGTACTATCCAGACTACAATTCTTATTTGCTATCTAGTTTTTATTTTTGATCAGGCCAGGGTAATCTCGTTACATTCGCACGAAGAGTGAATGCGTAAAGATTGCTGAAACCTTGGATAACGAATTCATGTCAATAGTGTTGGCTGGTAAATAAATATTTTATTATTTATTAACTGAGCACCTTTTCCTTCCTGTTTCTTACTCATGTTATCAAACGAAAGCCGTTATTTGTATGAAAAAGTTTTGGTGACACCTACGAGTAAATGGTGACACCAGAACGGATGTTGATGACATAAAGTGACTTCTGGACAAAGATAATTATGTCTCTTCCTGGCGACACATCAAGCAGAGGATACGCTTAAAAGGCACTATCCCTAAAAGAGAGGGGCAGGCGTGCACGATGTAGTTATATGTAGCAAGACAAATCGGTCTGTCTATCAAGCTGTCTGTCTTTCTGTCTAAGGCGCGCACGCAAGTAACCCGTCGCTCTGTTTTATCTTTGCTGTCCTTTCTGATTTATGCTTTTCTTAAGGACTTAACATCGGCGTCCGAGTGATTGTATATACAGAGAATCAATAACCTGTGTTCTACGACGACGATACAGGTGTGTATAATGGTCTATACGCGTCTGGTAAGTGAAAACATTACACTGTCAACCTAACCTAATTCAAACATGTGTGTGTGTTGGGTATGTGTGAGCGTCTGTGCGTTTGTTTTGCTAAGATCCGATATACTTATGTTCTTATAAATCAAAACGACTTGACCCGTGTTCCTCATAAATTTCTTCAGCCGAGATCGTCTTTCGCTTGAACAATAGCGTCGTTCCTGTCCTAACAAAATCTCTGCGACGCCGGCACTAACACATAAACGTAATAATGAGAGGTAATTTGTTCATTTTCTTTTCTTTGTTTTTAATGTCTCGTTCAAACAATTTCCTACAGTATCAAAACCACCCGGCCCTCCGTTTTCTTTTCCAGGCGCCGTCCGTCTGCGCCCTTAGATTAGAGAAAGAGTAAACCCCACTGATTTCTCATCTGAGATAAATTACGTTTATTCTTTCGCAAGAGGCGAGTTCAAAGCCAAGAAATATGTTTTTTTCAGGCACAGATAGAATTTAAAAAATATCTTGATAAAACGAGGCTAAAAGAGTTACCGCTAATTATTCTTTCGTTTATTTAAATTATTATCTACAGATTTTTGTCAGCCATTAAGTTACTTAACGAAAACGGGTGCCGTGATATATTTTCAGGAGTGGAAGAGTTTATTACGTATCGACAGACTCATTCTTGTATCCAGTTCGGAGTCAGATTCTCCGGATAAAACCAACCTTAATGCGAAATCCGGTAGAAATCCACCCGTTAGTTCCAAACGCGTGCATTTGTTAAGAGTATTTGGGAATATCTACAGTGAAGGGGTAGGATTTTGCTGCTAGTTGATTTGTACGGAGGTATTTACGAGTGCATTAAGTTCATCGGAACAAATTCCGTGGAAGTACCTGTAAAACAAGAACATGGATGCAACATTGCGGTGATGAACAGGGTCTGGTGCGTCGTAGACAGTGCATGACCTCTTTTGTAAATGACTCTTTGTTCATCCTATACAAAAGGGAGAGACTAGTGGTTGGTTCAGCAGCCCAGATGTGACAACAATACTCCATGCATAGGCGAATTTCGGCTTCATAGATATATAGGATACTTGCAGTAGTAGTAGAAGACACTCTGAATAATAGTCTGTAAAAGTATGACTTATCTCAATAAGTCATACAAAAAATACCGTTGGAAAACGCTGACAACAATTTATACGCTCATATAAGATCTCTAGAACAGGGGAGATAAACATCTAACTATCATTGTTTGAACTTCTTGGCCTTTTGGCTAAGATCAAAGTGTAGTATCTGTTCCGATGGATACTGCACCCCATACTGGTGTTGTCTTGGCCTTCGAGTCTTGATTTACGCCAGTCAATGGGTCTGCCCTGTGCAGTTCTGGGAGGTCAACCTTCACAGGCTTTGCCTCCCCTCTTTGGGGAGGAGTAAGTTTATTGCTTACTGTCTGAGGCGCCTCTACCGGGGAATGCCGACGGGGCTGCCCAGGCAATTTTTAAACCCCACTTTCCCGACCCGACCTTAGGTCACATCTTATTTATGGGAGTAAGATAAAAACTGGCCTTCTGCCTAACTCCTGGAGAGGAGTAAATCAATACTCATATGGCAAACAGAGTGAGAAATTTAGACGGTAAGGGAAGGTAAATCCGTCAGTTTTATTCTTATACACATGAATAAAATTAACCACCCCAAAAACTCCAAATTTTACCGAACCTGTGAATTTGCATCATTTATTGTACTAGTTTGAGATAGTTCAATTATGAATTGCCTGCATCATATTAATAAATAAATATTGTACTTATAAAGAGATTCACATAATTGCCAACCTTCTACCCGTCTGTGGATGATAATAACATTGAAATTTCGGAAACATGTCCGCAAGGATGAATATTGTTTGTGGTGGATTTTCTGGAGCATGATTATCGTAAAATTCTGAATATGTCATAAACTTGCATTCTACTTAGTTATATGACGAATATACGTAACTGATTAAATTCGAAAGTTTTTTCTACCTATCCTAACTATACTAATATCAAATTAGCTTATTCTTTGTAATTCTGATACAACATAATAGTGTGACATACTGTATATATAGTAATCTGCAAACACCCATGACAGCTTTAGGTATTCCTAATTTGCATATCTATTTTTTCAAACATTTTCTAATGAATTAATATTCTGTAATAAATATTTCTAATTTGCATTGTAATATTTTTTTATATATACGCAATAGTTTCGTCGATAGTAAAAAGTCGGTACTTATGCAGTTTACGGACCGGGCTAAAATATAACGTTATAATTTAGAAACTCATTCTTTACATGGGGAATTGTGGGATTGATTAACTATTCCGTACTTTCAACTAGCAATTTAAGAAACAAAAGATACCGTAAAATTGAATTTTACATGTAAATCCTATTTTAAAAAAATAGTTCGGTCTGTTAAGTGTATAAGCACCAAAAAGTCTGATTCTCTGTGATACTTACAACAGATACTACACTTAACCGGACACAAGTTCAACGTATTTTTATTTACCTTCTTTCCAGGAGGTTAGACACAAGGACAACGTATTTTTTATTTACCTTCTTTTCAGGAGGCTAGACACAAGATCAGGTGTAGTTAGCCAGCGCACCCCGGCCTACAAAAATGCCTGAGCAGCCCTGTCGGTATTCCCTGGTGGGGGCGTCTCAGGCGATTACCTATAAACTAACCCCTTTCTGAAAGAGAAAGTTAAGCCTGGAAGGGTGGACCTCCTAGAACTGTACAGGACCATATCTTGACAGAGTGTAGCGTCCATCGGAAAAGGTACTACACTCTGATCTTAGCCCCAAAACCAAGAACCCATAAACATAATGTTTTTTGATAGCAAAATAATAACAAAAAACTGATTTAATCTTTTATTGTATTATCTTTTGATCGAAATGGGTAGTGTAGTATGGGTTTTGTGATCATAAGATCGCCGCCCCTAGGAAATACCTCCTCATTTTTAAGGGGTGAGGTTTATCCTCACAGGTATTACATCCTCTTTTAGGGGAAGGAGTAATGTACTATCTGTTCAGTTGTCATGAGGCTATTTTCCAAGGGATTTCCTTCTCATTTTAGTTGTAGTGTTAGATGGGCAGTTTACTATCTATTCTGTTATCATATCATCTTTGCAAGCATTAACTCCTCCTTTTGGGCGTAGATGGTTTGGTGCCAGATGATTCAGTTTTTCTGAGCTGGAAACCGACGGTACAGATGTTGTACTAAATTTCTGTACCAATATATATACCGACCGTTGAGAATTAGTTCCTACACTGAAGATTGCGTTAGCATGAAACATCGATGTCTGTAGGTATTAAAATATTTAATAAATATTTATTTATAAATATTATATATATATATATATATATATATATATATATATGTAACTAAATGAAAATAAGTTTAAAATTAAAATGAATAAACATGTAGGAATTTACTAATGCAAATCTGATAATTTAATGCTCCATTAAACTGTAGTAACTAAATCAGTTTTATATATATATATATATATATATATATATATAGTGTGTGTGTGTGTGTAGATTTCAATATTGCGTTGAGCATCCGAATAAATGGGCTCAATGTACCTTTAAACAGAGCAAAACAGAATTATTAAAAGGAAAAAAACTATACACAAATTAAGGTTGTATACATTATAAATTATTTCGAACTTTTCTCCTCAGATGTATAAACAACCACGTTTAAAAACAAAAACAAACAAAACATTTTTGGTTTTTAAACGTGGTTGTTTATACATCTGAGGAGACCTAATTAAAAATTCGAAATAATTTATAATGTATACAGCCTTAATGTGTATAGTTTTTCCCTTTAATAATTATATATATATATGTATATATATATATATATATATATATATATATATATATATATATATTAGAAGAATACCCGTCCCAGGACGGCTAAAAGTAATTCCCCGGACAGAACAGTTTTGCACTGCTTTTGCACTGCTTTTGCACTCCTTACGTAGATATAATGGTACTACACTTTATGCTAAGAAACTTTATTCCAATTTTGATCGAAATCTTTTACATTATTTTTATACTAGAAAATATCTAAAATTTAAAGCTTAAGAGGTCTTAAGAAGAAATTACAAAAAGTTAAAAGCGATTGAGAGCCATTCGTGAAAATTCAGATACATCCGTTTTTTTAAAAATTGTAACAATAGGTATTAAACATGAATGAAAATATTCCTCAAATTTCAGTTTTTTTTAGTATTTTAAAGGGTTCGTAGAGTTCACAACCTCTTATTTAAAAATTCAAATGTTGCAGATTTGCATTGAATTTTATCCATAGTCATACGACATCAATTAAGCAAGATTCTTAAAACTTAAATTTCTTTTTATTTGAAAAGTGATTATGATTCAAGTGGTCCCCCTTCTACTTGAAAGTCCCTAACTTGAGAAGAAAGACATGGGATTTTGATTTTTCAAAGGAGCGAAAAAATGTTTCATATTTTAATAAAATCATAGTTGATATTTTGGGATAAAAACAAACAATTGATAAAAAATAACAACACATTCTTATTAAAAAAAATCAGGCATATGTGACAATATATATGTCTATATATATGTCTATATATATATATATATATATATATATATATATATATATATATATATATATATTATAACTCAGTAGAACATAACATTCATGAAATAAAAATATTTTGTAATTATGCTTCGAAAGATTTAACACCAAAAACCGTTTAAAGTTAAATACATTTTGTGTATCATTGCTATACATATGTTAGATGAAGAAGTAGTCTTTCTATGACGCTCACATGTCATGATCGCAGAGCAGAGCAATTGGACATTCGCTAAGCAAGTTAAACTAGAGAATTGTTCATTAATAATACCAAACTAATTTTTATTTAAAAATAGGGCTGACAATTCTAGAAACCATTTATATAGAAACGAACCAACCGATTTTAGACGAAATCAATTACCGCTTCATATTACGGCCACTTAAGGGCGCATAATAGATGCATACATAAATATAAATTGGCAAATTTAAATGATTTAGGACTTCAAATTGAACACGTAATCTGCTCATATCACGTGGTTTTCATTAAACCTACGTTTATTGTCGATATTGTCGCGTTGTTTTGAATCCATATTAGACAAAGTGAAATCATATATGACTTCCAATTGTGCAGGTGTGTACCAACAAATACCTTTTGTATAATGACGATTATTAAGAAAATCGGAATCATGGACAGAAATACAATATAATAATATAATAAAACACGTCTTTATTTAATAATTTTCAAATATAAAAATATACAAATGTTAGCGGGAGCAGGAACTTCCATATAAGGTACTCTTCCGCCAAAACTCACTATCATTATTATTTGTACTCACTAGGAGTTCTCACACAAGTCATCGCCAGTGACTACTCTCCACCACTTTTCGATAACCATTGCAAATTACTTTTCAGTATCGCAACAGCCGCTTACCAATGATTTATCGCTGGTAACGCCTATTTCTCGCTGGTAACGCGTTCATGTGATGTTCTTTCTGTCGTTTTGGTTTTTTGTATTGTAACTTCCATGTGACTGGTTACCGTTCGTAGCTTATACTGGTTGGTTTCCGCATTCGATGATTTTGTTAAGATTGCAGCTGTTTTCATAATTGCCGTTCTTTGAATGGTCTCAGTGATCCCATTGATTCAAATTTCTTCTAGTCTTTTTTCCAGTTTTGGGAATATAGTTCCTAGTGCTCCTACGATTACTGGTATTATATTGACTTTCGTTATGCTACATATTCCTTTCAATTATCTAGCAAGGTCTGTGTATTTTTTTCGTTTTTCCGTTTCATTTGATGTGAACTCTGTTGTTTGTTTGAACAGCAAAATCTACGATTTGGCAGGATTTCTCCTTGTTGCTGATGTTATTATTATTATTATTATTATTATTATTATTATTATTATTATTATTATTATTATTATTATTATTATTACTACAACAACAACAATAGTAATAATGATAATTGTAAACGTTTTTATTTAATAATTTTCAAATACAAAAATATGAAATCCCAAATTAGTTCGTTTCTTTTCAGTATATATTACTCTCGCTTTCTCTCTCTTTCTACCTCCAACAACGGGTTAAATAGTATTACAGCTTGTGGTAATATTAACCTTTTATTTATAATGAACTATTCCAATTTTTTTAATACTTTCCTTTCTTTATTATATATAACTAAGAGAGAGAGAGAGAGAGAGAGAGAGAGAAAGAGAGAGAGTGTGAGAGAGAGAGAGAGAGAGAGAGAGAGATGAAGATGAACAAAAATGAAAAAAGTGCCTCCCATCTACGATGTAACTAAACATCTTTTGATCGGATTTACTTCATTTTGAAAATCTTTAATGCCGTCTCCACGAAAAACATTTTTCCATCCCTTTTCCATCTTTAAATCTTTATTCACCGGACACTTTATCAACGGACATTCACCAACTGGACAGACTCCATATTTTGATAAACTTTTTCACTGCGCACTCTTACTCTCCATCACTTTATATTTCTTTTCAAATTTTTAATTTTGGATATTCCACTGCCAACTCATCCATCTATGTAATCCTTCTGATGATAAGATTTTAATCTTTGAAAAGCCTGGCTTAAGGAAAGAAAAATAAACATGTTTGTTATCGAGTACACCTTGCATTGAACAATCGAAGATGAGATGGATTTGTCATTCGCACATCTTTATCTCTCTTCATTCGTTTATCTTTATAATTGCTCTATCTCGTATATTGGGCTTAAACCATTTCACTATATGTTCAATTCTCTAAAAGTATACTTTTAGTTTCATATTTTATATATATATATAATGTATATATATATGTATATATATGCAGTATTTATAATGAATAACATAATAAAAAGACGTATAATATAAGTATATATATATATATATATATATATTGGAGAGAGTAATATATATATATATATATATATATATATATATATATATATATATATATATATATATATACATAGAAATAGAGAGAGAGAGAGAGAGAGAGAGAGAGAGGGGGGCAAAAGGAGAAAGAGTATACTTATATCCATATATGAACACACAATAAAACACATCTATCAATGACGTAACAAAACTAGACTAAGACTGCCGATCTCCTAAAACATTTTCAGTTTGAATCTAAGGTTCAAACTAACAAGAAAAAATACGATGCTCATTATACAAAAGACAGAGTTAATAAATATAGTTTAAAAATAGCTTTTTCTAGATAATATCAAATGAAATTTATAGCAAAGTAATTTTACAATTTTTTCAAAGCCAATCTATTCAAGAAGCTACGTTATAACAAAACGCAATTATTTTTCCTTCTTCATACGAAATTTCCAACAAATTTTGGTTAACTAGTCTAAATTTGAATAACAGTCTATCTTTTAGTGTATTGCAGTACAAATTAAAATGTATAACTGTTAATATGTGTTATGTTGTGATGCGGATCTACCCTATTTAATGACGCTATGTACTCTTTTAGACACTATATATAGAAGAGCCTACGACGAAGTGTCGGGGGAGTCTCAGAGTAGATCTACTCTGATATACTATTCTGTACTTCTGTAAATACACACTCTTGTAAAAATACCACCGTGTTGTCTTATTTATTATCAGATTTTCAAGATCACTATAATGTAGAATAACGGAAGCTGAATAATCGTCATGTGATGTTGTGGGAGTTTAAACAAAAAATAGTTTTACGGACACAACGAGGAAAATATGCAGCATATTTAGCCAAAATGTCATAACAGATCGACACGTAAGAAATTGGTTTACGAAGTTTCGTTCTGGAGATTTGAGTTTGGAAGATAAGCCTAGTCCTGGGAATCCATCGGACATCGATGAAGATGTTTTAAACACATTAGTAGAGGATGATTCTCGTCTAAGCACTCGTGAATTGGCAGAAGAACGCAATACTTCTCAGCCAAACATATGCCGCCACTTAGAAAATGTGGACTAAGCTTCTGGGTTCCTCATTCTTTAAGTAAGAAAAATAAGGTATATCGTCTTCTCATCGCAACAAGTCATCTTTCCAGCCAGCAAAATGAGGCCTTTTTTAATAAGGCCATAACAGATGATGAAAAATGGGTTTCCTATGACGCTATGCAACTCAAAAGGCAGTAGGTTGATAACGGTATATCTCCACAACCGACCCGAAAATCTGCTATCCAGAGAAGAAGAATTTTACTGTGCATTTGGTGGGATACTCATGGCATTATCAATCATGTTTTAAGGCCCAACCAAACACTCAATGCAAAGGTGTATGTTGAGCAATTGAAGTATATAGACGAAAATCTGAGAATAAACGCCGCCATTTGTCAATGAGAGGTTGCCCTCTTCCATGGCGACACAAGACCACACGCTGCAAACGTGACGCAGGAAAATATTTTGCAACTTGGCTGGTATGTACTACCTCATCCACCATATTCCCTGGCATCGCTCTGACTGATGTTCACCTCTTTAGGTCTTTACAGAATGCACTACAAGGCAGAAAATTCACTGTCGACAAGCAGATGAAAGAGCATATGGAAAGCATTTTTCAAAATTTAATTAGTAAATAAGAAAATGTCATTAAAAAGTGAATTGCTAAATAGGAAAATGTCATTAAAAAGTTAATTGGTGAATGGGAAAAGGTCATTGAAAGCAATGACGAATATATAATTGATTACATTTAAAAAATTCGGTTTGGATTATAAATTGAATAAAAGACGATAAAATAGAAATTATTTATTAATCGACCTAATAGATTAAAAACTAATTTAGAATGTTTTACCATCAAAATTTTCATAATCTATCTTTGTTATAAGCCCATAAGCCGGATCGTTAAAGTTTTAAAAACAGTTTTGTTCATTTATATTTTATTAATTAGTTCCGAGAATTTGAGAGAGAGAGAGAGAGAGTTAATTATATTTCTCTTTTCTATTTTCAATTATCAGAATTTACTAGAATTGCTCTTATTGACCTGTGGCGTAATGGTTAAAGACATTGATTAACAAACAGTTCTAAGTGACTGTTGCTGGAGGTTGAAGTTTCAATACTTACCATAGCCAATAATAATTAAGAATAACATAAGAATTAACACTTCTATCCGGTCAGGGCTTACGGAACGAAAACAATTTACTTCCTTGTATGAAATAAAGGGTTCAGTTCGATTCCAATTTAGTTCCCGAGTTCGTCATAAAGATTCCATAGTCTGAATAGGAAAGGGGCGTATGGGCACTCAAGAGGTCTGCTCTATCTGATGTCTATTCTGGAATTACCCCCCCCCCCCCGACTCCGTCTTTCAATCTAATACAGAAATAAAATTAGAAAAGAAGACGGGGAGTATGGAGAGAAAGATGAAAATAAAACAAAGGAAAGAAATGAAGAAATAAAGAAATAAAAGAAAGAAACAAAAAAGGGCAACAGAAGAAAAAAGGACATGATAACAGACAGAACGAAAAGAACGAAAAATGATGAAAGAAAGAACAAACTAAAGAAATAAAAAGGAGGGAAGAATAAAACGAATATTGTAGAAGACGTAAATGAGAATAAAAAGTCTAAAAACACACACAAAATGGCGACCTTAATGCTACCATTTGTTCATCCCATTAAGAAAAGGCGGTTTAAAACGACGCGAAGAAGATCGTGTTGCCGAATAGCTTTTCTTATCTGACCTCAAATAGACATAAAAGACGAAAATTGTCTATTTGTCTGTCTATCCCATTTCATCCCACTTCAATGCAGCCCTAAAACCTATAGAAAGTATAAATCACCGAACCCCGAGGATTGCTTTTTCTAACAGAAACAATATTCGAACTATAATTCTCCTTGTCGTCACATTGATAGAATTTCAGTCCAAACATTAGAAATTGGCTTCAGGGCGAATCAAGAATAAGAGAGAGGATTCTCTTTTAAGTTACGCAAAATCTACCGTTCTTTTCTTTTCAATTTTTTTTACACTTGTTCGCCACAAACAAGACATATTGCCATTGACACGTGAGGACCTACTGTGATAGGGGCCAGACTTATAGAAGAACAACCTGGATGGAGAGTTGAGCAGCAAGGTGTTTTTCACATGACCTTTAGATTTAAGCATGTGTGTACGGTCGTAAAAATAGGCGACAGGGACGGTAGTTCAAAGGCAGTCAGCCCGAGTAAAGAAGCTATTAGAGTAGAAAATATTTCCAGTCTAGGTACCACTAGAGTGAAGGGGTATGATTTTGCTGCTAGTCGGGTGGGTCGGTGTATTTACGTTGAGGAGGTACGCGGGGGTCATCAGAACACATTCTGTGGAAGTACTTGTAACACAAGCACAGGGATGCAACACTGGTGATAGGATAGGACCTGTAGCTAGGCAGACATTGCGGTACCTATTAAGTTAGACATTATTTTTGAATCCTGTCCAAAAGTGGCACTAGTTGAAATTTGTCAACAATATATCATGCGCGGCGAATGGTGGCTTTAGAGAGATATAGGATACTGGCAAGTGTGAGACGGTTTCTAGCCCGGTGAAAGGAACCTGGCTTCATGTCTATGGACTTATTACACTTCATGTAGTCTGAGAATGCCAAGCCAAGAAGTTTGAATGTTAAACTCAATAAAGGTGATGTCGGCCATGACAATTAGTAGTGAATATTTGTCATGTTAAAATGTATAAATTTACGTTGCAGTTTCATTTGATTTGATATGATTTGATTTGATATTGAAAAGATTAAAAAATAAAGAAATTAAATGTAATGTTTATAACGTCTACTGTGTCCCTACTCCCTTTCCTTGAGTTTTTCTGTGTGTACGCACATATAAAAAATGTGATTATTTGATAAAAAAGGATAAGGAGAGTACACATTACTAAGGTTTTAAGATGTCAATAAGCGAGTCCTTATCTCACGTAAGTCTAAAGGATTTTTAAAAAAACTGAATACATGTTTTATAAATTAATTAAATTGACATTAAATAATAACCTGAAAACATTACATAATAAAAACAACAAACTAAGTGATCCTATTTTGATAATCTACAAAAAAGTAGACATAAAGCGTTTGCTAAAAAAACATAATTTCTAATGTATTTCTCTAATAAACGTAAATATATTTGTCGTAGTTACTTACTCTCGTAATGAAATACTAAGTAGCGTATTTTTCGACTAAATTTCATCAATATTTTTCTTTGTATTAGCAATAAAACGATAGAAAGTAGGTAAAGATAGATATTGACATACACCAATAATGTCCCAAAATACCTTAAGAAGCGTGTATAAACAATTTACAATTTTGTAAAAATAACTATAATGAGATATTTACTGATAACAAGCATTGTACAATTGTTTGTATTTTAATAAAATGTCTTCGGAATGCAAATCGTAATTTTTTTAATTGTTTTTATTACAATTTGTTTAGCTCTCGGAAATATTGAAAATAAATGAAGTCATATTTGTTCAATAAAAGCTTTTCATTTGTGTAGAACTGTGTTTGTACATCATAACTAAATGATATTAATCATCTACACAAATTGGTGACCCCAAACGTGACAGATTCTGGCACGTCGGAGTTTACCAGTATCATGGTTCTGTGTGTATTTATATCCCTCCCACGATGGGAAGATGTGACGTAAGGTTAAAAAAGTAGGATTTAAAACCAGACCTCTATAAAAAGAGCACTCTGGTCGAACAAAATATCCTGGGCAACCCCGTCGGTATTCCCCGGTAGCGGCACCTCAGGCGATTGACAATATACTTCTTCTCAAAGGGCGAGTAGGTAAAAATGGGGAAAGTGGGTTTCCTAGAACTTCACAGGGGAAAAGCCATCTTTAAAAATTGAAGAGACTCTTATCCTATTGTTTATGATTTAACTCACAATCCATCCATCTGATTAACACTTGTCCTCGAGTGTCTTTTTTGCCTTGATAAATGATGACTTGTCGAAGGCGTGGAATTGAGAAAACCAACGTAGGCGTATACCTCAGCTAGTGATGAAGAGAGGAGAGGAATGCGTTGTTGATGAGGATGTGATTCGTAGCAGTGAGGTTGGCGGCTGAGATGCTAATGTCGATGTTAGCGTTAAGAGCTTTGGTTGGTGATGGCGGCTGCGAGCTAAACGCAAAGGAAAACATTCCACCATTGTTTAATGTTACGCCATGCAGAACAGCAGAACTTCCGGGCCGAAAGGCATTGGTGCGTATCCCCGCGCGGCGTTGTTGTCGATGGCGACCTTAAAAACAGAAAACATAAAGTTTCTTCCACTAAACATTTATTTCTGGAACGGATGTTATTTACGAAGACATTGTAATTGCGTAAAAAGAACAAGATACGAACGTCTCAGAAAGCTGAATTAGATGAGGCAGGGTGCTAACGAATATATGAAGAATTCGAATGCAAACCGCGATAAACGCCATTTCTAAAATCACGAAACTGCCCTACAAAAAGTGTTACATTTCAACACTCGACGACACCCCAGCACTATGTGTTACATGATATGATACCGAAATAACTTCTTTTTGATTTCAATTAAAATCAGCTTTTATTCACAGTCTAGATTTAATATATTTGTGTTTTTATTGTTTTAGGTCTCAATTTAAACGAATTGGATTTACCGTCTTTTACGTTCGAACTCTTCATATATATATATATATATATATATATATATATATATATATATATATATATATATATATATATATATTTTATTTCATGTATAAACATAAAATGTTATAAGGGGATATAATTTTTTACGTATCAATTTTCAGTATTTACTCCAACAGTACTCGATACGTGAGTAAAGCTAGGAACGTGGAAGTCTCTGTGTAGCTTAATTGCCAAAATATATTTTCATAACTTACTATATATATATATATATATATATATATATATATATATATATATATATATATATATATATATATATATAAATGTGAATTAATCAACGTTTTTTTCTAAGGTTTTTCTCCATATTCTTTAATAACAGCACATAGATGCTGAGCCCCACCTAAGTTTTGGGATTGAGTTATGTTTGAAAAAGTATTATGTTTTAATTGTTATAGTTAGCCGTAATTTATAATTTACTGAACAAGTTACCTATATTCTTCTTTGGTACAGGTGGATTTCTCCTGTCCCCTATCATTCTATGCTGATTTAATCATTATATGTTTAATAACTCTGTGAGTATTTAGAGAAACACTGACATTCGGTTGTCAGCGTCATTATATATTTTAGGGGAATATGTAACATACAAATATCTGGGAGTTTTGGAAACAGACATCATCAAATCAACAGAAATAGAAGAGAAGATTGGAAAAAATTCCCGAGAAGAACAAGAAAACTATTAGAAACAAAATTATTTAGTAGAAAGCTGATATAAGAGACATAAACACCTGCGCAGTATTACTAATAAGATACTCTGGACCATTCATAGGCTGAACAAAAGAAGAATTGACAGAAGATTATGAAACTAATGACGATGAACAATGCACTAGACATAAAGGATAATATTGACCGACTACGTAAATAGGAGAGAAGGGGAAGAGAACTAGTAAGTATCGAAGACTGTGTGAGTGACAAAAGTATAACTAGACAAATACATAACCCAAAACACAGTAAGAGGCACCTACAAAATAAACAATACAAGGAGCCGTGAAACTGATAACAAGGATAAAAATAAAAATTGGAAGAAAAAAAGCTACATGGAGGATTCATAAGACTGGTCAGAAAAGTGACACACGAAAACACATGTGACAAACAGGTTGTCTGAACAGAGACACCGAATCGCTACGGACAACGCACCAGAACAAACTATAGCAACGCTAACATTTACAAAACGCAAGAAAACTGTAAATGTAGACTCTGTTGACAAAGACACGAAACAATAAATCATATAAGTGACTGCAGCAAACTAGCTACAAAGAATACAAAAACAGGCATGACTGTGTGGGAAAAACATTACACTGGGAACGATGCAAGTAGCTGAATTTTTAATATACAGACACATGGTACATACAGAAGCGGGATACGGTACTGGAAAACGAAAAGCACAAAATCCTCTAGGACATGGAAGTACACACATACAAATCTATACACACAAGGAGACCGTGTGTCATAATATTTAACAAGAAGGAATACATCTTCATTTGTGTTTTTCGTATTTGATCGAACTATCGGGTTTAAACCCCCCTTCCTGGAAAGCGACTAAATATCTGTTGAAAGCTGGAGAAGTGAAAGATTGGTATAATATAATAAGGAAATAATAAATATACAATATAATATGAAAGTAACAACATGCAATCCAAAATGGATAGCCAGATGTTCCCACATTAAAACTGAACTTGTGTTGAACTTTGTATTCGTGGCAAATAAATGAGGACAACAAAATGTAAGAAGAATGTTATTTTCTTTATGGAAATCGCTCCAGACAAGGCATGAAGCCACTTGATGTAAAGAGCTAAGAAGAACGAAATATGATTATTGCAAAGACAGGCGATGCCTATTGGCCTTAGTCTTGAAAAGACCAATGCTATAGGTAGGAGGAACACAGTCAACATAAAGAGAGGTCTAAAAGCTTGTAGTTCTTGGAAAGAAGCTACTGAAATAGGAAGCTGTGTTTCAATGATGTATCAAAACAGCGAATTGATGGAGATCACTAGAGCAACGAGTCAAACGAGCTAAAACAAAAGAAACAGAGAATAGATCACATAATTCTGAAGAACACATGCCATAATAGTATCTATAGAAAAGATTGAGATTAGCAACATCACGCCTGTGAGAAGAAGGGTGCAGAGAAGAAGAAAGGGTGTGGCCAATCAAATTACAGATACGTTTCTGCACCTTATCAAGACCCCTCAAATGGGACAGAGATTCACTACCCCAGATATTACAACATTAAAGTCTGACTTACGTTAGATTTAAAAAAATTGTGGAAATAATTACCAACAATTAAATATACTCGAATGAACTATCGCTGCCCAACTATATATAAACAAGTAGATGATGAAAATCAAATTGTGCAAAATACAATATCTATTAAGTCACCAATTGTTCAAAACAAGGGCTTTTAAATAAGATACATTTTATTATCGCTTCTCTTAAACCATGCCTTTTCAAAGAATGATATCTTATCGTCAGAGGAGAGTAGACAGATGAATTGGTAAAAGAAAAATTACCGAAATGTCAATATTTGAAAAGATATAAAAATAAAAGAAAATATAGGCAGAAGTTCATCGTTGAAGGTAACAAAAGTGTTCGTAGAAGCAGATTCGAGGTAAAATCCGGCTCTGTTACATGGA
>OY744527.1:59263597-59286097 GCA_963556195.1 Sepiola atlantica
AAGAAGAGGAAGAAGAATGAGAAAAAGGAGAAGAAGAGGAAGAAGAATGAGAAAAAAAGAAAAAGAAGAAGAAAAAGAAGAAAAAAAAGAAGAAGACGAAGAAGAAGAAGAAGAAGAAAAGGAAGAAGAAGAATAGAGGAAGAAGAAAAAGAAGAAGAAGAAGAATGAGAAAAGAAGAAGAAGAAGAAGAGGAAGAAGAATGAGAAAAGAAGAAGAAGAAGAAGAAGAAGAAGAGGAAGAAGAATGAGAAAAGAAGAAGAAGAAGAAGAAGAAGAAGAAGAAGAAGAAGAAGAAGAAGAAGAAAGAAGAAGAAAGAAGAAGAAGAATCAATATTCTAATTTTAATGCGATGAAAGCCCAAGTAGCCCTCCGTAAGAGTGAGTGTTAAAATCCGACCGGCTGTTCAGCTTATTTATGAATAAATCATTATAACCTCTTGTTTCTGAGTAGAAAAACCACGTGATTCCAATTTATGATCCTTGCTTTTTTTCTTCATTTTATCAAGGTTTAATCCCCCTCTCCCCCTCTCTCTCTCACACACACAAACACACTCTCTCTCACCCTATTGTTTCATCATACTTTTACCTTTTTGTTCTTTCACCCTCCACCCTCCCTGATTTCCCGTTTTCCTTTCATCGCTGTCTTTTTTTGCAAATTGCGAAACCTTTCCTCCAAAACATCGGCTCTTTTTATGTCAAGTCATCTCGCACCAGGAGTTGTAATATAATTCGCCATGAATAATATCTGCTTTAATTTACGCACGACAGCACGAGTAATGGTTTTATCTTTCTCTTTTTCTAGGGTTACCCCAGCTGTTGTGGAATCCTCCGTTCATCATCATCATCATCATCATCATCATCATCATCATCATCATCATCATCATCATCATCATCATCATCATCAGAAGCAAAACGAGAAAAACCGTAGCATACATTTTTTCTGCTTAACATAAACTTTAGGGGGATCCTAAGAGATGCGCTCGGCACTATTTCAGAACACCTGAATATTTCATAAAACCAATATATTTACTCTTTTCTTTTCATAAAAATAATACGTGTACTATGATTTAAATAAAAAAAATACCATACGAATTTTCGAGATTATTCAAACTATTTTCAACATAATGGACACGCGTCGTTCCTTTTTACCCCACAATGGGAGAGTAAGACACAAGGCCAGTGTTTAATATGGGGGAAACAAGCTTCCCAAAAAGGGGCACCTTGGATTGGAACAAAAATAAAAACTACCTGTCTGAAAAGATTTTCTTATGCTAAGCGAGAACAAAACAGGTGAAGTGTAGTATCAGAAACAAAACAGGTGAAGTGTATTATCAGAACAAAACAGATGAAGTGTAGTATCAGAAACAAAACAGATGAAGTGTAGTATCAGAAACAAAACAGATGAAGTGTAGTATCAGAACGGATGCTTCATTTTAATTATAGACACAAATATTTCTGGTTCACACGTTTACTAATACAAGATTTCTTCCCGACGAATTATCCTCGACTATTTTTCCGGAAAAATAAAATCAACAATTTAGGGCACTAAAAGTGACACTCTGAACTGGACAAACATAAAATAAAAATTGTCTCAAACTTTTTTAAAAAGGAAAAGTATTTTTGGTGTAAGAAAAATATATGTTTATGTATATTCCACCATTATGCATCAGTAAGGGCACTTGTATTGTAAAAGTATAAACATACATGTCCGCCATATAAATTTTGAAATCGCTTCGAAGATCCCTAATAGTATTTAAAAAATTAGACGTATTTTTGTAAAAGAAGGTAAAAATAGTTAATTTATGCAAAAATAAGTTGTTTTGAAATAGCTCTCATTAGTTGCATTTTTAGGATTCCCGTAAAGGTAACATTCACAAATTTGTTAATTTTTCGACATAAGACTCTAGACTCCGAAGATGATTTTTTAAAAGACGGACTCCAACTCCTGCCTCAAACAAAACATTCCCGACTCTCGACAGATACTAATATTAAAGAGCATCAGTATATTTCCACGTACAATCGCAAAAACTAAAGACAAAGTCTTAGACACATGCCGCGTATTTATTACATATGGCAAACGCATTGCTTTTGTAGAGTTTTATAGTCCGCACCTTGCTTCTAGAAGGAACGGTTCCATGCACTTTCGGCAAATAATTGTAATAATGATATATATATATATATATATATATATATATATATATATATATATATATATATATATAAATACAAATATAAGCATTTTGTATCAAGAACATTCCTTTTTATATAAAACTAGCGGGGCTACCCGGCGTTGCTCGGGGTCATAAAAACATATATTTGAAGAAAGATCGTGTGTGTAACATCTTTATATTCAAACTTCTATGTCCGCCCCCTCTCTCTATAGCCGTCTCTTTATCTGCTACCTTTCTCTTTCCTGGTCGCCCCATTTCGCCGCTACTTTCTAATTTTGCCTTTTGCAAAAGCTGTTTCTTCCCCACCATTTCTCCTATTGCCAAGGGTAATAGTATGACATATTTCTATAAAAAGTAACACCTCTATCTGCGCCTTCTATATAGGTACTTATCTCCACCCCGGTGTTCATACTATATACGTATCTATCATCACCCCGGTGCGCATACTATATACGTACCTATCGCCGTCCCAGTGCACATACTATATACGTACCTATCGCCGCCCCGGTGCAGATACTATTTAAGTACCTATCGCCGCCCCGTTGCGAATGCTAAATAGTACCTATCGTTGCCCCGGTGTGAATGCTAAATACATACCTATTGCGCCCCGGTGTGCATGCTACATAAGTACCTATCGCTGCCCTAGTGCGAATACTAAAGACATACCAATTGCGCCCCGGTGTGCATGCTACATAAGTACCTATCGCTGCCCTAGTGCGAATAATTAATATGTACATATTGCCGCTTTGGTGTGAATGCTAAATACGTACCTATCGCCGGCCCAGTGCGAATGCTAAATACGTACCTATAGCCGCCCTGGTGTGAATGCCAAATACGTACCTATAGCCGCCCCAGTGCGAATGCTAAATACGTACCTATCACCACTACGGTGCGAATGCGAAATACATACCTTTCGCCGCCCCGGTGCGCATGCAATATATGTACTGATCGCCGCCGCAGAGCGCATGCTATGTACGTACTTATTGCTGCCCATGTGTACATGCTATATACGTAGCTATCGCCACCCCTGAATTCTGAATACGTACCTATCGCCGCCCTGGTGTGGAAGCTAAATACGTACATATCGCCGCCCCGGTGCGAATGCTAAATACATACCTATCGCCGCCCCGGTGTGAATTCTAAATACGTACCTATTGCCGCCCCGGTGTGAATTCTAAATACGTACCTATCGCCGCCCCGGTGCGGAAGCTAAATACGTACATATTGCTGCCCCGGTGCGAATGCTAAATACATACCTATCGCTGCCCCGGTGTGAATGCTAAATACATACCTATCGCCGCCTCGGTGTGAATGCTAAATACGTACCTATCGCCGCCCCGGTGTGAATTTTAAATATGTACCTTTCGCCGCCCGGTGTGAATTTTAAATATGTATCTTTCGCCGCCCCTGTGCGCGTGCTATATACGTACCTATCGCCACTGCGGTGCGCATGCTATATATGAACCGATCGCTGCCTCAGTGCGCATGCTAAATACATACTTATCACTGCCCCGGTGTGCATACTATATACGTACTTATTACCGCCCATGTGCACATGCTATATAAGTACCTATCACCACCGCTGAATGCTAAATAAGTACCTATCGCCGCCCCGGTGTGGAAGCTAAATACGTACATATCGCCGCCCCTAAATTTGGGCAGACCCGAAAAAATTTGGCCTGACCCCTAAAATTTTCCCCGTCCCCTAAATCTCTCCAGCCTCTAATTTTTTACTCTCCCCCAACCATGAGAAATATTTTGACTTCAAAACAAAAAAGAAACAAAAAAATTTGGCCTGACCCGTAAAAAGTTCCGCCTGACCCCTAAAATTTTCCCCGACCCCTAAATCTCTCCAGCCCCCTAATTTTTCACTCTCCCCCAACCATGAGAAATATTTTGAGTTCAAAACCAAAAAAAACAAAAAAATTTGGCCTGACGCCTAAAAAGTGCGTCCTGACCCCTAAAATTTTCCCCGACCCCTAAATCTCTCCAGCCCCCTAATTTTTCACTCTCCTCCAACCATGAGAAATACTTTGACTTAAAAACAAAAAAAAACAAAAAAATTTGGCCTGACCCCTAAAAAGTTCGTCCTGACCCCTAAAATTTTCCCCGACCCCTAAATCTCTCCAGCCCCCTAATTTTTCACTCTCCCCCAACCCTGAGAAATATTTTGACTTCAAAACAAAAAAAAACAAAAAAAAAGAAAAAACTTTGGCCTGACCCCTAAAAAGTTCGTCCTGACCCCTAAAATTTCCCCGAACCCTAAATCTCTCCAGCCCCCTAATTTTTCACTCTCCCCCAACCATGAGATATATTTTGACTTCAAAACAAAAAAAAAAAAAAAAAATTTGGCCTGACCCCTAAAAAGTTCGTCCTGACCCCTAAAATTTTCCCCGACCCCTAAATCTCTCCAGCCCCCTAATTTTTCAGCCCCCTAATTTTTCACTCTCCTCCAACCATGAAAAATATTTTGACTTCAAAACAAAAAAAAACAAAAAAATTTGGCCTGACCCCTAAAAAGTTCGTCCTGACCCCTAAAATTTTCCCCGACCCCTAAATCTCTCCAGCCCCCTAATTTTTCACTCTCCTCCAACCATGAAAAATATTTTGACTTCAAAACAAAAAAAAACAAAAAAATTTGGCCTGACCCCTGAAAAGTTCGTCCTGACCCCTAAAATTTTCCCCGACCCCTAAATCTCTCCAGCCCCCTAATTTTTCACTCTCCCCCAACCCTGAGAAATATTTTGACTTCAAAACAAAAAAAAACAAAAAAAAACAAAAAAATTTGGCCTGACCCCTGAAAAGTTCGTCCTGACCCCTAAAATTTTCCCCGACCCCTAAATCTCTCCAGCCCCCTAATTTTTCACTCACCCCCAACCATGAGATATATTTTGACTTCAAAACAAAAAAAAAGAAAAAAATTTGGCTTGACCCCTAAAAAGTTCGGCCTGAGCCCTAAAATTTTCCCCGAGCCCTCAATCTCTCCAGCCCCCTAATTTTTAACTCTCCCCCAACCCTAAGAAATATTTTGAGTTCAAAACAAAAAAATGTTGTTTAACATGTATACAAATATTAGTGAAAACAATGGTGGAGCATAATTATTTCTCTTTTTACTTTACTTATTGAGACGTTATTTAATATGTATACAAATATTAGTGAAAACAGTGGCGGAGCATAATTATTTCTCTTTTTACTTTACTTATTGAGACGTTATTTAACATGTATTCAAATATTAGTGAAAACAATGGCGGAGCATAATTATATTTCTTCTTACTTTACATATTGAGACGTTATTTAATATGTATACACATTTTAGTGAAAACAGTGGTGGAGCATAATTATTTTTCTTCTTACTTTACTTATTTAGACGTTATATCATATGTATACAAATATTAGTGAAAACAATGGTGGAGCATAAATATTTTTCTTCTTACTTTACTTATCGAGACGTTATTTAATATGTATACAAATATTAGTGAAAACAGTGGTGGAGCATAATTATTTTTCTTCTTACTTTACTTATTGAGACGTTATTTAATATGTATACAAATATTAGTGAAAACAATGGTGGAGCATAATTATTTATTACTTTAATTTTACTGATACTACACTAACTTCACACCTCTCAAAAAGAAGGAGGTTATACCTGGGAGGATGGTATCATGTCAACAGAAGAAATGCAGTTAGGATTAAGCAACCCTGGCTTCATTACAAACGCGTGTTCAAAAAAGTGCCGTTATTGATTAAGCAACCCTGGCTTCACTGTGGATTCATGTTCAAAAAAGTGCCGTTAGGAATTAAGCAACCCTTGCTTCACTATGGACTCATGTTCAAAAAAATGCCGTTAGGGATTAAGCAACAGTTGCTTCAATAAAAACTTATGTTTCGTTAGGATAAGGCAACCCGTGCTTCACTATAAACTCATGTTCAAAAAAGTGCCGTTATGGATTTCCTCTGACGTCATTTCCTGCTAAAATCGTGACTTTGCATTATGCCGACAATCCCCCATCTCCAGATTTGGCCTGAGGCGCCCCACCGCCGAATGCCGATACCCCCCCCATCTTCTCCAAATTTCTCCTGAGGCGCTCACACCGGCGAATGCCGACACCCCCCATACCCACCCCAAGTTTTCAATATGTATACAATATGTATAGAAATATTAGTGAAAACAATGGGGGAGCATAATTATTTATTACTTTAATTTTACTGATACTACACTAACTTCACACCTCTCAAAAAGGAGGAGGTAATACCTAGGAGGATGTTATCATGTCAACAGAAAAAATGTGGTTAGGATTAAGCAACCCTTGCTTCACTATGAACTCATGTTAAAAAAAGTGCCGTTATTGATTAAACAACACTTGCGTCACTATAAACGCATGTATCAAAAAGTGCCGTTAGGAGTTAAGCAACCCTTGCATCACTATGGACTCATGTTCAAAAAAGTGCCGTTAGTAAGTAAGCAACCCATGCTTGACTATGGACTCGTGTTCAAAAAAAGTGCCGTTTGTGATTAAGCAACACTTGCTTCACTATAAACTCATGTTCAAAAAAGAGCCGTTAGGGATTTCCTCTGACGTCATTTCCTGTTAAAATCATGACGGTGCATTTTTTCTCAAATTAGTACTAAACAACGTTGAAAATCGAGGAAAAAGGCACCCCCCCATTGGAGAAAAGTGCTCAGTCGAACCCCGAAGAGTCCATTTTTTTTTCCGGTTCTGAGATATTATACGTCCCGGGGCTGGCCGGTCATAATGGTGTCAACCGTGTGACTGTGTGTTGGGTCCTGTCGGAGGAGTATTTGGCCATACAAACAAACAAACAAACAGACAGACAGACATACAGACAACTGCCCTTTATATAATAGACTAGCGGGGCTACCCGGCATTGCTCGGGGTCATAAAAACATATATTTGAAGAAAGATCGTGTGTGTAACATCTTTATATTCAAACTTCTATGTCCGCCCCCTCTCTCTATAGCCGTCTCTTTATCTGCTACCTTTCTCTTCCCTGGTCGCCCCATTTCGCCGCTACTTTCTAATTTTGCCTTTTTAAAAAGCTGTTTCTTCCCCACCATTACTCCTATTGCCCAGGGTAATAGTATGACATATTTCTATAAAAAGTAACACCTCTATCTGCGCCTTCTATATAGGTACTTATCTCCACCCCGGTGTTCATACTATATACGTATCTATCATCACCCCGGTGCGCATACTATATACGTACCTATCGCCGCCCCAGTTCACATACTATATACGTACCTATCGCCGCCCAGGTGCAGATGCTATTTAAGAACCTATCGCCGCCCCGTTGCGAATGCTAAATAGTACCTATCGTTGCCCCGGTGTGAATGCTAAATACATACCTATTGCGCCCCGGTGTGCATGCTACATAAGTACCTGTCGCTGCCCTAGTGCGAATACTAAAGACATACCAATTGCGCCCCGGTGTTCATGCTACATAAGTACCTATCGCTGCCCTAGTGCGACTAATTAATATGTACATATTGCCGCTTTGGTGTGAATGCTAAATACGTACCTATCGCCGGCCCAGTGCAGATGCTAAATACGTACCTATAGCCGGCCTGGTGCGAATGCTAAATACGTACCTATAGCCGCCCCGGTGCGAATGCTAAATACGTACCTATCACCACCATGGTGCGAATGCGAAATACATACCTTTCGCCGCCCCGGTGCGCATGCTATATATGTACTGATCGCCGCCGCAGAGCGCATGCTATGTACATACTCATTGCTGCCCATGTGTACATGCTATATACGTAGCTATCGCCACCCCGGAATTCTGAATACGTACCTATCGCCGCCCTGGTGTGGAAGCTAAATACGTACATATCGCCGCCCCAGTGCGAATGCTAAATACATACCTATCGCCGCCTCGGTGTGAATTCTAAATACGTACCTATCGCCGCCCCGGTGTAAATTCTAAATACGTACCTATCGCCGCCCCGGTGCGGAAGCTAAATACGTACATATCGCCACCCCGGTGCGAATGCTAAATACATACCTATCGCTGCCCCGGTGTGAATGCTAAATACATACCTATCGCTGCCCCGGTGTGAATGCTAAATACGTACCTATCGCCGCCCCGGTGTAAATTTTAAATATGTACCTATCGCCGCCCCAGTGTAAATTTTAAATATGTACCTTTCGCCGCCCCGGTGTGAATTTTAAATATGTACCTTTCGCCGCCTCTGTGCGCGTGCTATATACGTACTTATCGCAGCCCTGGTGCGCGTGCTATATATGAACCGGTCGCTGCCTCAGTGCGCATGCTAAATACATACCTATCACTGCCCCGGTGCGCATACTATATACATACTTATTACTGCCCATGTGCACATGCTATATAAGTACCTATCACCACCGCTGAATGCTAAATAAGTACCTATCGCCGCGCCGGTGTGGAAGCTAAATACGTACATATCGCCGCCCCTAAATTTTGGCGGACCCCTAAAAAATTTGGCCTGACCCCTAAAATTTTCCCCGACACCTAAATCTCTCCAGCCCCCTAATTTTTCAGTCTTCCCCAACCATGAGAAATATTTTGACTTCAAAACAAAAAAAACAAATTTGGCCTGACCCCTAAAAAGTACCGCCTGACCCCTAAAATTTTCCCCGACCCCTAAATCTCTCCAGCCCCCTAATTTTTCACTCTCCCCCAACCCTGAGAAATATTTTGACTTCAAAACAAAAAAAAAGAAAAAAATTCGGCCTTACCTATAAAAAGTTCGTCCTGACCCCTAAAATTTTACCCGACCCCTAAATCTCTCCAGCCCCCTAATTTTTCACTCTCCCCCAACCATGAGAAATGTTTTGAGTTCAAAACCAAAAAAAAGAAAAAAATTTGGCCTGAACCCTAAAAAGTTCTGCCTGACCCCTAAATTTTCCCCGACCCCTAAATCTCTCCAGCCCCCTAATTTTTCACTCTCCCCCAACCATGAGAAATATTTTGACTTCAAAACAAAAAAAAACAAAAAAATTTGGCCTGACCCCTAAAAAGTTCGTCGTGACCCCTAAAATTTTCCCCGACCCCTAAATCTCTCCCGCCCCCTTATTTTTCACTCTCCCCGAACCATGAGAAATATTTTGAGTTCAAAACCAAAAAAAAAACAAAAATTTGGCCCAACCCCTAAATAGTTCTGCCTGACCCCTAAAATTTTCCCCGACCCCTAAATCTCTCCAGCCTCTAATTTTTCACTCTCTACCAACCATGTGAAATATTTTGACTTCAAAACAAAAATAACAAAAAAATTTGGCATAACCCCTAAAAAGTTCGTTCTGACCCCTAAAATTTTACCCGACCGCTAAATCTCTCCAGTCCCCTAATTTTTCACTCTCCCCCAACCCTGAGAAATATTTTGAGTTCAAAACCAAAAAAAAAAGAAAAAAATTTGGCCTGACCCCTAAAAAGTTCGTCCTGACCCCTAAAATTTTCCCCGACCCCTAAATCTCTCCAGCCCCCTAATTATTCACTCTCCCCCAACCATGAGAAATATTTTGACTTCAAAACAAAAAAAAACAAAAATCATTGGCCTGACCCTTAAAAAGTTCATCCTGACCCCTAAATTTTTCTCCGAGTCCTAAATGTCTCCAGCCCCACTAATTTTTCACTGTCCCCCAAGTATGAGAAATATTTTTAGTTCAAAACCAAAAAAAAAAAAAAAGTTTTGCCTGACCCCTAAAAAGTTCGTCCTGACCCCTAAAATTTTCCCCGACCCCTAAATCTCTCCAGCCCCCTAATTTTTCACTCTCCCCCAACCATGAGTAATATTTTGAGTTCAAAACCAAAAAAAAAAAAAAAATTTGGCCTGACCCCTAAAAAGTTCGGCCTGACCCCTAAAATTTTCCCCGACCCCTCAATCTTTCCAGACCCCTAATTTTTCACTCTACCCCAACCATGAGAAATATTTTGAGTTCAAAAAAAAAAAAAAAAATTGGCCTGACCCCTAAAACGTTCGGCCTGACCCCTAAAATTTTCCCCGACCCCTGAATCTCTCCAGGCGCCTAATTTTTCACTCTCCCCCAACCATGAGAAATATTTTGACTTCAAAAAAAAAAAAAAAAAATTTGGCCTGACCCCTAAAACGTTCGGCCTGACCCCTAAAATTTTCCCCGACCCCTCAATCTCTCCAGCCCCCTTAATTTTACACTCTCCCGCAACCCTGAGAAACATTGTGACTTCAAAACAAAAAAAAAACAAAAAAAATTTGGCCTGACCCCTAAAAAGTTCGTCCTGACCCCTAAATTTTTCTCCGACTCCTAAATCTCTCCAGCCCCCTAATTTTTCACTCTCCCCCAACCATGAGAAATATTTTCAGTTCAAAACCAAAAAAAAAAAAAAAGTTTAGCCTGAACCCTAAAAAGTTCGTCCTGACCCCTTAAATTTTCCCCGACCCCTAAATCTCTCCAGCCCCTAATTTTTCACTCTCCCCCAACCATGAGTAATATTTTGAGTTCAAAACCCAAAAAAAAAAAAAAATTTGGCCTGACCCCTAAAAAGTTCGTCCTGACCTCTAAAATTTTCCCCGACCCCTAAATATCTCCAGCCCCCTAATTTTTCACTCTCCCCCAACCATGAGAAATATATTGACTTCAAAACAAAACAACAAAAAAAAAATTTGGCCTGACCCCTAAAAAGTTCGTCCTGACCCCTAAAATTTTCCCCGACCCCTAAATCTCTCCAGCCTCTAATTTTTCACTCTCTACCAACCATGTGAAATATTTTGACTTCAAAACAAAAATAACAAAAAAATTTGGCATAACCCCTAAAAAGTTCGTTCTGACCCCTAAAATTTTCCCCGACCGCTAAATCTCTCCAGTCCCCTAATTTTTCACTCTCCCCCAACCCTGAGAAATATTTTGACTTCAAAACAAAAAAAAACAAAAAAAAAGAAAAAACTTTGGCCTGACCCCTAAAAAGTTCGTCCTGACCCCTAAAATTTTCCCCGACCCCTAAATCTCTCCAGCCCCCTAATTATTCACTCTCCCCCAACCATGAGAAATATTTTGACTTCAAAACAAAAAAAAACAAAAATAATTGGCCTGACCCCTAAAAAGTTCTTCCTGACCCCTAAATTTTTACTCCGAGTCCTAAATGTCTCCAGCCCCACTAATTTTTCACTGTCCCCCAAGCATGAGAAATATTTTCAGTTCAAAACCAAAAAAAAAAAAAAAGTTTTGCCTGACCCCTAAAAAGTTCGTCCTGACCCCTAAAATTTTCGCGACCCCTAAATCTCTCCAGCCCCCTAATTTTTCACTCTCCCCCAACCATGAGTAATATTTTGAGTTCAAAACCAAAAAAAAAAAAAAATTTGGCCTGACCCCTAAAAAGTTCGGCCTGACCCCTAAAATTTTCCCCGACCCCTCAATCTTTCCAGACCCCTAATTTTTCACTCTACCCCAACCATGAGAAATATTTTGAGTTCAAAAAAAAAAAAAAAATTGGCCTGACCCCTAAAACGTTCGGCCTGACCCCTAAAATTTTCCCCGACCCCTGAATCTCTCTAGGCGCCTAATTTTTCACTCTCCCCCAACCATGAGAAATATTTTGACTTCAAAAAAAAAAAAAAAAAATTTGGCCTGACCCCTAAAACGTTCGGCCTGACCCCTAAAATTTTCCCCGACCCCTCAATCTCTCCAGCCCCCTTAATTTTACACTCTCCCGCAACCCTGAGAAACATTGTGACTTCAAAACAAAAAAAAAAACAAAAAAAATTTGGCCTGACCCCTAAAAAGTTCGGCTTGACCCCTACAATTTTCCCCGACCCCTCATTCTCTCCAGCCCCCATCCCAACTAATTTTTAACTCTCCCCCAACCCTGAGAAATATTTTGAGTTTTAAAACAAAAAAAAACAAAACAAAACAAAAAAATTTGGCCTGACCCCTAAAATATTCCCCGACCACTACATCTCTTCAGGCCCCAATCCCAACTAATTTTTCACTCTCCCCCAACCCTGAGAAATATTTTGAGTTCAAAACAAAACAAAAAAGAAAAAAATTTGGCCTGACCCCTAAAAAGCTCGGCTTGACCCCTAAAATCTTCATACAAATATAAGTGAAAACAGTGGGGGAGCATAATTATTTCTCTTACTTTACTTATTTAGACATTATTTGACATGTATACAAATATTAGTCAAAACAATGGCGGAGCATAATTATTTCTCTTCTTTCTTCACTGATTGAGACCTTATTTGATATGTATACAAATATTAGTGAAAACAATGGTGGAACATAATTATTTCTCTTTTTACTTTACTTTGTCGACGTTATTTAACATGTATACAAATATTAGTCAAAACAATGGTGGAGCATAATTATTTCTCTTCTTACTTTACTTATTGAGACGTTATTTTACATGTATACAAATATAAGTGAAAACAATGGCGGAGCATAATTATTTTTCTTCTTACTTTTCTTATTGAGACGTTATTTAATATGTATACAAATATTAGTGAAAACAGTGGTGGAGCCTAATTATTTCTCTTCTTACTTTACTTATTGAGACGTTATTTAATATGTATACAGATATTAGTGAAAACAATGGCGGAGCATAATTATTTCTCTTCTTACTTTACTTATTGAGACGTTATTTAATATGTATACAGATATTAGTAGAAACAATGGCGGAGCATAATTATTTCTCTTACTATTCTTATTGAGACGTTATTTAATATGTATACAAATATAAGTGAAAACAATGGGGGAGCATAATTTTTCTCTTCTTACTTTACTTATTTAGACGTTATTTAATATGTATACAAATATTAGTGAAAACAATGGTGGAGCATAATTATTTCTCTTACTATTCTTATTGAGACGTTATTTAATATGTATACAAATATAAGTGAAAACAATGGCGGAGCATAATTATCTCTTTTCTTACTTTACTTATTGTGACGTTATTTAACATGTATACAAGTATTAGTGAAAACAATGGCGGAGCATAATTATTTCTTTTCTTACTTTACTTATTGAGACGTTATTTAACATGTATACAAATATTAGTGAAAACAGTGGTGGAGCATAATTATCTCTTTTCTTACTTTACTTATGCAGAGGTTATTTAACATGTATACAAATATTAGTGAAAACAATGGCGGAGCATAATTATCTCTTTTCTTACTTTACTTATTGAGACGTTATTTTACATGTATACAAATATTAGTGAAAACAATGGCGGAGCATAATTATTTCTCTTCTTACTACTCTTATTGAGACGTTATTTAATATGTATACAGATATTAGTGAAAACAATGGTGGAGCATAATTATTTCTCTTCTTACTTTACTTATTGAGTCGTTATTAAATATGTATACAAATATTAGTGAAAACAATGGCGGAGCATAATTATTGCTCTTCTTACTATTCTTATTGAGACGTTATTTAATATGTATACAAGTATTAGTGAAAACAATGGTGGAGCATAATCATTTCTCTTCTTACTTAACTTATTGAGACGTTATTTAATATGTATACAAATATAAGTGAAAACAATGGCGGAGCATAATGATCTCTTTTCTTACTTTACTTATTGAGACGTTATTTAACATTTATACAAATATTAGTGAAAACAGTGGTGGAGCATAATTATCTTTTTTCTTACTTTACTTATTGAGACGTTATTTAACATGTATACAAATATTAGTGAAAACAATGGTGGAGCATAATTATTTCTTTTCTTACTGTACTTATTGAGACGTTATTTAATATGTATACAAATATTAGTGAAAACAGTGGTGGAGCATAATTATCTCTTGTTTTATATCACTTTCTGAGACTTTATTTAATATGTATACAGATATTAGTGAAAACAATGGTGTAGCATAATTATTTCTCTTCTTACTATTCTTATTGAGACGTTATTTTAGATGTATACTAATATTAGTGAAAACAGTGGCGGAGCATAATTATTTCTCTTCTTACTTTACTTATTGAGTCGTTATTCAATATGTATACAAATATAAGTGAAAACAATGGCGGAGCAAAATTATTTCTCTTTTTACTATTCTTATTGAGACGTTATTTAATATTTATACAGATATTAGTGAAAACAATGGTGGAGCATAAATATTTCTCTTCTTACTTTACTTACTGAGACGTTATTTAACATGTATACAAATATTTGTGAAAACAATGGCGGAGCATAATTATCTCTTTTCTTACTTTACTTATTGAGACGTTATTTAACATGTATACAAGTATTAGTGAAAACAATGGCGGAGCATAATTATTTCTCTTCTTACTTTACTTATTGAGACGTTATTTAATATGTATACAAATATTAGTGAAAACAATGGCGGAGCATAATTATTTCTCTTCTTACTATTCTTATTGAGACGTTATTTAATATGTATACAAATATAAGTGAAAACAATGGGGGAGCATAATTATTTCTCTTCTTACTTTACTTCTTGAGACGTTATGTAATATGTATACAAATATTAGTGAAAACAATGGCGGCGCATAATTATTTGTTCCTTTAATTTTACTTATTGAGACGTTATTGAAGTAAAATAAATTTCGAAGAGAAAAAAAATAAATGGAAAACCTATAACGATGACGTCATATACCTATTACTGTGACGTCACGTGCACAAGAATAAGTTGGTTGAAAAAAAAATTATTATTACATAATTACATTGGCTGATTTCCAAATTAGTAGTAAATAACATTGAAAAAGCGTGAAAAAAACAGACCCGCTGCTGAAAACTGGCACCGTTGACCCTCAGTAATTTTTTTTGTTGTTGTAATTTTGAGATATTATGATCCCAGGTGTTGTCCGGTCCTAAATATATCAAATTTGTGAAAGTTTGCTGAGTAGTTTTTGAGGAGTAGCTGGACATACAGACAGACAGACAGACAGACAGACAGACAGACAGACATACAGACAACTGCCCATTATAGAGGAGATTACATGTGTAAGGGCTAAACACACATGCCCGCTGCTAACCACAAACACATAAAGGCACATGGATCCACTGACATGACTTGCTATAAGCAATTCATGTGCGCATGTTCTTAGTTAATTGAGCGTGTGGTGCTTTGAACGTCGTTTTCCTGAATACCCGTTTTCGCTTTCAGGTGCGAGAAGAAGAAGTGTGAAAGGACCGAACACAATGGTTGTCATCGGAATGATAACTCGTCATTGCCTTTACTCACGGACGCGTCGGCTCTTGCGGATACACCCGTGCAAAACCTCACTTTAGTTGACAGATACATCGACGTATCTCGATGAGAGCCTATTTACCGCAGTCGGTCACGCGTCGGTTTGAAACATTCCCATCAATCAACGGTCAGATTAATAGACGCAACTATTTTACATGCGTCCAAACATCTTCATTAGACGCTCTGGTTGTCTGTCGGGGTGTCATGTTTTACTTTGCAATTACATTTTCGTTGGTCTGTCATGTTTAAGACAAAAATAACATTTTAATTTCTAAACTCGCTGATTGAATAGGTGTATATATTCTTTTCATTGAATAGGGAATCGACTTATTTTATGATAAACTTTACCTTATATTCGCCTATTTTACTAATTAGATCACCAATTATCACGGCTAGGAACAACTCAAGGATAACAGTCAATAAAATGAAATTATTGTCAATCGAGAGATGAGGAATACTTTGGGAGTACTAACATTGATCAAAGATATGAACTACTTCGATTGCTTTTGGGGCAGACCATGACAAAAGTTATTGACATTTTATTTGAAAAAAAAACAAAAAAAAAAAAGTAGTAATCAACATGGAAGCAGTCACGAAGTAATGTGTTCCACATGCGTGAAGTTTTTGTAAAAATGCTTTATTCATGGAAATTCCGCCAACGCTAGAAACACGGAGGGAGAAAGGACATTCTTTTTCGTTGCGGTTAAAAGACGAGTTCTTGCTGTGAATGTTATGCAGCAACAACTAGAGTACAGTCGATCATTTCCGTGGAAATAACGATAGAGTATTTATTTACTCCTCTCAAGTAAGATGTGACCCAAGTTCGGGTCGGGAAAGTGGGGTTTGAAAAGCCAGCGCCCGAGAAAGTGAGCACTCTGGCCATTAAAAATTGCCTGGGCAGCCCCGTCGGCATTCCCCGGTAGGGGCGCCTCAGGTAGTAAGCAATAAACTTACTCATCCCCAAAGAGGGGAGGCGATACCTGGGAGGGTGGACTTCCTAGAACTGCACAGAACAGGCCCATAGATCGGCGTAAATCAAGCCCCGAAGGCCAAGACAATACCAGTCTATGGGGTGCAGTATCCATCCGAACAGATACTACACTTTGATCTTAGCCAAAAGACAAAAAAAAACGATAGAGTAGAAAGAGATTGGCAATGGCTTTTTTTGCGAGAAAAAGGTTTGAAGATGAGAAATTAGATCAATTCTTACTGGATTTCGAAGTCGATGTTGTACTCTGCCGAAGTCAAGAAATAATTCTTTGTGCGGCACCTCTTCAGATGTGGCAGCAGTATTCCATCATCGTTCCATATTTATGACGGAAATGGTATTCTAATCGTTAAAGGCGCTGATTGTATGGGAGCTAATCGAATACACTTTAGAGATCCAACTTTTCATAATAGACTGTAGCTTATCTTGTCGTTCATATGTTAAACGGATAAAACTCACAATTATCGAATGACTTCCACGTATGAATTCGTTTAAAAGTAACCGCGCATTGAAAAGAACAAGATCCACTCTCTTTACCAGGCAGTTGTTGAATTACATACTCATGCTATTGGAAGAGTACCAACTCACAATTTTAACCAAGCTATTTGTAAAATAGTAGGCGTGTGGTATTTTTATCCTAAAATACTAGATGGTCTGTATTGTAAAATTCAAACTAACACTGCTTATAATAGTATGAACCTATATTTTCACTTCATTTTGTATAAACTGAGAACTTATATTCACACAATTGTATACACTGAATCTTTACAGTAGAAAAATGTGTCCAAGGATTAAATTGCTTGAAAAGGCGGGTTTGTTGTAAAACAAAGAAAACAAAGAAAAGAAAACAAACAAAAACATGTATTATTTGGACTACTCTTGTTATCTTGAATGTTATTCTCTCAACGTTTTCGCCGATGTAACCTCCGAACTCCTTCATGTGCGTTATATCGAACTCATAAATCTGTAGAGAATTTCGAACTTATTCTGTAAATATTTTTTAGTTCAAGATAAATATTCCTGAATTCGACAATACGTACCTGAAGAAGATCAGAGATTACATCGGCTGAAACGTTGTGAGAATAACATACAAAATAAGAACAGTAGTCAGAATAATCCCAATAATACAATTCTGAATCCGAATCTAAAAAAAATTCTCAATCCGAAAAGGAAAAAAAAATAGCAACTTATATCCTATAAATCGTGTACAATGAATCATGTACGGTATGTGTTGTGTCTTGGTGTTAAATAATACCGTAAGTGTTGATATGCCGTAAAACAGGCAGACGAACCAGACGCAATAGTCCGCAGAGCAGGGTCATCATGAGTCACAATTTTGCTGAAATTTCCAATTATTTCTGTACGTACTTTTTTTTTTGGTATGCGCCTTCTTCAATTGAATCGCGTCATTCGTTTGTTACTTTCTGCCAGAAATGAACTAAAAGAAACCTTTTTAGAATTCATATATTTATTTATTTTGAGTGTGATATTTTTCTTTTGCAAAGCAGTTTGCCATTAGCGAACCCGCAACATCTGGTAATAATGACGGGGCATGTTACTCTCGAATGGCGATTCTAGGCTCTTACGACTGGGCCATGCATCTGCTGCGCACATGGCGAAACGGCTTTATTATCAGATGCCGTAAACAAGTACACACCACGTGCATAGAATACAGCGATACGCAAAAGCATCCCGCTTCCATACATGCATGCAAGAAACGCGCATGCTTACACCGTGATCCGCGTGCACACATGCACATGCAATCATATATGCAGACGGATGCAGATACTTACGCCAAAAAAGTGAATACACATAGGATAACATACTTGCATACACGGGTATGCATACATTAATATGAATTAAATATTTGCATAAAATCCACCAGAATGTTAAAATGAATGGAAAAAAACGGATAGACTCAACCAATCCAATCAAATTAAAACTAATATGGTGACATTTTTAATATTTCGTCTTCCCAAAATCAGAAGGGAGATTAATCAAGACAGCAGGTCTTGCGCACAGAAAGAGCTCGATTGGCTAAGATCAAAGTGTAGTATCTGTTCCGATGGATACTGCACCCCATAGACTGGTATTGTCTTGGCCTTCGGGGCTTGATTTACGCCGGTCTATTGGTCTGTCCTGTGCAGTTCTAGGAGGTCCATCATCCCAGGCTTCGCCTCCCCTCTTTGGGAAGGAGTAAGTTTATTGCTTACTGCCTGAGGCGCCCCTACCGGGGAATGCCGACGGGGCTGCCCAGGCAATTTTTAATGGTCAGAGTGCTCACCTCTCGGGCGCTGGCTTTTCAAACCCACTTTCCCGACCCGACCTTGCGTCACATCTTACTTGTGGGAGTAAGATAAAAACTAGCCTTGTGCCTTACTCCTGGAGAGGAGTAAATCAATACTGGCCAACATTTTACTCTTGATGTTTGTTCATATTTTTTGCATTTTATTCTATTTTTTTGGGGGGGGGGTGCCGAACTATTTACTCAGCATGAGTGAAAGAAGAGAGTAATCTAAGTTACTTTAATTGAAATAAATATTTGTAAATAAAGTAAACAGTATTTAACCCCATCGAGGCACATCTGGCGTTTCCCAAGAATCATTGATTAACTCTTATCCATTCCTGCCCAAAGCTCTGAACTCCTCAATAAAATGTCTGCATTCGATTTTTTTTAAAAAATATTTATATAATTTGTAACCTATAAATTAACTAAAATAAATGAATTGCTTTATTTCAATTTTTTGCAAACGCAGATCACCAATAATGTACACCGCTTGATCAAAGTAAAATACACATATCCAAGAACTCTGGAAACTGTAGTTTCAAAATATTTATAGTTACGAAGGTCTATCTTCAAACCCCCAAACAGAGTTCTTCAACAAAACAAACACACAAATATACAGGAATAATAATATATTAGTGGGTTTCGACTAAACTATTCAGCTTAGTGTCGAGGATAACATGTACAGGTATATTTATGTGCATGTATCTAATTTTATCTAAATATTATATATAATATTTATATATATATATATAATATTTAGCAAGGAAACTTGGATACATGCACATTTATCTATGTATACATACATTTCAGACACACACAGACACACACACACACACACACCCACACACACACATATATATATATATATATATATATATATATATATATATATATATATATATATGTGTGTGTCTGTGTGTGTGTGTGTGTGTGTGTGTGTGTGTAAGTGTGTATGTGGGCATGTGGGCTCATCTACGTATTCATCATGGCATGTAATGTAATATCACTAATGAGTCTGTTTATCATGTCAGCTATGACCTTTTTCTGGTCAATTTAAATCATTACAATAATGTTTGAATTTCTATCGTTCTTTTTCTTTTGTATTTCGACGATATACTAATTTCTAATTATGTGGTATTAGTAATGCATTGTTACTATTATCAAACAGCACATGTTTTTATTTATCTGGAAAAATGTTAATCCATTGAAAAAATACATGTAATAAAAAAACAAATATATATATATATATATGTATATATATATATATATATATATAGTCTAAAGAAGCTTTGAGTCATTTAAAAAAAAAAAAAATTAAAAAAAAAAAAAAAAAGAAGTAAAATGCAGTTTAAAGTCCCAGACAAACTAACTAAATCCAAGGTATTGCAGACTTAACATATATATATATATATATATATATATATATATATATATATATATATATAATTAAGTATAATGCAAGGCTTGGCGATACAAATAGACAGCAAAATAATTAACCACACTTTTAGAGATATAAGTAAAAGTGGAAACAGGTTGATATATATATATATATATATATATATATATATATATATATATATATATACATAAATCCTGTAGGTAACAAATCGGCTCAATTGTTGAACCTTTCGATCAACTAGAGCAAGTATATTTTATTTTCGAAATAAACAAATTCATGACATATTCATTTATATCAGTTCCAAGAACTCAATACCAACAAAAGTTAAAGCGTACGGTCGTTTCTGTGACAAAAGGTCATTATTGATACCAACTTTTCTTTTTATCAGAGCAGATTTAAGAATACCAGAATTACAGTTCGAACAACAACGTAACACTACAATATTATTCAACAGTAACAACCTGAGAGGAAAGGAAGGATACAACGATAAACTGTTTTTCCTTGTTTAATATGTTTAAAGTTTGGCAGGTGGTATCAATTCTTGTCAGAGAACTATATCAGATAACTACCTTTTTGTTTAGATTACGTATTGTTAGGAAATATACTTTGCGTACTATATTATGTAATACGATTTAACAAGACCTTTGTTATATAGGATTCCCCTAATTTAGATCTTTGTTTTATTCCCCATGTCTCATGTAGATGAAATATAGTTTTTACAACCTTGTTTATATATTTCTGTATATTATTATTTTACCTATATATATATATATATATATATATATATATATATATATATATATATATATATATATACTTTTGTTTTTCATTATTTAGGATTATTATTATTATTATTAGTAGTAGTAGTAGTAGTAGTAGTAGTATTAATATATTATTATTATTATCATTTATTATTATTATCATTATTATTATTATTATTATTATTATTATTATTATTATTATTATTATTTTTCTTCTTCTTATTATTATTATTTGTACTTACTAGGAGTTCTCACACAGGTTATAATCAGTAATTGCTCACACTGATAATCAGCGGTAGTGTTCCCTGGAGTCTGAGTAACAACAGTATCCCCAGATTTCTAGTACCCTCCACCTCTTATGATAACTTCCAATACTTATTGACGATTGACGATCATTTTGTGTGGTATCAGCTGGATATAGTGCCATCACATTTTTTTTTGGGGGGGGGGAGCAGTTTATGACATTTTTTTGCAGTTTCTATTGGTTGGTTCATGTTGGGGCCTTCTTCCTGCAGTTTTGTTTTCTTCCTATTGTAACTTCCATGCGACTAGTAACCGTTTCTAGTTTATGCGGGTTGGTTTCCGCATTTGAGGGTTTTCCTTAAGCTGTTTTGATAATTGATGTCCTTTGTATGGTCTCAGTCATCCCATTGATTTCAAAATCTCCCTGTCTTTTTGCCAGGTTTTTTGGAACTATTCCTAGTGCTCCTATGATCATTGGTATTATATTGACTTTCTTCATGCTCCATATCTATTTCAGTTCTCTGGCAAGTTCCGTGTATTTGCTTCGTTTTTCCGTTTTCTTGATCTTCACTTTGTGGTCGGCAAAATCTATGATTTTGCAGGATTTTTCCTTTTTGTTGACTATTATGACATACGGTCTCCTTGCTTGTATGAGTTTATTATTATTATTATTATTATTATTATTATTATTATTATTATTATTATTATTATTATTAGTATTATTATTATTTGACTTTGTACTTGTTCTATTTATTTAGTAGTAGCAAACCCGTCGTTGCCCAGAGTCATAAAAAAAACAGAAGAGGTTAAATAGTGGTACATATTTATATTAAGACTGCTATCTCTCTACTTCTCTCAGTCCGTCTCTTCATCTTTCTTTATTTTCCCCTCCCAAAATGTAATACTGTAATCTTACATTCATTGCGCGTTTCTTCTCCCCTCCTCTCACAATAGTATTATTATATATGTCAGTGATTCCATGAAACTGCAGTAATGTACGAAGCTATGCACATTGCATTATTTGTTATCATATATGCCAGTGATACTATGAGAGCGCAGAAGTGTGATAAGCTATGTAATTGCATGATAGTTTATGATATATCAATGATACCATGAAACGGCACTAATGTGCTTAGCTATGTACATTGTATTCACATTTATTATATTAATCAGTGATACCATGAAACTGCAATAATTTGCTAAGCTGTGTATATGGCAGTATCTGTTAATATATATATATATATATATATATATATATATATATAAATATATAACTTCTTTATAATATAGTATGAAAAATCCCAGCAGAGTGCTCGATTAATTAAGAATTAAAGTTAAAAATTAAGAGCATAATATTTATTTATTTTGGTACATAAAAATAAGTACAACATTCGTACCGTCGGTTTCAAGCTCGGAAAGTCTTAGCCATCCGGCTCTCTTCAGCTTCTGTTGTCAAATATTATTTTTTTA
>OY744527.1:59291097-59298597 GCA_963556195.1 Sepiola atlantica
ATACGTTTTAAAGCCCGTTCATATATAAGCTTGATTAGGATATATAGGTAGTTCTGTAAGAATTCGCATTTTTCTGTTTATCTTCCTTTTTATTCACATCGAATCGTGTCATGTAGTATTTATAACAGTATTTTTTTTTTCATTTCATTTTACAGAGACGAGTCCACTACCTTTAGCTGTCTCTACAAATTACGATAATAAAACTTGTAATTATGTATCCAGTTAGACTAAGTGTTTCCTAGCTCCGCACACAAGTATACGCAATTACACATGAATCCACTACCAGCACCTGCATCACACCTACACACACACACACACACACACACACAGAGACACACACACACACACACACACACACACACACACCCGCATACGCACATATGCGCGTTAGTGCGCGCTCGGGTATATGTTTATATAGTCATATTATATTAGCTTAGTTTTGTTATTTTTGCATCGTCCATGCCGGCAGTCAGTCCGCCATTTGCACCTGAGCACGTGTCTCTCTAAGTGGCTGTATTTCAAGTAATGGAGACAAGATATAAATAAACGAATCGATTTAACGTTGGATGGCCACATAACTATTGCCTTATGTATACCATTCAAGTCCGCTTTACTTGGGTTCAATTATATATATATATATATATATATATATATATATATATATATATATATATATATATATATATATATATATATATGAAACAAGACAAAAGAAAAACAAATTAAACACATGAATAAATCATTAAAAACAAGAGTCGGCCCACGCCGCGATTTGCTTAATCTGTGTAAATTAATAGGATTCTTGGATGTGGCGAGGGTTTCGAATCCTGAGCTCGGATGTGTTCTACTGATGAACTAAAAGGAAGGTGAAACTCGAGTCTAGGACTTCCGGTTTGTTTCTTTCATTGGTTGTGGGTTGCGGCGTTGTCTGATTGTGAAAATAATAATATATATATATATATATATATATATATATATATGAGTTTACTACAGCATTGAAAGCGTCGTTAAAAGATATAACCAGTTTACAGACGCGTGAATTTATATTGATAAATAAAATTTATTAATCATTTTTTTAATATATATTTTATAATTCCGAATTTTCAGTTTAACAAACTTTAATCATAGACACAGACAGTATATATATTTTTCTTTATTTTTTAAATTATTCATGGCGAAAGTCAACGACACTTTCAATATTAACACTCATATTAACTCATTCTTAACAGAGCATCCACTATTTGCACCGGACATATATAAAAAAAACACTCTAATAACACCGAAAAGAATTTTAGGTCTTCGTCAGTCCTGTTCACTTTCACCATAAAGAAAAAAACGTAAACATATATATACTGTCTGTTTCCATGATAAAGGTTTGTTAAACTGAAAATTCGGATTTATAAAGTATATGAAAAAAATTATTAATACATTTCATTTATTGATATAAATTCACGCGTCTGTTAACTGGTTTCTCAATTTTCATATATATATATATATATATATATATATATATATATATATATATATATATATAGTAATCTAAGTAAGGTTTGTATCCACAAGGTCAAAATCCGAATAACATTTACTGTGTTTATAATGCTTAATGATAAATTGAGCTATTTATATACAATAACAGTTTTATTTATACAAACATATCATGACTTCACATCTAGAACATCTATCAATTTTCTTAGGCTTAAAATAAAAGCTTGTTATCTATATTTTTATTTTCAAATCTTCAAAATGAAAAATAGAAAATGGATCAAAGCTACGATTGAAACATGTTTTGAGCGTGTAGCTATGATATGTTTGTACAAATAATATATATATATATATATATATATATATATATATATATATATATGTATGCAATGGCTAAGTACCGTTAACACTTATAAAACCAAGCTTCTCCCTTTCACCACAAACGCTGAGATCTTTGTTTTGTTCCAGTTGAACTGAATGTCTCTCTTCTTGAGGAAGACCCTTGTTTTGATAAACTCCTAGGATTGACTTTCACTCCAGATCTAAAATGGAATAGTTACATCCAATCTGTTGCGAAGGTTGCCGGAAGAATAGTTAGGTCATTCTACTGCTCCAGAAAGTCTCTGACTCCTGATGTAATTCTCTACTAATAAAAGAGTCATATACGCCCTAAGAAAGAGTACTGTTGACACATCTGGGGCACTGTCGAGTACACGATCGACTTCGCAATCTATTGGGGGTTGACACCCCTCCCCCCCTCCGTCTGTTCTCTACTGACTCTTTTCTCACACAAGAGACGTTGCTGGGTTTTCTCTACTCTATCCTTATTTCTTTGGAAGATGCTGGACTCAGCTACAATCTGTGGTTCTTCCTAGTATAACACCAGCAATCGTCTTCCTATCCAAACCACAAAGATATTTCCTCTATTCACCCGTGTGCTTAATGTTAAACAGAATGTTCATGGACAGAGTTTCTTTCCAAGAACTTCCTATTTATGGACTAATCATGTTGACACATCGGTTCTCGTTAGTTCACCGAAGTTAAGCAACGTTGAGCCTGGTCAGTACCAGATGGGTGACCATTTGGGAATACCAGCCGCTGTATGTAGGAAGAAGTCAACAGCTCCCTGCAAGAACTGCAACAAACCTAACGTCGTCATCTCGCCTAACCGGATTATACATGCGACTGAGGTCTGCTTCTGAATTTAATACGCTAATGTAACTTCCTATTTCAGAAAAAGCCGGCTTTATCCGCCCAGGGTTTATGCCGCACCAGGTACAGACACAGATATCTGTGGAACACATTATAACAGGGTTGCTTCCTTACATACTACAACATGGTCGTCTTTCAATCCAATGTTAACAAATACTTGTCATATATAATCCACATTTTATTTATTCTATTCCTCATTTTCAATTATATCATAATATCAATCAACAGACAATCTATCGATTACGATAACCCTTATCCTCAAGTGGCTTTTGGCCTTGATACGTGATGACTAATTAATAAAAATAGTGATGAATCACTTGATTCGTTAATTACTAATTAAAACTAATTAAAACAATTAAATGATTTATTTACAAACATAAATAAATCCCAGTACGAAGAAATGTCTTAGCATAAGTTTTGTGTGATTAAAATATATAGGAAAAATGCTAATTAATAATAATATAGAAGTAAAAAGGCTTATTTTCAGTTGTAAATCTACGAATAAATCAAGAAAAGATGTTGAAAAATGATTTTTCAAACAAATGGTGAAAACTAAATAAGGGCAACCATTCTTAAACCTTTATCTAAAAATAGTCACTATGAATACAAAAGAATTGTCATAGTTGTAGTGATAATTTTGAAATGCATATATATATATATATATATATATATATATATATATATATAACAATGAAAAATAATAAAACCGCAATGTTAGGAACGATAACTTACCAAGAACTAGTGTAAACATAAATATAACAAATAGCATAAACAATGAGAATTGTAACTGTAAACGGCTTGAAGATTGCGCTTTACAAAAGAAGTGTCTCTCAGCATCTTGCAACCATATCCACCAAAGAAAATCATACTGAAAATAAATTTTGTATGTGAAGCCTGACAAACATTAAAAAAAGATGTTGCAACCATAAATCTTTTTGTCAATCTGAAAAATATAAAAACAACCCACGACTATCTAAATATTTTCCTTACTTTAAAAAATAAAACAGCAATAGAAAAGTGGGAAATAATTAAAAAAACATGAGACATATATATTTTTAAATACACAATGTAATTTATGTCTTAATGAGAAGTTAGAAATTATTAGGTTTACTGATAGATGGAGGCTTGTTAATAAGAGGTCAGAAATTTCGATTAAGAATAACACATTATCAATGTTAGAGTATATTGAAATGACTTCATTATTCTGGAACACACGGAATCTGAAGAATTGATCAAATATGTTTCGGTTTTCTTTGGTTACATCTTGGATTTGAAAGGTATACATACGCAAAACATTTATTGTATGATACATACCATTTCCGTATTTGGTCTCGGCCTTTTGGCTAAGATCAAAGTGTAGTATCTGTTCCGATGGATACTGCACGCCTGTTCTGTGCAGTTCTAGGAGGTCCACCCTCCCAGGCTTCGCCTCCCCTCTTTGGGGAGGAGTAAGTTTATTGCTTACTGTCTGAGGCGCCCCTACCGGGGAATGCCGACGGGGCTGCCCAGGCAATTTTTAAATTGCCAGAGTGCTCACCTCTCGAGCGCTGGCTTTTAACCCCACTTGCTCGACCCGATCTTGGGTCACATCTTACTTGTGGGAGTAAGATAAAACTGGCCTTGTGTCTAACTCCGCGAGGAGTAAATAAACATACCATTTCCGTATACTTGTGTTTATATACCTATGGTTTAATAGAGATTTTATGTGTACTAGTGGGTTTTTTCTATTAAGTTAAAACATGTACGCAGACAGATAAATAAATAAAAGTACAGACGTTAGCTACACATACATATATAAAGCATATTAAACGAAAATGCTATTTTACACTTAACCGTGACAGACCAATAAACATGCTATTTCACACTTAACCGTGATAGACCAACAAAAATTCTATTTCAAACTTAAGCGTGAAAGACCAACGAAAATACTATTTAGAACTTAAGCATGATAGATAAGATTGAAGCATGTTACACTGAATGAATGAAAAAAGTCACCGGATGAAATTCGTGGATGCATCTAAACACAATTTGATATACTAATGAGCTACCACTTACCAAAACAAAGATCTCATCGAGGATAAGAGTAGTTGGTTACTGAATAATACTATGAGAGGATTGGAAACGATGGGAGGAAATGGCAGAATTTGATTACTTAAGATGATGGATCGACAAGTATTTGTTTACATTGGACTTTAAACGAACCATGTTGTCACTAGGGAAAACACTTCCTTGATGATGCGTTCCACACACGGGAAGTTCTTGCGCATTAAGTTTTCACTGTGTCCGTGAAATCGAAGATATCGTTGAAAGATCAAACTAATGTATGATGCCCATTATATATATATATATATATATATATATATATATAGTGATCCACACACAGACTGTTTCGCTGTATCACAACTCTTCAGTGCGGCTAGACCAGTTGGTGCCTCAAGCCAAGATTGAAACTCAACCGTCGGGCTAACAGTCGGCGCCTCTACCTATCATACGACACTGACTGAATATAAGTGATATCTCAATGTAAACATTTTCAAGTGCCGGGAGCTCGATTTAGTTTTACCCAATGAGCTATGCCTTAAAGCTAATGGTAGTTCGCGATATCCATAAAATATCCATAAAATTATATATATATATATATATATATATATATATATATATATATATATATATATATATATATATATATATATATATATACCTCCATCCCGCAGCGCAAAAGTAAGCGATAAAACACGTGTCTTTTTTTCTAGCCTCCGGAAGAAACTATTTCAAATAATAAGGTTCCCCGAAAAAGCAAATAGTAATACAAACAATCACATGCCGCTTGAAATGAATTCGAAAAAAAACAAACTCTAAAATAATATGACACCAGTGAGTGTTTTTTTTTGTTTTAGCTCCTCAGAAATGATAATAATAGTTTTTATATGAAAAAATGAAAATTTTGACGTAATTCTATGATTTGATATGAATATTGTAGTAATACATTTGGTCTTTACATATATTACGACTGCAAACACTGACGAAGCATACCTTTTCCGTCATTTTTGACGGAAAGTGTACGCTAGTGTTATATATATATATATATATATATATATATATATGTGTGTGTGTGTGTGCGCACGTGTGTGTGTGTGTGTGTGTGTGTGTGTGTGTGTGTGTGTGTGGCAGATAATGTATAAAAACATATATTTCGTTCTTCGGCGTAAACACATCTCTCTCTCTTTCTTTTACTTATTCTCTCTGCCTTTTTTCTGTCTCTTGATATTTCTCTCTATACTCCCCCCTCTTCCCCCCTCTCTCTCACTCTCTTTCTCTCTCTTTCTTTCTCTCTCTCTCTCTCTCTCTCTCTCCTTCTCTCTCAAACACTCGAACTACGGAGGAGAAGAATGTTCTCAGGTCAAGGATAACTTACACTTTTATTTCTCATGTAGACAATTTCAAATAACTTACATCATTTACATGTTTTTTTGTTTTTTTTCGACTCTTTTCTTTGTCTTGGTCGATATCTTTTTCACAACGTTTCGACCGTTGTATTGTCCGAACCATGTAAATAACAGATATACCACATCTCAGAAACAGCAATTTTCATTTAACGCTCACATTTGCATAACATTTTGGTCCCTAGATCTCGTCGTATTACAATTTAGTACAGCTGACATCGTCGAATAATATCATTATTATCATTATTATCATTAGTAGTAGTATTAGTATCATTATGGTTATAATATAGTAGTAATATAATTAGTTTTTGAATAAAGACTTAATAGTAGTAGTAGTAGTAGTAGTAGTAGTAGTAGTAGTAGTGGTCGTTGACTTATTATTAGAAGCAGTATTAGTAGTAAGTAAACGAACATTTGTCACTATCATCTTTTTTTTCTCCCTCCATCAAAAGCAAAGACACAAGTTCTTACAACCGTGTTACAAGAAAAAACGCACGTGGGATTCTCTATTTACCACGGCGAAGTTAGAAGACACAAAACCGGGGTTTAATGCGGGGAAAGTGCAGCTCCCCAAAATGCGGCACTCTGGATTGAGAAAGCAAAAAAAAAAAAAAAAAATTCCCCAGTCTAGAGGGATTTCTCCGCTTCTGACAGCGGACAGAGCAGCAGATACTACACCTTGACCATATCCCGAAGATCTTAGGATTCAAATCGGAGAGTGCGAATTTAAATTCAGAGTGCTGAATGGATACCGACGTGACTTTGGGATCGGCTATACCGAGTTCAAAGTCTACCGGGTCCATTATGGTCAATTATATAGCAAAGTAATGAGCCCATGACCCCCCCCCCAGCCACGCGTAAAAAGCAAGGTTTGTCAATTATTCTTACCCAAAATGGGTTGATGTGCCATAAAACAGTCCAGATCTAAAAGTGTTTACAGTTTAGAGTCGAAGAAGCCACTTGGTTTCATGACGATCGTAAAATTAACTAAAGTTGCTTATTGTGTGTATAGACACCTTATAATTACATACATGCGTCGAAAGATAGGCTGATGGATATATTGACGAGTCGTGTGTGTGTAAGAGAGAGAGAGAGAGAGAGAGAGAGAGAGAGAGAGAGAGAGAGAGAGCAATAAAATGAGGGCGATAGAGAGATAAGGCGGAAGATAGAGATAGAGAAACCTTGAAAAACAACACAACATTTACATTTGGAGACCGAGAACAAAATATAAAAACACGAGAAGTGTCATAGAAACAATATGTAATAGAAAGAGAAAATAGATAGATATGTACATAATTACACATATGCTGATAAAACTGATATGTATATATATATATATATATATATATATATATATATATAT
>OY744527.1:59303597-59333597 GCA_963556195.1 Sepiola atlantica
TTAGTATTAATAGTAACAAAGCCGTGATTTGACGTGAGGGCGGTGTTAATACTCGTGCTTTATATACGGCGGCGGCGGCAAAACGGGCAACGGGAACCTGCACGAGTTGGGGAGATGGAGGGGGACAATACACGAGAACAGGAGACTTTTTTCTTCTTTCTCTCTCTTTGTCACTTTTCGTACTCTCTTTCTTTTTATCTAATATCTCCCTCTCTTTCAACTTCTATTTTTCCCTTCTCTCTCTCTATTGTTCACTATCTATCCTTTCTAGAATCGTTTTATACGCCCCCCTCCCCCTCTCCCTCTCTCTCTATCTCTCTCTCTCTCTCTCTCTCTCTCTATATATATATATATATATAACTGTATATGTATCTATCTATCTATCTATCTATCTATCTATCTATCTATCTATCTATCTATCTATATATCTATCTATCTATCTATCTATCTATCTATCTATCTATCTATCTATCTATATATATATATATTATATGTATGTATATATATATACATATATACATATATACATATGTATGTATATATATATCTATATATATATATATAGATATGTGTATATATATGTATATCTGAAGAGTTTAAATGCAAAACGCGATAAACGCCATCTTTAAAATTTCGAAGCTCTTGCTACAAAATGTGTTACATCCTAACACTTGATCATATTTCAAAGAATGTGATACCTGGATAATTTCTTTTGCTTTCATATATATATATATATATATATATATATATATATATATATATATATATATATATATATATATATATATATAGTGTGTGTGTCAATTCATATTGAAAATAAATAAGTCCTCGATCGCAGAAGACTGAAAGCTAATACAAATACTTATTTGAAAACATTGTGTTTTGAACTCATCTAGTACGCTGACAATTCCCTTGGATATAGACCTTTTGAAGATGTAAAAAGTCAACCCACCATGATGAAACCGCGGTACCTTTCTTAAATGTGTGACATATTTTTCAAATAAATTATATATATACAGGTTGGAAAAAGTAATGTTGGTTTTTTCCAACACATTTCTTCTATCTGAAACATTCACATTAGGGCATTTTTAACCTTTACAATAATTTCCCCCATTTTTTATGACTTCTGTCCAACGATCAATTAGCTTCTTGATGCCTTCTTCAAAAAAATTCTCTGATTTTTTAGAGAAAAACAAATTTATGTCAATTTTTAGTTGGTTGTCATTTTCATAAATGTTATTGTTTAAGTGAGGCTGCAACGACCGGAAAAGATGGTAGTCGGATGGAGCAATGTCAGGTGAATAAAGCGGATGAGGCAAAACTTCCCAATTTAAACTCATGACGTTTTTCTCGGGTAGTTTTGCTGTGTGAGGTTTCGCGTTATCATGCTGAAGCACTACACACTTCCTATTGAGTAATGCTGGTCGTTTTTTTTTTGATAGAGCAATTCTTAGATCATCCAGCTTCGAACAATATTTTTACTGCTGTGATTGTTTGATTAGGCTCTAGTAACTCATAATGAATCAGTCCTCCCATGCCCCACCTTAAAGAGAGCATAACATTCTTTTGGTGTAGTCCTTGTTTTGGAACAGGCTGTGGACTTTGGTTTCGGTCTAACCATTGTCCTTTGCGTTGGGTATTCTTGTAAAGAAAGCATTTTTTTTATCTCCAGTCACAATTCTTTGCAAAAATGGTTATCGATGATTTCTGGAAAGCAAAGGTGTGCAACAGTCAATCTTTGATTTCGTTGAGCGTCGGTCAAATCGTTGGGAACCGAAGGTCCAAGTTTTGAAACTTTTCCTAACTCGTGAAGGCATGAAATAATTGTGGTATGGGTTGTATTGAATTGTTGAGCGAATTCTCTGCTGGTTACATTTGGATTGGCTTCCGCAGCGTCTTTAATGGCGTCTTTCTCAATTGATTATGGCCATCACGAACGTCGCCGATCTGACAGATTAAAGTCTCCAGAAGAAAATTTTGCAAACCACCGTTGACATTTTCGATCATTCAGAACATTTATCCCATAGACACTTCCAATATTCCTTGTAGCTTCTGCAGCTGAGTTTCCTTTTTTGAATTCATAGATCATGCGATGTCTCAGATACTCTTCACTAATATCAATTTCTTGACGGCTGAGACCGTAAAACTTAATATTTTCCAACTAATTACTATATCTGAAAAGCAAAGCATGATATTAAGACACAAATTCTCCAAAATATCTAGAACTGTGTACAACTTAGGACGCTGCAAAGTGATGAAGTAAAAAATACGACATTACTTTCTTTCCAACATGATATATATATATATATATATATATATATATACATATATATATATATATACATACGTGTATATATATATATATATATATATATATATATACATATATATACATACATACGTGTATATATATATATATATATATACATATATATATATATACATACGTATATATATACATATATATATATACATACGTATATATATATACATATATATATATATACATACATACGTGTAAATATATATATATGTATATATATATATATATATATATATATATATATATATATATATATATATATATATAATGAACTACTTGAAAAAGCAAACAAACAATCAAGTCCTCGGTCGTAAGCTCTGTAATACAAGAGTTAATATAAATATAATAATATAATATTTTGTCTTTAAGTCTTTTACTACTCAGCCCTGTTGCAGATTCAGTCTGGCAAGATGAGACGGTTTTTACCCCAGAAACATCATGTCCGAACCGATAGAATCCCGGTAAATAATACCGACATTGTAATGTACAGTTTTAAATAAAATACTCTATTTCTCTCTCTCTCTATCTATCTATCTATCTATCTATCTATCTATCTATCTATCTATCTATCTATCTATCTATCTATCTATCTATCTATTTATCTATCTATCTATCTATCTATATTAATCAGTAAAACACACGCCACATCGAACCATAGGGATACGGCGAAACAGCTGTCTGCAGATGACCATATATATGCCCTCTAGTTCTGTATTGGTATTGAAAATAACTATTTCAACTCAGCATAAACGATTAGGGGTTTTTTCATATAGAATAAAGATCTATAGGTAATCACAGTGACACGGTGAACCAGCTGTAGATTGATTACTACAAAAAAATAAACACACACACATATATATATATATATATATATATATATATATATATATATACATATATATATATATATATATATATATATATATATATATATATATATAAGTAGTCGTTTATGGTCAGAAGTCTGAAGCACATAGTATCAGTGCCTATGTTCCTCAAGGATCGATTCTGGGCCAAACTCTATTCCTCATCTGCATCAGTTATCTCCCTACACATATTCTAAATCATTCGTTCACATTCAGTTAGATGAAACAGCCATCTATGGCAATACTTTGAAGAGCATTTATGATCAAGATCTTTCTGATTCTCTATTTTCCAACCTGCATCACGTGGGTCAATAGGGGAAAAGATAGCTGGTTACTTTTAATGCGTCTAAAACCAAGCTTGTATCGTTTCGCCACAAATGCTAGGATCTTAACTTTGCCCTAATTGAAATGAATGACTCTTACCCTTGGAAAGCCCCCTTATTTTGTAAGCTTCATAAATTGACTTCATTTGAGACTTGAAATGGAAGACTTACATCAAATCCGTTGCTATGGTTGATGGACAAATGGTTCGATCATTCTATCGCTCCAGAAGGTATATCACGCTTGACGCAATCCTCTAACTGTATAAGAGTTTAATACATCCTAAGATGAAGTACCGTTGCCACACCCAAGGTGTTGCCGCTCAGAACACCTTTCCTGCCTTGACAGAGTACAAAACCGACTTCGAAATCTAGTGGGGGTGTCCTCTTCTCTTCACTACAGCCACTTTCTCACAGAATAGATGTTGCTAGTCTTTCTCTGCTCTATTATTATTTTCATGCTAGATGCTCGACTGAGCTCTAATCTATCGTTATCTCATATAAAATGTTTTACAACAAAAACTCTTCGAACTACAATACCTGTTAATAATTTTGCTTTTCTTTTTTACCCTCTGTGTTCTTAAAACTAAACGGAGCTTTCAATGAGCAGAGTTTATTTCCTAGAACTACCCGTCTGTGAAACACAAAACCACGGGGCTGCTTACCAGCTGTCTACAACTACAACATAGTCGTTTTGATCACCAATATAAACAAATTATTGTTGAACCGTCTTCTTCAATAATCAAAATTTGCTCAATTTCAACCATCGTTACTAATCATCACGGCGTTGTCTTACCGTCCACCTGACACACACATTGATCGTTATCCTCGAGTGGACTTTGAACCTTGATAACTGGTGACTCTTTAGTAATATATATATATATATATATATATATATATATATATATATATATATATATATATATATATGTACATATATATAATATTAAAATAAAATTAAAATATTAAAATATTGAACTAAATTAAAGATAATTGACTTTTCGTTTAATAATAATCTATCGTGCTAATATAAAGTTCAATATATTGAATAGAGGAATCAATTCAAGATGAAAGATGAGAATAAAAAATTGCAAATATAAAATATTTATTAAAACATCAGACATTCAAAACACTTCTGATGTTTTAATAAATATAGTATCTTTATAATTTTTTTATTTTCATCTATCATCTCTCTCTCTCTCTCTCTCTCTCTCATATATATATATATATATATATATATATATATATATATATATAATTATTAATGACAATATATGTATTAGCATATAATATCAGTGCCCTTTTACTTTGCAGTTTCCTTAAAAGATTCAGCTCGATGATTGTCAATTAGTGATATCAGAGCAAATATAAGTCAGTTCATATTATATTCCAGTAACCATGGTTATAGTTTATTATCTTTATTTTTTCACATTTCCAAAAAACATAACATTTTTTTTAGATATATTATTTACGGTCTGTTTCATTTGTCTTTTGCCAAACACCGTTTTTATGTCAATATCGTCTCTGCAACATTACAAAATCATCAGAAAAATTCACAAAAAGTAAAAAGTTCTTGGATTAAAGTGTCTTGAAAAAACCTACACTATACATTGGTTCATTTTTGGGTGAAACCAAACAAATAACAAAGAAAAAGAGCAAACTCATACGTGGAGGAATCCACTTATACGCCATTTTAAGACAAATGAAACGGACCGTAAAAAATATATCTCACAAAAATGTTATGTTTTTTGGAAATGTGAAAAAATAAAAATAATAAAATCAAATCATGGTTATTGGAATATAATAGGGACTGACTTATATATATATATATATATATATATATATATATATATATATATATATATATATATATATATATATATATATATATATATATATATTATTTATGTCCTTGCCAGCAGGTTAGACTTAAGGCCAGGTGTCGTTTTTAGAAGTCAGCGCACAAGGATAAGTGCAATCAACTAAAAAATGTATGGGCAGGTCCGGCGGAATTTCCTGGTAGGGACGTCTCAGGCAATTAGCAATAATCTGACCCCTTCTCAGAGAGAATGAAAAGCCTGAGAGGGTGGACCTTCTAGGACTTAACAAAACTATACCACAGACTGCCAGCAACAAAGCCACTTTTGGATTGAAGGACGTTGTATCATATAGAATTAGAAACAATACCAGCTTAAATAATTCTTCAATTCACCTGTGTGACACTCATCCGTACATACTTATGTGAAAAAATATAGATATTATTTCATACCCATGATATGTTTCTATACTGCAGATAACTATAAACTCAATAATCAATAGGTTATATCAATTAGAGCATTCATGTTTTAATAGGGTGCTATTCGAAATATTCAAAGCATTAATTAGAATTTCAAATATTCAAATCGAGTTCTGGAAATAAATATTCAATCCATACTTTGTATGACTGTTGGATCACGTTTTCATTTTATTTGTCAACAAACGTCGGACAGAAAATTTCTTTGCGGATATTGTGTAGGGTGGCACCATTCGTTCATTCAACCAGATTTAATTAAATACAACCGACATGACGGTTCACTTCGATCTGTTTATTATTTATCGAACAATCAGAATTCCGTAAACTTATAAGAATTAACGGACAATCAAATAGACGATATATATATATATATATATATATATATATATATATATATATATATATATATATATAAGTACAACTGATCCCCGACTAAATTCTAAACTATTCGCTTTTCTTTATCGACGTTTTCAACGGTGTTAACACGCAATTGTCTAAAAAAACAGAATGCCATTTTTTTTTTTTGGGGGGGGGGTATCGGAGGGTATCAATATGCAAATGTACTCATATTTAAAAAAAATCTCATACGTTTTTTTTTTACTATACGTTTCTTTTCTATTTTAATTTTAAGCAATTGATTTTAGTTGTGTTCACTTTTCCCGCGAACAATGAATAAAACAATTTAAAATTTAAAATACATGATTCTTATTGTATAGATAAAAATATTAAAAGTTTGGATATTATTGTAGATGAGCACCCATCTCCCGATAAAATAAGATTCTACTTTTTTAGGCGATTACGTATGAATACCCTAAAAATAAAGAATAAACAAACACTATTTAGAATTTAGACTGGGGATTAGTTTTGCAAATAAATTTAACGTGAAATGATCCTTCATTTTCGAGTTATTCTAAGGTTTTATCACAGTTATTATTGTTTTGCCGTTGGACATGAATGCTGTACGTTATTTTTTTTCGGCGATTGCGTGTGGTTTTACAATCTTGCCAGTCGAACTTAGGATTAGTGGTAAAAATATAATAGTGAACTACCATAATAATTTAGAATGCCCGTATAAAAAGAAATCTCATTTTTTAGGGGGGTGTAATTTAGTTGAGTGTGTTAATCCACACATTTACCAAAGTTTGTTGTTAACACTTTGCAATTATCTTAGGTACATTGTTTTTTTTTTTAATTAACGGCCTCCCATCCCAATTGATTGCTGCCCACAAGTATATATATATATATATATATATATATATATATATATATATATATATATATATATATATATATATATATATATATATATATATATACAGGGTGGGCAAAAATAAGGGTCCTATTTTTAAAAATTCATAACTTTTTTATTTATTGATTTTTTAAATTTTTTTTTAGAATAAGTAAAGGACCCCTTCCGAAGCAAGCATGAGCCGTATTAGCCCTAAGGAACGTACCCTCATTTAGAAAACATTATTTTGCTTAAAAAACTCAAAACAGTGTAAAAAACAATACTTTAGTTTTTGTAAGTTTTAAGAAGTGTTTTTCGGCTAAAATTTGTTTTGTTTATTTCAAAAAATCTCGGAAGGGTCAGTCTACACACACATAAAGTTTGGTGAGTTTAACTTTTATTTTGTGGAAGTTATTCAAATTCAAGTTATTCAAATTTAAAGATAGGACCCTTATTTTGGCCCACCCTGTATAAATATTTGTTATTGTTTATTATCTATGTACGTATACTTTCGTCCTTTTTTAATAATCGGGACTCATCATCATAGAGATATGACTATTCACTACCGGTCATGCGATTCGAAACCCCGGATTACAAGTATTTTGCAACTCAAATCCGACGTCTTAATTTTAAATAGCGAATAAACGGTGGTAATTTTAACACTTTATAGGCGGCTTAACGTATATATATTATCTATAAGTTTTTTAGTTAATTAAACTGTAAAAATGTTTATTTTACAGTTCAATAGTGTGTAAAATAATGATGCAGACATGTTGAGTAATAACACATAAGGCGTCACGGGTAGGCTAAGGGTGTGACCCCGCAATAATGAAAAAAGCCGAAAACTAGATAGATTGTCAAATAGGCTAAAAGAACAACGGAAATAAATCGGTGACCTTTGAACGAGCCCAGGTGTGTAAGGTCGATGAGTTCATTTCGGAGTATGACGTCGTAAAAAATAAAACGACTCGGTAACCTTTAAAAGAGTCAGGTGCACGAGGCCAGAAAAAGAAGGCACCCGGAGTGCAAAGTCAGAAATTAAAACGGCGGTTTTTAACCAAGGAAGGAGCAGAGATCAACTTACCAGAATATTGAGAAAAACTTGTCGTGGATCAGCCCCGAAGAGATGTATCCCCACCACGGCCGAACTGCCGTAAACAAACCTTCCCTAGATTCCGGGAGCGAACTGCTACAGAACGTATTGTCGTGTTTCTCTCTAGGTTGCAAGGTAAATCCCTCTGCCGGGTATTCGTGAAAATAACCTACGTTTGGTAGAGTCGGAAATCAACCGCCGTCAAGGTAAAGAAAGAAGTTTCTTCGTAAGACAAGGGAAAGAACAATAATGCTAAAGGAGTTTTGCTAACAAAGAAATATTTAATTATATAAATGTGTATACTCAACTTACACCAGCTGGTGGTGAAGAATTAAGAAACAAAGTTTCTGGAGCACGTCCTTGTCTCTATTGTTGTGTTTTGTTTGATGCTACCGTGTTCCCCAAAGGAACGGGTATTGCAACAAGTGTACGACTAGAGCTCGTAATTTAACATCATGTAAACTTTAGTTATTCAGAGATCAACATTTCATTTTTCTCTCAGAAACACTTTTATTTGCCAACAATTGTTACTGCCCATTTCAAAACCATATATAAAGATCCATATTGTGATATGTTTATTTGTGCTTTCCTCTCTTGTTAACAGTCTCTATATTCAATCGCTAAAATATCGATAAAGACATACTATAAACATTTTTAACGGAAAAATGAAATAGATATGATGGACATAATATACCTTGAAATTTAAAATACAATTACACAGAATAAAGTTAGAATTTCCCTTTTGTTTGAGTGACAAAAAAAAAATCATGGACACAAAAATTATTAAACTTAATGAATATCGATTTATTTTGATTTTCTCAGTTGCGAAATATTCACCGTGAAGCTTTTTAATGAGTGTTGATGATATTTGTAAATTACATAGTTTAAACAGCTTTTTTTAATTTATTTATATGCGTATATGTGTGTATTCTCTTAATCAAAGCACTAATGGAAGATTTCTGTTTTTTTTTTCGAGTGTCTTCTAATATTAGGTTTGGTATTTACCTGCATGAGGATGTAATTATTTTTTTTTTAGTTTTGCTTTGAAAAAAGTAAATAAAGATAACAATTTTGATGTTGACGGTTCTCTATTTTAATATTTAATTTGATGGAAACAAATCACTGAAGAAACATTTTGAAAACATCTTGAATTTATTATCCAGAGAAAATATATGTTTTTAAATGGAGTAGAGAACATTGTATGAAATTAGAAAGCTTTAATAAATTATTATATATATATATATATATATATATATATATATACTTAAGATTAAAAAAGGATATAAATGTATTTTAAACATAAAAAAGTAATTCGGCAATAAAATGTCCCACAAGTCCACTTACCTATAGTCGCATATTGTCATCGTTGAGCTCAACAGAACGTTGAGAACTGCGTGAAATCTCTACAAGTCTCCACAGCCATTAGTCGGAAGATAAATCTGTCTTTTAATGATAGGTATTTTTGGATCCAACGAGCATCTAGAGGTGCGAGCAACAGTTCCAAGACATGTGAACAGAGTGATGAGATTACCACTTGCGAAGGTGTCACATATGTTGTCCTAAATGAAAGAATTGATATTTTGGAAAAGAAAAGTAGGAAATGTCGTTTTGGGTGCATTCATCACCTCTATTCAATAACACTTGGTTCCAACGTGTTGTATACTTCTGACAGCGAGTTAAAGCCGCATTACTTTGAAAAACGACATGAAGACAGCCTACAAGAAAGAGTCTGCTGACCAATTGAGTGAATGTTCACAGATCCGAAGGCGAAGAAAAGGAACACCGGCTATTCGTACACATTCATTATCAAAAAAAGAGCATAACGTACAGCCAAATGCATGTATGTGGTTAACGCGAGGCTCATATAGATGCAAGAGGCAAGTGGTTACTCTTATTTTAAAAATGGAAAAGATAATTTGATCCAATTGATGTTGAGCATACATGTCATGAGGAGTTTGAAGGTTGCATCGTCCGTATATCCTCCACTCTATAATAAGGACCACTGTATATTTATGTACACATATGTAACTATTCATACCATCACGCAAACGTTAGCTGGTAAAATCTGCTGGACAAAACCATCCCAAATGTTAAGGAGAAGGGTGAAAGCAAACTGCAAGTCAGACACACCCCGCCGTCTAAAATAAATTTGGAAATAAATCTTTCGCTCTATTTCCAAAGTGAAAAATGTTCTTTCCTTTTTTTAATTCTATTTTTTACACTGATATGTTTGTTGTTCTGGTCTGTTTTTTACTTACCAGTTTAAGACGTTTTCTTTCTTTCGTATTTCTGTTTTTACCTCCATCGATTGTGGCGTCATGAATATAAATATTTGTGCGACTACTGGCAAAGCATAATTCATTCCGTCATTTCCGACAGCGGGTACAACTCGTTTACATATATTTCAAGAATGTGGCACCGTTTTATGCTCTTGAAAGCATTTTTCATATGCATCTGAACCATCGAGCTGACATTTGTAAATGTTTAGTTTACAAAGAAAGCACTTGTCGCATGCTGCCACTTACTATTTTCTGTCTACTATATAAAGCATGTTATGTACGTGTGTGTTTGGCAAAAGGTCATGTACTACACAAGATACATTTCCGAAACTTACATCATCCGATTTAGTGTGATTCCCAACTTGGTAATGGTAAAAATACTTTAATATTCATTTTCATTGGACAAGATTAGTGTATTGGGAACGAGAAAATATATTGTTTTTAATTTTCCATAGTAGTTGTTTGAAAAACTACACTGAAATTAGAGCAAACACTCAGTCGTCTTTCTTTTTCTTTCTTTTTCTGTCTTTTTATTATATGGAATCAGTTGTCAGAAACAGAGAGAGAGAGAGAGAGAGAGAGAGAGATAGAGAGAGAGAGAGAGAGAGAGAGAAAAAGAGAAAGAGAAAGAGAGATGGGGGTAGAGGGGTGAGGCAGTAATAGGGAGTGGTATATATAGAGAGTTACAGTGAGAATTAGTGAAAATAGAAAGGGGCACTCAGAGAGTGAAATTAAACCCATTTTAAAACTGTTTTTGTTTTTAAATCAATATTCCAGGGTAACGTTGGATAGTCCTACTACTTCATACTAACTCTAAGTTGGTTTATTCGAAGTTCAGTACTCACTGTTCTAGCTGATTAGTTGCATACATTTTTTCTCTAACTATATCCGGTTTTCAGACTGGAACTTAAGTATTTCATGAAGTGTGAGTTCACCTCTTATTTCACATTACCATCAGGGTCAATATGATCTAAAATGGTAGTACCTGCTAGAGTCCAATGTATGGGTTAAATAAGATCTCTCCTGAGTATGTATAATACACACATACAGCTGCTTCATTAATAACTAGTTACAACGAACACCATGAATAAATACTTGAATAATCTAAGAACGTGAAGCACACAGCTTTAATCATTAACAATTTGGAAAGGCTTGATATGCCGTACAGGATACAACGAAAGAAATATATTAGATGAAGAATCATATCAGTCCTGAGACAATCCTTTACCTCTATAACAGCTAGATGGCATTTCTGAAGATGTGCAACTCGGAGCACTTTTTTTTCCCTTGACAGAGTATTGATTTACTCCTCTCCAGGAGTTAGACACAAGGCCAAAAACCGATTTTGCAAAATCGTGGATGATGATCTCTTTTCTAGCTTCCCCCTACTGTATCGTTATAATCATTGTGAGGTGACTGATCTCCAACCTTTCGTTCCTCTGTAAAACATTTACAGCAAGAACTTGCCGAACTACAACAATAAAAAGACTTTCCTTATTCGCTTTCCCTCTCTCTCTCTCTTTCTCTCTTCCTCTCTCTTTGTATAAAACACAATCAGAACTTTCATGGACAAAGTTACTTACCTAAAATATCCAATCGTTGGAACAAAATACCGCTCGGTTTCTTCTTAGTCGGCTCCAACATGGTGTTTTCAAGTCTCATGTAAATAAATATTTGTTAAGCCTTCCTCTGGGGTGATCATGTTCTTTTTAAGTAATCTCCTGTCCATGCACTCTACAGTTTCCCAATCCTCTTGCGATGGCGATCATTGTCCAACTGACAATCTATTTAACCTTTATCCTCAAGCGCCCCCACCCCCCGGACTTGATGAACGGTGACCTATCAATAAAAAGAAATGTGCACCGAATTAAACATTTACAAACTGACTTGAACGTAACATTTTCTTCACGTGATCCACGCATTTTCTGTATTACCAAAATGATGACAGATGGTAACAGATGTCACAATTCACCAGTTGTAATGAATGAATGTGTGCGCGTTTCCTTGTAATTCGAGTGATTTAAGTGTTATTTTTGTTTATTGGTATTTTATATTTCAAACGAACAGAAAGCAAGCAGATGATATTTGTCAGTGCACGAGTGACACCAAGTGTCCACAACGCCACAGCACGCTCTCTTCCGCGCATATCTGGTGTGGATGTTAGTAACGTTGTGTAAATTCTGGTGATTTGAGTTGGAGGCAATGGGAACTCTGGATGGGAATAAAAATAAAAATTGCCTGAATCAAATATTTCTTCCTCACTGACCTAGGACAGAAAAGATGAAGTATAGTATCAGAACAAATACTACACTTTACTCCTAGTCAAAAGGCACTAGGAGTTTTCACACAAGTAATTACGATTTATCGCTCACTGACAAACACAGATGGTGTATCCTGGAGTCTGAGTGTCATAAAGTCTGCCTAGACTTTCAGTAATGTCTGCTTTTCCGATCACCATTGAAAATTACCTTGCGTTCTCGCAACATCTGTTTACCGTGTACTTTGGCGCTGATAACGGATTTGTCTGAGATTTGAGTGAAAATAAGCCACTTAAGTATTCCCGTATTCTCCGAGCCTTTCCAATGGAGGTCTAAATGGTGTTTCTCTCTTCGATCTTTCCATCTTATCAAAGATTCACAACCGTTTCATCTCGTTGTCAACATGTCAGAGTATAGGATATATAATTACCCTTCAGGTCTCGGTTTACCTTGTATTCGTCTGAATTGATTTCATCTATATTTATAGTTATGTTTACATTGGCGTCGTTTGTATGCTTACGATCCTCCTTCTGATTCCAATTTCTTCTAGTCATTTTCGGAATTGTTTCTAGTACTCCTACACTTATTGGTATTATGGTAGTTTTTTCTGGAAGCTAAATGTATTATCATTATTATTATTATTATTATTATTATTATTATTAGTAGTAGTAGTAGTAGTTGTAGTGGTCGTATAAGTAGTAGTAATAATTTAACTACAACTATTATTACGATATGTACTGGGTAGTAGTAGTAGTAGTAGAAGGAGGAGGAGGTGGAGCAGTAATCGTATTACTACCATTATTATCACGGTCTGTACGGAGATGCAGGAGACACAATACCACAAGATCCATTCCCTAATGACTGCTGTATTGCCCTTTTCAAGACTAATGATAAATACTTTTAAAGCATAACATTCTGCCCACTCCACCCATCGTTTCCAATCCTCTCATAACATTGTTCAGCATCCAACTAGCAATCTCATTACTCCGGTTACTCATTAGTATAAAAAATTACGATGTTTGTGTAATTTAAGACAGTAATATTTTCAGAGTAATGTATTTTAATAAAATTAAAGATCATTTTTTAGACTAGGATTAAATTTTTTTTCAGTCAATTTTAAAAATTTTCTGAAAATATTTTTACCGTTTCAACTCACTATTACCAGTTTCATTAGCTCATTATTCCCAGTATTCAAAAGTATGGATTATTTGGAATATTCGGACTACTATTCTCATCTTAATGTTTAAAAAGATAGTCATGATGACGGTTGGCTACATCGGCCGAAAATATCTAAGCATAAAAGAAGGTGATACCACTGTAGCCAAGTGGTTAACAACGGGGACTGAACACATAGGTGTGTCGGGTTCGAATCCAGTTCGTTCCACAGAACTACTTTCTTTGTGTCAAACCTCCTGGAGAGGGGGTAAATAAAATAAACGATAGCAAAAGCAGTCCGAAAATTGATCAACTCTCATCTAAATAATTCCGAAAGATAAAAGTATCAAAATAAATATTGTCTTACTTTGCACTGTAAATTTAGTTTTTTCTCAGAAACAAAAACAAAAGTAACAAATCCTTAAACTTGTTTATGCAAACAGCAAGAAATGATTTCCGAATATTTATTGAGAAGGTTTATAGTTGCTTTCATAATGGATCATGCTTCGACTACACAAAAGTTGCAATATTTAATTAGCCATTTTAAGAATTGACCATTCTATAAAGTATGGGATTTGTATATTTTAGACATTCTATATCATTTTAGTACTAAAGAACTCAAATATTATGAGTTATAAATAGTACACCAGAACAACATATACGATTTTTAAATCGAAACTTTAACTATTGAATATGAATTATTGTGTTCGTTAATTCTTAAATTTATAAATAACTAGAAGATAACCTGTGCCAGAACGGGTACAATTAATTTTCACAAAACGAACAAGATTGCACCACTTTTATTTCCCCTTATAAATATTTAAATCAAAATATTATAATACTACACTTTGTGTCTAGAATCCGGACTCCAATTTTTATTAAACTCCATTACATGATTTTTATTGTAAAAATATCTCTAATATAAGGCTTCAGTGATCTTATGAAGAAATTAAAATTCAAGTCTCCCCAATGATTCACTTCGACATATGCAGCTTATATTGTGGAAAGCAGCAAGCATTCCGCCGATTCAACCGCCATAAGTCAGCTACAAATAGACAAAACATCATATTACCAAAAAGCTTTGTAAGAGTGTAAATGCCGTAGCGAAAGGAAAGTATACCAACATGATTAGAAAACGCATTTAGTCGCAGAAATCAGGAACTCTCGATTGCTGGAAAATCTCTAATAGTGTAGTGAATAATGAGCAATCAATTATTCTCCCATTATCCAACCACCATGATGTCGCATGCACAGCATCAGATTAGTCTTAACTGCGGTTTGCCTTAAATTCCACCTTGAACCTCGTAAACCACTCTCTCCCAAATCTCATACTACGGACAGAAGCCACACGTGATGATCTGATCATTACCCTTTCTCATGTCCGCGATATTATAAAAAAACCTTGCCACCTCTAAAGCATGTGAGCCTGATCTTAATCCTGTTGGCCCCTTCTCTCTCCAAACTCTATAACAAATGTCTTGCCGAATCTTGCTTCCCTGATAGTTAAAAAAATGCCTCTGTGGTACCAGTGTTCAAGAGTTTTATTGAAATAACTGAACTGAAAAAATATCGTCCCATTAGTCAACTCTCGCTCTTCGCTAGCATTTTTAAATCATAAATCAACTGTGCGATAGTTCACCCCTCCTAAATGCTGAACTTCATTCTGACCAACAGTATGGTTTTTGGCAAGCCCGTTCTACTGCGGATATCTGAACAGTCATACTTAAATGCATATACAATGCGCACTGTACAAGGCAGGTAAAGTTAGAACGGTAGTATTGATATATCCAGAGCCCTTGACAAGGTCTGGCATGAAAATTCTCATGAGAATTAATTTGTACGGTATTACTGGACGAATATTTAATATAATCAGATCCTTTTCAGCTAAAAACAAGATTCAGGTCGTCTTTGATGGCCATACACCTAAAAAAATATAGCATTAATGCGGGCGTGCTCAAAGGGTCGATCTGTGAAATTTTATTATTCCTGATTTTTATAAACGACCTCCCTGATGCAATAGCGTCCCAGATGGGCATATTTGCTGATGACACCACGATGTATCACCGAAATGTGGAAAAACGGACACACATATCTAAGTCAATCGTTAACTGATTAGAAAATGACCTCCAGTCTGCAGTAGAATGGGGCCTAAAATGGATGGTTTAATGCTACTAAGACAAAACCCTTTTCCTTTAATGATTATAAGAAACCTTTCCAACCACTGATTGCCATGGAAAATAGAGCCCTACCTTAGAGTCCAACATTCACACTGCTCGGCCTAACATTCACAGGTAACACGAATTGGAACAAATACATATTGTCAAGTCTGCTGCAAAAGAAGGTGGGTCTATGCCAGTATCCTATAATCTCTACTATTCGCTCATGCATGGAGTTTTGTTGTCACATCTGGGCGGGTACACCAACCACCAGCCTATCCCTCTTGGAGAGTGCTCCCAAAGATCCTCTAATCTAATAGGTCCCACACTATCTACCAAGCTACAACTCTGTCTCATCGCCGCATCCCTGTGCTTTTTTACAAGTACTTTAATAGAATGTACTCCGATGAACTTGCTGTACTTATGCGTCCTTAACGTAAATACCCTTGACCAATCCGACAATCATCAACATCCTGCCCCATTCACTGTAGAGGATCCAAGATGCCAGAACTGTCGAACTGTTGTCCTTTTTATCCGACTGTACCAACATGCATACATTTAAATGTAATATTAACAAATATCTGGCTGCACAACTCCCCAGTTAGGATGCTCCTATATGCCTTGCCCTTGTCATTTATGTCTCAGTGGCAACGTGCCTTGTTTGAGGTCAATATAAGTAAAAAAAAATACTATAGATAAAATTCAATGAATATAAGTAAAAACAAAAATTACTATAGATAAAATTCAATGAATATAAGTAAAAACAAAAATTACTATAGATAAAATTCAATGAATATAAGTAAAAACAAAAATTACTATAGATACAATTCAATGAATATAAGTAAAAACAAAAATTAATAAAATTCAATGAATATCTGACATATTTGAATTTTCAAAAACGGAAGTCTGAAAATTTTCACGAAAGACTTCCATCCCCTTTTACCAACTTTGCATAAACTAAATTAGACTAGATGTAAACCACATTTGAACACTTATACGCCTAAGAGCTGTGTTCCAAAATTGATAATGATCGGTTTAGTAGTTTAGGAGTTAATCCTTTCAATACAAATACATAAGCACATTAACATACCTAACTTTATATACATATTGATAATGTACATTTTAGCTTCATAACTAAAAATGAACTTCAGCCTATATAGAAACGATCAAAACATTTTAGGGGAGAAATTAATACTTTCGATACACACATACAGGAAGCAAGGCACTATTTACTATGATTCTATTTTTGGTTATTAAGTTAATTTTTCTTAGTAGTATTATTAATAAGTTCAGAGTTTAATTAATATGATAACGAAGTTAATAACAACAACACAAATAACAACAACAACAGGAACGATAATAATAATAATAATAATAATAATAATAATAATAACAATAATAATAATAATTCACGACCCTGCATGAAAGAATAGCGCAGAAACTGAGCGGATGTATCTGCAAAACAGACATACCAGAATGGATGACGGAAGGAAGAACAACACTAATACAAAAAGACCCCAAAAAGGGAACGACCCCCAGCAACTACAGACCGATAACATGTCTACCAATAATGTGGAAAATTCTCACAGCACAACTGAGAGAACAAATCTACCAATCCCTGGACAAACGTGGACTGCTCCCCGAGGAACAAAAAGGATGCCGGAAAGGACAAAGAGGTGCACATGATCTACTATACATTGATCAAAAGACTCTGAAGGAGGCGAAGAGCAGACAAAAGAACATAACCATGGCATGGATTGACTACAAGAAAGCCTACGACAGAATCCCCCAAACATGGATAAGTGAATGCTTAAAAATATACAAGATACCAGACAGGATTATTAATCTCATCCAGAAAGCAATGGAAACATGGAGACTAAAACTGACAGCCGGAGGACAATACCTGTCTGAGATAAAAATACAGAGAGGCATTTTTCAAGGAGACTCTCTATCACCACTACTGTTTATAATAGCCATAATGCCACTCAACTACATACTCAGAAAGTGTGATGCCGGATACAGGTTTACGGATACAGAACAAAGAATAAACCACCTGATGTACATGGATGACCTTAAACTGTTTGCAAAAAACAAAACAGAACTGGAAAAGCTGATAAACACAACCAGGATATTCAGCCAGGATATCCAAATGGAGTTTGGAATAGAAAAATGTGCACTGCTAGAGATCAAAAGAGGAAAACTGGAAAAGACAGAAGGTATAGAACTCCCCAACCAAGAGGAGATGAGGGCGCTAGGAGAACAAGATAGTTACAAATACCAGGGAGTTCTGGAAGCAGACACAATCAAATATACAGAAATGAAAGAGAAGATTGGAAAAGAATATCTACGAAGAACAAGGAAACTCTTAGAAACTAAACTATATAGCAGAAATCTAGTAAAAGGGATAAAAAAAGGGGTTGTATCACTAATAAGATACTCTGGACCATTCATAGGCTGGACCAAAGAAGAACTCAGGCACCTTGACCAAAGAACTAGAAAACTAATGACTATGCACAATGCACTGCACCCAAAAGACGACACGGACAGACTCTACGTGAAAAGAAATGAAGGAGGTAGAGGACTGGTAAGTATAGAAGACTGTGTGGAAGACACCAAAAAAGAGCTGGAGAAATATGTAACCCAGAACACGGAAAGACTGATCACCACAGCAAGAGACACCAGCCCAACAAACAACCCCGGAAGCACTGAACCCAGAAACAAAAAGACAAGAAAGGAAAAGTGGGAAGAAAAACAACTACATGGACGCTTTATAAGACTCACAAGCGATGAAGCCAATGAAAACAGCTGGGCATGGCTAAGAAAAGGAAACCTGAACAGAGAAACGGAATCTCTGCTGACGGCCGCACAGAACAATGCGATTAGGACAAACTTTATTAAAGCAAAGATAGATAAAACCCAGGAAAACAGCAAATGCAGATTGTGTGGACAAAGAGACGAAACGATAAATCATATAATAAGTGAATGCAGCAAGCTAGTACAAAGGGAATACAAGAACAGACATGACAGCATGGGGAAAGAAGTACACCGGGAAATGTGCAAACAACTGAATTTCGAATATGCAAGAAAACGGTACAAACACAAACCAGAAACTGTACTAGAAAACGAAAAACACAAAATCATATGGGATATGAATGTACAAACAGACAAACCCATAACAGCAAGGAGACCGGATATGATAATAATCAACAAGAAAGAAAAATCCTGCAAAATCGTGGACTTTGCCGTTCCAGCAGACCACAGAGTGAAGATCAAAGAGACGGAAAAGAGAAGCAAATATACTGAACTTGCCAGAGAATTGAAAGGAATATGGAACATGAAGAAAGTCAGTATAACACCAATAATCATAGAAGCACTAGGAACAGTCCCCAAAAACATGGAGAAAAGACTAGGAGAAATAGGAATCAAAGGGATAACTGAGACCATACAAAGGACAGTAATGATCAAAACAGCTACAATCCTGAGAAATGTCCTCGAATGCGGAAACCAACCCACATAAGCAACGAATGGAGAACAAACACATGGAAGCACAAAACAACAGAACCGGGGAAAATACAACCGAACGAGAGAGGCGCAAGCATAGGCTGACGCCACGAAAATTATGGACAGAGGGTCGAGGAGGGAAAGCGCAAAACCAGACCTCCACTGGAAGAGCGCGGACAGCTCTGGGACCTTGGGAAGGCTTGTTGCCACTCGGGCCCCAGAGGGGACCAATGGCCCTTATCAGCGGGAAATCGTTGGTAGGTGGCTGTTGCAATTACCGCAAGGTCATCAGCGGTGATGAACGAAAAGAGGTGGAGCATACTGGAGGCCTGAGGAGACTTGTTGTCACTCAGACTCCAGGGAATACCACAGGTTGTCGGCAGTGGGTGACCACTGACGATGACCAGTGTGATAACTCCTAGTGAGTAAATAATAATAATAATAATAATAATAATAATAATAATAATAATAATAATAATAATAATAATAATAATAATAAAATAAATACAATGTCTATTTTCTTGCGTTTAAGTCGTCGTGATATACTCATACAGATAATAAATGCGGCAGTTTTAAAAATAACTAGCTTAACCCAAATATCTTCTGCACACGCTCGACCCAGTTGCTATGGCAATATGGGAACCTATTTAAACCTATACTCTCTCACGTGGATGAACCACGAAGTAAATCATGGACGCAACGCAAATTACTGCTACTATCGAACTAATTTCTGTTTAATGAGACACATAACTCTCTCTTCTTTTCTCCACGATGAGACTGTATTGTTATCTGAAAATTGCTAACATGTTGTAACTAAAAATTAATTATATATTTGTACGAATTGCTTTGCAACAAAAAATTAATTATATACTTGTACGAATTGCTTTTGTTATTTATTTGATTATTTTATATCTCTCTGCAACTATTATTTCGTTATATGCGATCGATAATTGTGTACGTAATTATACTGAAAACCGATGCATGAGTTACAAACGGACGTGACAAGTAGTGCATGTTTATTAATTTTGAGTTGCAAACGAAGAAATATATGGGACGTTTTGTTACGCCTATTCTAAGAAAGACATTTGGAAGAATACTTTTTATATTCTTTGGAACCAGAAAACTTAATATTATAAAGTTTTTTATTATCTTCTATTATCCATTGTAATTAATATTAAGTTAGCTAACGCACATGTTAATACGAAAAAAGTGATTCTAATAAGTATTTCTTTACGTTTTAATGGAACTAAGTATGATAACTAAGTACTGTATTGGACATTTGTGTTTTTTTTTTAAATTTAGATAAATTTTAGGCAACAACACAAAAATATTACATTCCGAAACTTATTAAAAAAATTTAAAAATACTTAGAAGATAACTATATTAAAACACAGCGATCCACAATAAATAATATTACAAACGAAATTAGTAAAATATTTTAAAATGTTTAATGTAGCTACAATTTATTACGGGACGCTAATTCAGTAATATCATTTATAAAGCTCTTACCTGGAACTAACACAGATTTGTTGTCGACTTTTAACGATCTAACATACAGCGTTCTCGGTTTCTCTTTTTTTGAAATCCTTTTTTCCAGTATTTTATTCATTGTTATTGTCACCTGAAGATGGTCTGACAGAGAATCAGAAGTACTCATGATACACATTGATTTTGAAACTGTTATAGTGCAAGCTGATCTAGCTATTTCAGGAATAAATTGACTTACCCAGACACAATAAATACATTCTTTGAACCACACTTATGCTCACACATTCCTGACATAGCCACCATCACACTTCACACTTAGCCACAACAAAAATCTCACCTTCTTTCCTTTCACCTCTCCCACCATTTTGACCTTATTATCAAATAATCTTCATTTCTACGCATATTTTTCTAAAACTATGATACCACCTACATGCCAAACACACAATGTTTTCCCCTCCCTCCTCTTTCTCTACCCTCTCAAAATCCATGCCACAATTCACCACGACAAAAATCTCAGCCCCCTTTCATCTCTCTCACGTTAGGGAAAGTTCAATTATATTCTCACCCCCCTCACCCCATTTCACTGCTACCTTAATGGTACCCACTCAAAGCTTTCCATATTGATTTCATTCTTCGCCACCACTTACCTCTCATAGCCTGGACTCTCTTCCAGCGCTCACAGTAGCTACGGCTACTACTTTCCTTCATCTCTCCATCATGTCAACCCCAAATTTCGATGTACTTGCATGACATTTTTCTTCAAATTATCATCTTGGAGAATTCTTAAAATAAACACGAAACGTTGATGAATATATAACACATATCTTTTGCTTTTTCCTCTTTAATTTCCCATTACGTCGGATTACTATCATCCTTCATTTTTCAATAAATACAGTTAACATCCTGCCTTCTTCAGGTGTATCTTTTCGAACTCGGGAATATTTCTGTCGAACTCGGTGATCTGGACGGAATTTAGAACGGAACCCTTTATGACTGGAAGAAGTCTTCAGTAATTTGCAATTCTTTGATTCGCCAGCACTGAGAATTGAAATTTCAACCTTCAGATGACTATCACTTAGAACTGAATTTTACTTAGTGCTATATCAACTGCGTCACGGGTTGGAATAATCCAAATTATACAAATTATCAACCCTCATTAAGAAACATGACATTTTACTTGCTTCTTTTAGGTCACGTTTGGCCCAAGGCTGCTCAACGAGCGTCTTTGTCTGTCACGTAGCACACATCCGTCTGACAACGTAAGGATGGTCAAAATTATAGCAGGTCCTTACTTCTCCACAATTTATGAAATGTTGCCAAATTTATACCATGGAAACGTTGATAACTCTATAAATATTTATCTGATCAGATTGAAAATTTGCTTGATCGTTACTGTAATTAAAAAGCATCAGATCATTCATCACATTTGGAAGACTCAGATGTTTAAATTCTGTCAAATTTACGACCTTACCTGAACCTTTCATGATATGTATGACTTCATTAGCTACGATATGGGACAAGTAGCGAGACTGTACGAAGAAGGGAACCGAAGTGATCGCCAAAAGTATGACTTTAACTGTTTCCATGACCTTAACCTTCAACTTTCCCTTTGATATCCCTAAATTAATTGAATTTTACTTAGACCATGACCGCTATTTTGACCGAGTCCCACGAGGATTCGTCAAGCGATATAAATGCTATGCTGTTTACAAACAAACAAATAAATGCGGCAGAAAACATCCTCCTTGGCGGAGGTAATGAAGGTCACATTGAAGTCTGGGGATTGATAAAAAATACCACTTATGTCTAGACATTGATACAAGGCACAGGTAGGCTTTCAGATTGATAAACCGTGCACGAAAGCCTAACATTGATAGAAAAGTACACTGAGTTCTCGATAAAATGCAAACTGAATTCTGCAGATTAATAAAAAAAGGCATATAAATGTATTGATATTGATACATGACACTCTTAGTTGTGAAAATAAATATAAAACAAATGCAAATAACGCATAAGTTTTGGCATTAATAAATAGCATTCTCGGGTCTGTAACTCAACAAAAGCAACACTCGATTCTAAACATTGATAAAAGCACATCCATGTCTGGACATACATACTAGACTTACTCATGTATAGCCATTCATAAAACGCATATTCCACTCTGGACAACGTCTCACACAGATCTGAACATTGTTTAGAGACACACCCAAATCTGTACATTCATACGAGGCAGCCGCAGGTCTTAAATGGATATAGAGTACATTCAAGACCGGTTGTTTATAAAAGGTGTACACTTGGTAGAGAAGCACACTCCGGTTCGCACATGCATTATAGAAACACTACGGCGTTATATGGAGAGAAGGCACACTAAAGTCTTCATGTGGATAAAGATACAAACAGATATTGATATCGGTGAAAGGTAATGCCATGTCAGGACTTTGATAAAAGGCACACCAACGTTTATAGATTGATGAGAAGCACATTTATTCTGCATACAATAATGTGTTAGAATGGTGTAGGAAAAGAAACATTCATTTTTTACTAGATGATATCAGGGGGGGATTCTCCACTAGAAGTTAAAGTTAGGAATTTGAGCTCACGTGTTCAGGAAGTTATTTCATAGACAGGAAGTGTCGAATGAGACGTAGTAGAGGTATTTTTAAAAGCTCTCTTTCCGTTGCCCACCTGGGAGCAGGCGGAAGAAAGCTTGATAATATTTAATACTTATGCAACTTTGCATCTTGCTATATTTGATACTATTGTATTAGTAACATAAAATAAATCTACACAAAAGAACATGAAAGGTGAGAGAAAAAATAATATTGTTTGTAATTTTTAATTACAGTTTAGTCGATAGAAAAGCAGGAAATTTGAGCAAGAGCTTCAATTCAATGTCTTCAACAATCTACTCCTGATTGCATTGCACCGGAGGATTGCTCCTAAAAATACCATACTTACGTATCATGGATTACTGTGTTTGGAACTTGTTATTAGCAGACACTCAAATATGTCGACGCGACATACACTCTATTGATGATTTGAAAACGTGCTTGGCAATGATATGTAACATGTTACTCTTCAATACGCCATGTGAGCTTTGATTTCTTGGTTAAGGCGCTGCTATGAAGTGCACGGACGACATTTTGAGCATCTGTGAGTGGATTATAATATTAGTCTTTGAAAAACTTCATAAAAGTAATTCTTTGTAAAAATAAATTACTGTTTGATAAATTTCCCGTTTTTCTAGCGACCAATGTTTGCTATTAAAGACAACAGCTGCTATAATATAAATACCATCACGACCGCGGCGACTATTGTCACGTAGAAACGCTACTGCAACACCGTATGTTCAAAGTATAGTTTATTTGCACAGTTCCTAAGGGACGACCTTCTCAATACAGTAATGTCTATTCGTATATTCTCTTTGTGCAAGCTTGCAACATTCGCATTTGTGCAAAATAGTCCATCTTTACTGTTTTCATGGGTCTTGTCTGTATTGGTTTTATATAGTTTGTTATGATTATGTTGTTTTGCATAGCTGTCAGTAGCGATTCCGTTTCTGCTTCAGTATCCTTAGTCTAATCATGTCTATCGCCCGTCTTATTATCAGTCTATCATTTTTTTCTCTTTCTATTTAGCCTTTCTATCGGATTTTGCTTCCTGTTCAGATGCGGATTGTATTGTTCACGTTGATGCTGTTGTGGCGCCGCTAATCAGCCGCTTTCTTTTTGAAATTTTTTTCTCCATTTCTTGAATTAAATCGTCAACCGAATCCACAATATTTACAATTTGAAACTATCGTGGCCCAAAAGTGTATTTTGCGCCGACAGAGATATTTCGGGATGGCATTTCATTGTCCTTGCACGGCGCCACAAGATCCTGGAGTACAAGAGTTACATCTTCGGTTAGAGTAGCAATTGACTATTGTCTTGAGCCCACATTGTCTTTAGATCTTAAAAAAAACGTGTAGTCTGCTGCCTGGTCAAATAGAAAATAAACAGTCGCATTAGGCGTTACTCATTAATTCTCTGCAGAGTATTAATTATCTTAACTTCGGGAAAAGGAATCAAAGCAGATGAGAATCGAACAGTTGATAAAAAAGTGGACAAAACATTTTGTTTAAAAATAGTATTTATTTTAATCATCGCATTTCGAAAACCACAAAACTCGAATGGTCAGCGCCGGGCAAAACGCGTCTCATCTGTGTGACGGGTTTTAACAACTGCACTTTCTTTCTAGTAAATAATAAAAAAAGATAACGAAGAGTTCAAAAAAGAGAAAGAACAAAAAACAAATCACTCGTATCAATTAATCCACCAACCCACACCCTCGCAGTCGACAGCTGTCAGGCCGCAGGTGATTTAACCTTTGCATAGTTCGACACATAATAACCCGGGTAATTTACAACAAATCTAACGGCGGAGGTAAGGAGATATTTGATTGACAAATATCGGGTATAATTATGTTTTTGTTTAGAAAACGGTGTTTTCTTCTATTAGCCCCAAACTCAGTCTGAAGTCACGAAAAAAAGGAGCGAACATCCATTGCGTTGTGCCAATATTTACGAGTCTGCTCCTTTTTCCGTTTCTCTTTTTCTCTTGATGTTCAGGGGCATCCTACACGGGTATAATGCATTGAGCATTGTCATTACTTTCCTGGTTCTGTGATCCAGGTCCGGTAGTTCTACTTTTGTCCAGCCTATGAAGGGCCATGATTATCGTACTAAGGATACTGCCTGCGAATGTATTCTTATCATAAATTTTTACTATATAATTTGGTTTCAAGATTGGTTGCTCTTCTCTTTAAGCATCTTTTTTATCACAGTTTATTTGAATGCGCAGATAATTATACGTATCACATAACCTTTCGATTGGGTAGTTCTTTATCGTTAGTTGTTTTGGGTGTTCGGTTTTTAATCTCTTTCGAATTATTATTATTATTATTATTATTATTATTAGTAGTAGTAGTAGTAGTAGTAGTAGTAGTAGTATAGTAGTATTTACTTGGAGTTTTCACACGAATGATTGTCAGTGATTGCTTACTGACAATAATAAGTGGTGTCTCTTGGAACCTGAGTGACTAGCAGTCTCCCCCAGATTTACAGCACTCTCCGCCTATTTTTGTAACCGTTTTAAATCATGCTGCGTTATGACAACAACCATTTCTCTCTGATGTTTCATTGGCAACGACCATGGCTGGTTTTTTGTGCAATCGGATTCTCTAAGGTCCAGGTGCTCTCCGTACCTTTAAAGTGGAGGTTTTGTTGGGACTGTTCCTCTTCGATCTTTCCACCCTTTTTAACTCTTCATTACGATTTTGTGTGATACTAGCCAACCCTTGTGCTATCACTTGTGTGTGTATGTGTGTGTTTCGAGGGGCAGGGGGTGATTAAGCGGAGCATTAAAATAACAACGATAAATGGCGAGACACAGGCGTGCTGTGGAGTGACGTTGGTAAGGAGTTGTACGGACTCTGGTGTATACACTGATGTCAATATCCTGGTGACGCAGGAAAAAATACTGGTACAATGTTACGCCGAAGAATGGCGTGTCCCTGGTAACCACACCTGCTAATGCTATCTACACGTACCATGCTGAGGTTAAAGGAATCTAACTTGTGCAGTCACTTGACAACGAAAATATGAACAGGTCATATGTAGGAGATAATGTCTAAGTGAAACCGCCAGGCTGTTGATGTACCACCAAATTAAAACATAGGCGAATGACTGGCGTGGTCAATCAGCAATCTGTCCTGGTTGATTGAATCCCACGTTACATACGCAATCTCCGTCCTGTTTTGGAGGAGGATCATTCAACCCTTGGTAAAAATGGTGAGTAAAGCAATGCGTCGTCTGGCGCTGAACCATTAATGGGCGACGCCAGCAATTCAGGTGAGAATGGAAGGGCGAATTCGCAAGCAGAAACTTCAGACGATACGGAAGCAGACACTTCATCAGGCGATTCAGAAATGGAAACTTCGTTGGGCGATTCAGAAGCAGTAACTGGGGTGCATTCACCACTTTGAAGAAGCTCACGAATCAAAAGGCCACCACCAACTTGTATCATGTGTTATCAAAGTGATCAACAGGTAGGGTAGCAGCCATTACACGGGCCCACGATGTAAAAGAGTGAAGGTCGTGCCGTGTATCGTTAATCGAAGATTGAACCCACAGCGTTCCGCTTACAAGATAGAGTCTTGTTAGTTCATATGTGCAAATAAGCATTGTTTTGCATGGGGAAATTCTCGTTGAAATGAAACAGTAGAAGCTTTCCTCCCAGGGAGAAACGTAAAGTTGACGTGACGAGTTGAGACCACGTCAAATGTTCAGCGAGAGAAAAAGAGAGAAAAAATTGAACTGGCGTCGTCTATGTTTTTTCTCGATTTACAATATTCGTGTTTTCGAGAATTGTTTGTTACAATTCGAGAGTCAAACATTTTATTTATTTATTTTTATGTGTGTACGCGTTTTCGACTACATTATTTTTATTATCACGATTATTATTATTACGATTCTTATGATCACGTAATACTAAAAGTTCTCACACGAATCAGTTGTGTTCCATGGAGCCTGAGTGAAATCAAGTCTCCTCAGATTTCTAGTACTTTCCGCTTTTTAAAAAAAACCGTTGGAAATCACGCTACGTTTCTTTGAACATCCGTTTTCATATTGATTTCTTTGGGATTTAAGTGGCAACAAGCCCCCACGAGATTCTAGTATTCTCTGTGTCCATACAGTTAAGGTCTAGATGATCTTCTCCTTCCTCGCCCTCCGATCTTCCTTCATCCCACCGAACCATTCTATGTGGCACCGTTTTGTGAGTGTTTGCTTTGAGCGGCAGAGGTTATATAATGTGACTTATCTTATCCACTCTGGTAGTTTTAGTTTCCTTGGTTTCGTGTGATGTTCCTGCTGTGTTTTTTTGTGTTTACTTACTATATTTCTATTACAGCTGATCAGTTAATCTGTGGTTGGTCGACATTATCGAGTTATGGAAGTTAGTTTCGTCACTCGAAGAGTTTTCTTTATATTTCGGTAGTTTTCTTCTGTGTTGTGTTTTGTATAGTGTCAAATTCCCTTTGATTCCAATTCCTCGATACTGTTCCTAGTGCTCTTACTATGACTGTTATTACCGTATCTTTCTTCATGTTCCACATTGCATTTAGTTCTATGACAAACTCCATGTATTTGCTTTGTTTCTCTGTCTTGTATTATTACCACGTCTTGAATTTTAATGTGAATGATTTACCCTCTTTTCTATGTCCGAAAGGATTTTATGTCTTTCATATAATTTGGCCACTTGCTCCAAGCGCGGTTGTGAGAAGCCAGCACACTAGGATAAACGCACTGTGGCCTACAAACGATGCATGAGAAGCCCCATCGGCATTCACTGGCAAGGGCACCTCAGGCGATTTACAATAAACTACCCCCCCCCCCAGACTTGGAATGTGGACATCCTAGGACTGAACAGAACCATACTTCAGCCCAACAGCAACAAATCAACTGTCGGACTGATTTGTATCATAATATTTTTCAGTTTCCAATACTAACTTCGGTTTATGCTTGTATCATCTCCTTGGATGTTCAAAGTGCATTCTTTTATATAGTTCATAGCGGACCACCTTCCCTACTCAGCTATGTGTGTTTTTGTATTCCTTTTTAGTTAGTATGCTACATTCCCTAATCGTGTGGTTCACCGTTTCGTCTCTTTGTTAATAAAGTTTACATTTACTGTTTTGTCTATCTTGGCTTTTATGATGTTCGCTCTGATCGCGTTGTTTTATGAAGATGTTAGTAGGGATTCCGTGTCCCATGTGTGTTCTTTTGATAGCAATGTACACGTGTGTTGGTGCGCTATTTCTTTGTCCAGCCTTAGAAACCGAATATGTATTTGCTTCGCTTTCTATTTTATCGCCTTTTGCTTCCCGGTTCGCTGCTCTTTGTATTGTTAATTTTAGCGGTGTTTTAGACAGCGGTTATCCACTTTTTCGGGATTTCGACTTATGCATGTTATTAGTTTGATAATTACACTGTCTGTGCAATCTTCTATACTTACGAATTCTTTTACCCCTTCTTCTCATTTTACATAAAGTCGAACAGTATCAAATTTCAGGTTCAGTGCATTGCCCATGGTCATACTGCCCTTGTTTTCCGTCTATATCCCGATTATTCATATTATTATTATTCATATTATTCATATTATTATTATTATTATTATTATTATTATTATTATTATTATTATTATTATTATTATTATCATCATCATCATCATCATCATCATCATCATCATCATCATCATCATCATCATCATCATCATCATTATTATTTACTTACTCGGAGTGTTTACTAAAATCATTTTTAGTTATTGCTCGCTGACAATAACCAGATATGTTTACTGGGGTCTGAGTAACAAGTCTACTAAGATTGCTATCACTCTCTGCCGTCTTCGCTAACTGTTTCAAACGTTTTTTTCGGTTATCGTAACAGCCACTTACCATCAATTTATTGGGAGTAACGAGCGTCGGTTTCTAGAATTTCGGTGGCATAAATCCTTCTCCAGGTTTCTATGGTTCCAGTACTCGTGACACACTTCCAGAGATGTCTACTTGGTGCTTTCTCACCTCGATCTTTGCATCCTCAGCACTTGACAGCCATTTTGTGTGATATCAGCCAGGGCTGGTGCCACCACTTCCATGTGTGTGAATGTTTTCTTTTTAGGAGGAGGGGGTTTCTGGGTGTTTTTACACTTTCAGTTCCCTTGGACTCGTGTGACTTTCTTTGTATATATATATTTTCAATATTTATTTCAACTTAATTATGGCTGGTTAGCATACATTGCTGATGCAGTTTGCTTTCCGCATTGGAGGATTTTTCGTCAGTGTTGTATGGTCTCAATCTTCCATTTGGTTCCAATTTCTCTTAGTATTTTTTTCAGTTTTGGGCGTACTGTTCCTAGTGCTCTTAAAATTATTGGTGTTATTGTGATTTTCTTAATGTCCCATATTCCTTTCAGTTCTCTCACAAGTTTCATGTGATTGCTTC
>OY744527.1:59338597-59383597 GCA_963556195.1 Sepiola atlantica
GAGCACTCTCGTAAACCCGGTTTCAACTTCCTTTGGATTTATACCCCCTGGATATTTGTAACAAGTTAATTATATATATATATATATATATATATATATATATATATATATATATATATTTAAATAATATGTGTAGTAATTTAATTGCACAAAGACTATAACAATAAGCCTCTACTTATACTTAGAATCCTTCTAATTACAATTGCTATTTTTCTGTATTAACTTTTACTCATTATGTCCATGAAAATAAATTATGTTATAGGTTTTCATATGTTTTAGAATTACCCCCTCTAACTGAAACGGTCAGCCGTCTTGATTTAAAAGTAAACCCCGAAGCAATAGTGTTTGCTTTTAATCCAAAAGAAAATGTCTTAGACATTCATCCCATTCAAAACTTCACCCATATAATTTACAAAGGGACTAAAGGCTATTGTATGACCTGAAACACTTTCTCATAACCGGCTTTGAAAAAAAGATGAGTTAAGTTTTAGAAACTTACCGAAGACTAATTTAAGAATCCTGATTTTTTTCTGCATTGTAATTTTGTTTTCAAATATAACTGGAATATAAATATATCTGAAACGACCGTTACCCATATCATTTTAATAAAAAGTAATATGATGCTTTGGAACTAAAACTTGAATTTTTCTGAAACAACAGAAATAATTATATATATATATATATATATATATATATATATATATATATATATGTGTGTATGTGTGTGTGTATATACATATATATATATACATATATACACACACATACACACACACATATATATATATATATATACATGTATGTATATATATATATATATATGTATACATTTATTTTCCTTAAGACGAAGATTTCTGTTGTAGCTCAACAGGTAACGACTAGAGCTCATAATTTAACATAATGTAAAAACTTTGTTGTTCAGAGAACAACATTCCATATACCATCAATAACTTTTATTTACATACAATTGTTTCTGTTCAACATATATTTTTTTATTTATATACAAAATAGCATCACTTTTTGATGAGGAGGCTTCCTAAACGTATACAAATTCACCCGTAAGGCTTGAAAATTAAAATGCGTTTAATATTTATTCATCGTTTTATATAATTTTTCAAAATATTTTTTTTTCTTCATAAATTTTGTTATGGGGAAGTACTTGTTTAACCCTATATTTTCATATGAATTCTCATATTATAATAAGTCCATACAACGTGTATTCCTTATATTTTTAAAGTCTTTATATTTTATCGATGAGAATCGATAAAAACACACTTCAAAAGTTAAACGTATGAGTTATAAATATTTCTACCAAGTGTAATTATTTGTATTTAAAATATTTTAAAAAATGTCTATAATATCCTTATTCTTCATTTTTACCCTTTTCTTCATATTTTATGCATTAAATCATCTAATATTTCACTGCTTAGCAGAACTTGTGTACCCTTATGCTCGGGATTACTAGAAACAAAGCGGTTTTAAAAATTGATCTTGTTATCCTAATTCATTCATTGTTTTGTACGTTCCAGACTTTTGGCTTCTCAGGTTTCTTTTGCGAGAAATTTACTTGCGTAGATTACGTAATGATCGTGAAACCGTTTCTTAGCAACCAGGTAATTTGGTTTTCATTGGGTGCCAAAATGTAAACAAATGAGTAAGTATACGCACAGTATGAACCTTTCCATCAACGCGTATTCCTCTTGGTCTATATAATTCTGATTCGCATCAAGGAATAACAATTGAATCATTTCTTTATTTTAATGGAATATAATTGTTGCGGGAGTGAAAGACGAGGTTCAGTTCCGAAGCTGGCCGCTACTGTCGGGCAAAGAGAGAACGTCTGGTGTTCTGCATGAACGGGAGAGGAAAACATTAGAACGCCTGGTCACAAGAAAAAATAGGAGACCATCGAGTTGAGGAAGCAATTCTGTAAATTATCAATTCCTGGTCTAAACAAGTAAATGCGAGATTCTTTTCTTGAATATGTTTCTTGTTTACATAAACAAGGAAGCCGTTACAATATAACTACTACTACTACTACTACTACTACTACTACTACTACTACTACTACGGTGTGGTGTTTTGATGGATTAATTCCTTTAATTCAGTGCATGCGTATTTTATTTTTAACATAGTTCACCCCAAACAAGGCAGGCCGCCACTGTAGCCGTAAGGGGCTACTGAGAAAAACGGGAGGAGGTTTTTTTTTTGGGGGGGGGGGGGTCAACCTAAATTGGGAGCTGCGCAGCGAGATGCCTGTTTATATTTGTTTTAAATGTCTGCATGTCAGTACCGTCGGGGAAACAGGGGGCAGGAAGGGAGTTCCAGAGGCCAACATCACGAGGAAGGAAGCTATTGGAGTAGAAAGCTCTCCAGCATTTGGGGGCTTCCACAGTGAATGGATGAGATTAAGTTGATTGTCGAGTTAATCAAGTGAATTTACGTCGAGGGGGCACTAGAGTAGTCAGTTCATCGGAGCATAATCCATTAAAGTATTTGTAAAGCAAGCACAAGGATGCTACATTGCGGCAATTGGACAGGGAATCGAGCTGGTTGACAGTGAGGGACCTGTTAGGTTGGCGATACTTTTTTGGACATTGTCAAGGAGGGAGAGACTAGTAGATTATGTACCGGTCCAGATGTGGCAACAATACTCCATACATAGGCGGATGGTGGCTTTGTAGAGATACATGTCAGGTGTGAGGAGTTTACTAGCACGGTGGAGGGAGCCAACCTTCTTTGCTGCAGCCTTGGCAATGTCTTCAATGTATTTGTTCCAATTCATGTTACCTGGAGTTTGAATGTTGAACTCTTAGGTAGGGTGTTATTTGCCATGACAATCGGTGGTTGAAGAGGTTTCTTGTAGTTATTGAAGGCAAAGAACTTTGTCTTTGCGGCATTAAAAGTTACCAACCATTTATGACTCTAATCACCTACAGCCTGGATGTCATTTTCTAAGGATTCAGCCATTGCCTCTGATATGATCGCGTTTGTTTTGCCAACATGACGAGAGTAAAGCGTGGTGTCGTCAGCAAATTAGCCAATCTCAGACTCTACGTTATCAGGGAGATCGTTTATGAAGATCAGGAACAATAAAGGTCCAAGGATAGATCCCTGGGGTACACCAGCATTTATGTCATGTTGCTAAGATGAACGCCCATCGAGGACAATCTGGATTTTTCTTTTGGTTAGGAAGAATCTGATTATATTAAGTAATTGCCCAGTAATACCGTATGAGCGTATTTTCAGGAGAAACCCTTTATGCCATACCTTGTCAAAAGGCCTTGGATATATCAAGCGCTACTGCCCTAGCTTCGCCTGCCTTGTCGAGTGTATGATACATGCGTTCAGAGATGACTGTTAGGATGTCTGCAGTAGATCGTGCTTGTCTAAATCCATATTGCTGGCCAGAAAGAAGTTAAGCATTAACTAAGTGCCGGACTATCGCTAGATTGATTAAGGATTAACAGATTTTAGTAAAGATCGGCAGTAGACTGATTGGGCAGTAGTTCTGTGGATCGGTACTATTCCTAGAATTCTTGAGGCTGGTACCACAGAGGCAATTGTCCAGCTATCGGGGAAGCAAGATTCAGCTGGCCATTTATCGTAGAGTTTGGAGAGGACAGGGGCCAGTTCAGCAGAGCATTTCTTTATTATTATTACATGTATAAGATCAGGCCCACAAGCTTTGGAGGTGTCAAGGTTTTTTATGATGTCTCTGACCTAGTATGGGGTGATGGTCAGATTATCAAGTGTGACTTCGGTCCGCAATGGGAATTTGGGGAGGGGTGATTATCTGAGTCCAAAGTGGAGTTAGAGGCGAAACGCTGGGCAAGTAGTTCAGCCTTATAAGTTGTCGTGGAAATGATATCATTGTGGTATGATAGTGGGGGAATCGTTGATTGACCATTGTTCTCTACACTGTTGTAGATTTTCCAGAAATCACGAGTACCTAGTTTCTGTGACTGAATGTGTTTTTTTGTTAACTCAGTATACCTTCTCTTTGCTTCGCCTATCACGGCCGTACAGTTATTTTTTGACTCTATAAATTTCTGTCTATTAGTAGCTGACTTATGGCGGCCGAATTTACGGAATGCTTGCTGCCTCTCAGCAATGGCAGCTGCACATTCCGATGTGAACCATTGGGGAGAGTGGGGCTTGCTAAAGAATTTTCGTATGGGGACATAGGTATTAATGCCTGCTTTGACCCATTCAGTTAACCTATCTGCACACTGGTCAGCAGGGAATGAGAAAGTTTCTCTCCATGGGGAGTCGCCGATGTGATCTCTGATTGACTTAAAATCAGCCTGCTCGTAGTATCTCGTTATTTTAAGCAACGGTTCATCAGCTTTTGGACGACTTTTTAGGGTGATATCAATCATTAGCACAATGTGATCAGCATTCCCGAATGGCCTATGAGTATTCGTTACACAAGCCTCGGACATTGGGGTCAAGAAAAGTTCTAGAAGTGAGGCTTGTTGGTCTACTTGATCGGGGATGCGGGTCGGAAAATCGATAGTCTGAGAGAGGGAGTGAGCCAAGGAGAACTTATACGTAGAGTTGCCGGCTTCGTCAGTAAGCCTGGAGAATCCCAACCAGTCATGGTGGTGTGCATTCAAATCCTCAAATACATGTATCTGGGCATTCGAGTCAATTGAGAGTGCTCTATCTATGCTTTCAGAGACAGAGTTTAGCAGGGTACAGTCCTGAGTCGAAGGGAACTGTATAAGAAATATAAGTAACTGACGCTGTGATGTAAAGTCAATCTAAAGCATATGTAGTCTTGGTCATCCGATTCTAATCTATGATCTCTAGTCAGGGGGAGGGTGTTCCGAACATAAACTCCTAGCCCGTGCATATGTTTGTCAGAGTCTTTACGGTAGCGCTAGGATATCCGGGGAGTTTGTCAGGAGAAAGGTTTCTACGTCGTTGATGTGTGTTCTAAGTCCCCGGATATTTGTGAATGAGAGCCTAAAGGGCAGCGTTACGGTGGTCTTAATTAAAGGGGAGAAGTAGACTTTTCATATAGATAATTTGAATACCACTTATAATAAGTTAAAATAAGAATAGTTACAAATAATAATAAATAAAATAGTAATACTTGGTATTTGTGCAGTTTACGATCCATGCTGAAACCGACGTTTCGTCGGGATCTTCCGGCAGTTTACGTAATCAGGCGGAAAAAGCCGAATGAAAACTTAATGATCTCGAAATCAAATCGAGGAGACGCTGCCAAACAGGAAAATTACGTTTTTGACAAAGAGGCTATCAAACTGGAAAAATTAAACGAAACACCATTTAAATAGGATAAAACAATCATCGTATGGTAATATTAATTAAAACTATTTAGTTTTTTACGAAGAAAATATAATGAAAATACTGTTAGGAATTTTTTTATTTTGATGAAAATGTTGTTTTTGTTAACTGGTACAACTATTGAACCTGGTCGATTAGGTTAAAGTTAGGTTAGGGTTAGTTTAGTTTATGTTAGGTTAAGTTAGTTAAAGTTAAGTTAGGGTTAGGTTCGCAGCTTTTGACTAACTAAGATATGGTTGGGTTTGCGTTAGGTTGTTTCCTGTAGAGTTAGGGTGAAATAGAGCATGTTCTGTAACTTATCTTTTGACCTTTAAACTAATTATAAGTGAAAATAATATGTTAAAATAAAATAAAATAATGCTAAGTTAAAAATATTAAAATAATAATAAGTTAAAATAATTTTCGTCTTGGGTTACTCATCATTTTTTGATAAACTAAAAATAATAAGTTTAAAAATAAGTTAAAATAAAAAATAAAAATTATAATAAGTTAAAATAAGTAATAGTAATAATTAGTTAAAATAATAAATTATAATAATAAGTAAATTAATTATTTTTCTTTTTGTGTCATCCATCAATTGATGGTGAAACTAAAAATAATACAGAAATAAGTTAAAATCATAAATAAAAGTAAGAAGCAGATAAATAAAATAGAAATATTGCCCATAAAACCAATCGAATTCATGCTGAAAGATAACAAAAACAGATTTATAAAACAAAAACGAAATAATTAACAGCATATGTAAGAAAAAATGGAGGAAAGTACTCTGAAAAGTAACGAAGGCAGAGAGAAGCGTTCAGAATCCTTTTAGATGGATGAGTTTATATCGATGGCCTAAGCTTCTCTTGGGGAACAAATAAAGGATTAAATAAAATTGTGATTCTACACATACGCAAAGATTGGAAGAGGACGTAAGAGGCGTAAAAACTTTTCTCTCGACAAAAGAGGCTGTCGGTTCAGAAAGTTAAAATGCCTCGTTTTTGACGATTCTACTTTAAGCAAATGTTAAAGGTTAACTATATTATTACAACTCATATTATTTGGTATTTATTTCTCCATTATATTTGTTCAAATATGCGTGCATATATGCTCGCGTGCTGAAAGAAAGGAAAACGGATTATTAGCCAATAATGGTAATTTGTAAAATTGAGCGTGAAAAAAAATAAATAAATAAATAAAATAAAACGTAAACATTTGGGAACAAAGCGGCGATTTAACATTTGATTTTGAGACAATTTTCCCTGCCTACAAATGTTGGGAGAGTGCAACGTGTACTCAAATCATAAAACAAACAAATGAAGAATGGATCGTGATGCCAGTTCAAAGCCACGAATGGAAATTTAGAAACGATAATTCCATAAAAGATGCAATTATTTCATTTAATCTATCAATTTATTTGTCTTCCTCTCTCTCCCCTCTCTCTTTCTCTCTCTCTCTCTCTCTTTCTCAATATATATATATACATATATATATATATATATATATATTTATTTATTCTGGTACAGAAAAATTAGTACAACATTCGTACCGTCGGTTTCAAGCACGGAAGGTCTTACCCATCCGGCTCTCTTCAGCTTCTGTTGTCATTTATATATATATATATATATATATATATATATATATAGAATAAATATGAAACTAAAAGTAAACTTTTAGTAGGAAGAACCCATAGTGAAATAGTAAAAGCTCAATATACGAGATAGAGCATTTATAAAGATAGATGGACGAAGAGTGAAGCCTTGGCTTAAGGAAAGAATAATAAACATAATTTTATTACGGAATATACCTTGCTTTGAACAATCGAAGTTTGAAATAAATTTGGACATTCGTGCATGTTTATCACTCTTCGTCCATCTATCTATCTCTCTATCTCTCTCTCTCTGTCTGTCTGTCTGTCTGTCTGTCTGTCTCTCTCTCTCTCTCTCTCTCTCTCTCTATATATATATATATATATATATATATATATATATACTAGAAAAATGTGAGTTATCAACACTAGTGAAATTTTTTATTTTACTAAAGAGTAACTAATTATCAAGTCCCAAAGACCACTCGAGGGCAAATGAAATTATTGACAGTGGTTGTAGCTAGACATGTTTTTGTTGTGAATGTTTAATAATATTACTAATTAGGAAGAGTTAGAAACGTGATTGACAGCGTATCAAATAAGAGCGGAGAGATGAAACAACATAAGTGAGAGAGGGTGAAAATGATAGATACAAACGTAATAAATGATTGGTCATTTGATCAGCTAATTGCAAATTATAGCCAATAAGACGAAGTAGAATATGTTTATCGAAACAATTAATTCTTGGATCTATAGAATATTTTAGCATGTATTTTGTGTGAGTAAAATATATTGGAAAAACCTTAAGGTAACAAACGTCGATTAAATTAACTTTAGTATAAAGAGCCACTGCCTTATTCAACTTTTGAAGTGTGGCTCGAACTGCGAATACTTAAGGATGAGATTAAAACTCGCTCGTTTTTCTGATATTTCGAGCTTTAATCCACCACGCCACCAGCACAAGTAAGATATTGAAATCTTACTCTGTTATATTTTGATGTACCGATGCGTATCATCGTCGAACCCATGTTCTTACTTGTCTGCGGATAAAAAAAAACACTCGGACGCCGATGTTAATTTATGAATAAAAGTTTATTTTTAAAAAAGAGACAGTCACAGAAAACATCAGAGCAAGAGTTTACTTGTACACGTGAGAGAGTGAGCGAGAGAAAGAGAGACATAAAGATAGACATATAGCTTGTCTCGCTACGTCTAGGCACATTACTCACCCTATTGATGGACAGCACCCCGGACACGTCGTTCCTGCCCGAATCTCGCCAGCTAAGAGATGGAAAATCTTCAGCCGGAAATCACGTGGTTACGCGACTACCGTCTGGGGTCACCTCTGACTCTAAAAAATATCACTCAAACTTTTCTATTCAAATACAGCTCTCGTTATGTAACAAGTCTTTATATAAAAAAATATCAGTAGCCAACGAGTGCTCAATTCGTTTTTCATGAGTAAGTTTTATTTACTTTATTGCATAATATTCAGAGGATCCTCGGACACTTTCTTGATATTAAATCAATCCATTTCGTTCGATGCTTTGTCAATCTTTTCGACGTTAACAAAAGAAGTGTTTATCGCTACGGACTTGAGCAGTGCTTTGGACGCCTACTTCAAGTTATTTTTTAATCGGGAATTATTCCATGAATGCTTGGTATATATTAGTTTCAAGACCTCTTCTGACAACCGCTAATGATAGCTGACAATGTAAAATCCCTCAGTCCTCAACACGAAGATATGTGGGATTCACGTAGTCATATAAACATAAGTATGTATTTATATATATATATATATATATATATATATATATATATATATATATATACTTAAAGAAAGAGGCAAAATGCCTTAAAAACCATGTGTTAGATGCAGATATATTTATCAAAATCAAAATTATTTTTTTTTTCATCTTGACTTTTCTTCTAATAATTTCACTCGGTATAACGAGCTTCATCAGAGATTTAAACAAATAAAAAGGTATTAACCATATTTTTTTTTGAGAATCCTTCCTGGTCTTGTTGAAGTTGCGTCCGATGTTGTGTGGACTTAATGGTGTCTCTGTTAAATTGGAACTTAAGTCGCGCATGGTCGCTGGTAGGTATACATTTAGGAAAGTACATTTTTAAGCATCTTTAAAATTTAAAACTTAAAAGAAAGAGGCAAAATGCAATCAAAAAACACGTGTGAGATGCAGATATCTTTATTAAAATCAGAATAATTTTTTTTCATCTTGACTTTTTTTCGCTCGGTATAACGAGCTTCATCAGAGATCTAAACAAATAAAAGGTATTCACCTTATTTTTTTCTTTCGTAAGAATCCTTCCTGGTCTTGTTGAAGTGGCGTCCGATGTTGTATGGATTTAACGGTGTAATGTCTCTCTTAAATCGCGCATAGTCGCTGGTAGGTAACATTTGGGAAAGTTCATTTTTTTAGCATCTTTAAAATTTAAACTTACAGAAAGAGGCAAAATTAATAAAAAAGATCTGCATCTAACACGTGTTTTTTTTGTACGCCACTTCAACAAGACCAGGAAGGATTCTTACGAAAAAAAACATGTTAATACCTTTTATTTGTTTAAATCTATGTTGAAGCTTGTTGTACCTAGCATAATTATTAGAAAAAAGGTCAAGATGAAAGAAATTGATTTTAATAAAAAATATTTGCATCTAACACATGGTTTTCTGAAGTTATTTTGCCTCTTTCTTAAAGTTTTAAATTCAAAAGAGACATTACACCGTTAAGTCCACACAACATCGGACGCCACTTCAACAAGACCCGGAAGGACTCTTACGAAGAACATAAGGTTAATACCGAACGAAATTATTAGAAAAAAAGTCAAGATGAAAAAAAATATTATTTGGATTTTAATAAAGATATTTGCATTTTGCCTTTTTTTTAGTTTTAAATCGTAAATGATTTGTAAAATAAGATGAAGAAGGTACACTGAAAATGAGTTACTTTACTCAAAACGTAATTATAAGGGATTTTTTCAATGATTTATCAATAAGCAAATTATAGATTAATTTTGTAAATATTATTTAACAAAATTAATAAGCATAAAATAACTGAACTAAAATAAGAATATGTAGTGGGGAGACTGGAGAAAACCAACGAAAAGAGTGGGGAAAAATAGGCTAGCCATGATGAAATATAGCTATGTCAGACATATTATTATTTTGGTCTAAATATCTGACTGACATAATTCTGTTAGTGTGTGTATAAATATATCTAATATATATATATATATATATATATATATATATTAAACAAGTTCAAATGTATTTAAAAAACGAATGTATAAACAATATTGTCTGAAAAGTGCGCAATACTAGGTAGAGCTTTATAAATATTTATTATATAAATATTTAATTTTCCTTACGCGACTGCAGTTACGTTCCAACGATTAAAGATTCTCTTGAGCTAAAAAATAATCAAGAAAAATAAATTCCGACAATGGGTAGATAAGAAAAACAATCCGGGAATAAGAAAAGTCGGAATCCTTGAACAAGAGTGTAAACTTAGAAAAATTGAAGATCCGAAAATAGCAGAATCAAAAACATATTCATCGTTGACTCTAAAACATGATGTAGGTATGATCGTGAAAAATGTTCAAAGGATAAACATCCAGGATGCAATTAATAAATCAATCCAAGAGAAAAAGTTAAAGGACCCCAACATCGGGCATTAATACTTCTATTCCGATATCATATTTAGTCTTTATAAAGATAAAAAATTTAAAAATACGTAATGTTGCAATTTGAAATTTTTCAGTCTATTTTAGAACACAATCAGATTTAAAAAAAAATAATTATGCCCATATGTGATTCGAACTAATAATCGCTGCGTCTATGTACGATGTGCTCACGGATTGAGCCATTGCTTTAATTTTCCCTTCCTCTTTGTCTCTCTCTCTCTCTCTCACACCTACAGTCGAATGTCGCGTAAAACCACAATAAGCGGTATTCTTTTTCTCTTCCTTTTCACTTTACTTTTCACCTGTCAACCAAAGGCAACAAAAGAAATGAGTAATCAGTAATACAGTTGTTAGGCAATCCGTGTCTGGTTATCGCTTAGGCCGCTGAATTTATTAATAATTGCCTTTGAAGCTGCAATCGAATATCATCAGGGACACACATGTAACATCATATAGGTGCAGTCTCTTTGCTAAGGGATCATGTATATAGTGACTTAAATGAGTTATGTGAATAATGGATTTACAAACACGACAGTTGATTTCAAGAGAAAATGTCTCACGTGTTTTTTGTAAAGAAATTTCGTACTATATAAACGGATGATAATATCTATGGAAATGATCATTAACTAATCCACACACAGAAAAAAAAATAGACACGGATAGGATTCGAACGCGTTCCTTAGAATGTGAAACGCGTTAAACCTGTGTAATATTAAACACGTGACTCCTGGAAACCATTTCAGTTCGCTGTGCCTTTTGTTTGTTATACGTCCTTATGTTGTAATGGTTATGGTGATTTTGATGACGTCAATAATGAATGTCGAATTCGACAATATATTTTTTAGAGTTAGCATTGCTTTTGAAACGACCCGTGTTTTGTGTAGTAAAATTCCTTATTATCGAAACGGAAATTCCTTATTTGCTTAATTAATTTAATCCACCCAAATTATTTGCAGTCGAAAAGTGAGTAATCAGTAAAGAATTCAAAGGAAACGAAATCATTTACTGAAGACTAATTTTTGAGAATTAACCTCTTAAGTGCCTTAGAATAATTGGTTTAATTGGAGATTTTTATAAGATAAATATATATATATATATATATATATACTTATTGTAAACCCAGTTTTATTACGAACAGTATGATTGTAAACAATAAACTAATTATATATATATACATATATAGTAGTAGTAGTAGTAGTAGTAGTACGAAAATATATCTATGGTAATTAAGAGACACAGAGGCGTCCATATTTCTTTCCCGCAGGGAATTATCAGGGTAAGTGCCAGTGTATCAAGTACTTAGTCGGATGATTCCCTGCGGGGGATGAAACATGGACGTCCCTGTGTAGCTTAATTGTCATATATATATATATATATATATATATATATATATATATATGTGTGTGTGTGTGTGTGTGTGTTTATACTACTACTTCTAAGCTTTACTCAGGTATTAAGAATTTTTTAAGTAAATACTGAAAATCTATACACAATATACTGTATCACCTTATAAGAGTAAATGTGTATATACATGTAATATTACTACTACTACTAATATATATATATATATATATATATATATATATATATATATATTTAAAAATACTTATTTTATTTAGGACTTAACAGAACCATACCTCAGTCCGACAGAAACAAGGTTACTCTTGGAGTGATTGTCGAGGACGTATGCTCGACAGGTATGGACAACACCTGCAGATATGTATGTATAGATCAAAATAGTAACTTAAGCTTAATCCCATCGTAGTTTATTTTTTAGATGCGTCCAAGCATCCCTATAAGAGGCTTTGTCCGTCTGTTAAAGGTCAGTCTGTCACGTTCACGTTTTAAACAGCATTTTTAGATATGTGTGAGGCTATGTTGATTGTTTTGTATGTTACGTTTCAGTTAAGAAAAGCATTTCTGTCTGTCTGTCGCACTATAGCTCTACTATCATTTTCATCGGTTTTCCCACGCTTCACTTTTAAAAAGCTTTTTCGTCGGTATCTAACGCTTACGTTAGACGTAAACAAAATAGGGACAAAAACGAACACTCATCAGCTTCAAAGCGTATTAGATGTTTCGCGTGTAGGACCACGATTTTACAGAGAGATAAACACTCATCTTTATAATGGCAGATTGTATAGTTGAAACTAATTTTCATGCATGGACAACTGACTTGTAAAAAGATGGATTAAAAGTAGAGTTCCCTTTTTTCTAAAAGAAAGCGTTGGTGTTGAAAATTAGTCAGTGTTTGATTATGATGTTGTTTGAATAGGAGCTCCTTCTAAAGTTGTGACTGGCATCGTAATCTCATTACAACTCCGGGAAATTTACGTTCATGTTGTTTTCTTGACATCATTTTATTGACGCCCCACTTCAGTTAACATAGCATTTATGTCGGTCTGTCGCACTCTAGCTTTAACATTTTCATCGGTCTGTCATGCATCACTTTTCAAAAGACTTTGCAATAAACAAATCATAGCAACGAGAAAAAAACCCGAACACTTACAAGTTTAAAAATGTATTAGATGTTTCGCATGTAGGCCAAACAGTTTTCCAAAGACAAAAAGAACCCGTGTTCATAATGGCAGATTTTTCATAGCTACAGTTAATTTGCAGGCGTGAGCAACTAATCTGCATGTGTAGAGACTGGCTGACTTTTGAAAAATACGGATTAAAAGTGAATTGGATTTGAGAAGAAGGTTTACATACCTGATGCCTAACATTGACTTTTTTACATATCTAATGCCTAGCATTGTCTGATTTATATAGGCGATTCTTAACATAGACCCACTTTATATGATGCTGTACATTAATAGATTAACATACCTGATGCCTAACATTGACCTCTTTACATATCTAATGCCTAGCAATGTCTGATTTATATAGGCGATTCTTTACATAGAATCACTTTATATGATGCTGTACATTAAAATATTAACATACCTGATGCCTAACATTGACCTTTTCACATATCTAATGCCTAGCAATGTCTGATTTATATAGGCGATTCTTAACATAGACTCAATTTATATGATGCCTAACATTAATAATTTTACATACCTGATGCCTAACATTGACCTTTTTACATATCTAATGCTTAGCAATGTCTGATTTATATAGGCGATTCTTAACATAGACTCACTTTATATGATGCTGTACATCAATAGATTTACATACCTGATGCCTAACATTGACCTTTTTACATATCTAATTCCTAGCAATGTCTGATTTATATCGGTGATTCTTAACATAGACTCACTTTATATGATGCTGTACATCAATAGATTTACATACCTGATGCCTAACATTGACCTTTTTACATATCTAATGCCTAGCATTGTCTGATTTATATAGGCGATTCTTAACATAGACTCACTTTATATTATGCTGTACATCAATAGATTTACATACCTGATGCCTAACACTGACCTCTTTACATATCTAATTCCTAGCAATGTCTGATTTATATCGGTGATTCGTAACATAGACTCACTTTATATGATGCTGTACATCAATAGATTTACATACCTGATGTTTAACATTGACCTTTTTACATATCTTATGCTTAGCAATGTCTGATTTATATAGGCGATTCTTAACATAGACCCACTTTATATGATGCTGTACATTAAAAGATTAACATACCTGATGCCTAACACTGACCTCTTTACATATCTAATTTCTAGCAATGTCTGATTTATATAGGCTATTATTAACATAGACTCACTTTATATGATGCTGTACATTAATAGATTAACATACCTGATGCCTAACATTGACCTCTTTACATATCTAATTCCTAGCAATGTCTGATTTATATCGGTGATTCTTAACATAGACTCACTTTATATGATGCTGTACATTAATAGATTTACATACCTGATGTTTAACATTGACCTCTTTACATATCTAATGCCTAGCAATGTCTGATTTATATAGGCGATTCTTAACATAGACTCACTTTATATGATGTTGTACATTAATAGATTTACATACCTGATGCCTAACATTGACCTTTTTACATATCTAATGCCTAGCAATGTCTGATTTATTTGTTTATTATGGTGTTGTTTAAAGGGGAGTTCCTTCCAAAGTTTAAGCCGTCATTTTACCCTCTTTACGGCTACAAGGGATTTACATACATGTTTTCACATGTTTTCTTCTTTCAAACAGTTTCGTTTGTTTTCAAATCTGAGGTTTTAAACAGAGTTTCGATTTGCCCTTAATTTTGTCGGTCGCTCTCACACGCTTTAATTTCAAATACAATATTCATCACTAAACGCGTAGATTTGATAGACGCATCTCTAGAATAGATTCGTTTGTTTGTACCGCTATGCGATGCTTCTCGGCTGCGTTAGAAACGTATTTAACGGATGGATGTGCATTAGGGGACACACAACCCGTTCTCTGCCCGATAAGCCGTTTATCTAAGAGTTTGTGCCCCTTTTAGATGCGAAATTCCCAAGGGTAGATGAAAGGTTTTTTGTTTGTTTGTTTAAAGGGTCACACGCTGTGAAAAGGGGATAACAATGCGAATATTCACGCTGTTTCAATCCTTTGTTATTTTTAGTTCGGAGCCATCTTCCCTCCCCATCATTTAGATATTGCACGTCTATTCTTTCTACTCCTTAACCTTTTCTTGATTAGCTCATATCATCTTCTTGGGACGATGCATCTACATCTATATCTATTATTTGTACTCACTAGGAGTTCTCACACAAGTCATCGTCAGTGATTGCTCACTAATAATAACCGGTGGTGTTCATGAGCGTCTGAGTGACAACAAGCATCTCCATATTTCCAGTAATCTTCACCTCTTTTCGATAACCATTGCAAATAGCTTTGCGTATCACAACAGTCGCTTACCATTGATTAATCGCTGGTTTACCACCATATGTCTCATTTGTGACTTGGGTGTCAATAAGCCTCCCCAAGGTCCCAGTACACTCCGAACTATCCCAGTAAAGGTCTGATTAGTTCTCTCCCTCCTCGATCTTTCCATTCTCCTTGACCCTTCACGAGTATTTTATGTAGTAACAGCTGAGACTGGTACCATTCATTTTTTGGAAAGGGGTTGGGCTAGTTTATAAAATTTCGTTGCAGTTTATGAAATTTCTTGCTGTTTCTGTTCTTTGGGTGTATGTGGTTATTCTTTCTGTGGTTTTCTTCCTATTGTAACTTCCATGTGACTGGTTACCGTTCGTAGTGGGTTGGTTTCCGCATTCGAGGATTTTCTTTAAGATTGCAGCTGTTTTGATCATTGCCGTCCTTTGTATGGTCTTAGTGATCCCTTTAGTTCCAATTAATCCCAGTCTGTTATCCAGACTTTTTGGGATGGTTCCTAGTGCTCCTACGATTATTGGAATTATATTGACTTTCTTCATGCTCCATCTTCCTTTCAGTTCTCTGGCAAGTTCCGTGTATTTACTTCGTTTTTCCGTCTCCTTGATATTCACTTTGTGGCATGCTGGAACGGCGAAGTCTACGATTTTGCAAGATTTTCCCTTCTTGTTGACAATTATGACATCCGATCTCCTTGCTTTTATAAGTTTATCTGTTTGCACCTCACTGCCCCAGATGATTTTGTGTTTTTCGTTTTTCGATTTTCGTTTTGTCTCTGGTTTATGTTTGTACTATTTGTTTGCGTGTTTGAAATTCAATCGTTTGAAAAGTTCCGAGTGTATTGCTGTCCCCACGCAGTTGTGTCTGTTCTTGTATTCTCTTTTGGCTAGTTTGCTGTATACATGATTTACTGTTTTGTCTCTTTGTCCATACAGTCTGCATTTACTGGTTTCCTCGGTTTTATTTATTTCAGCTTAAATGTAGTTTATCTTAATCGCATGGTTCTGTGTAGCCATCAGTAAAGATTCCGTTTCTCTGTTCAAGTGTCCTTTTCTTAGCCATGCCCAGTTATTTTCGTTGGTTTCTTCTCTGGTCAGTCTTATGAAGCGTCCATGTAGTTGTTTTTCTTCCCACTTTTGCTTTTTTGTCGTTTTTTTTTCTGGTTTCGGTGCTTCCCCGAATATCTCGTTGGAACGGTGTCTCTTGCTAGCCTTTCCGTGTTCTGAGTTATGTATTTCTCCATCTCTTTTTTTAGTCTTTCACACAATCTTGTATACTTACCAGTCATTTTCCCCCTTCGTTTCTTTTCATGTAGAGTCTGTCCGTATTTTTTTGGGTGTTGTGCGTTGTACATGATCATTAATTTTCTAATCTTCTGATCAAGGTTCCTGAGTTCTTCTTTAGTCCACCGTATGAATGGTCCAGAGTATCTTATTTGTGATACTGCCCAGGTGTTCATTCGTTTTACTAGATTCCTGCTATATAATTTCGTTTCTAGGAGTTTTCTTGTTCTTCGTAAATATTTTTACTAATCTTCTTTTTCATTTCTGTAGATTTGATAGTGTCTACTTCCAGAACTCACAAATATTTGTAGCTTTCCTGTTCGCCAAGCGTCTTCACGTCCTCTTGGTTGAGAAGTCCATGCTCTCTGTCGTCTCCAGTTTTCCTCTTTTCATCTCTAGCAGTGCACACTTTTCCATTCCGAATTCCATCTGGCTGATAATTCTAGTCGTATTTATCAGCTTTAAAGTTTTTGCAGTTTGCAAATAGTTTCAGGTCGTCCATGTACACTAAGTGGTTTATTCGTTGTTCTGTGTCTGTAAACTTGTATCAGGCATCACATTTTCTGAGTAAGTAGTTGAGTAGCATCATGGCTATTATTAACAGTAGTGATGATAGTGAGTTTCTTTGGAAAATGCCTCTCTGTATTTTTATTTCGGTCAGGTGTTGTCCACCAACTGCCAGTTCTAGTGTCCAAGTTTCCAATATTATTATTATTATTATTATTATTATTATTATTATTATTATTATTATTATTATTATTATTATTATTATTATTATTATTATTATTATTATTATTATTATTATTATTATTATTATTATTATTATTATCATCATCTTTGTCGGTTTATTTTCATTTTACTCCCTTGGTATCTTATTTAAGTTTGGCTACGCATAAAATTCAATACATTGATGCAATCTTAATATTGTAACGAAAATTACATTTTTAGAGCACAATAACACAATAAAATCACACTATTGGGTGCATATGCAATCGTTGATGATGTCCCTATGCTTCTTAATGACCTCTTCAGTAAACTAACTAATTTTTGATTTCTTGAAGTAAATCTTATTCGACTCAAATGATTTTTAAGAGTTATAGATGCATAGTAATTTGTTGGCATGAAATTTGGAAAATATGTTTAATGATACATACCATTCTTAGCCATATTGTTCTAAGTGATTCTTGGTATTTTGTGCAGTATAAGATCTCGCGCTAGAATGATAAATAGTGACGATAGTCACTATTTATCATGCTAGAAATATGAGTATTAAATGATACATCTCCCACCATATTCCCCGGACATAGCATCAACAGATTACTATAGATTTATACGTTTGCAAACAAATTTGAGTCGCTTAATAATTACTTGAACAAAAAAAGTCGAAAATTAGCTTGTTTACTTTTTAGTTCAAAACCAACCAAATAAAATAAACGTGACATTAAAAAAACCCTTGGTCTTCTGGCTCGGATCACGGTGTAGTACTTATTCTGTCCGTACTCAGGCGAAGAGATATCCTCCTTAATTGAGGCAATTTAAATTGTTGTCCCATCTACATTTTGGGAGCTGGATATCTCCACATAGAAAATCGACCTCGTGTCTAACTTTTCCCTCGTAGTACAAAAAGGTAGCTATATTAATGATTAGAAATATTACATACTCTGTTTTTATTGTTTCATTGTGTCTGAACATTCGTTTCAAACTGATATTTAAATCTTAATTATTATTTTCTCTTAAAAATCAATATAATATTATTTTTTAGGGTTGTAGAGATTATGTGTTGACCGCATCTAAATCCTTTTCTATACTCTGTCGATATCAAGTGTTAACTGGCTGACGGAACGAGAGCAATCTACATCGTGGATTAAATAAAGCGTTTAGTTTGAAATTCAGTATAGATTCCCGAGTTTGATAAGATTCACCTGAAAATGGTTGGAGTGTACATCGGCCGAAACGTTGTGAGAATCATATCCAACATGAAAATAGTAATCTCAATAATCCAAATAATCCAAATATTTCTTTTTTCATTTAATATTGTTCTTGATTTTATTTCTCATAAAATTCTCTTAGAGCATTAAACATTATGATTCTTGCCCGAATTGACACAACCCCGCCCAAATCGCACCCCCTCGCCCAAATCCCGAAGGAATTTAAATGAATTTTAGACTTCCCTAAATTTGGGACCATGCCGAATTATAATGAAAACTGGCGATTTCTTTTAAATTAAAACAAACAAAAATTAAAGATAAACTAACATGGATTTGTTTAGTGACCCACGTGAGCCGGAGCCCGCCTCAAATATCGACGAGACTGAACTGGATACAGTTTCCGTGCATCGAACTAAAAAGACAGACGGCTGAAGATCCAACGAGCGCGTCACTCGATATGACTTCATTCAACATCTGTTAAAATTAGATTCATATTCGTTGCTCTGACGCGGAGAAGAACGGTAATGGATATTTACAACGACAACAAAAATACGTTTCATTCATGATTTATTCGGAAACAACCGGAGAACACAAATAATTGTCCACGGATCAAATGACAATTATCTCAAGTGTTATCGTAACTCACCACACGCGCGCACACGCACACCTTCACACAGATACATACATAGACGAAACGCATAAATATGTATGATGCGCCCATTCGATCTGTGCGTTTAGCGCTGAACATTTTTATTTTAATCTTAAGCGTGACAGATCGACGTGCGGATTGAACCGTTAACGGACGGACAGTTTCTCTTGTAGAGTAACGAAAATGTGTTGAGGGTTAGGAAAGCTATTTTAAACTGAAGATCGCGAGGCCAGAACACAAAGCTATTTCAGATATAAGCGTGACAAATCGACAGACGGACAGTCGAACGGACAAAGCCTCTTCTTGCGATGCGTGGACGCATTTAACAAACTATTTGCGTTCACCTTCCCTCATTTATGCCAAACAATCTGCACGTTTAGTGATGAAAATTTTATATCTAACTTAAGACTAGTTTTATTTCAAACTTTAGTGGCATACATGCTTAATTACAGGGTTTTATAATGACCTTATCCTCATTGTACGCCATAATGGCGTTGACACACCGGTTCTCGTTCGATCAGCGAAGTTAAGCCAGTACCAGATGGGTGACCATTTGGGAATGCTAGGCGCCGTATGTCATCTTTCCATGACCGGGATATACATGCGGATGGGGACCGCTTGTTAATTTGATATTCCCTGTAAACCTCCTGCTTCGGAGGAAGCCGGCATAGACCGCCAAAGGCTATGCCACACCAGGTATTACCGTTTTTAACACATTTTATAACCTCATTCAAATCATTCGAATCAGGGCTAACGCATTTTTAGTGTCGGAGTTAATGCCGAATTCGGAATTCCTAACAAGGACCCATTACGATAATCTGGATAAGTAGGATAGGATTCCTTTCAAATCAGAAGTTTCTATGTTTGATCTCCTAAGTAGCTAGCGGACACAAACAATCATGCATACGTATTTCACTCATATAAGTAATACACGAGCCATATGCCACCCCCCACACACACACATATATATATATATATATACACCCTCCGAAGCTTTACGTTCTCTTTGAGAAAGGGGTTAGTTTATTGCAAATCGCATGAGGCGCCCCCGCCCGGGAATGCGAAGGGAGCTGCACAGGTATTTTTGTAGGCTAGCGTGCACTTCACCTAGTGCGTTGGCTTTTAAAAAACTTCTAGCTGACTGTATATCTAACCATTCTGAAGAGGAGGTACATAAATATATACATGTTATTATTATTATGATTATTATTATTATTGTTATTATTATTATTATGATTATTATTATTATTATTTGTACTCACTAGGAGTCCTCACACAGATCATCCTCAGTGATTGCTCATCGACAACAACCAGTAGTATTTCCTGGAGTCTGAGGACAACAAGCCTCCCCAGATTTCCAATATTATTCACCTCTTTTCGATACGATACGGTATCGCAACAGCCTCTTACCATTGATTTCTCGCTGGTAAGGACAATTGGTCTTCTCTGGTCTTTCTCAAGTTCCCAGCATTCTCTGCACTTTTCCAGTGGAAGTCTGGTTTGTGCTGTCCCTCCGCGGTCTTCTCATCCTCCTCGACCCTCTACAAATATTTTGTCCGGTGTCAGCGTAGGCCGACACCATTTAAAAAAAAATATATATATTTTTCTTTAGTTTTTAATTTAAAAATTTTTTTAAATTAAAATTTTTAAAAAAATTGGGTAGGGGTGGGGGTTGGGAGAGACGGGGGAACTAATGGTGTTTATTGTAATTTCTGTTCCTTGGTTCCTTTTTGGTGTGATGAATGCTAAGGCCAATGTAATTTTTTGAAGGGAGACTATGAAGTGATATTTCTTGCAGTTTCTGTTCCCTGGTTCGTGTGGTGTTCTTCGTGTGGTTTTGTTTTCTTCCTGTCGTAAATTCCTTGTGACTGGTTACCCTTTGTAGCTTATGCGGATTGGTTTCCGCATTCAAGGATTATTCTAAGGATTGCAGCTGTTTTGATCATTCCCGTCCTTTGTATGGTTTCAATGGTCCCGTTGATTCCAATTCATCCCAGTCTTTTCTCCAGTATGTTTGGGATTGTTCATAGTGCTCCTACGATTACTGGTATTATAAAAACTTTCTTCATGCTCCATATTCCTCTCTGACTAGTTCAATGTATTTACTTCGTTTTCCCGTGGTCTGTGATCTCAGCCTGTGGTCTGCTGGAACGGCGAAGTCTACGATTTTACAAGATTTTTTCTTCTTGTCGATTATAATAACATCAGGTCTCCTTGCTTGTATGAGTTTATCTGTTTGTATATCCATATCCTAGAGGATTTTATGTTTTTCGTTTACCAGTACTGTTTCTAGTTTATGTTTGTACCATTTGTCTGTGTATTCGAAATTCAATTGTTCGCACAGTTCCCAGTGTATTACGTTCCCAACACAATCATGTCTGTTCTTGTATTCTTTTTGGGCAAGTTTGCTACATTCACTTATATATTTTTGTGTTTCGTCTCTTTGTCCACATAGTCTGCATTTACTGTTTTCCTGGGTTTTATTTATTTTAGCTTAAATGTAGTTTGTTCTAATCGCATTGTTCTGTGCAGCCATCAGTAAAGATTCAGTTTCTCTGTTCAAGTGTTCTTTTTTAGCCATGTCTAGCTATTTTCGTTGGTGTCTTCCTTGGTCAGTCTTTTGAAGCGTCCATGTAGTTGCTTTTCTTCCCACTTTTCTTTTCTTGGCTGTTTTTCCCAGTTTCAATGCTTTCTTGCGTTGTTCATTGGGACGGTGTCTCTTGCTGCACTGATCAGCCTTTCTGTGTCGTGGTTTATGCATTTTTGCAGCTCTTTTTTTAGTTTTTCACACAGTCTTCTATACTTACCAGTCCTCTTCCCCCTTCGTTTCTCTTCACGTAGAGTCTGTCTGTATCGTCTTTTGGATGTAGTGCGTGTTGCATAGTCATTGATGTTCTAGTCTATTGGTCAATGTGCTTGAGTTCTTATTTAGTCCAGCTTATGAATGGTCCAGAAAATGTTATTAGTGATACTGCGCAGGTATTCATTTCATTGATTATATAATTTTGTTTCTAAGAGCTTTCTTGTTATTTTCATGTATTCTTTTCCAATCTTTTCCTCATCTGCTCATGCCCTCAGTCGTATCCAGCTTTTTTTTTTAATCTCTAGCAATGCACACTTTTGTATTCCGAATTCTATTTGAATGTCCTGACTGAACATTCTGATCGTATTAATCAGCTTTTCCAGTTCCTTTCTGCTTTTTGCAAATAGTTTCAGGTCGTCCATGTACATGAGATGTTTTTTTCTTTGTTCTCTGCCTGTGAACTTGTATCCGGCATCACATTTCCAGAATATGTAGTTGAGTGGCATTATTGCTATGATAAACAGTAGTGGTGATAGGGAGTCTCCTTCGAAAATGCCTCTCTGTATTTTATCTCTGTCAAGTGTTGTCCTCCAGCTGTCAGTTCTAATCTCCATGTTTCCATTGCTTTCTTGATAAGATTAACAAACCATGTCGGGTATCTTGTACATTTTTAAGCATTCAATTATCCATGCTTGATAGATTCTGTCGTAGGTTTTCTTGTAGTCAATCCATGCCATAGATGTGTTCTTTGTCTTGCTTTTAACTTCTTTCAGGATATTTTGATCTATGTATAATAGATCATGCGTCCCTCTTTTCACTTTCTGACTTTTGTTTGGTAAATTTGCTCCCTCAGTTGTGCCGTAAGGATTTTCCACATCGTCGGTAACAGGTCATTGGTCTGTAATTGCTTGGGGTCGTTGCCTATTTGGCGTCTTTTTGTATGAGCGTTGTCCTTCCGTTGGTCATCCACTCTGGTACGTCTGTTTTATGTATACATCATCTCAGTTTCTGTGCTAGCCTTTCATGTAGGGTCGTTAATTTTTTGAACCAGCACGCATGTATTCCATCGTGACCTGGTACTTTCCAGTTTGCCATTTTCTTTAGTGTTGTCTTAATAGTTTCTTCATTAATTTATGTTTCCGTTTTTTCTTCAATTTCTAGAAGTTTATCTTTCATGTCTTTCAGCCATTTAGCATTTTTGTTGTGATCTTCAGTCTTTTCCCTTATCTTGCCCCAGAAATGTTTTGTTTGTGTCGGGTCTGGTTGTTCTGTTGTTGTTCTTTCTCAGTTTACGTTTTTGTAAAACTAGCTTTTATTGTTTTCAAAGGTCCTGTTCTGTTTGTACTGTTCCGATTTTTACTTTATCGTCTCAATCTTCCTTCTTTTGCTGTTATCTTTTGTTTTAGTTCTTAATGTTTCTTATTTAGTCTTTTCTTTGTGATTCGGATTTCTGCTCTTCCATCGTTTACTGTTCTCTTTCATCCTATTTACGGTTTTAGCTTCGTTTTGAAGTTTGGTGATCTGGGTTTTCGTCTATCCATTCTTTTGGCCAGTCTTCTTTTCCCTTTTTTGTTTCATATTTATTGATTTTGCCCCCGCATATATCAAGTTGTGATAGTGTTTGTTGGGATGTACGTGTGTACTTTGTTTACTTTCTCTGTTTCAACGTTTAACTTCTTCCAATCTTCGTTCCTTAGGGATTGGAGTTTTGTTTGGTTCTCGAGCATTAATCGTTTAATTTTCCCTACTCCTCTTGCTTCTTCCTCAGATAGTTCTATAGTTTTGTCGTCTTCGCCCTCTTCAGTTTCTGTGTTTATGTTTTTCCCGTTTTTATCCTGGGAGTTTTCGTCAAGTGGTGTGTCTTGATCTGTCACACCATTTAATTTTGTTTAATTTCCGTTAATTCCATCTCCGAGAACCGCCCTCTTTTGAATATCTGTCTTGCTTTATCTGCTATCCTTTGTGCCATTGTATAGATCTTTCATTCGTTTCCGGTATCCTCTTTCTGTGGGTATTATTATTATTATTATTATTATTATTATTATTATTATTGTTATTATTGTTATTATTGTTATTATTATTAGCTTCTTAAGGGGGAAAGCATTCTGACGAGAAAGATAATGTTTATGTCTAGCAATAATGCAAAGTTCTTGCTCTTGAGATTTTAACACCCTTCAAAGCTTACTATATAACAATGATAAATACGGTATGTTTTTCTCTCATTGGTGGGCGCATCGCCTAAGACGTTAGATTTAGGCAATCATTAGTGAATAAGGTCTTGGGTTCGAGTTATGCGACCGGCACCTCAGCTTTATATAATTACACTGATGTGCCTTACATGTGCTGTTGTAGCAATGTTGGTTCTTGCTGTGACTATTTACAGAAGGCGAGTGGAGCGTGATTGGATCTCAACCGCGCGCCTACCATGAACATTTTGATACAGTAGAGAAAGACGTCAAAGAAAAGAATAGACCCCCCCACTAAATTGCAGAAGTCGGTTTCGTACCCTGGCAAGGCAAAAAAGAGTACTCCGTGCCCAGATATGATATCTCTTCGACCTATGTATCAAAAATATATATCTACCTCTTTGATCTATGAGTAAAATGGTAAGCTTAACTAAACTGTCAAGACATGGCTTTTCAATTCGTATAGTAAAATGAGAACTCCAATGTCAAATCAGTCTTTCGAACAGGGACTACTAAATACTAATAGAATAGTAGGATAGACTTTTCACTAGAACATTGTTATAGCAACTCGTATTGTAAAAGGAATACACAATACTTTATGCGCCGGAAGTACCAGGTTTATTGAAAATAGAAAAAATTAATAAGATCAAGTGAGCAATGAAATCTACATATTTTGGCTGAACTCTCTGACATTTGTATGGAAGCACTCTACGATAATAACTCTGATTCAGAAGAACAATTGAGACGTGAGATCATCTAGTTTATTTGCAACCAATTCAAACTAAACATGATTGAACAACGGATAGAGATTCCAATTGAGACGTGAGATCATCTAGTTTATTTGTAAGCAATTCAAACTAAACATGATTGAACAACGGATAGAGATTCCAATTGAGACGTGAGGTAATCTAGTTTATTTGTAAGCAATTCAAACGTACGCATTTAGCAATGAAAATGCAATTTCAAACTAAACATGATTGAACAACGGATAGAGATTCCAATTGAGACGTGAGATCATCTAGTTTATTTGTAAGCAATTCAAACTAAACATGATTGAACAACGGATAGAGATTCCAATTGAGACGTGAGATAATCTAGTTTATTTGTAAGCAATTCAAACGTACGCATTTAGCAATGAAAATGCAATTTCAAACTAAACATGATTGAACAACGGATAGAGATTCCAAAAGAAATGGATAGACGCATCTACAAATTTGACAGACCAAAGAAAATACTCTTTCAGACTTAGTCGTGGCATAATAAAGAAAATCGCGGAATACTGCATAAGTTACGACTGAGCTGCTGAGAGAGAGAGAAAGAGAGAGATAACTGATTGGCAAGATAAACCTGTCCGAGAGGCGGATTCCAATGAGTAAGTTACCAATTAAATTGCTTATCGAGTAAGGTAAGTAGAACTTGGTCGGATAACACCAAGTTACCTTGTCACATAACATAAGGTGAGACAATCACGAATTTATATAAAGTTTGGAGAAATTTTGAGTTTCAGAGTTTGAATCTAGAGAGAAAATTGCCGTGTCGCTATCTCGAGAAAATTGCTTTTCTCTGCCCGGAGGAGAAACACGCTTTCGTGCTGTCCATCCGAAAACAATCGACGTGTGTAAGTTGGAACCACATTTCACGGAAATATATATTCTTATTGTTTAATTTAAAATATTTTTTCGAGTTATCGATAACTTGCTTGTCTGTTCATCTTATTGTACTCGTCATTCCTCAGTTTACGAAATAATTTCCGATCGACCCCACTCCGGACGTGTTGATAAATCAACCGACCGTAGGGGAAGTACGGTCCGGTCAACGAAGACGATTCGATACCACTAGTCTCCTTCGGTGAAATGGAAATCACCCAACACCAGAGGTATTAGTCCGAGACACGAGTAAAAGCGACCGAGTGTGAGGACGGCATTATTGGTTGCTGCAGGCACATATTAATGACTGTTTTAGTATGGACACACTAATCTGAATAAAAGTTGACCGAGAAGGTTTGACTAATGAGTCACCATTTATCAAGGACAAACGCGACTCAAGTATAAGGTTCAATGTAGTCGATTTAATGATGCAGACTATTATGAGATGATTGAAAATGATTAATGAAATAAACAAAATTTGCTGACTTATGTGGGCATCTAAGACATGTATTTATTGAGATTGAATTTGAAGACGATTCTGTCGTCGTAGTCTGCAGAGAAGCAGTCCTGTGATAATAGGTTTTACAGATTTTAAGTCTTAAGAAAAGAAACTCTGTCCATCGAAAATCCGTTTGATGTTAGTAAAACAGGGGAAACAAGAGATTGGAAGACCGTCATCATACCATGAATATAACGATATAATACAGAAATACTAAAACGTCTCTTCTGTTGGAAAGAGGCTGTTCAGAAGAGAATGGGTCATCTCTCACTAGATTGCGTATTCGATTTTGTACTCTGTCAATGGTTAAAAGAGTGCTCTGATCAGCACTTATCTAATTGTAGCAACAGTGCTCTATCTTAGAACGTATCTGACTCTTGAAGACTTATTATATTAAGATTAATTGAACAAACCTTAAGCATAACCGACGGACCGACGAACACTTTTATTGAGACGAGAGGACGTGTCTCAAAATGGCCGACACCCTATTCAAGTGGCAGTTGTCAGAATGTAACCATTCTCTTCTGATGTTATAGATTTCTTAACAGTAACATGATTTGCTATTTAAGTATAGATCTATAATTAGCCAAAGACAAAATATATGATTGACGTGTGATTACTATTAATGTTATCTCTGGGTCCATTTGGGGGTATGTATCTGATTCGGTTGTTTAATTATGTAACATACTAACCAGCAGAGAGTTATCACTGTTGACCAAGGAAAGAGCCTATCAGGCATGTGTACGCAGTGTGATTATGTATGGAAGTGAAACCTGGTCAGTAAAGGTTGAGGGCATGCGTTGCATAGAGAGCAATGCTATGGGAATTATACAATGGATGTGTAATGTGAGTCTTACAGACAGAATTAGTTCTGATGACCTCGGAGGAACATTAAATTTGGACAATATAGGGAGATGTGAACAAAATAGGAGTCTTCGATGGTATGACCACGATAAAAAAGTAGATACAAGTTCTTCAATCGGTAGATAGATAACAGTTAAGGTAGGTAGAAGGTCCAGTGCACAGGAGAAGGCAAAAAAAAAAACAAAGGAAGAAGTGATAGAAATGAATTTAAGAGAAAGAGGAATGAATAAAGACCTGACCAGGGACAGGTTAGTTTGGAAATAAATTTCTGGTTCTTCTGCAGTTTACGGACTGTGCTGAAATAATAACGTTATTATTTATAAACACATTCTTAACATAGGGGAGGGAACTTTGTTAACTATTGTGTACTTTCACCTACAAATTAGATACCGTAAAATGAATTTAACTTGAAAATCTTATCTAAAAGTAGCATGGCCCGTAAACTGCAGAAGTATCCAATTTCGTAAAGCCATCCAATGCATGCCAGCTCCTAAAATCGATGTAAAACCGAATATGATGATGATGCCATAGAAAGGACTTGAATCTGACTAATCATTTAGATACTTTAGTCAATATAAACATATCACTTATCAGACGATCTCAGTTTTTTTTAATGTATGTAAAAGGTGATAACGTACATACGCACATTGAAATCAGTTAGCGTATCATTAAATAGATACTGATAGATAGAGACGCACATTACTATTGGAACTTAACTAATCTTAGAAATGGAAAATATTGCATTAATAGTAAATAATTAATTCCCAACAAATAAAGCGGATGCCATGACCGGAAATCGAAACCGAAACTTTTAGCTCTTCAGTCTGACGTTCTACACACTAGGCTATTTGGGTTCTCTTATAAATAGAGATTAAAACATTACCTTAACAAAATAATTAAAGCTTTGGCGTGACATCATAGATTTATAATTTACGTTGTGTTTTCAACATGAATGTACACATAAGCGATAATAAAAAAATAAATGAACGGGCAAACCTTATCAATAACGGTAGAAATTATTTTAATAGTCCACAACAGTTTATTTTGATTTAACTACTTGTTGGCAGTAAAAACAATTTAATATTTAATATATAATAGTAGTAAAAACATAAATTGGCATGACTAAGTATGATACAATTTTTTTACCGGCTCGATTCCGTTGTAGGTATTGGTTTCCTCGATTCAGGTATTTACAGGAAGAACTACGTGAAGGTTGCCACTAGTCATAATAGAAAATGGTGTCATGAACCTGATTAGATTCGAACTAGGGACACCTAGGTTGTCAGTCGGCATCGTAATCCACTCCACCAACTCTGTGATGACGAAAAAACTAGAAGCAACACTTGGTTACTGTAAATGAATATCCAAATCATTATGATCGATAAAATATCGTAGAAGATTTCCTCTATCAATTGTCCGTCCCGAAGAATGACTCAACCTAGGCAACATTCAACCCTGGTCGACGAGAAAGCGAAGCGGGCGAAAACATGGCGCTCATCGAGGACTAAATAACACTCGAAAAGAGTGCATCAGAATAATAGATTCGAAATTAAACTGCTCGAAGATAAGACTGACAGCGGCTAAAAAAGGACTGAGAATAACAGGTGAATTACGTGTCAGAACTGATACTTCCGCAAACATACGCATTTGCTAAATATGGCTTTCCGGCGTCAAGAGTACATAGGAATTGCATAGCATGGAGCACACAGTAAACAGCGAATAATGTAAACGTCTTAAGATTGTGATTGATTGCAAGGGTGATAATCCATCATCATTATTGCTGAGAAAGCAAAGAAAAACAGAGTTACTTTTGGACGAAACGGTTTCTTTTAAACGTAAAACCAAACTTAAGAATAAGAGAAAATAAAACAAAAATGATAATACCAAAATGAAGAAAGTGAAAAGCTATTATCAGCGCTGAAACTATTTTCTTTCATAAAAGCAGTATATTGTGTAACTAAATCCCTTTTTATGGACCATTGACAAAATATATTTTAGCCTTCCGTTGTTGTTCAGCCTCTTCGTTCGAGCTTGTGGCGGCGTTTAAGCCATTTTGTCGAGACAGACAGAGTTCTTATATTACAAAGAGAAATAGACATTCTTAAGATATATTCATTCGATCTGCGCGTTCAATCCTTGGACTGACCGGCGTACGGATAGAGTCTCTTGGAAGGAAACCCTCATTTATTTGCCCCTCAACAAGGACAGAGTTAGACACCCGTTCGACTTTTTAATATGGGGAAAATCCAGCTCCACAAATAGAGCACTCTAGTTTGGAACACAAATTAAAATTACCCCAGTCAAGAAGGATTTCTCGTTCACTGACGGGCGACAGAAAAGATAAAGTGTAGTATCAGAACATATAACACATGTTGCCCTTTGAACGGAGCCGTAGATGCATTGAAAGTATAATTTCAAACTGAAACCTGACCGACCAACGCCCACGCCGTTTCAAACTTAAGTGTGACGGAAAAACGCACACGCTATTTCAAAGTGAAGTGTGACAGACAGACGAATGGTCTAAAACGTTAGCGGGAGAGACCAACGATAATCTTTTTCAAACTTAAACGTGACCGATTGACTGATAGAGCCTCTTCTAGAAATGCCTGGGCGCATTTATAATAAGTGCCCACCCCCCCATTCAATCTACGCTTAAGAATAAAACATCCCATTTGAAACTGAAGCTTGACAGACCCAGCGATTGGTTTGCAGACATAGTCTCTTGTTTAGATACGTAGACGCCACTCAGCTAACATTTGCTTCTGATTTAACAAACCATTCAACTGAGATCATATAAATTTATTGGCATTTATACATGGTATTTCCTTCTGTCCGAAAAATAGACAAAGAGAAAGACAGAAATGTGAATAAATATTGGGTGTCAATAGCCTCGAAAGATGAATGTTCTTTTATGTGCTCACGAAGTATATATCGCCAAAATTTGCGGGTAGAAAAGCAGAATTAATAAAAACAACAGCAAAAAAGTTGTGAATTGAAATATCGTAAAAAGTCACACAGCGCGCCAGCCACCATTTTTTCAGTAGACAAATATAAACTGTAGATAGTCCAGCATAGATCAACTAGTGGTCCACTTTGTTTGAATTTAAAATTGACGGTATTGATGTTGTTCTGAACTTCTGTAATACATAAACACACACACACACCCACACACACACACACACACACACACATATATATATATATATATATATATATATATATATATATATATATATATATAAATGAAACTACTTATAGATATTCTAGACATCATGGATGATGATGGTATAGTGGCTACGACGTTCTGCTGCTGAAAATTGCAAGTTCGAATCCTACTTTCTCAACATGTTTACCGGCTCTTGCAATAGCGATGATCCATCTGCGAAACGGAACACGTATCCGAACCCCGTAAAATTCATTACGAGGCATGTCTGCCAAGCTTAGATTTCCCAATTCTGCTTGGTCTGTTGCATTTGCATTCAGAAGCCGGTGTAATCTGGAGTAATATAAAGCCTTATCTAAACATTTTCTGTCTTTTCTTAGTATATAATGGATTTCTCCTTTTGAAATAAACAACTTGATAACTGCTCTTTGCCTTTGAAAGACATCCAACTTGGTAGAAATTAGGCTTTTGTATTCAGATATCTGAAAAATGTATATAATTCAAAATCAAGATGTGCTTTTAAATCTGTAGCAAAGGAAATACATGCGCCTCTCAACTGGGTTCGAATCTTTCGACCGTCTGAATTCACCATCCTCTACACTGATGAGAGCAAAAGCGTAAAACGCTGGCGGATGTAGTTAAAATAATGTAATATTTACTTAAAGAAATATTGTTATGAGTTGCTTTAAGAAATTGAAGTTGAAACCGGTTCGGGGAGTTAAAAATAGACTGTTACGTTGCTATATAGCATGTTACCACAACGTTCGTTAAACACTCTCTCGATCGTCCATTGTCTGTGCTTGCTTGGCATTAATAGAATTTATTTTCCTTTCTTAATGTGGTACTTTCTCGTGACCGTTTGGTTACAACGCTTGTTTGCGGAGTCTAGGGTGATTCTGTAACTGGGTTTGAATTTTGCGACCGTTTAAAATTATCATCTCCTACATTGATGATAGCGGTAGCTTGAGACGCCGGCGTATGTAGGTAAAAATAATGTATATATATATATATATATATATATATATATATATATATATATATATATATATATATATATATATATATGTGTGTGTGTGTGTGTGTGTGTGTGTATGTGTGTGTATGTGTGTGTGTACAAAAATAATATGAAAATATATAAATGTTCATATTCTTTCGTTATTTATTTCTTATTTGTTGACGAATATGACTACTAAATGTCCTTTGAATAGAATCTTTTTTTTAAAGAACAATATTTTCGGCCGTTCCTTCAATTTTCCTCATTTTATTGAGTGGTCTGTGTGTGTACGGTGGATGTTGTTATCAGGGAGAAAAGTATAGCCGTTGTTAGCAGGGAAAAATGAAGTGAAGAAATATTTACATGTAACACATCTATTCCAGCATCTTCGCACTTTAAGAGGTCAGCAACTTGGGTGGCGTTCTTGTGGACTTTCTCCAAAACATAAGTGGGCCATAAAAATGCTTAAGTGTATATATTAGAATATGAAGATGGTGAAAACTTGACAAAATGAAAACTTTTAAAAAGAAAAATTGCCGATACGGAAAGATAATCTATTTTCCCACAGTACACAATCATCTTCCCCTGTAGGAAAATGTTGTTGATCAGTTTATGTGTTTATAAACTGAATAATCATTGAGAGGTCCCAAATCTTTGTTCAGTCCTGAGATGTGGGTGTTAAATGACAGAATGAGTCAGGCTTTATGTGTTCGTTTCTGTTGCTGTGTCTTAAAATTGGAGGCTATGAAGATGCAGTATATGGTGTTGTTTGGGAGATTGTAATGTATGGCTACTGGGTACTGTGTGGATTTGTCTATAATGGTCTGTTCATGATTGTTAAGACGTAGCAGAACCAGGCCTGTTTCCTAAACGTATTTGACCTTTTTGCATCTGAATCTGCCGCAGTATATTAAGTACACGACATCGCGGGTGAGAGGTGTGGGAGTTTAAGTTAGATGTTGACGCCTGGAACTGTGAATGTGTTGTTAGTGGTGATGTGTTGGCATATTTTGCATCTAGATTGTTTCATGTTTTGTTTCCTTGAAGTGCGAGTATGCGGTTTATTTTGGTCGATGTTAGTAGAAAATGTAGGTTATGGGGCTATCGTTTTCAACTGATGGGGGTTTGTTGTATATTTTATTCACTTTTGAAAGCTTGTACCGAAAATACTTGGGTACAGAACGAGTACGGAAAATTCATCTGCCAGTTCCAGCCTGAAGAATGAACATTAATCCGGTATCTAGAATGGATCAATGAAAAAATATGCGGACATAAGTCATCTATACAATTCAACGAATTACTGTCTCTGTATCTTTATATATATATATATATATATATATATATATATGTGTATTATTATATAAAATGAAGTAATAAAATAAGGTGTCAATCAAATTTTATTAGAATTCAAAGTTGACGCTTATATCTTTTGTTGGATTGCTTCATATATATATATATTCAATACATTACACCACAACTACAGACAGAACCACATCACCATTCACCCTGGGTCCATGCGAACAGTCTGAGCCCGCACCATAGACCCCCTTCACTACTAGGATCCCCTTTATCAAGTGGCCTCTGAACATGTCTTCTACCACTGTCAACTGTTTATTTACAATCACCATGTATACCTCGTCTGAACCATAGTTTTTACTCGCCAATATCACCGGAGACACCGCCAGCCCCTTCACTTGATCCACCATCATTACTTCTGAAATTGCTGGAGATAGATAATAAACAGTTGGCCCTGTAGAAAGAATATGGTTACACTATTGAGGAAATTCATATAATGAGGTTAAATAAACGATTTTTACTGACTAAAATCTGAGCCTCAGGAGCTACCAAGTGATAAAAAGAACAAACATCACTCTTCATAGATTTGTGTTGGCCAGCACATCCCTCACAGAACTGAACCAGGTTACGTATGCTGCAGGATTATACATTGTTAGAAAAATACACCCTCAATTCCAAAACCAATTGAGGTTCAGAACACTAAGATAAACACCATCTTTATCTGAAGCTTGCAAAAGCTATTTCATCCATGCAAAAGGAAATTGTCACAGATCTAACAATTTCTGTCAGCCCATACAGTGCAGGGTCGGCTGAAAAACATCGTCTGCAGGCTTGGTTCTAAATATAAAATAAATATAGAAAGAATTAAAAAAAAACGTTGTGAAGAAACATTTGCAAAAAGAATAAAAACCAAAGATAATAAAAACTAAGCAAAACTTTAAAATAAACAATTAAAAAAATAAGAAACAATAACTGTGTGAAAGCCACCCGGAGAACAAGAGCAAGAAGACTACTTGGGGCCTCTGTCTGAGAATAAACGAACCTGGCACAGAAAACCTACCCACATTCTGACCGAAGCAACTAACAGCACTTCATAATCACTATAGTGGCTGATTCACCAGACTGTTTAAGGTTGAGGAGGCTACACTTCCATGTATAGTAAAATACGATACAGTCCTCATGCCCAAAACGAATTAAAAATAACACCCTAATAAAATACGGACCAATCAGCTTTTCACTACCACCTACAATCCCATTTACTGGCCTCTCGTCGAGATTATGCCCCACCCCCCAAAAAAAGAACTAGCAGGGTAAGGAAAGAAGTGTTTTTGTTACAGACCAGGTATTAATTAAAAATACCATTTCTGAAGACTTTAAGAAGGGACAGAGAAACCTAAGCATGATATGGATAGATTACCCCGCCTGTAGCTACTACGGTGCCTTGAATTATTTAAGATCCATCCGGTAATTTCTACCCCAACAAAAAACATCGCTGACCATATAAAGACATTGCAAACTACCATGTCATTAAGCTGCACTAATGGCAAGTTTGAAGAAGAATCTTTCAAAAAGACAGCTTTACTTTTTCGTCTAGCGATAGATCCACTAAGAATGCTACTGACTAAATGATGGAGTGCCTACAACCTAAGACAGGACCAGCCACAAGACCCACACAAAAAGGTCAGACCTGCTCTTTATGGATGATCTAAAGCTAAGATAATGGCTTAAGACATGGATGGATGATCTCTAGCTAAGATAATGACTTAAGACAACTCTTGTAGGTTGTACATATATATCTCAGACATTGAAATGAAGTTTGATCTAGACAAATGTGTCAAGTCCTCCCTCGGAGATGGGGATAAGTTCCATGCTGAAAACATAAAAAGACTGACATCAAAACTTAGAAGAGAATAAACAATAGAAAGAAAATGATTCAATTTAACACGTCAAAATGAGATCAGAATTGACAGAGAATATGTACGTCGTGCAAGAAAAGTCTGAAAAACACAGCTTACAAATAAAAATAAAATAACTGCCATTAACCAACTTGTCATCTCAGTTATAATATACAGATTTGCATTATAGACTGGCAAGACACTAAAACAAAAAAAACATGTTGTGACAGAGAAATGAACAGTACCTAGTGTCTATCACGGTTGTATCTGTCCAGAGGAGCAGGAAGTATGGGTCTCTCGGAAATTAACCATCAACATCAAGCCACTATAGTGAGCACTGGCTAATATCTGATGATCTCCCGGAATCCAGCCTTAAGAGGATACATCCACTATAACCAAGAGGCCAATAATGGATGCCCAAGATAAAGACTTGATAAAAAATGCTTTTAAGAAGTTAAGGGGTCTTAGCAACGACAGAAAATACAGATTCTGCCACACACAAATAGAGTGCGAGTCACCTGATATCTAGCTGTAAGCTTCTACGAAGGGATGGCTACTATACAATGCGTCACTATGGAGCGTGTAAATATCTTCACTCGACCATCTATAATAAACATGATATCAATTGTAGCGGCAAGTACTGGGAACATATCCCAGAAAGAACTGTTGGAAATAAGTCATACGACATAAACTATGACTATGCACTCCCTACCGCTACATATCAAGAACACGGAGCTGTTAAACCTGACATCCTGATATGGGACCAGAGGGTGAGAGTATAAACTCTAGTTGAAGTCAGTGTTCCTAATTTAGCTGGCTTAAATATAGATGAAAACGAGATAACAAAACACATGAATAGAAAATGGCATCTTTGGAAGATCTTCATGATAATAGTCGCAACCGAACTCATGAAACAGAATTCCGATAACTAGCCGATTAACTAAGAGAAAGAGACATACAAACAATTTTGCTTGAAGCGATGGTTAGAATCTTAAAAAGATCTCTCGATTTGAAAAAGATGTCGGTAGGATACTCAATCCCTAGCATAAACAAAATAATAAGAAATTGAAAGAATGTTTAAGCTCAGTTTAAGTAAATATAACCCTCATTACGACATCTTTTGCCGAGAAGTTAATCCTGTACATACACGTATATAAATAATACACACACATTAATTGAATATATATATATATATATATATATATATATATATATATATATATATATATATCAATTAATAATGGAGTTTATGTGTCTGTCTGTCTGTCTGTCTGTCTGTCTGTCCGAAGCCAAAACTATACTATTTAAGACTATTGTACTTATTATGGAATAGTATAGTATATACTATTTCAGACTAATGTACTATCTTTAAATGCTCAATTCATGGGCATAGTGTAGTGTAGTATATGTTCTGTTGTCATGATACCATCCTCCCAGGCATTTTCTCCTCCTTTTTTGAGAGGTGTGGATGTAGTGTAATATCTGTTCTGTTTTCATAATAGCACTCTCTCAGGCATTTCCTCCTCCTTTTTGAGATGTGTAGAGGTAGTGTAGTATATGTTCTGTTGTCATGATACCATCCTCCCAGACATGCCCTCCTCCTTTTTGAGAGGTATGGAGGTAGTGTAGTTTCTGTTCTGTTGTTTCACATTATCATTCTATATTTTCATAACGTTATTAAGACAAGGTGTTTTGTTGTAAATTGAAGTTAAGCAAAGCATATCCCAGCACTTAGTAAATTGGTGACCATTTTGGAAAAATAAACTGCTGACTCATCCTTCCGGTCCTTCCGGTCCTTCCGGAAGTGACGTCATTGTGAGGGGATTTTTTTCACATTAGCATTCTTAATTTTTTTACGTTATGAAGACAAAGTATTTTGTTGTAAATTAAAGTTAATCAATACATATCCTGGCCATTACTAAATGGGTGACCATATACTAGGAGAAATAAGGACACAAACAAACAATTAAAGATGACAAAACAAGATATTTCTGTCCATGAGTTTGACCATATTCTATTAGTAAAATAAGCTTTCTATGCCTATCCACATTTTTATGAACTATTTTCTTATATATATATATTATTACGCCTAGTGTGACTGCATATTTATAAATTCACCTTGAGGCCTACACTTTCTTTTAAGGGAGCGATAACAATATATATATATATATATATATATATATATATATATATATATATATATATATATATTAAATATTTATTATCATAACCTACGGACACCGGTGTTTCATGCTTATCTATTCATTACCACGGGAAGGAATTGAATTTAAAGTCTATAAATGTCAAATTAAGCAGACATATACAGCAAGCAGAGCCAGATAGTGTTAAAGGGCATTAGGCCTATATATATATATATATATATATATATATATATATATATATATATATATATATATTGGCATGCATGAAAAATATCAGTTGGTTTCAAATCTAAACAAAGGGGATATATAATAAGTCTCCTTTACGTTACTCTCGTCAGCCTCTGTTTATCTCATAACATAAACAGAGGGTAAAGAGAGTCAAGTAAATGAGACCAATTATAGGTCTCCTTTGTTTGGATTTGAAACCGTCGGTACTGAATTTGTTCTTATCTACTGTAGTACAAATATTAAAAAAAAAAACATTAAAGTGAAATATTTTTAAAATTAACAATCGTGCAATTTAAATGAAACATTCATTTATTTATTTATTATTTTTTGCAAGCTTTCGTTGTAGAACAACTTTGTCAGACGAGACTTTCTTATAGTTTTTTTCTTCTTTTCTTCTTCCTCATTTAGATGGCATTACCTCCGAGGGGTCGAATCACGATATGAGCAGAAAGAGACGTCAAGTTCTTAAGACGTTAGGATAAGTGTAGTCCTGGCGATGTTGTGCGCAGATTGGCGCTTTTTTAAAGTAAGGAAATTGACAACATCTTTGAAGCACGGATTCGAATGTATTAAAGTGAAATATTTTGAAAATCAACAAAAGCAAAAAGCTTTAAAATAGAGTGTTTTGATATCTTGCACAGTGCAGATTAAAAACAAAACATTTGGACATTTTAAAACCCGTCTTTATTGCAATCCGTTAATCTTCGTTGTGCCGGCAGAAGAATTTTTTAAAAACGTTGATTATTTGTTGTGAAATTTGATTCCTCCTCTTTTTCGTCTATCCCAGGCTGTGCCCTTTTAATCGTTTTTTAATGGAATATTGAATTAAATTTACTTTAATTGCTTACCGTCAATTCCATAGCACATTAAATATCCCCTTATATAGCTATATTTAAACAAAATTTAACTAAAATGTCATCAGAAGAAAACACGATAGTTTAAATTGATGAGTAATATTATTGACGAATATAAAGATCACAAAGGGGATATACATCTTAATATTTACCTATTTATCTATTTATATAAACAGATCTTAATGTTTATCTATTTATATGAATAAATGTTAACATTTTTGTGTCGGGGTTTTACAAGTAACTTATGAATCAAATGTAGAGAGAGAGAGAGGGGAGAGAGACAAAATATATAGATACATTTAAACAATATTGACGGAATAATCCTAAGGGCCTTTGAACTAAAATCTCGTCAGGTGAAAAAACAATAGTTTAAATTAATGAGAAATATTACTGAAGAATATAAAGAGCACAATTTTGTACATCTCCCTCTCTCTATACATAGTATTCATAAGTTTCTTTTAAAACCCCGACACAGAATGTTCACATTTATTCATATAAACAGATAAATATTAACATTTATCTATATAAATAAATATTAATATTTTGATCATTTTGATAAAGATTTATTTATTTTTTGAATAAGACCGTAAAGAAATGTTAAGAAAGACATCAATTCGCCTGCGCCATGGTGTGTGTTGGAGATCTTTTAAACACAATAAAAAAGAAAATCTGGTGTCGCTAGAGAGAGAAAAAGATGAAGAAGGAAGAGATGAGACGAAAAGAGATTGAGTAAGAGAGAGAAAGAATTCACCTCCTCCCCTCTCTCTATGAACTCTTAAGTCTTTTTAATACAAATTTAATTATCTTTTATATAAAAACCATAGAAAGATTTTCTTATTTATTTTAATGAAATAACTTTAATTAATTAATAAAAATATCGACGAAACTATTGCATATATGTAGGTAAATTAGAACAACAACAATTACTAATGAATAACACCAAACATGATTTTTATAAACTGTTAAAAATGCAAATTAGACATTCAAATAGCGTCTTTTTGGTCATTCATCTGTACTTTATATACAGTATTTAAAAATATCATGTTGTATTGATGATTTAAATACCTGTGAGCCGTTTTGATTCGAATATAGGAGTTATAATTGAAAAACATTTGAATGTATTCATTTCGATTGTTTTCTGATATGGAGAAAATCATGCTCCCCATAAAGAGCCACTCTGGAATTAAACAAAAATATAAATTACCTCAGTCTAGAAGGCCTTCTCTTTTAGTGACCGAGGGCAAGAATAGGTTAAGTGCAGTATCAGAACAGATAGTACACTTTGTTACTAGCCAAAATGCCAATGAACCAGATGCATTGTTAAAACAGATAAAAAAAACCACACATTTTAGATAAGATGTTCAGTGTGCTTCTTGCGAGCAGTAGCAGAAAAATGTAGACCGTTTTCACGACTTCCAGTCGCCCTTTGCAAGCGGGATATTGTTTCTCGCTTCCATCAACAGTGTTTTTATGTCTGCGTTTTCTCTCCGAAATAATTGAAGTTGATGAAACAGTAAATTTCAAACGGTAAAATTGTTAGATAGTGGTGATTGCAGATAGTAGGAGTACACCCTGAAAGAGAGAGTGCAAGCCAAAACATAAATCGAAAATGACGTCACTACGTCACTTTGTCGACCTCTCTTGTTCCTGACTCTCGACCGAGGTGGTTGTGAAAAAGCTCGGTCCGTGTCAATAGACAGAGATCGAGGTGGGGGAGCCGTAACACAAATGGCCTGAATATCTTTCTCCAATAGTTATTCTCTCTCTCCTGTGCAAGCGAACCCAATCTGTATCATTTGTTTTATGTTTGAATAAAACTTCTTAAAACTAGACCAGCGTCCAGTCTTATCGTTCAGAACCCGAGACACATTGAACAACAAGAGGAAATCTAGGTACCACCAGCTAAAGCAAGCAGACATTTCACATCTCCGATTTGAAGTAGTGAACAAATTCTATATGTTGAGATCTGGATTTCAACGGGCCATTTGTTTTGTAAAATAGTGTTTGGATTATCGGCTCTGACCCAGGCAACAATGTCCTTGGATGTATAAACCGTTGCCTCATCTAATTAATATATCCATTTATCTCCTCCAATGACAGATTAAGACGTGAAACATTTGTACAGCAACGTGTAAATAGATAACCTTGCCATGCATGTAAATGTCCTGCTCTTTGAGGAAAATGGGGTACCTTGTATGTTATCATGGTTTCCCCGTTACTAAGAAATGGGTTTTCTTAATAGCTTCTACTTGATTTGTTTATTTGTTATTATTTTGCATAAACTATTTTCAGGAGACAAATGAAAAACACTTTAAGAAAACGCAACAAAAATAGAAATATAATTACATCATAAAAAAAATTCGAATTATTTTTTCAGGATGGAATTACAAAGTTGTAACATTGCAGGGTGACAAAAATTATTTTCTTTTTATGCGGGGGCGTTGGTTTACGTAGGGGCGTTAAGTAGGTGATACATTTTCTTGGAATTTGGCGTGAATGGGAAAGAAAAAGAAAACTTACGTAAAATATTACGTTTAAATTCTTCTTATGAAAATAGTACGACTATCTAACATTGCCCGGTTGTAGTTCGCGTGTGTGGTTTATGACATATCGAAACTTTCATTGGTTATTTAATGCTAAAAGATACTTTATATATTCAAAATGATTTTTTGCTAACGATTAATTAAACACAAGGTGCTTTTTTTTACTTATGTGATGCTATCGTGCCCTTCTGCGTACCGTGGATGTCTTATCGCTCTGGTGCGATCCCATAAGATACTGGACGTCGATAGTTATTCCCTTTTCGGCACATCCTCTGTCCATTGTCTATAACTCACGCTGTCTTTAAGATCCACAATAACTCGTGGTTTTCTGGTGCTCTGTCCCTCTGGGGAGCAACCGGTCGCACGAGACATTAATCATTAAGTCTTTGCAGCCAATTCATTATCTTGACTTCAGGGATGAGGAATCATTTCAGCTGAAAAAGGTAATGCTTTATAAAAAAATAATATATTTTGGTTTGTTTTTATTTAAAAAAATGTATTTGATTTTCTAAATGTATTTGCACAAATCGCCGACGCTGGGGAGTGTGCTTTTTCTTGTGAAGATTGTAACAAAACTGTTCCGTCTTCGTTGCAAAGAAATAAAAGAAAATAGATAACAACAAAAAGAAAGGAAGAAAAGACGAAAGTTACCCGTCTATTCAACAGACCCATTCCCAGTCTGTCGTCGACGCCCGTCATAGCTGGCTGTAACCTGGGTTATTTTCAAAACAAGTCTGACTCCTTTCCGCGAGTAGGCGAGTTCTGATTAATGATTACTATGCCACAACGGTAAGGGACTTTTAAATAAGATATGAGACTATTATTTAAACGTTAAGAAAATCGTGCTACCTCTCATAGCCCAAATATATCATAGGCCGTGTAAAAGACTATATCTTCTTGCATCATGCCATACTCATAGCTGAGAGTAAATTACAATTGTTTCCTTTTCCAACAGTATTAATGCTTATAAGATTACGACAGATCCGATTATGACATTGGAACTATTCGTATCTAATCCTATATCCCATCACCTAAACAGTGCTAAGTACATCATTTGACATCACCCAAAACATTGGATTTTATAAATTACAAAAAATAATGATACAAATGTAATATTGCATTATGGGGTGACAGCAAAAGGCTGAGTGGTCTTAATTACACCCCCGGACAACGATGAGTGTTCTTGCTAGTTTTGAATTAAATATTTAACTAATATTTTATACGACGGTTGATTCATTCAATCACTCGGAATTGTGAAAATAAACATTAAATTAATTTAATGTCACAAGCAAAATGGAATTTTGTTCAGCTCGAATCGTTTCTTGATTAATTGCTTCATGGTTGGAAAGTATCACGAGTTATTATTTATCAAACCCCCGCCCCAAAGTTTTGTATGACATAAGGTCTGTTTTCGTGGGGTGAGGGGCATTAGTAAGTGCCACATGAGCGTTTATGAAATCTATTATTATACTAAATCTGAGTTAATCAACGTTTGTTTCCCTAACGCTTTTTTCTCTATAGTTTCACACGATAAACATTTTTTTAAAAGTAACTTAGTTTTGGGATTGAATTATTTTTTAAAACTTTACATTTTAATTATTCTATTCTAATATACATCGGATAATCTCTTACTGTATGTTGTTTGCCTCCTGTTATTATTTTAGATGGTTTATTTCACTTACGTATCTGTAACTCTCACTCAGTTGTACTATCTTTGACTTAATAGACAAATGATAAAATACTAGATTAGAAGAGTCCCTTATAAATTAAAAGAACCAGTGTGGTAATACCATTTCACCCGTAGCTGGAGAGGAGAAATATATAAATAGAGAGAAAGATATATATATATATATATATATATATATATATATATATATATATATATATATATATATATATATATATATATAGTGAGCAGTAAGAGACTCATTTTGTATTTTGTCCATATATTTTAAAACTTAAAATGGCTTGGAAAACTGGTTTTTCCGGATTACAAACAGTCTAACCCAAGCTCATTGATGTTGATGTTGGTAGGATTATGATAGGAACGATCACCATTATGTTGGCAAAATAAATGTCAATAATATCATTCAGGTCAGCGTATTAATTACCTAAATCTCGATTTTTAAATAATGAAGACATAAAGATGAAGACTCTGAAGATAATAGTGAAGATAAAGATGATGGTGAGGATTATGAAGATCAAGATGATAATGGAGAGAATGAAGATAAAGATGATGCAGATGATGAAGATGAAAATGATGATAATCAAGATGATGATTAAGATGATGATAATGAAGATAGTAAAGAGGATAATGATGAAGATGATTAATATGGAAATGATGATGAAGATTATACAGATTAATATGATGTAGATGGAGATTAAGATTAAGATGATTAAGATGATGAAGATGAAAAAGATGATGATGATGATGATAATAATGAAAGTTAAGATGATACAGTTCAAGATGATGAAGATGATGAAGATGAAAATGATAAAAATGAAGATGAAGATAATGATCAAGATGACGATGATATTTTTGGTTGCATATGTTTGCTTGTAGCATTAATCTGCGGAATACATCAATCTTAACTTAAGTAATTAATATCAGGTTATTTTTAATCGCAATTTTTTTTCGTGGAGCGTAGTTAACAAAATATTAACATTTATTTCGATATTAGTTTAACTTTTTAGTCTAATACATTTAAAATATTTAATAAAATTGAGAGTATTTATCTAAAATAATTCTTGGTAAACAATAAAATTAAAAGTTCAGCTTCACGGATTACGATTGATTACACAACAAATTGTCAAATTATACTTTTAAAAAGAAAGTTAAATTTTAGAAGTGTAGAGGGACAGTTTCTTTCCAAAGATGACTATCGCGTCTGTGTATATCTTCCGAATAATTCTGTAACAGAATCTACGTCACAATTGTTCAATAGTTTTACTAAGAAACATAATGATTGACTATATCATAGGAGCTCTCTATATTCCTTTTTACTGAAATTAAAACTAAATGCAATTCTTCAGAATACTATGTAATTATTTAAGTTCACTGTATAAATAATCTCCTTTTTCATCTTTAATTTTAGAGTGATCATTAGTCATAAAATCCAATTTATCAATATCTTTTCGGAATTCCTAACAGAGAATATCCTTTTAGCTACCCATCTCTAAAAATAGAACAGTTACATTTCTATAAAAAAAAAAGTAGATCGCGTAATTCAGAGCTAAAAACAAATACATCAACAATTTTATCGGGTGGTGAAGAATTCATCGGAAAATATCAACCCCCGCAATATCCTGTCTCTCCACATACTCGAAAAAATTGAACTTTCTTTTTAAAATTATAATCTGACAATTACGTTTTTAATCGATCGTAATCGAAAAATCATTTATTTTAATATACAAATACTCGATAGCTGGTAGTGAATATCCATTTTTAATTTCATTTCATCATTAAAACTTTAGAAAATTACTTAATTTGATTCAATAAGTGTTTTATTATTAAGATTTTATTAAGCTTTCATTTTACTGTTTTTTACCCGAAACAAAGCACGTTGCTACTGAAACATAAAGGCAAATGTGAACTAGGAGCTAGATTTATAGGGGCATCCTACGTGGGGAGTTCGGCAGCACGATGTTTGTTCATATTAAATGTCTGTATATTGGTATAGTCGGAGGAAAGAGAAATGGGAAATGGGAAATGGGAAATAGCAAAGAATCGATTAAAGTGTAAAGTTTTCAAATATATTAGAAATTCTACAGTGAAACAGTGAGACTTTGCCGAGTGTTGGTTTTGTCGAAGGTATTTACGTATTTACGTATTTACGTTACTAGCACAGCAAGGTCACCGAAATAAATTCCGTTAAAATACTTACAAAACAATCACAGATATGCAACATTGCGTCGATGAGACAGGGGCTTAAGCTTTGTAGGCATTGTGGGACCTATTAGGTGAACCTTGTCTAAGAAGAAGAGAGGTGTATTAAACAAAAAAAAACGAACAGTGAACCTAATTGCGAAGTGAACTTTAATATTTTGTTACTTACTGTTACCGTAAAACATTTCCCCGCGATTATTATTATTATTTACTCAGCTGAACATTGATGTTATCTGTTTGCAGATTAATGCAACAAGCTAAAATATGATGCTAAAAAGGCATCAATTTGATAATAATAATAATGATAATTATAATAATAATAATGATAATAATAACTACATTAAAGCTAAAATAGATAAAACCCAGGAAAACAATAAATGCAGACTGTGTGGACAAAGAGACGAAACAATAACTCATATAATAAGTGAATGTAGCCAACTTGCCCTAAAAGAATACAAGAACAGACATGACTGGTCTGGAAAAGTAATACACAGGGAACTGTGCAAACAATTGAATTTCGAATATGCAGACAAATGGTACAAACATAAACCAGAAACAGTACTGGAAAACGAAAAACACAAAATCATCTGGGATATGGATATACAAACAGATAAACTCATACAAGCAAGGAGACCTGATGTTATTATAATAGACAAAAAGGAAAAATCTTGTAAAATCGTAGACATCGCCG
>OY744527.1:59388597-59398597 GCA_963556195.1 Sepiola atlantica
TTTGTAAAAATCAGAAAGGTGTTATCGTAAAAATTAAAAAAATATTTTTTCTAGAACTAGTATATTCTACATATTTATGTTTTAACATCTTATTGACAACCTGGCTTGATGCTGGGGTTACTAAGAAGATGTTTTTATTTACTGCCCCCCCCCAATAAACACAAACATACTAAATGCACTAATTTATAAAAGATCGGAACAGACAAAATTATGGTAAAAATCTATTATCAAGAACAAGGGAAGATCACTCTATTATGATAACTAAACTTCCTTTACATCTTAAAGTAAAGATAAATCCGTTGACCAACACGGACTTCGCCCATGTTTTATGCGAGGGACAGGGTATGGCGATGAAAATGTCTTTCATTAATCCCAACACGAACTCGGATTGGCAATACGAATGAAAACATCTCAAATATACTAGTCTCGGAAAAAATAATATTAACATACTTTTGGTATTACTTTCGGTAGCCTCGTAACTCGCTTCCCTTATTTTGTCCCCACATTCCATGAGCGATGTTCCTGACAAAGGGGTAAGAATTTCTGTTTTCTGAGTCGAAATCTATCCATCTAACACTTATCGTTGGCTATTTTTTTTTACCTTGAAGTAGTTTTTTTAACTCCTTACATGAAGTGGCTTCATACCTCGTCTGGATAAATTTCCATTAAAAAAAAACAAGAAAAACTAAAAAATACATTAACCCTATGTTCAAGTTGCAGCATGTTTTAATTCACTCTTTAATATGCCCGCATGTACTAATGCTGGAAAAAATAAAGGAAAGCGTACCTTACAGAATCGAGCTATAGTAAACGTGAGTGTTCCGTGACAATACATGTTTACTCATTTGTTTTATCCACGTTTCACGTAACGATTAAAATTTGCTGTAACTTACTGTTTTTTAACTTTTTTTGTTAAACTAAACATCGTACTAAATTGAAATAAGAAAGGATTATTTTCAACACTTTCTGATAAACTATTAAGATGTTACAAAAAAAAAAAATAAATAAATGCCCTTTAATGAGATTTGGTGAGATACAAAGTAACTTGTGTTTCTTTTCATTAATTGAATCATTTACTTTTCCCCCTTTTATTTTGTATTGCATCTATGTTGTTTTAAATACCCTGGAGGAAAAAAAGCAGTTATTTTTTGTATCTTTGGCTACAAACTTATAAAAAACTAAATTCTTTTTTATTTTTGAGAAAAATGTTCTTAATACATATTAGTTAGGGTGGGTTTTTTAAAAATTTTTTCAACATACAAACGACATTAACTGAAAATGAAACATTTTCTTCTGTGTTGCAACATAGGTTTAATGAAATACATGCTGTGGATTTTATTCATAAAGCTGCGAGTATCAGATAAAGCTTAGCGGCCATTTTCTACGCTTTCTGATCCGAAAGTGGGTGATCATTTTATGTTCATTCTATATAGAAAAGTGATCCTCAGATTTCAAATTATTTACAGACAGTTTACGAGTAATAGAAAGTAACTGACTTTTGTTTCTTTTTATTAAGATCATTGGGTCAAGGATATATAGGAATTGATTTTTTTCGTACTCTCGTACGATTTAAACTAATGTTTTGCTGAACGAGGGCACGTTTTTCTTGTTCGCCAACCCGGATTTGGGGTTAGGGTTTTGTTTAATGAAGGTTAAGTTTTTCTTCATGATATATTACATCATATAATATATAATAAATAAGACTATTAACGTATATATAATTTGTAAGTAGATTAATTTCTATATACATGTATTTTGCCTATTCATAACATTAATTAATCGAATAGAATAGTATTGTGCCACGGTTATGCCCCTTATAAAGGTCAAAATGAAGATAACTTGATTGATTTATATATATTCTGTGTTCATATATATATATATATATATATATATATATATATATATATATATATATATATATATATATATGAAGAGACAAAATTGTGCCACACCGCAAAATAAATAATGAATTGTATGGGGAACACACTATATAAAATGAAATAGAAAAAAAAATATATATAAAAAACCGTTATGTATGATGCCGGAATTCACGAATAAAAACTAAAGTTCACACATTCGCAATTAAAAAAAAAAACAGCTTAAAGTTCCCAAGGCGCCTTTCAACCGACTCTTGTCAGGGGAATCGTCGGTAGAATAAATAAAATACACGAAAACCATGAATTGGTGTAACATCCAGTTGCAAGCAGGTGGCTACAGGTGATATACGTGCGAAATTGTATATATAAATAAAAAACGCAAGTAAAATGGAACAATTTTAAATCAACCTACGGACGACCACGAATCGCCAAATATCTGTAGAGAATGCTTTAATTGTCTTTGTCTACAGAGAGAAGGACGTCGTGAATTTATGATGATGGCTTCCAATATGCCCAGATGGAAGCGGTGTCGTGCTCTGTCCACAATGGAGAATGTATTATCAGAATAATGATCACGACAGCTTCTTTTATCCAGCAGGTGGTCGTCTATAGCAGACTCCTGAGCTTGTGAACACCCGGATAACGGGACCGGTTCACGTCGGCGGACACATCCGGACACATGTTGAGCCACTCGAACCGACAATCGTTGTATGGTCTTGCCTACATAGTCAGCGTCACACTGACATTGAAAATGATAAATAACGTAAATTTGCCTATTGGTAGGCAAGACGTCTTCGCGAAAGGAGGGGAAAGCGGATCGAGTGGAAAAAATAATGCGCATATTGGCAGGATTAAAGCAATGTGTCACCGAGGAAGATATCTTATCTGCCAAAGGTTGGATGCAAGAGCCCAACCACGGAAGTTTAGGATAAATGGGGCATCGAGGTGGACCAAATACCTTAGTTCTACTAAAGTTATCACCCTTGCTTCAGATGACCTGCGAGAAGACGTGCTCGGGGTATCCACTAGAGAGAACAGATTATCAAAGCTCGGTGGGTAAGAGTTCTAATAAGCCCCTTCTTTCTACGTTTAGGGGCAAAAGAATCCCAACTAAGGTAAAGTCCAGCAAAAGTGGACTTCCTATAAACGCTCGTAAGAAAAGAAGAGTGCGCTCCACGAGTACATCAAGAAATGGCAACATATTGTCCCTTTCTTCCTCCATTGTAAATTGTAACGATGGGTGGAGCAAATTTAAGTGTTAAAAAAGAACAAGCCGCATCACGAGAATAAAATGAAAGCAAAAGTGTCGTCCACGTACCGTACATAACAGCACGGTTTAGACACATTCTCAAACAGTAGACGGTTATAGAAACCAACGAAAATGTTAGCGATGCTAGGACACCGTCAATCTGTTTATACATCAAATCATCAAAGCTGAAGGCGACAGACTTAGTGGCTAACTCCATCAGTTCGGGGAAAACATTCTCAGGAAATGTAGGGGTCTCTGTAGGACCTCGATACAAAAAGTCGGCGCAAATGCCTATCGTTTCATCCAGATAGACATTTGTGTATAAACTAGATACATCAAAAGAAACGAAAAAAATCAGTATTAATGGACGGGCATGGATTGCGCATAAAAGAAGCAAGATGGAAAGAGTCAGGAATACAAGGAATATATATATATATATATATATATATATATATATATATATATATATATATATATATATATATATATATAATTCCATGAAAAATGCCAGTATACTGAAATCATATGCTCTTAATAGGGTTAAGATGAAAATTCATATACACTAAATGTACAAAAGCAAGGAAATTCCCAAAGGTTTACACTTTTATTGTCATTAAGGGTATGCGAGCACAACAGGGCTATGTATTTTACTGGTAGGAATTTTTCTTCAGCGCACCTCATACACTTTATTCACTCATGCATAGAGATTTATACTGTGGTGATGTGATAATGAAATGGTGTGGATGATATGTAGTCATACCCTTAATGGCAATAAAAGTGTAAAAATTGGGAATTTCCTTTTTTTGTACATTTAGTGTATATGAATTTTCATCTTAACCCTATTAAGGGCATATGATTTCAGTATACTGGCATTTATCATGGAATGTCACTACTTTTGTAAAGGCTATGCCTCAATACAATTGTCATTTTCTAGCAAACTAAGGTATATGGTGAACTGAAATTAGAATGCCATCAACTAGATTCTAGAACCGCTATCTCTGACAAAAATCAGCTGAATCCATCAAATAGTTTATGGGATACAAGGTGGCACATACGTACGTACACACGGATAACATGATTTCATGACTGAACTTTCTGGATCTCTGGGTTGCCTTGACTAATGATGCTGAAATTCTACACACTTATAGAACCTATCAAATAAACATTTTGTGCAAAGTTTTAACTAATTTGCTTTATTGGTTTTTGAGTTATGATTGATCAATGAAATGAGATTTTCAAGCATAGGCCATTCTTATGTCTATTAAGGGATAGAGCGCTTTCGCGCCTCCCTTGATTATTTTAATTGATACAGACACGTACAAAAACCGCTACACTAGCGTGCGGATGTTATCGATCATTAGTTATTGGAAACTAAGATCTCGTCAGGCGGAGAAGTCAGATCTTTCACTTAGATTTTCATATTGCAAAATAATTAAAAGAAGAGAATAAGCCAAACTAAGAATCCAAAACCTTATGGTCACATGATCAGATTTTAAATAATTGAAAAAAAAAGTTTGTAACTTTTAGTTAAAGAGTTAAATAAGTTTTTTTTTGCTATTTTTGTTTTTGTTTTATTGTTTTTTGTTGTTATTTATAGTATTATTTTTTAAAATTATAATTGTAATTATAATTATAATAAATATTATTATTATATTATCATAATTATTACATTATATTATAAGTACATTATTATATTATTATCAGTATTATTATTATATTGTGATATGAGATTATTTTATTATTATTATTATCGTTATTATTATATCATATTAATATTGTTATCATCAGTATCATTATTATAATCATTGTTATCATTATTATAATCATTATTATTATATCTTATCAATATTGTTATTATTATTATTATTATTATTATTATTAATTATTATTATTATTATTATTATTATTATTATTAATCTTATTATTATTATTAATTTTATTTTTATTATAACCAGCATCATTAATATTTTTATTTTTGTTATTATCATTATTATTTTTATTATGATTATCATTATTATTATTATGACTCAGTAGAGTTATCACACCAGCCATCATCAGTGATTGTTCACCAACAACCGGTGGTGTTCCCTGGAATCTGAGTGGCAACATGCTTCCCCAGATTTCCAGTAAACTCACCTCTTTTCGATACCCACCGCACATGATCTTACGGTATCGCAACTTCGACTACCATTGATTTCTCATTGGTCTCACATGGGACAAGCCTCCCGAATGTTCAAGTACTCTTAGCACTCTTCCAGTGGAGGTCTTGTTAGTGCTCTACCTCCTCGGTCATCCCATCCTCCTTGATCCTTCACAACCAATTTGGTGTGGTATTTTTATGTAATTGTTTTTGTAGATAATTGTAGCGTTTGTTACTCATCCTTATTTAGTTTTTGTACACTTCCTTAGCGATACATATTAATGCAGAATATTAAAATATTAGTCGCCCTTAATTTTATAGGACGTTGAAATATGTACGAAGAGACAGAGTCGAGCCGTGCTGAGGACTAGTAAAACCATAAAACGCGTGCGCGGATTACTTTTCTGTGTTGAAAAATGAAAATAAAAATAACATATATATATATAGAGAGAGAAAGAGAAAGAGAAAGAGAAAGAGAGAGTAAGAAAGTCGGAGAGAGATTAATATATATATATATATATATAAATATATATATACATATATATATATATATATATATATATATATATATATATATATATATATATATATATATATATATATATATATATATATATATATATAACATCTTTGTAATATAGTAGGAAAAATCCCAGCAGAATGTTCGATTAATTAAGAATTAAAGTTAAAAATTAAGAGCATAATATTTATTTATTTTGGTACAGAAAAATTAGTACAACATTCGTACCGTCGGTTTCAAGCTCGGAAAGTCTTAGCCATCTGGCTCTCTTCAGCTTCTTTTGTCATCTATTTTAGAAAACAGATGACAACAGAAGCTGAAAAGAGCCGGATGGCTAAGACTTTCCGAGCTTTAAACACACGGTACGAATGTTGTACTAATTTTTCTGTACGAAAATAAATATATATATATATATATATATATATATATATATATATATATATATATATATATATATATATATATATATATATATACTCAGTTTTGAGCAAAGGGAGACAGAAAAAGAAAATAGTGATTTCTAGTGCCAACCGAGAAAGGTTTGGCAGTTATTAGATTTTTCAAATTCAATAGAATAACAGAGAGATAAAGTCGGTCATATTTCATGTGTGTGAATCAAATGACGTTATTAATTTATTTGTTCTGTATTACGTAAAAACGAAAGGCGTTGCCACTTATCGAGGAGGGGAGAGTCCTTCTTGGAATGTAAGCCTTTGTCAATCTGAGTTTCTGTTACAGTTCGATAACTTTAAAAAATAACCCCCATTCTTAACGGGACCGCCATAATTATTTGATCGCATACACACTTATATATATATATATATATATATATATATATATATATATATATATATATATATATATATATATATATATATATAGTAGTAATCTATGAAAATATATGTATGGCAATTAAGCTACGCAGAGGTTCCCGCGTTTCATCCCCGGGGGGAATCGTCAGGCTAAAGTGAGCTATTAACCCAATTTTATGTGAATTTAAAGAAATTTAAATATATATATATATATATATATACTATTTAAATTTCTTTAAATTCACAAAAAATTAGGTTAATAACTCAATAGTGTATATATTACGAGAACTCAAAATAATTTATTAAATGTTCCGTATTTGTTTTAGAAATTTTTTCATTCATACATTTTTCGCTCCATTTCAAAACCCACATTTTTATTGATAATAATAAAATACTTTCTCATTAAATTAAACAATCAAAATACTAAAGCCCTAAACTTCATCATTTTCTCATTATTTCATTTATTCCTTTTTCAAAGCAAACCAATGAACAAAGTATTAAAACTCTTTCTATATATAGGCAAATCACCAAAAATCAAGAGATGCCCGGAAAAAATATCCCGAACTGGTGCTACTATACGTATGTGTTTTTGCTTTTTTTATTAGGGGAGGGGGTTATGAAATTTCTGGCAGTTTCAGTTCTCTTGGGCTCGTATGATGTTTTTTTTTTTTTAAACTTACGTTTTGATAATTGGCGTTTGTTGTTTATGTGAATTGGTGTCCGCATTCGAGGATTGTTTTTAACGGTTTCTGTTGTTTTAGTCTTTGTCATGTATTGTATGGTATTAATCTTCCCTTTTATTCTAATTTCTCCTTGTCTAATTCCCAGCTTTTTCGGGATTGTTCCTAATTATTAGTATGATTATTATTACTCACTAGGAGTTCCCAGACACCACTAATTACTGATTACTCAATGATAATAACCGGGTTGTTCCCTGGAGTCTGGGTGACAAAAAATTTCTCCAGATTTTGAGTACTGTGCACCTCTTTCGATAACTATTGCAAATGACTTTGCGTTATCGCAACAGCCGCTTACCATCAATTTTTAACTGACTACGAACATTGGTCTTCTCTGGGATTTGGGTGGCAATAAGCCTCCCCATGATCTTAGTACTCTCGGCACTTTTCCAGTGGACATCTGGTTAGTGCTCTCGTCCCACAGTCTTTCCATCCGGCTCCAATTTTCACAATTTATGTAGTATCATTCGGGGCTGCATCCCCTTTTTGAGGGGATGAAGATTTTATAACATTTGTTGCAGTTTCAGTCCTCTTGGTTTAATGTAGTTCCCCTTTTCTTGTTATTTTTTTTACTTCTGTTGCAGTTTCCATGTAGCTGGTCAGTGTTCGAAGCTTATGTGGGTTGGTTGCTGCATTCGAGGATTTTCCTTAATATTTGAGTGGTTTTCATCATTGCTGTGCATTGTATAGTCTCAGTCTTTCCCTCGATTTCAATTTCTTAGTTTTTTCCAGGTTTATCGGAACTATTCCTAGTTCATCTTCAATTATTGATATTATATTGACTTTTTTATGTTCCATATTCTTTTCAGTTCTCTTGCAAGTCCCTGCATTTGCTTCTTTTTTCTGTCCATATAACTTTATTCTGTGGTCTGCTGGTACGGTATAATCTAAAATTTGGCAGTTTTTTTCTTTATTGTTAACCATTATTACGTCCGGTATTCTTGCTTAGACGAGTGTATCTGTTTGTACCTGCTAGTCTCAGAATATTTTGTGAATTTGTTTTCAAGCACTGTCTTTGGTTTGTCACTGTACCATTGTCTGCATGTTCAAACTACAGTACCTTGCATAGTTCTCAGAGTACTGCTTTGCCCACCCAGTCGTGTCTGTTCTTGTATTTTTGCGCTAGTTTGCTGCATTCACTTATTATATGATTTACTGTTTCGTCTCTTTGTCCATACAATCTGCATTTACTGTTTTCCTGAGTTTTTAGCTTTATGTAGTTTGTCCTAATCGCATTGTTCTGTGCCTCGGTCAGTAGCTATTATTTTTCTCTGTTAATGTGTCCTTTTCTTAGTCATGTCCAGGATTATTGGTGCGTCTTCTCTCTTGTCATTCTCATGGAACGTCCATATAGCTGTTTTTCTTTCCAATTTTCTTTTTTCGTCTTTTTGTTACTGGTTTTGGTCGTTTCCGCGTTGTTCATTGGGATGGTGTCTCTTTCTGCGGTGATTAACCTTTCTGTGTTCTGGGTTATGTATTTTTCCAGCTCTTTTTTGTCTTCCACACAATCTTCTATACTTACCAGTCCTCTTCCGCCTTCGTTTCTCTTCATGTAGACTCTATCCATATCGTCTTTTGGGTGTAGTGCGTTCTAATATTTCAGCAGTTTTCATCATTGACGTGTGATGTTTGCTGCCAATTCCATATTTTATAACAATTATGGTCAATTTCTAGTCAAATTTTCAAATTTTTATTGCATCGTTTACGCAATGTTCAATACTTGAAAAACTTATTATGACGTCTTTTTTATATAGAATCATCAGTTGAGTGCGTTTTTCAAAGTCATTAGATTCCTGGTTATTCGATCCTTATTTCTGAGTTCTTATTTTGTCCAGTATTTAAAGGATCCAGATTAGCTTACCAGGGATAATACCCTGATGTGTATGCCTTTAATTAAATCTATACTAAATTATCTAGTTTGTTTCCATCACGTATTCTCTTTTAATAGTTTATTTCCGGGTTTATTTGATTGCGCCCGATTTCAGAATACCCAGGTATTTATATTTATCGCGTTAACAGATTGGCCTCATCACCTCTCGATTGGGCATTTTATTGCATATGTCATCCGTAATATTGGGTTCCCTTTCTTCATCTCGAGTAGTGCATGTTTCACAATTTCGAATTCAATTCGTAATCATGGCTAAAATCATCTGTAAAACAGTCTTCCCCTATCTACAGATGTTTCTGTTTTTTTTTTGTTATGGTTGCGTCTTCTATCTCTATTGTCTCAGTAGTTTATTCTTTTTGATCGCATCTTTTATTCTATGTTTACAGTTTATATGGAAAGGCTTTCTTCTTCGTTGTCTTCTGTATTTGTATTCTTCTATGGATTTCTGATATTTTTACTCACAGCTCCTCCTTTTATTTATTTTCTATTTTGGGATTTCAGTCAGTTTCGCTGATTCACTGTTTTGGACGAGGTTTTATTCTTTGTTTAATCTCGTAATTACATATTCTGCCCCAATTAAGATTAAGTGGTCCAGGTTTCTATCAAGATGAATGAAAAGAAAGAGTTTAGCTCTTCAGTTTCGGTGTTTACCTTATTTCAGTTGTTTAGGGATGGTTGTTTTTATCTCCGTTCATTATTTCCTTGACGTTTTTAATTTCTATGTCCACGTGTGAGCTCTAAAGCCTCGCCGTAGCGTTGCTTTTCTGTTTTAGTATT
>OY744527.1:59401097-59451097 GCA_963556195.1 Sepiola atlantica
TACTTAAACTATTCTGTCGAATCAATTCTACTTTATGGATAGAGACATAAAAGAATAGCACACTTTACATATATATGTATATCAAGAACTGTCGACAATGAAAAAACAGTTTCCCAGTTACAAGCATTTCTCACGTCTAGAAGTTAATTATTCAATATGTTATCGATGTAAATATGACAGTTGTCTATTTATCGATTTACGTTCTTTTAATTACGTTAGGCTATTAAACGCGGACACGTTACATTTAAATTTATATTTATAAGGTTTTACATATTTATCTATTATTCGTAAAAAAAAAGAACCCCAAGCAAGCACGAAGTAATTTTCACTTTTAATTTTAATGAGATTTAAATAAATAAATGATACAAAATTATCCAAATGTCCGAGAGTTGAACAAAGTTCTGTCATTTTAAAATCCTTTTACGCTCTTGACGTCGAAGGTTTCGGAATTGAATTCCCATTCAGAGTTTGCTTGCGTCGCTTTTGGCATCTGTTCAATGGAGCCAAAAATGTAAGAACTGGTGTCTGTTGCAGATGGTTGTAGGTTTTGCGAATAACTGTGACAATCCCAGCAAACCAGAAGAACGCTTATATTTTCAAGAATTTTGGCGGAATCTGTAACAAAGACGCGAAACATAGATGTCACTTCACACCCGGCTAGAATCAAGCTAACCATCTGGTGTTGGCGGGAAAATGAGAATTATGAGGAAGAGAGAAGAAGAAGGAAAGTAAGGAGGAAATCGAGATGAGGGATAACAGAAGAGGAAGCGATGAAAAAGTTGCAAATAAAACGGGTGAAATATGAAGAGGAGGAAGGGGAAAGAAGAAAAAAAAAGACGATAAAGTAAGATATTTTGAGAGAAAAAGGAAGGGGAGGTGTGGAAGGATTAAGAAATACCAGAATGATAACAAGAAGGAATAATAGAAAAAAGGAGTGTAAACAAGAGAATGCGCGAGGAATTAAGACGAATACTAAGATATAAACAAGAAAAGAGGATGTAGGAAGAAAAAGAAAAAGAAAAAGAAGAGGATGTAGGAAGAAACAGGAGAGAAAATCATAAAAATATAGGAGGCAAAGAAACAAATTAAAAAAATGTTGATTGCTAAAAACGAATAAGAATGATATATAAGTTGAAAGGGGGAATTTTAATTGAAAGGGGGAAGAAGAGAGAATAAAATGAAAAAGAAGAAAAAAGAGGACAAAATAAACTGCTTATCATTTCGATACAAAATGAAATATGGTCTGGTCGTGAAACATGTGGATCACGTGATGAAAGTGCTGCTGTTTGATCGTTGTAGATATAAATGTACGCTTGAAATCCATAGTGTTGATTGTAATCTGTAAAACATCACTTAATGGGTTCGGAGGGCGAGATGGTTGCTTACAGGTTAGACTATAGTTTCGTGATGTTATCTCTACTTTCTTTTGATATAGCAGAAACCTAGATGGGCAGAAAAATGTTTAAATTATATATGTATGTTTTCATGTCTGTATGATACGCAACAATACAAATACAAAGTAAATTAAATGTTTATTTAGTACAGGGTGCTCGACAAAATAACAGAACATTTAGATTTAAGCTATCATTATGTATTTACATATGTACTTTACTATTTACAAGTGTTACATGACCATCAAATAATGGAAAAAGGTGAATTGACATGCAACAAAGCGTGGACAAAATGCCATACATTCAAGGCTTAAGAAAATCCAGGTCAAAACGTATAGGATTTTACCCTTTGGAGTTTACTGTTATATTAACTTCAATTACAGAGGTCAAGAGGTCATATAATGACATCTTTAAAACATCTGTTGATGTAAACTTGGAAAAACAGTTAAGTCATTAAAAGGCCCACTAGAAGTTGGTTAGATCGTCTAAACTATTTAAACATGACCTTTAAATGACTTTCAAATTACTTATAGATCTTTAACAATTTTGTTCAATTAACAATTCAATTAGTAAAATATACCGTAATAATTAAATTTTATTTTTGAAATTTTATTTAAAAAAACAATTAAAGAAACAAAAACAAAAAAGAACATACCGCATAGTTAAAAAATACAAATTAAAGTAAAAAAGACTACCGGACATTTTGATTAGGCGCAAAGTGTCGTATCTGTTTAGATACTACCCTTCAATTTTTCAATTTTTCATTTTAGTTCTAATCCAGAGTGCCCCTTTTGGGGAGCTGGAATTTTCCCACATAATAAAACGACTTTGTGTTTAACTCTGCTCTCCTGGGAAGGCAAGTAAATAGGGGATCTTTGGCAACGCCGCAGAGGTAGACCTGTGATTTTATTCTATTGTATAAATGCTTATGTAATTAACCACTGTTTTCTATTTCATAACATTATGTACGTGTAAATTAAATACGAAACTATATGCACAGATGATCTATTTAAACTTCATCTATTGAGAGCTAGCTATATATATTCAGCCATCCATTCAAGCATAACTAAGATTGTTATTTATAAACCGTTTAAATTAAAACTGAAATAAGATTAATTGTCCAGATGTATTCACTTAAGTAGCAAGCTTCTATTTAATGCGAAACTAAGGGGGTGCCCCTTAAAACGAAAATAGTTCATAATTTCCTAGACATGAATCAAACCTCCGAAAGGAGCTATTATATATATATTTTTCAATTAAATGATGCTAATTACCTCATTATAAAGTATTAGGAAGATTCAAAAGTAATTTTAAGGACATTTATGCCTAAAGTTAATTGTGATTACGTTTTATATTTAACTCGTATTGTGAGGTGAATAACATCGAGCATCACTCCCCATATTATCTCCCTAAATTAATTGTATGCCTATATATATATTAGAGTGGGTGCATTTTTTAATTAATTTTTGTTCCTTTTACTCTACTATATTTGCATTTATTTGGCATTATACTTTAAATGACAATTGTTTTCTTAGTACTTACTCCTTCCTTAAATTATCTTATTTTTAGTTACCATTACTTCACTAATTAGTAGAGTTGCACTCTAAAAAAATTATCTGCTTGTGTTTCTCTTATCTGGCTCTCTTACCATTTCCTTATCTATAGGCTAGGTTTAAGCTATGTCGCTTCGGTTATTTTCATTGTATGTAATGCGTTCTATATTAAAATGTTTTATAGTGGGGTATTCCGTAATCTACTATTAGGTTTACAGTTTATATTGACTACATAGACTTATACTATTCTTATACCTTAGATATGTTCATATTTATGTTGATGAAATGGTTACTTCGACAGATATTTATATAGGGCTGTAACGGGATAGGATATATGCGATTCTATGTAGACAGTTCTGAACCACTTCCTGTCTTTTATTTAATAAATTTTCCGTAGACATAACTATATTGTAAGATTCCAGAATACAGAGGTTTTATCTCTTAGATTTATTAAGTTTAAATTTCCCTGCTCTACCTAGCGTATACCATTTTAAGTTGTATTGTATATTTTTTATATTTAGTTCTCTTACATGTTTGGCCAAAGTTGTAGGGGCCTTATTTGAATTTTTATTAGTTTTTTTGAAAGAGTGTATATGGTTTCTGATTTATATATGCTCTGATGTTACTGATTGATACTCATCGAGATGAATCTTTTTAATATACTGCTAATTTAAAGAAACTGATAGTATATGCTAATACATATATTGCCATAATTAATTATATATATATATATGTATATAATAATAATAATAATAATAATAATAATAATAATAATAATAATAATAATAATAATAATAATAATCCAGGTAAAACATCCACAGGGTTGTAATACAAAGAATTTAAACCGTGTTTTTAAAATGTGCTCAATATCAAATAGAGCTTTTATATATGATTATTTTTATTTACACAGAAGTGTACAACATCTGCGACAATGGCATGTCGATGTTATCGATCAACATCTATTATAAACTGAGATCTCATCAGGAAGATTTAGAATCCGATGTTAACCGTGGATCATATTTTGGAATCCGGTAAGACCAAGAGATTACAAGAACTAGATACTATACCATAATTAACTGGTCAATTGGAGAGAGGAAAATTAATGATCTTTATTTTTTATTAACTAAACTTTTGACAAGTAACGGATAACTTTAATGAAGTATTCGAATATCTATGTATCTCATATATGTTAGCCACAGGAAAGCGCCCATTGATTTATGAGAACTTTGACTAATAAAAATGAAACAAAAAGAAAATATGTGTATATATATATATATATATATATATATATATATATATATATATATATATATATCCATATATATATATATATGAACAATGTTATGCTACATTTCAATTACCAATATTTTGTTCACCTTACTAATCATTTTTCCAAAATAAAAACTAAAAACTTCTGTACAACTGCGGATCCGTTTCACAGAAAAGCAACGGATATTTGGATGTTAATCCCGGATCTTTCCTCCATGGACTCATCAGAAACCAAAAAGTTCTCCTACAGACAAAATACATAGCGATGTAGTAAAAAAAAGTTAAATAAACACCAGAAAGAGTAGCCATCTTGTTTTAGACCTACATTTACTTAAACATTGTTATTTTGTATATACTCTGTTGTTATACATTAACAATCATCATGCTTTTACTTTGATAAGGTTTCTAAATATAAAGAATAGAAGTATATGCAAAAACATGTGTTCACACATCTCTCCATGTCTTTCTGTCTATCTGTCTGTATGTCTGTCTACCTCTCTCCCTCTCTCTCTCACTCTCACTCTCTCTCTCTTTCTCTCTCTCTCTCTCTCTCTCTCTCTCTCTCTCTCTCTATATATATATATATATATATATATATATATATACATATGATCCCCGTGTTAATATTAGAAGCGTAAGGTCTCCCGTTTTTGTTTTACTGTTAGATACTTAACCCCCTTCTTTTTTTTATCGTATTTACTTATTTTTTTATTTATTTATGCATTTCCCAACGAATGCTAAGTCTGCAATATCTTGGATTTAGTTAGTTTATCTGCGAATTTAAACTGCATTTTACTTTTTTTGCGTTAAAATGACTCAAAGCTTCTTTAGACTATATATATATATATATATATATATATATATATATATATATATATATATATATATATATATATATATATAAAGAGAGAGGGGTAGTTAATTCTTTTAAGTAAAACTTACCTCGCTTATTTGTTTTTTCTTTGGTAAGTTTTACCTCGATTGATTCTTTTGATGTTTATATTAAGTTTTATTCTGCGTGTGACAACAGTAGGACATCAGTTTTTATTGATGAAATAAATTACTTACTTCTCTCCAGAGCAACGCCGGGTAACCCTGCTGGTTCTATTCATGAAAATAACTCCTAAGAAAATCGCATTTCTACTGTTGGCAGGAAATGTATTTTGGCTCGAACATCTTCAAATAAACAACTGGCCAGGTGTAACTCAAGCTTTGAAAGTATATATTGGTGCTGTACGAATCGGATTGTCTCATCACTGTTGTCCATCCTTTGAATTTGCCGTTGAGAATAGAAGAAACAAATTACACGGATTAATTGAACGAACTCAACAACACATTCCGTCTCGTAATTCCGAATACAGAAAAGTTTGAAATCATTTACGCGAACATTCTGTTCACGCTAATCGCTAAGAGGAAGAGTGCTCTAAAAACATAGAACATGCTCAATCAACATTGAATTTAAAATCTTGATACGTTTTATATTTCCTGTTTGGTCTATAAACAAGACAAAATTGTTGTTTTTTTTGCTCTCGAAATAATTTACGGATATCATAAAGAGGACTTCGCTGAATACACAGTCTTTTTAAAATCATAATTTATTAAAAAAAAATCATAACTTAAAACTGGATTACTGCTAACAAATAAATAAAAATAAACGTTTGTTTTATTGGTTTACTTCATCATTTTTATGACGCCATTTTTTACGCTATAATTTACTACGCCATTTTGGTTTAGTTTTACTGTCATCTTGATGTATACACAACTATTGCTTAATTATCTTGATGCATACAAAACAATTGCTTTATAATGTTTATGTATACAAAACAATTGCTTAATTATCTTGATGCATACAAAACAATTGCTTAATCACCTTGATGTATACACAACAATTCCTTAATTATCTTGATGCATACAAAACAATTGCTTTATCATGTTTATGTATACAAAACAATTGCTTAATTATCTTGATGCATACAAAACAATTGCTTTATCATGTTTATGTATACAAAACAATTGCTTAATTATCTTGATGCATACAAAACAATTGCTTTATCATGTTTATGTATACAAAACAATTGCTTAATTATCTTGATGCATACAAAACAATTGCTTAATCACCTTGATGTATACACAACAATTGCTTAATTATCTTGATGCATACAAAACAATTGCTTTATCATGTTTATGTATACAAAACAATTGCTTAATTATCTTGATGCATACAAAACAATTGCTTAATCACCTTGATGTATACAACACAATTGCTTAATTATATTAATTGATTGCAGAAGAAAGTTTGAGAATAACTCCGTAAATTAAGGAAAATCTGATTCACTCATTTCTGAGCCGTTTACAGAAATGTGTTATCAGATTCGGACATTTATTTAAATGACACACATTTTTAATATCTATGATTCATTTCATGGAAGTACTGTTATTACAGTTTTAATCTTATTAACGTTTTAAAATACATTATAACCTTTTGAATACCCTGTATATTTCTTATATTTATAACCAATGTCTTCTAAGATTTTGACGAAACTCTTCTAGTGAATGTGTGTTGAAATAACGTCTGATTAGGAACACATTTTATTTATATTCAGCGCGTTTATTACTTAAATCTGAATATTTTCTGGGTTGTAAGGGAGCTACATAGTAGATATCAATATTGCATCGTGTTTAGGGGTCCTTCCAGAACATGCCGTCCTGCTGTTTCTGAACGGTTTCTGTGTAACCGAAATCATGTTGATCCATATTGAAAATTACTGCGAGAACCCGTAGCTGTACTTATACCTATTGAGGTATTAATCCTGGGAGGGTTGAACCGGCTTCCTCCGAATGAGGCATTTTCATGGAAGTTTTAAATTCACAAGCGGTCCCCAGTATTTCCTAGTTATGTTTTTGCAGTTCATGCAGGAACGTGCCGACATACATACAGCGCCTGGTATTTCTAAATTGTCACCATCCGGTACTATCCAGGCTCAAGTTTGCTTAACTTCGGTGATCTAACGGGAACCGGTGTGCTAACGTGATTATGCCGTATATTATAGAACCCGTCATTAGAATACAAACATTATATCCGCTCGCCCACCTCTCTTTTTATTAGCTGTTATGATAAGTTTAAAAAAATGTTATATTTACGAGGGAAGTAAGACACCCTGAACTAAAAACGTACGCTGTGAAATGCATCATTTAAAAGCCCCGGGAAACATATTTGATAATGTTGTGCGCTCGAGACTATCACGTTACAAGTCTTACAACCTGAAACCGCTTCAACACACCGACTTATTTGATATTTATCAAACACTAGCTTTTACTCTTGTATCAAGATAGAAAAAGTGTGCGACATTTTTAATTATTTCTCTAGCAGAGGTATTTAATTTATATTCGCCCGTTTTTATTAGTTTAATACGTCTGGCGCGCGTCAAGGGGCTTCTCCAGCACATGTTGTCTTACTTCTTCTGAACAGTTCCTGTGTACCCAATCGAACTGATCGATATTGTTCTAAGCTCTTACAAAAAATACTGCTCGTGATTACGTTGTAAGCATTATAACCGCTCGGGCTAACTCATCCATCTTTTCTTATTTGATGTAATAATAAGATTTTATTTTTTATATTTATGAAGGAGGTGAGAAATCCTGAACCGGACGCATATGTTGTAAAATACATGATCGGGAGACATGATTGATGATGTGTGTCTGACGCATCAGGTGTTTCGGGTCTTGCAATTTCAGACAAATCCAGCCAAGCGAACCATCTGATATTGATCAAACACCAGCTTGTGATCCGGTGGCAAGATATAAACATTGTGCGACACCATTAATTAAGGCGTCTCGCAGAAATTCATTTTTTAGCGTATAACAGAACATGGCCAGTCATTCAAATGTTGGCAAGATATGATCCTCTTCCATGTAACTGACAGACTCCAAATATTATTTTAGTTATCATTTATTAATAGACGATTGCGAGCTTGTTAGATTAACTCTATCAGTGTATCTTTGAATTACTTATTTAAGCTTTAGGTTCCCATTCAGATATCTTAAGAGCAATGTATTCATTATTTGGGTTGTGTAAAGGCTTCTTTATTAAATTGCAAATTAAAGAAAAACGGTTTATATTTTGAGACTGGGATCGGGTTTGGCTGTGACGTCACTGGCGAGAAGTTAGAGGCATCTTTTCTTCCCGACAAACTTTCGACGTAACAGACGTCGCTAAACTACTCTTAAAGAACACACAGGTTGTGAGGTTTGGTACATCATAGTGGCTATTAATATCAATGTTCAGGAAATGATTTATATGGCCGGAAGGAAACAATAGAAGAGTTGAAACCTGTAATTGTGTTGAGCGCTATCTACATGAGATCATCCAGCGTCGTACTTAAAAAGCAATCAACGATGGCGGACAACAGAAGTAAGAAAGAAACAATGCAACAAAATATTTCTAAACGTACTCACAATCTCATACATTAATACACACTAAGTAATAGGTTTATCCTCCGGATATAAATGTGTAATAATGAAAGATACACGACAGTTATTAAATAAATAAAGTGAGATTTGAAAATAAAACTACTCAATTTCACAAGGAAAAAACATTTTTACTTGATGTTTCATGATATTTTACAGTGTTTAAAACACACATTTTCTATCGAAAAAACAGGCTTTTGTATTTGTTCAAAATAGACATCTTTAGACTATGTCACTTTCTAACAGCACCATGTCTTGAAAACTTTGCAAGCAGTTATGTTAAAGGGTTATACATCTGGACATGAGGGGGACAGATCTGGACTCTAAAGAAGATATTGCAGCTGTTTCAAACTAGACTGACTGGACGGTTTCCACTGTTCTTGCTTCAATATGAGAATCTCAATTATATACTGGTGTAAAGGTATCCCCGGAAGATAAGCCTATTTTCCTCATTCTCTATGCACATCACACATTCCCTTGGACATTTCACGTGGTTATAATTTGTAAACTAATGGAAATTTGACAGCATAAACTTATGAAAGGATGGTTGAGACTGCGTTGAGACTGAATTCCTATAGAGATTGATAACTGGTAATCAATGACCGCGAAAACTATTATATCTTATGGAGTCTAGAAGAAATACTGCATAATATTATGGATATTTTAAAATGTCCACTTACATTCCCGCATACACAAACATGTTCATATATATATATATATGCATATATATACATATACATATATATATATACATATATATATATACATATATATACACACATATATATATACATATATATACATATATATATATATGTATATATATATAGTACACGTATTGTATTAGTTTCTGTAGATGTAAATCCGTTGAAACTCCAGTGTTTATAAAAAAGTGCTTAATAACAAGTAGAGCTGTTCTTTAGTATACATTTTTATTTATACAAACATTATTGGTTACATATGTGCGTACATGTTTCGGTTGTACTCTTCACAGAGAGTCAACCCCTTCAGACCAAAGAAGACAGAGAAATAAGATGAATTTAGAAAAGTTTCCCTTTAAATAAATCTTTTTGGGGGATGAAATATTTTTATAATCTAGTATCGTGTTACATTCTCTACTTGTTCACTCTTTTAATTAGTTTCTATCTTTTTTATCATTTTTATTACCTGCCTTCTAATTCTTTCCTTTTTCTATATTTTATTACCCATTTAGTCTGGATTCCTTTCTTTTCTATTTAACACTTCAAAGTTTTAATCTATTTACAAATTTATTCAAGCAGAAATATCTGATCTTTATATAAAATACACACGTGCGCACAAATTAATAGATACACAAGTACATTTATAAACAAACAAACATATATATATATATATATATATATATATATATATATATATATATATATATATATATATATATATATATGCATTATTATAAAAAATAACAAACAGATATATACGCAAGTATCCATACACGGATATACACATAGGGAGATCATACCCACGTAGTACGTCTTGTTATTCGGTATTTCCTTGGCAAATATTGTGGCTTGGTATACATACTTTTGGTTAGGCATGTATTTTGTAGTGAACAAAGTGTACGATTTATGCAGTTATATCTTTTCTCTTCATTGCTAATTTCTCGATTTCTATTCGGGTGATTACTATTAGTGTTTTGTTTATTTCTATTTGTAGTGTTTATATTTTTGTTATTCTTTGTGTTATTTTTGCTATATTTGTCACTTTTTTATGTAATTTGTTATTTTCTTCTCCCTCTCTGCTGTTCTCTTGTAGTATTTTGTTATTGTGTGCCTTAATTATCATTTCTAGGTTTTCGCAGCAGCTGTAGGATAGTTTTAGGTTATTTTTGCTGAATATTTTATGCAAGGGATTGGTTACGGGGAAGTGTTCTTCAATCAGATTTCGGAATTTTTCGCCCAGTTTAGTTTTTAGCATCTGGTTATAGAGCGATGTATGATAGATTATATTTCTTTTTCTTTTCTTTTTAATTTTATTGTAATTATTAGTGTCCTGTTTTTTATATTTAATTTCGGTATTATGGTAACCACTATTTTTTAGAGCTGTATTGTAAATGTTGCTTGATTTTTTAAAAACACTTTCGTTGCTAGACTTATTGATCATCCTACGTTCGATAGAATTCGGAATATGTTTTATGATTGATGGGTGTGATTAGGTATTGTGTTTACGTATATTGGATTGGCGTTATCTTTTAGGTATGGTTCGTAAGTATTTTTTATTTTAGTTTAACGTGACATCTAGAAAGTGGGTTGTTTTTATGTTAGCCAGTACTTCTACTTTTAGGCCTAGTTTTTTCATTTCCATATGTATAATTTTCTTGAATTTTCACCATTGACTTTGTTGGAATCTCTTAGTATCGCTAATCCATCTTCTCTATAAAGGCCGATATCTGTATTATCAAATATATTTGTGAGTCTATATAAAATAAATAACCCCACAAGATCTGATGCCTCCGCAGAGTCAATGGCACCGATGGCCAAATCAAAGGAGTAGTTTTGTCATATTTGTTTTAATCCATTGGTCATCATTATTGATTAAAACTGATATCCTACTCCTTTGATTTGGCCATGGGTGCTCATTTCTTTTATATTTTAAAACAGAGAACGTTGAATTAAAACAGCACTAGCAAACCACTATTTGGAGCTAAAAAAAGGGACGCTCACCTATAATTAAATGGAAAGTAATACGACAGACTAGTACATGTAGAGATTAAGACAACCCGTGTAGATTATGTCTGAATGAAAAATTTGAAATTCTGAACTTTAAATACCCCCAAAATCTATTAAACTGTAGAAGTGAGATAGTAAACAGCTGCCTGAACATAATTAAATTAACATTAGGCTAACAATACGTAAATAAATAAATAAACAAACAAATAAGTAAAAAAAAACTAAACTAAACTAAAACCTAACAACTTAAAAACTAAAATCTACAATAGAAATACAAGAAATCACGTGTTAAAATAATTTCACTCATTATATTGACACAACAAAGAAACATAATATAGACCACTCTATAGAAAACAGAACAAAAGAAAAAGATATATGAAGTAAAACTAACCGGACCTTTGTTCGTGAGAAGCCCAACGATTGGCTAAGAGAACAACAAAGAATCTGATTGGTTAACTTACTAGCCGTGTATATATAGAAAACCCGGCAAAACCAACTCCATGCATTTTAACCTGAAGTTTTATCCCTGGGGATGAAACGCGCGAGCCTCTGTGTAGCTTTAGTGCCATAAATATATTTTCATTGCTTACTACCTAGTTCTATTTCCATATCGAGCACTGTTGAAGTAAATACTTAAAATTGATACATACAAATATATCTCCTTATAAAATTTATGTGGATACATGAAATATATATATATATATATATATATATATATAGTAGAATCAAATATGAAACTAAAAGTACACTTTTAGTAGATAGAACCTATAGTGAAATGGTTTAAGCTCAATATACGAGATAGAGCAATTATAAAGATAGATTAAAGAAGAGTGATAAACATGTACGAATGTCCAAGTTTATTTCAAACTTCGATTGTTCAATCCAAGGTATATTCTGTAATAAAATTATGTTTATTATTTGTTCCTTAAGCCAAGGCTTTTCAAAGATCGAAATCTTATCATCAGAGGAATTATGCAGATAGATAAGTTGGCAGTGGAAAAGCCAAAATTCAACATTTGAAAAAATATTAGGAATAAAGAGTTGAAAAAATAGTTCGTGTAAAAAAATATGGGATGTATCCAGTTGGTAATTGCCCTTTGATAAGGTGTCCAATGAAAGGAGATTTAGATGGAGAAAAAAGTATTCCGTTAAGGCACCATGGAAAAGCGTTAAAAATGAAGTAACTCCAATAGTGAGATGTTGAGTACAAATCGTTGGTGGAGCGCACCTAATCGGAATTAATATGAGAAATCGGGCCATTTTAAAAATATTTCCTGGGCCGGAGCTGAATTGTATACAAATGACTTTGGTGGTTAAATATTTAAGCAATTCTAAGAAGAAATCCTTTAGTTAAGAAAGAGGCCAAATGAAGCTGGAAAAAGGGGAAGTGAATCATAAAGGGAAGGTGGGAGGGTTAGTTGAATGAGCCATGGCTGCTGCTGGAAAGACAAGGGAGGGGAGGGAAGGGTTCTAGTGATAAGGTTATTGTTAATGGTTACTAAATCCGATGCGAGTGGGGATTGACCATAGGTGACAATTTAGGTCATTGAGTGTATATATTATTTGAAAAAAGAGGGGGAGTCCGTAATTAAAACGGATTTTGAACGAAAGACAAACATAATTTCGAAAGTTTAAAAGGGTTGGGAAAATTAGGGTTCCAATGAATGGGAATCTGTAGTTTAAATGTTGAATATGTAATAAATCGTTAAATGTTCTAAAGAGTTTAAAGGGATTCCCAGTTTGTTAAATGTATAATTAAATAATACACTCCCAAATGTATAATTAAATAAGACAAGCTCAATATATAGTTATACATTAAGCTTGCCCCACTCAATTATATTAAAATTTAAGGTTGGGAACAATGTTGGGGATAATGTTAGACTGCTTGTAACAATCGATTTCTATTATAAGTATTATGGGGTAGGGTTGCGTTAAATTATGTAAACTAAATCTATTGCTAGTGCGTTGAAATTATAAATAGCTTCATAAGGGGAAGCAGATAGACCAATTGAAGGAGTAACCAAGGAGCGCAGTCAAAAGGTGAGATAGAACGGACAATTACCAACTGGACAAACCGCATATCTTTTTTACACGAAATTTTTTTCAACTCTCCATTCCTAATAATTTTTCAAATGTTGAATTGTGGCTTTTCCACTGCCAACTTATTTATCTGCATAATTCCTCTGATGATTAGATTTCGATCTTTGAAAAGCCTTGGCTTAAGGAAAGAATAATAAACATAATTTTATCACAGAATATAGCTTGCATTAAACAAACGTAGTTTGAAATAAATCTGGACATTCGTACATGTTCATCACTCTTCTTTCATCTATCTTTATATATATATATATATATATATATATATATATATATATATATATATATATATATATATGTGTGTGTATGTGTGTATATATATATATGTGGAAAATGAAAAAAGAACACCAAAAGTATATTTATGCATTCATCAACGTTTCGTCTTTATTGTACGACTTTCTCCGGATGATTTGTTTGAAGAAAAAGTCATACACTTACTAACATTTTTTGCCAGCAGTCTCAGGGCTTGCGGCCGATATTGGCAAGAAAATCAAAACATGAGAAACAATTAGATAGTGACAGTAATAAGGGTGTGGGTGTATTCGGAAGTGGGAGAGGTGAATATAGTTAAAATGGAAAAAAGTAATTTATTAATTTATCTTTGAAAGAAAAAACAAAAACGTCGGGGTAAAAAATTGTCTGGGTCATGTGTATAGGAGAGTGTAGGAGGTGAAGGGGGGCTAGGGCATGGGGAGGACGAGCAAATCATGGTCAGGGCTCGGTAAGGTGTTCACATATGACACCTCATCACATGAGCACATAAACACATATTCACTTTAACATATAGATACATAAACATATACATGTGAAAAGTCTATGCTCCGTTATGAAACCAGAAAAGGAAAAAGGGGGAAAAGGCGGGGAATATTATTTTTCTGCGAAGTATGCGGGTGAGAGGTGTGCAACAAGTTACGTCGGAACATGTCATTCGTGTCTTTATCATATATATATATATATATATATATATATATATATATATTATATATATATATATATATATATATATATATATATATATATATATATATATATATATCTCGGATAAGATGAGTATTATTACTACGTAATGGATTTGGTATGTAGTCGAGTCAATAGTCCCCGATACTAAAATATTCATTAGTAAAGATGTTACATATATTGGTTGTTTGACATACATTTAAATGCCGCGACCTACTCTGAGCCGATGCATTATTAAACTGATAAAATATTTACTATAGTTGAACGTGTATTTGAAGGGTTGGGGGCTTGCGTTATTGCTTTTGTTGTGGTTTTTATTTAGTAGACGATATCAGGTGCTAGTATTCAATATTTCTTAAGTTATTTCTGATTATACTTTAAAGGTGATTACATCTTGGTGGCCTCATTTCATAACCTTGTTCAGAGAATCGTGGCTTTTGGGTAAAGGTCGTAAAACTCCAACCGGTTAAGAACGTCTCCATTCTATCTGATTCTTATCAGTCGTTATAAAGTAAGCCCTCCGTTCAGTCTATAGAGACTATGGATACCCCTATAAGAGGCTGGCTGCGCGTGTAATTATGAAGCAAGGGTTGCGCAATTCTAACAACACCTCTCCTGAGTCGGCACTGCTTAATTCCAATGGCAAGCAGTTCAAGACGACTGAAAACAATGCCGAGATAAACAGAGAGCACATACAGCACCTGGTAGTCCCAAATGGTCACCCATTTAATACTGGCCAGGCTCAACGTCGCTTAACTTCGGTGATCTAACGGGAACCAGTGTGTCAACGTGATTTGTACCGTATAAGCGGGTCCTCCATGCTAAATAAACCGTCCACTGTATATGATATTTATATTATTTTATCAATAATTTTAGAATATACAAGGAAATCTTTCTATGACTTTGATCTCTGTTACCAGATTTAAGCACTTATGACGTTTTGTTTTGGGGAATATCTAAATAAAAGATTTCCCCTCATTGTCCTAAAACCATTGTGAATATAATTGAACCAGAAAAGGAATTCGCTATAATTCTATCTTATAAGACATGGAACGAATCGATCAATGTACTGCCGACAACGTTTGCAACTTGTTTGATATGACCTTTAAAACAAATTAAAACAACACTGTTTGATGTAATCGTTATAAATTTGATCGTTCATTTTAGATAATTGTGTTTCTTTTATTTATCCATTCAGAATTTGGGAGATTTTTATGTCCTATCCTATGTATAGTAATCCACAGACAACTATTTCGCTGTATCAAAGCTCTTTAGTGTATCTAAACATGGCGACTGTTTTCACGTTCTCGCGTTGAGCTTGTAGACGCTTTTGGAGGAGATGCAGTCTGATGTAAGGCCCAGAGCACAGCTCAGACCAATACGCTAGCATGGAGGACACCTCTACAAAATCAGCTTGTTACTTTTCAACTACTTAAGCCCCTACTCCCCACCTATCCAGGAGACATTAGCAGATCCGCCAAAGTTATACACAGACTACATTCTCTCGAAACCTAACACTTACAATATACCAGTTATGATTTCTAACCTCGACGTTGTCTCTCTACACCTTCTTACAAGCGCACCGTGCTGTGGACCTCATCACAGACCGCATCCCCATCAACAACTTCTACTGCTTTTAACTCACTGTCATCAATATACACAAACTATCATGCATAATAGTCAATAACACGCACTTCACATATAAACAGAAAACATGCAAACAGATAACAGGCCTACTCATCGGATTCAGCTTCTAAAGATTACTCGCCATCACATACATGGACAGACTATAATCGAGCGCATTATATCTAAACACACAAACCCTAACATACAATTCCCTAATGAGCACCCCGATACATCTGGATCTGTTTCACTATTATAGTTTAACCTCCGCATAACAAAGAACGACACATGCACGCCAACTTCTACAGAAATAGTGCCTGAAGAGATATTTTCATAAACTACAGATCAGCCTTCCCCACAAAAGCTAAAATAGGATATGCTATGAATGAGAAAAACGGCATCTGTAGAAAATGCACAGAAGAAATATACAAAATTACCTCTTTTAAACACCCACAAAAAGTTATTGAAGGGAAATAGATACACGACAAACATAAAATACCACCTTAAGACCTCTAAACTCTAACCACAGTATACACTGTCAAACACTTGCCTCCTAAAATTACCATATTTTTACAATAGAATCACCTCAGCTCTAAGCAAACCTACCAGCAAATAACTTTTAGACATCTAACTCATACACTCCGGACCAATACTGAGGTTACACTTATCCAAATCAAAATCACCATTCAACAACACCCAATGCGCTTTATCAACAACACAGGCTTGTGCAACCGCATATATATAGTGTCTAAAATACAATGTGCGCTATTCAATGAATGTTACATCGGTAGACAGTGAGACTATTGCATATATGCATCAAATAACACATTACAATGAAGGCGTCATGATTCTTTCAAGAACACAGAACACTGTGGTACGATCACCTGACGGAGATACGGAATTTTCTCTATATGTTTAAAATATGTCTTGACTTAATCCTCCTTCTATCAATTGTCAAGTTGAAAGAAAATCAGAATGTATCCTGCAGAGAAAATTACTGACGCAGGCTATGCTGATGACCGTGACATTTTTTCTGACATAACTAAACAAGCAGAAGCCCTACTATACTGTCTCGAAGAAATGGAAAATTGTACTTGGAAAAACAAAACAGAGCACATTCTATTGGACCTAAAATGGCAATATCTCCTCCCTAAGTAGCACTTGTCTTAAAAATATCAACGAGTTTACCTCTGCAACTAGCAGAAGACCCACAATACACCTATGAATACTTACAAGGTGTTATGAAGAATACATCAAGGTGACGTTAGAGTCAGGAGGATCCGTGAAACTTCCACAACTAGATGATGATGATACATTGGTCATGTAGTCAAATGATTTGTACAGCAGAACCCAGTCTATGGTGCGATCAGCTGACGGATCCACCAGATTGTTTTAGGTCACTGCTGGTGTTCTTCAGGGAGATACTATTGCTCCCTATCTGTTTATAATCTGTTTTGACTACATCTTTTGCATGTCAATTGACAAGTTGAAAGACAATGGCTTGACATTGGTACCTGCAATAATCAGAAGGTATCCTGTAGAGAAAATTACTGACGCTGGCTAAGCTGATGACTTTGCAATTTTTGGCATACACAACTAAACAAGCAGGCACTCTACTACACTGTCTCGAAGAAAGGGCATTTGACTTTTTGTTAACACAAACAAAACATACCACATTCTCTGCGAGTTTTTCTAACAAGTTTCATTGTCACAGCCTTTAAAGTTCAACTACTTATATACTACGCACAATGATTTAAGCTAACTACAAGATTCTTCTATATATGTATATTTGGTCAGAATTCCTTAATGTAAGCATATTTGCTAAATAAGTTTAGACAATTTATATCTGCATATTTTCTGTTTGATCCTTTTTCAAGTTGCTTAATGAGAGTTCGAATTTCAGCCTGGCTGATGATTTTGCCATATTGGTTGTGGACGCTAGTACGTTCGGTACGCGACCTATATGGCAAGTTCATCAGCCAGTTTCAGCCTGAAATTCAATATTGATTCGACAAGTTGAATGACACATGCATACATAATTTGTCTGTCCTATCTAACAATATATATATATATATATATATATATATATATATATATATATGTATATATATATATATATATATATATATATATATATATATATATATATATATATATCCGCTGTCAACTGTTTTGCTGCATCTATATATAAGGAGAGTAAAATGAGGGCATTGGGTTTACTTTCGACAGCCTCGTAACTCTCGCTTCCCCTATTTTGTCTTAAGATTCTCACATTCCATCAGCGGTGTTTCTGACAAAGGGGGAAAATTGCTGTTTTCTGCGTCAGAATCTATCCATCTAACACGTATCGTTGGCTAACATTTTACCTTTAAGTAGCATTTTTTTTAGCTCCTTACATCAAGTGGCTTGATGTCTTGTCTGGAGCGATTTCCATGGAAATAAAAAAAGGGAATAAAAATAAATAAATAGATAATTCGATAGATATTAGTGATGGATTTTTTATTTTATTTTATTATATATATATTTATTGTGGTTTCAAATGATGTACATGTTGACCGGAAGACGCAGCTGTGTCATGCCTTTGTGTGGGAGGAGTCGCTCTCTGACAAAGTGACGTTTCCTATAGATTATACGCTTGACAATTCAGACATAATTAAGTGCATAGGAAAAATATTTACCCCTCGTCTGTCAGAGCTACAAGGGGCGTGGCCGAAACACGAGAGGCAAAAATCTGTAGACCCACTTGAAGCAGACATTTATGTAAATATGTCAACATGCATTTGAGTAAATCAAAAGTATGTGCACATCTCGTATTGCACTTCTCTTTATATTGCTCTCATGGTCACTATGCCAATCTCTCTCGTCACCCTCTCTCCTTCTCTCTCTCTCTTTCTCCCCCTCTCTCTCTATCTATCTATCTATCTATTAAAACTAATCTATGTTCTTACGTGCTGTTTCACAAATTTTTACTTTTTAAAACGTCAACTGAATTGAAAAATAGTTTACTTTAAATTGTCTCACATTCCTATTTCTCTCGACATATGGTTTTTCACTTTTCATGTGCATGCAAAAACACCCGTATATGCGTAAAATAGTCTTAAATATTTCTCGGCCTTTTGGTCGGGATCAAAGTGTAGTATCTGTTCCGATGGATACTGCACACTATTGACCGGCGTCGTCTTGGCCTTCGGGTCTTGATTCCGCCGGTTTGTGGGTTTGTCCTGTGTTGTTCTAGGAGGTCCACTCTCCCAGGCTTTGCCTCCCCTCTTTGGGGAGAAATATGTTTATTGCTTACTGCCTTAGGCGCTCCTACCAAGGAATGCCGACGAGGAGTTTTGTAAGCCAGAGTGCTCACGTTCTCGGGCGCTGGCTTTTCATATCCCACTTTCCTACCTTGTGTCACATCTTACCTTGTGGGAGGAAGATAAATAATTAGTTTTTAATATTGGGCGAAGTAAATCCACTAGTACATAAAATAGGTAGTTGAAAATAACAGAAAATTGAAACAGCTAAGAGTTCAGCCACGGTAAACTTTTTAATCACGAAGGTTAAAATGTATAGGCTGTAGGAATATAATACAAACGGATATGACGTAACATGGTTCGAAGAGAGGGTGTGATAGAACACATCAGAGTCCGTATTAGAGCACGCAGCCCGTGGACGAGTAAGATGATATGGGCTGATAAAATATAGTTAATTAGTGTTTTTGATCACTTTGTCTCTCCCACCACCACCATCATAGAGTTATTTGTGACAAAGATCCTGTTGAATAAATTTCCGCTCTTTTCTAACAGTCTTGTTCGAGTACCTCCTTTTTGAAATTATAAAACACGCTTATTTACCGGGCGGTGTTCCGTTGGTCTGGAAAGATCACTCAAAATTAGTGAACCTTAATGTTTCTATGACGAATATGCCACTTTGGTTTTCTGCATGTTTGACACAAGGTTGAAACGCAAATGAGAATCAATCTCAGCCGGGTTTCTCAAATCGTCCTCTTCACTACGTAAACTCATTTGGAAATCATATACCTTCATTTTTAAATTGTAATAGGAATTTGAAATTACTCTTTTGAATCAGGAAATCTCTGGTTCTCACTTGTAAGACATTCACAGCAAGAACTTTCTACCTACCCCTACGAAAAAAGACTTTAATTTTTCCCCCGCATGAACAGAGCTTCTTTGCAAGGTTTTCCTGTCTGTGCAGAACATTACTACGTGACTGCTTCCCTGCAGACTGCAACATGATTGTCTTCAAATCCAATGTAAAGAAACTCTTGCTATGAACGTTCCGATAAATAATCAAACGTTGTCCATTCAATTAATCTTCTTCAATACTTTCACAATATTCTTCATCTTAGAACTGACAATAATTCTATTACATGAACCCTTATTTGGGCCTTGCTAAATGATCCTTCATTAGTAAAATAAATTAAAAAAATAATAATTCTCATTATGTTATTATTTGCTTATTATTCCTCTTTGAGCATCTAGTTATTTACTCATATTCTGAATCCTTTTATAAGTCAAACACATCATTGCAAAGAATGTCTACAATATTCATCTTTATAATACTAAAACTATGATAACTTACTTGATTGCTTGTTTGAAAATTTATTTAGTACTTAATATAAGCCTGTTGGCTGAAAAATATATTCTAAATTTTAAAATTAATAATAATCGTTTTAGTTTATGGGTTTATCCTGCACATATATATATATATATATATATATATATATATACATATATATAATATTAAAGTTTATTTTAATATTTTACCTAGGTCCGCCGTCGAATCTCATCAGCGCAGGAAAATAACAATCTCAAACGGTCACAGGGCGCGAACCCGGTTCTACAGAGACACATTGGCTTTGTAAGGGTTCACTTAGTCAATGAGTCCACGAGAGATCATCACGTAATAACAGAGAAATTAAGTTTTATTTACACTGAACGCGGCGAGTATAAATATCTAGACATTCGATAAAACTAAACGACAGAGTCGGAGCATTGCACTGAGACTTCAGGTGAATGTCTATTTATAATCTTTCTGATAGTGCTCTACTTTTTATTTTACTTAAAAGCGGCTTCTAATAATATATATATATATATATATATATATATATATATATATATAAATATATATATATATATATATATTTATGCACACATTGTTACAAATAACAGAATTGCTCTGTTTAATTATACTTTTTTATTTTTTTAATTTTTCTGATGGTCTATTTTGTATTGAAATAATTAAAAAATCAATGTTCCATAGGTTTCATAGGTTTCACAGGTTTCACAGGTTTCACGTAGTTTTCGATTTTTTGTCGAAACATCCTCAGGTGTCAAAAGCAAATGAACGAAAAAGCTGGAGAAAGAACGGAATTTTTAATAGACGGCGGAGAAACGCGCATAGAACGACTTTCTGAAACAATGTGAAACAAGTTTCTCTGCGCGTTTCTCCGCCGTCTTTCTCAATGAAAATAAGAATCCAACATTGTTATATATATATTTTTAGTATTTCTGTAGAGAAATACGTTTAGAAGCGAGCTTTAACGGCGACACACTCCCTTGTTGTAATATGAAGGCAGTGTATTGTCGATGGTAGTACCCATAAAAACAACAGTGAAAATAAGCGTCGATACGCTGAAAGTTAATAATAATAATAATAATAATAATAATAATAATAATAATAATAATAATAATAATAATAATAATAATAATAATAATAATAATAATAATAATAATTTACGAGGCTTGTCTAAAAAGTATCCGACCTTAAGCAAGAAAAATATTTCAAATACCTGACGGGGTTGGGACCCTAATTCCCTTTTGTGTTTGCACACACTTAGCGCACCAATCCATCAACTGCCGGAAATACGTCTGGAAGTCTTCTTTTTGAATAGTTTTCATCTCCGTTTCCCATTATCTCTTCACTAGTCTCAAAACAGGAACCTTTTAGTTTCGTCTTTTTGAAACAACCAGAAGTCGCAAGGAGCCATGTCTGGAGTGTAGGGAAGTTGGCGATCGACTGGAATTCCATGTTTGGTCAAGAAATTTTGAATCAATTGGAATGAATGTGCAGGACCGTTGTCGTGATGCAGTTGCCAGCTTTTCGCCGTCTACATGTCTGTTTTTGCGCCGAATTGGGTCACTCCTTGATAGTACTCTTTTGTCAATATTTATCCTTACGGTGCATATTCATGGTGCACAATTCCACAGACATCAAAGAAGACTGTCAGCATCATCTTGATATTGCTTTGCACCTATCAGGCTATTTTGCCTTGGAGACTCGAGATGCTTCCATTGCGACGACTGTCTTTTTGTTTCTGGGTCGTACCCGTACACCCATGACTCATCTCCAGTTATCACGATTTTCAGAAACCCAGGATCAGTGTTGGCGTTTTCTAGAAGGTCCTGTGCAACTTGAAAACATAGGTCCTGTTGTTCCTTCGACAACAACTTGGGAAAAATATTCGCAGCCACTCTATGCATGTTAAAATCATCACGCAAAATTGCATGTGTTGAATTTTTACTCACGCCGACCTATTGAACGATCTCCCGCACGGTTGAACGACAATCTTCCATCACCAAATGTCGCATCCTCTCAACAACAGCTGCACTCTGTACAGTTTGGGACCTGCCAGTGTGTGGCATTTTTGGAACGGTTGAACCACTCATCAATTTGTGTTACACCCATCGCATCTTCTCCAAACACCTGCTGAATTTTACGTCTTGTTTTGCCTTGAGAATCACTAAGCTTTTGACAAAATTTGATGCAGTACCTTAGCTCAACACGTTCAGTCATCTTAAGAGAATCGGTAATCCGACGAACACGTTGTGTAGCACTTAACTCAGCAACCGAGAAGCAGCGACTAACGTGCAGGAAGGTGGTGATAACATTCACACACGTGTATGAAAGTGTCTTCATTCACTGTAGAGTGGTGCCGCCTTATATTCACTATTTCGCACGGAACAAATAAAGGTCCTATACTTTTTAGACATACCTCGTGTGTATATATATATATATATATATATATATATATATATATATGTCTGTTCCGTAATAGGTTACTAAGTTCCGCGTTCAATTGTTATTAGAGAAAATAGCTGTTCAACTTCTGTCTGTGAATTGTGGAATTCATAAATATTAACCCCTTTCACACTAACTTTTCACTCAGAACAGTAGACAAGGCAATATTTATCAAATGCGTCTAGAATTTCACAAACAATATTAATAAACAAAGGGAATACAACATAATTTATCTTCAACCGCTAAATATAGATCAATCGTTATTTTCAAATGCTATTTTTACTGATGAAATATCTAAATACTTACAATTCATCCTTAACATAACATGGCTCTAATGCGCTCTTTTAGCTAGAAACAAAGTGTAGTATTTTTTCTTATGCTGCACTTAATCTATTATATATACAGCTAGTAGATAAAAAATAATTATATACATAGTCAATATTTATTTTTGTACCAATCCAAAATGCCCGTTTTTAGGGAGCTGGATTTCTCCCAAACAAATAATTGACTCTGTGTTTAAATCTACCGTCGTGGAGAGACAAGTAAATCGGAACATTACTCTGCCGCGTGTCCAAACAAAAATAACCAGCTTCATCAGTACTGAGGCCATCATCGCCGATCAACGATGTCACTTTCTTTACTTCTTTCCCACGGCAGGAATATGTGGCACAAGGCCGGAAGATGGGAGGAGAAAACCAGATGCTCAGCGGAAGTGCCAGGCTGTCATCTACAAATAGACTGGACAGCTCTGTCGGCATTCCTACGAAATAGCACTTCATGCAATTGGCAATTAACTAACCTGTTATCAAAGAGGAAGGCTATGGTATCGAAGGTGAACCTCCTAGGACTATCTAAGATATATATTGTTCTTAAGTTTCGGGCAGTAGGTAGCAACCCGAAATAAAAATAAATTCCTCTTTCTCTCCTTCTTCTTCTTCCCTTTCGTTCTCTCTCTTCTTCCTTCTATCACTTTAGACGACGACACTACGTGTTTCTCAGGCAACTGCCCCCCCCCCCGCTCTTACCCAAACATTGATTGCTCTTATAATGCAGCCTCCTTCCCACAATCCGTCTCCACCGGAAGCACTTCCGTTTCCGCTGGAAGTACTTCCTTCCCATAAAAACGCATTGCTCCTTCTCTTTCTTTTCTTTCACTGTGCCCGGCTTCCACCACGAGGTAAGTTGTACGTTTGTCGTCGTCTCATTCAAATATACAACATCACCCCCTGATCTCTGATCACATTACATAGTCTGAAGTCCACATTGGAGGTCGCCGGCTTCGCTGTGATCTCCGTGGTGACCCTTCACGCACACCTCCATTCAGATCGGTCGCTGTTGGCCTCTCTCGCAACTTCGTCTCATGCCTCTCCACAGGTCTTAGCTCCAGAACGTGTCTCGGCACGCCATCAGCAGACACATTACTGTCCGAATTCCTGGCTGTAACTGTTCCTCGCGCCCATTGTGTTGTACATCGCACACCAGGCAGCTTTACCCACACTTCATCTTCTAGTCGCACTGTGCTCCTGATTGCTCGACTCATTTCCGGTGGCGGAACGCTTAGATGCCGCCAGACATATCGATATATCTGTTCTTGTGGCACCGTCTCCCTCACCTGTCCTGATCTGTGTGTCATGTTGTACCAGAACAGGGCCTCTCCTGATCCGGTTCCCCCTCTCTCAGCCAACGCTTTGATGGTCCTGTGGTTCCTTTCCACTATGCCGTTTCCTTCCGGCCTATACGCGGCTCTGAAGTATTGTCTTATGTTCCATCTCTCCAGCATCTCTCTGACTGTTCCTGATCGGAAAGTCGCCCCATTGTCCATCAAGACTTCGTCTACGGGTCCACGTTCCAGAAACACTGTATTCATTGTGCTTGCCACCTCACTAGCCGTCTCTCTCCTCAACTCCCTCCAAATCGTGAACCTACTTGGTCCGCAGTCAATCATGGTTAGATATTGAGCCCCTCGATAGTGGGTGACATCAACGGCGAGTCTCTTCTAATGTTCGCCCACCTGGAGCTCTCCCTGATGATATGACGCCGGTGCCGGATTTATCGATTGACACCGCACGCATTGCTGGACTACTTTCTGCACGACCTCCCTCGCAACACTGGGATCTACCTTGCGGGCTAGATGCAAAGTCCTGTCAACTCCCATGTGGTGCATAGAGTGCTGGTCCTTGACTTCCTCATGGGTCATGCAGCATGTTTTATCAGCACTCTCTATCGTTTCGTCCAAGGCTTCCATCCACCCTCTTCTCACCCTCGTTAGGCTCTCTGCCCTATTCTTGGCGGAAGGTATGAACGAAACACTGACTTTCAATCCAAATTCGGCGATTAACCTTCGTAGGATCCCGACTCTACGCATGATGATCATTTCCGAAGCACCTTTTGTCTTTACTCTCCGCTGTTCTGTCACAGCCGCCTGCACCCAGTTCAGCACAGTCGCTGAATCTGTACGTAGCTCCACCTCTTTCAGTCCCCACCTTAATGCCAGGTTTATGCCCTTGATAGTTGCGTCCAACTCGGCTACGATGATGTGGGAGAAGTCTGTCGCTTTCCTAAGCCAGGCCGCGTCCTCCACCACCTCACCTCCAATCTCAACTGCGACGCCAGTGGCAATGCTACTTGCATCACACCATACGACCCCTTTTTCTGTCTTAGTGACTCTCTACCTTCCTCTCACTGGGTCCTCCTTATCCACCTCCTGTAGGACATCTCGCATCACAGCCATCACATTTTCGCCAACACTGTCCTTCCATTTCACTCCTCCTGCTTTTCTCTTCACATAACTGCAGGTTGCTCTGAGCCACCCAGCTACAGGGTAATGGCCCACCAACTTCCCGCAAATCGAAAACAATTGTCGCCTGCTCATTCTGTCCGTGACCTCTGGAATAGCGTTCCCTATCGTGAACCGCAGCTCTCCCATTGCATCTTCCTCTAAGTGGATTCCCAAAGTTGCACCGCCATTTAACAGCTCAGGGGCCTTTGCTGTTAGACCAACCCTCCTGAGCTGTTCCACTACCCTTGGTGCTGGCACCACTGTCTCATCCAGCAGTATGTCATCTACATAGGAGTCGGTTGCTTCATTTACGTCCTCCTCCTCTTTCAACACCCGCTTTAGTATTGCATGATTTTGGGCGCGACATTAAACCCAAAACCCAAACGCGTCAAGCAGTACGTTTTCTCCTTGAATTGTACCAGCTGATATTTCCAGAGATCTTGCTCGGCATGAATTTGCAGATACGCCGACTTCAGATCAACAATTGTGGACGCCCCAACCTTCTGTCTCCATCTCCGCATGGTTTCTGCACAAACGTCTATGACGTTACCCCCTGTGTGGCAAGATACATGTTTGTTCAGTTCCCGGTAATCCAACACGGGGCGGACCTTATCCTTGGTCGGCTGGATCACCGCCATGAGAGGTAACAGACCTCCTTTAAGTTCCTCTTTCCATGGCACGAGAATTCCCTCCTTGATTCACCTCTCCACTTCGTCCTCAAAGGACGCCTCCTGTGACTCCGTTAATTTGGTGTCATACCTTCCGACTCGATTCTGCAGGCACGGAGGCCCCGTCGCCCACTTCCATCTGGCAGTCCACCTACCATCGCGAAATGTTGCGATGAAGTCTTGATCGCTGATCTCGCACTCAGCCACTCCACCTCCATCACATGGCGAGGCTTCCGGGTTCGCACCCACCGCACAGTGGTCGTCACCGAACTCGACGCGTCCATTTGTGTCAACAGTGACGCCCCCCCCCCATCCGGAAGAGTACGTCCATGCCGAGGATTGCCTCTACCCTAGGCACCAGACGATCGACTACCAATACTTCTATAGTCAGTCGTCGTCCTCTTATGTCGATGCGAACAGTGCTGGTCCCACGACATTTCACCTCCGTGCCGTCGAATGCCTTGATGCTGCTACCCCCACTCCATCTGTTCACCAGGCCCTTTCGAACCATGGTAGTTGAGCAGCCAGTGTCAACCAGTGCCTCGATCTCTCTCCCCTCCACTGCGACCACGATCTGTGGGGCTATCCCTGCCGTCTTTGCGCCGAGGTATCGGCCGGCGTGATGATACCCCATTAAGCGTTTTTCCGGACACCATATTCAAAACATTTGATTGCCAACTTCATTTGGCCTCGTGCACCGATCTGTGCAACTGCCGATTCGTCCTTCACCCGCGAAGATCGCCTGCACGTCAGCACCTTTGCCCTGGGGATTAATGCGTGGACATCGGCATTGTCATATCTGGGCACCTGTTGCAATTCCTTTGCAACATCTTCTGGGAATCCAGTGGTGAAGAATAGCTGTACCGTTGTCTCAAACCCTCGCCCCACATATCCTGCCAGTCCGGCCAATCGCTTCACCTTATTGGCGTAAACATCGACGGACCCACCTGCTCACCGTAGATTTTTCAGCAATTCTGTCGCTTAACATAGGCTTTCTGCGAACGCTCTTTTCAAACGGATTTTTATAATTTCCGCATTCTGTTGTTCGTCTTTGCTAAGCTCGAGATATAGGGCAAGGACGTCTCCTTCCAAAAATAACGGCAAGAAAGATGCTAGGTCCGTAACGTTTTTCAGTTTCGCGACCAGCTCAACTTTCCTTATCCACTGAAAAAACGTCGGTACTTCCGTCGAATGACTTCACCATCGTGGTTACACCCGCGTCTGTCATTTTTCCGTGCTGAAGAAGAAAAAGAAAGAGAAGCTGGGGATATAGCTTGTTCTTAAGTTTCGGGCAGTAAGGAGCAACCCGAAATAAAAATAAATTCCTCTTTCTCTCCTTCTTCTTCCCTTTCGTTCTCTCTCTTCTTCCTTCTATCACTTTAGACGACGGCACTACGTGTTTCTCAGGCAACTGCCCCCCCCCCGCTCTTACCCAAGCATTGATTGCTCTTATAGTGCAGCCTCTTTCCCACAATCCGTCTCCGCCGGAAGCACTTCCGTTTCTAACGGAAGTACTTCCGTTTCCGCCGGAAGTACTTCCTTCCCATAAAAACGCATTGCTCCTTCTCTTTCTTTTCTTTCGTTGTGCGCGGCTCCCCACACGAGGTAAGTTGTACGTTTGTCGTCGTCTCATTCAAATATACAACATATATCACAGTCTGATGGATAAAGGTTACCGAAATGGTCAGTCTTTGTCATACTCATTGTTGAAAACCTATTAACGACTGGTATTTAAGAGTAATAATAATCAGACGACTTTCGCCATGGAAATCCTTCTTTCCTCTTCGCTGGCTCACTCGTCATAAGGATGACGAATGAGCTCTTACCTCGCATTAACCATTGACCATTGCCCATTGACCAGAAAATTACTGAATAAAAAACAGTTAGAGAATAACCATATGAACAATTTACGCCTGAATACAATCCAACGTGAGAGCACTTCCACTCGACGCTTCATATAACAACGTGGAGGGTGAACCTTTATACGCTGATATCTTAGCAAAAACTATAAGCTCCAATATATACCTCACTAGATACTGTAATTCATAGTTTTAAAAATAATACTTTATATTATTACATCTGAAGAATAGTACGTCTGACGTATACGGAATGGCATCCTTTGAGCCAACACCTCCCAACAATATCGAACTAACAATGCACGGTTAACTCTTCACATACGAGGTAAATAAGGCTAGTACACGCCAGAATCTGTGAGACAGTATTCATTTACCGTCCAACACTTTGCACCGATTGTTCAAACTTTTTATAAAAGTAGTCCATTTGTTTGCGTGGATACTGAAATTGTCATACATTCTTAGTATATCGTTTGATTTCAATCATAAACAAGCAGTTTTTATTTCATTCTAATTTTAAATGTTAATTATAAAATGATAAGATTACGTTTGTCGCCACGTTGTTTAGACTACGGCATTACAAAGCGCTCACCATTCTAACGTGCTGAGTGCTTTGTGAACCTTATTTTCTATTCTCAATGTAGTTAAACCTCATATATAAATAGCGGTTTGTTCTGCTTTTGTTGTTGTTGTTATTGTTGTTGTGAAGCAAGTCAAACGTTTGCATATAGCTCAAGAAAATCGTGCCTCAGGATTGTCTGGTCTACATGAAGTCCTCGTTGTTAGTCGAAGCTATTTGTTAATTCGCAGGATTGCACGAGTTTACCCCATACCACGAGAGAAACGCAGCGCAGCGGTTGCATGCAGAGCCGGGAAGGTTTGGCCCAAAACACACAAAGAAATAGAGCAGAAGAAACGTTATCACTCTATTGATTTGCGGTTCCGCGTCTAACACGTGTTTGCTTGTTCCATGCAGAGGCAGATACGACCAAAGGACTACTAATCCTGGTGATGAATCTTCCTGGATTTACACCAGAGCCATGCTAGACGCGTAGATCTTAGAAAACCATGTTCTCTCCCCTTACCACGGTGTGGAAAGGTTGGACTCAAGGAGGCATTGCTTTAGTTTTTATATGGATAAAATCATAATGGCGACACTAGTGTTAAAGATTAGAAGGGTACGTTTAATCTCGTGATTAAGATTCGCGGGCCAACGTGTGCAGGCCCACGGGGGTCCGGGGTCATTGAGCCAGCGAGTGCATTCAATCTGCCCTGTACAGGAAACGGACATGACGTCACATAGTTAGAAGAGAGTGGTAGGCAGTTGGTTGGAAGTTTGTTAAGCGAACACCACGTGTAGAGAGTGGCTTAACATCGACGATAAATTATGTGGCCAAGCCCCCCCCCCTAAGAAAATTCGTAGTGGCAATGCGTACCCGCTTCTAACAGGAGAAAATGCAATGACAACATCCCAATAAAAGATCCTTTCTTCAAATTCCTCGTGTCTTTGTGTTGTTGTGTCCAACATTAATTCCAACTTGCGACGATTTTGGAATAAATTCCTCAGTAACGCATAATTGCTATAGCTGAACGTGAGAGATACGATGTATGATTATGAACGTCCACGTATTTTATTTGGTTGTAACTTGTGAGACATTAGATCGCCACTATGGAGCGCTCTAAGTATATGTAACGCTGGTAAGGTTATCATGTATGAGGTATACAATTTAAGTAAAATAAAAACTACTAGATTGTTATCGTAAAAGGGCACGACTACTTGAGTAACAACGTAAGGTGATGGATAATTAAAACATTAATAAAACATTTCAGGACGAAGAGATTGTATCGGCACACTCTCTCGACTTTTTCAGATTTGGTTGATGATATATATTATGATTTCAAATCAATAGTTTAATCTTATTGTTTATCTTACCTCTATTATATAAAGCAAATCGTGTTTTTATCTGTGTGTTAGCGGATAAAACAAAGAAACTAGCAACATGCACTTTGAAATCTTACATTATCTGATGCTGTATAACATCGAGTTGGTTAAATACTGTAATATACCTTCACTTTTGGTCACTAGGGACAAAATAAGTTTGTTTTTATCTTTAGTTGTTTTAAAAACAACACTGAAACAAAGGTACCTTATCATTATTCTATTCATAAATCAAATTTCAGGGCAAAATGAAGCTAAGTATTCAAACATTTGAATAGTTATTTCAAAATTTGTAATAGAGTTTTAAATAAATAAATTGACTGATTAAAGTTGTATCATACTGATTTAATGCCAGTTTTGAAGCAAAGTAAAAATAATGTGTTTCTCAAAAAATTCAAAATATACTTGAACCAATTCAGATACAAAAAAAAACTCCTGTCATCAGAGATTGTTGTCAAATGAAAACCGTACACCAACAACCGAATTTATATTTAGTTTATATTCTATCATAAAGATAAGTGTTATATTCATTTAATTATGTTTTTTACACAAAGTGTTGTAGACCCGTGCTAGGGGGCACAAAGAAATAAACCACAAATAGTGACAGGGTTAAAATATAACAATGTATTTATCATAAAGCAATACAGAACGCCACAAATGTGGTAGGAGATGAACGGGTTCATAACATGCGATAAAACATGGTATGAAAGTCGTTATTTAACGGCTACCCACAATAGGAGTATGTGACACAAGGTCGGAAAGTGGGATTTGAAAAGCCAGCGCCCGAGAAGGTGAGCGCCCTGGCCATTAAAAATTGCCTGGACAGCCCCGTCGGCATTCCCCGGTAGGGGCGCCTCAGGCAGCAAGCCATAAACGTACTCCTCCCCAAAGAGGGGAGGCAAAGCCTGGGAGAGTGGACCTCCTAGGACTGCACAGGACAGACCCACAGACCGGCGAAATCATGCCCCGAAGGCCAAGACAATATCGGTCTGTAGTGTGCAGTATCCATCGGAACAGATACTACACGTGATAAGAAAGCCTCTCACATGGTATGAAAGTCTCTTCTGAGTCTCTGCAACCAGTGGTATTTATTATACCTGGTTGATACCATCAGTTCTCCAATAGGGGTGATTTGTACCCCACAACACAAAGATAATGACATATAATATTTTGATTAAGGTAGCGTTCGGGAGCGTTTCTTATAAATTTAAGATATCTATTTTATTGTGAAGATATTATTTATAGATTTTAATGATAATATATATATAGGGACGCAGTAGCATAAACATTGCTAAGCAGTACAATTCCGACTCAAATGACAGATAAGGTTTCTCTTCACTCGGTTTTGTATTGAGTCAAACAAATAGATTCTAAATTAAAATAACTTTTAGATATTCTTAATGTGTATTAAAAAAATAAATTCCGTTAATCTAAGTGTTCATTAGAGTCGTTTTGCGACAGTGATGTTTTAGTCTCTCGATAGCAGTCGATTCTCCCTGATTTTCTACAGTCCCACAGTCTCAATGTGACATTAGGTCGATTTAAAGTTAGACGTGCATCTCCCCCTCCTCACCGCCCAAAATTTGATCTCTCGACTGGGTACAAATGATCGAACCGTGAAGCATTTCCCGATGAAGGCGCTTGACGTTGTCGGTCATAAATCAGTCCCTCTTCTAAAAGAGGAGACGCAGCGGATTAAGCTAATCCGAATGATGAGGTAGTATCTTGGAAGATGCTTTCATGAAATCAAACAGGCCAATAATTACTTTCAGCCCAGTCAAAAAGCGAGTCAGTAAGCTCCTGTCTAGACATAAGTCAATCTTTACTTGCCTACCTCTCGAAAGTAGAGAGACATAGTTGGTTTTTCTTTGTATGGGGAAAATCTACTCCCTCAAAAACGGGCACTTTTGCTTGGACCAAACATAAAAATTGTTTCAGTCTAAAAGTATTTATCCTCCACTGAATGAGGACAGAATAAATGCAGTGTAGCATCAGAGCAGATACTACACTTCATTCTTATAGCAGTCGACTGACTATTTATACTATGTTCTATTTTTATATAGTTACGCCGATTGCGTACGATAATACACCCGCCCTGTAGAGGCTTTACACCCTTTGTTGATCTTATACTTCGAATTATTCTAGATAATTTGAACTGTAATTCTTATGTACCTCAGATTTTTATTGCGTAATCTAAAGTTGTTTTCGTTTTCACTTACCAAATTACTGTAGAATTCATGATCTCTGTTTTTTTTTTCTTTAATAATCGCTTTTATTACACAAATCTGTTATCGTTTTTCGGACAAAAATCTGCAATCGTGTTTTAGACTAATTGCTTGCTCGAGCCTAATTTGGTCTTGCTCTTTAAAGACTAATCTGTTTACACTCTATAATGTGTTATTTTATATATTGCAATTGTAGTAGTAGGAGGAAGAGGAGGGGGTAGAAAAAGAAGGGGAATAGGTTTAGGAGAAAGAGGATCCGTTCAGTAAATGAGACATTAGAAATGCAAAGATGGCGATAGGAAAAGCTGAGTAAGCGATCAGGACAACCCTAATCTATTATCGATTTCGGCACCCTAATTTCTAGACTAACCTGCAATAAATGCAATCAATTGTATTGCTATTATACCGCAAAATAAATCAACACATACGCTCTTTAATATATCCTGTCTTAGGGTTGGCGGAAGGACTACATTTACTATGTTTAGATTGTGACTAGTTCTTTTCAAGAGTATGTCTGAAAGTATTTCTTTTTATCTTCTTAATATGAGAACTCGATTTTTTCCTATTCCGAGTCGATTAAGGAATAACCCATCCGTTCGAATCCAGTGTATTATTTTGTCTTCTGCCTTTTTTTCTCGCGTTCAAGGTTGGCGTAATTTCTTTCTTTATATCATATATTTATTTCATTGTTTTTCGTTGCTTCTTTTTCAATATTTCAAATACTTTTGCTTGTGTTTATTTCAAATTGTGTTACCTGATGTCCATTTTGCATAATTTCGCAAATGCTCGTTTGTAGTGACTGTATCGGAGTCGATACTTACTATAAAATATGTGAAGTTCTAAATTTACCTAGTCAGTTGCTAGTTTACTTCCACCGCTAGCTATACTTAGGGAGATCCTTATACAGTAATCTATTTCTACTTATGCTAATTATGCATATCAATTAGTCTATATTACCACATCTCCCTGAAAAGTATAGGCTTTTATGCCTCTAGTGCATCTTGCACTTCTTCTAATGATCGTTTCATTTTTTATATTACTCTTCTCTTGCTCTCCCTTATTGTTTCTCTGGGAGATACCGACCTATTTCGCAATAAACTGTTACCAGGGTCGCCCCTTTCATAATTTGATCCGAATCCGACTTCGAATGTTCATTTTGACTAGCTTGATCTCGCATTGTTTCATCTTCTGGCATTTCATTCTGTACAGGCTGTTCTAATAACTTAATAATGGAAGGAGTCGTAGCGATTTGTTCTTCGTATTCACACTGGGACTTTATTTGGTGTGAATGGGTCAACACCCTATTTATGTTTTCTATATTTATTATACCTGTATTGTTGTCTGTTTGCACGATAAATTCTGTTCTTTCTGGATTTGATTCTTTGTTTTTGTACGAGATGTTATCTTTATTGCATACGACATACTTAATGGATCTCTAATTTGTCTTCACATTAAAGCTGAGGGGCTTTCTAATCTTCCCGTGTGTGGTAGTGTTCTATAGCTTAAACGTGGCCTGGATAGAAAACCGTCTATTTTTTCTTTTTGCTGAGAACATGCTTTTAGTCCCGTTTTTACGGTCTGCGCCATTATTTCTACTTACCCATTCGATTGAGGGTGATATGGCGGTGTCTTATACGGTTTAAAATTTGTTTTCTCCAAACATAAATTAAGACCATCATAACAAAACTCTGGAGCATTGTCAGATACCAGGATTTTTTGGGATACGCATTCTAGAAAATATGAACCTTAGAATCTCTTTTATGGTAGAACTTTTCTTTTCCGGCCCACGGACTACTTCAGGTCAGGCTTGAAAAGAGTCTACTAATATTAATAAGAGTCTCACACCAGAAATGTACACATGATTCATATGCACACGACTCGATGACTCTACTGTGCCATGAATGTAAAGTACTATGTGTAAAATCTCTAAATTCTCTACATTTGTTGCATCTTTTTTATATATTCTTCAGTAGTTCATGAATATCCCGGCCACCATGCTTCTAGTTTTATCTTTTTTGTGTGGCCGCTACTCCACAGTGTGTTTTATCATGTACACTTTTTATCACCAAATGTATTTGTGTTTCTAGGGAAATTACCAGATCTCCATTACGAATTACTCCATTTTTTATCGCTAATTCATACTTTATTTCTTTGCAATATCTCTCTGCCTTGGAACAATTTCCCCATATATTTTTTCTTATTCTCAATGTTATCCTACTGAGTAGTTGATCATGTCTAGTTTCCATAGCCATTCTAACTAAAGATAAAACATCAGTTTCTACCCAATGTAAGTATGTATCTTCAAATTCTTCTTCTGTTTTATCTTTTGACTCCTTGTAAAATCGCAACATTGATAGTGCATCTACGTGTGGAATTAAATGTTCTTTTGACATATTCTATATCAAATGTCATTAACTTTATTAGCCACTTAATATTCTCGATGTCGTAACTTTGGGTAATTCTTTTCTTGGATTGAATATAATTGCCAATGGTCTATGATCACTTCTCAAAGAAATTGTCTAGCCATGGTGATGCACCATACAATGGCGAATGCTTCTTTCTCTATATTTGAATAATTTAATTCAGTGTTCGTTAGTCTTCTTGATAAATACCTTATCGGATGTCCTTTTTGTTGTAACATTCTAGATATGGAATGTTCACTTGCATCTGTGGTTAACGTAATGTCTTTTTTGGATCAAACATTTTTACTACTGGTTTCTTTGCCATAACTAATTTAAATCTCTCAAAAGCTTTTGTTGTTTTCTTCTGACCAAATAAATTCAATATTCTTTTTTCTTAAATTCGCAAACGGTTCAGTCAGGTCTGTATATTTTTGTAAATAGAAATTGACCAATCTCCAAAAAGATTCAAGTTTCTTTTTTGTTTGTAGGTATATATACTTTTAATATTGTTTCTATTAAAGCTTGATCTGGTGATATACCTTCTTTTGAAATGGAATACCCTAAAAATGATATATTACTACTATTTCTTACGCATTTTATTTCCTTCATAGTCATTCCCGTATTTTTTAATTTGTTAAAGACGATGTCGGTTTTCTTTTTTAATTCAATTTCATTATTTGCTCCTATGCTGATATCATCTTGGTAACAGCCCATATTTTTTTACATCTCCTACAACCTGTTCCATGTTTTTTTCTGAAATATGGCACTTTCTGTTTTTATTCCATATGGCATTCATTTCCATTTTAGCAACTTTATTAGCGTATTTCTCATTGTTACTTCTTTGAAATTATCATCTATTGAAATTTAGTGGTATTCCGTTTTCAAATCTACTTTTGTAAAAACGCTCATTTCTGCCAGCGTATGTAATGCAACCTCCATATTAATTATAGGATACGAATCCGGCAAACTTTGTGGTTTATGCCAATTTTATAATCTCCACATATACGTATGTCTCCGTCTGACTTTCTTTAAACTACAGTGGGTGATGCCCACTTGCTATCCTTTGGTGAAACATGTTCAATAAGGTCTTGTTCAATTAATTTTCGTAGTTTTGCTACTACTGATGGCAAGAAATGTACTGGTAATTTCGTACTTCATAATAAGAGGTGTGTAACATTTTATTTTAATTTTAAACTAGCTTTGTAGTTTTTAATTTTCCGAGTTTTCCCATTTTTATCTCATTAATAAGGTTGGTAGAATTTATTTTAAGCACATCGTTTTCCAGGAGTGCGTGGATCATTTTACAATTTGTTACACTTATAAGTATTACTTCGAATTTGCTTTTTAACTCTAAAGAACCTTCAAAAGATCCCAAAGTTTTTATCATCAATCCATCAAATTGCTCTTTCCTAAAGTCGGCTTTCTAATGTGTTACCAGAATTTATTTTCGTATAAGCGTTAGCTCACTGCCGGTATCCATTTGCAGATCCAACTCGCCATTTTGATTTTTAATATAATATATTTTTTCTTTTGTTCAATTTTTTCAACATTTTTATTTTTATTTTTAAATGTAAAGACTTCCATATAGCTTTCATTTTCTTCAACTCTTTCGACGTTATTTTAAAACTTGCATACTGCTTGAAAATGGTTAATTCTTAAGCAATTTGTACAAGTTTTCCCAAATGCTGGGCTTTTTTGTCTCTTATTATTTCGCTTTAACGTCCACAATAGAAACATTTTTTCCTTTTTTTACATGTACGTATCGGTGACTATATGTTGCCAGTCTGACTTTTATGATCGTTGTATTTCTGTATTAATTCTTGTTGCTGTATAAAGCCAATGCAAGTATTTACGGACATGTTTCCTATTTATAACTGTTCCATTATCTTATTTCTGTGTAATGCATTGCACATATCTTCAATTAATCTTACTTGAATTAAATCTTCTGTTCTTGTCCGAGTTTTTCAAACTCACAATAGCTACTCGCATTTCGTAGACGGTGTAGATATTTGATGATTGGTTCATCAATTTCCTTGATATAAACCTAGTTCTTTCTGCTATGACTAACTTTTTCTTTGGTCTCATATTTCTTTTCATGATCTGACTTGTTCTTCCGAAAGTAAGGTCTTCTAGATTCATGGGATACACCATAGTTGAGACTTTCATGATGGCCCAGCTGTAGCCAAAAATAAATCTGTTATTTCATTTTCTCCTCTCGTTTCCTTGTTGTCTTTAAATTATTTAGTCTTTGCACTCGCAGCCAAACATCTTATCCATGTGTTCACGAAGTTGGGGTTCTCGAGATATAATCGGGATCTTATCGGCGACGCCATTGTTTTGAAGTTGTAAAGTTACCTAATCAGTTGTTTGTGTACTTTCACCGCTAGCTATACTTAAGGAAAACTTATATAGTAATCCATTTTTACTAACGCTAATTATGCATATTACTTAGCCAGTATCACCACAATATGTTAATCTTAAAAAGTATTCTAATATTTTTGATTTTCTGTATGGATCCTTATGCTATTTTTGTAGCCAATCATTGGATGATATTCCTTCTCTGGGTATTTGATATACTAAATACGATAGCGTATCGCAGTTTAATTCGCATTTGTGCTCATTTAACTTATTCAAATCTTGCGAAGTCTTGTGTTTCAAGTCTTTTTTAGTAGACGCACCCATACACAGATTGCCCCGATAATTCTTTTTTCTCCGATTTCTTTCAATCGTTTTGTGAAAAACATGACACCAAAATCCAATGTCAATCCATGGACGATTCCATCTTAATAAGCCTATGGAGGCGTTAAAAATAGTGATTTCTTCGGACTTTTCATCGATTTCAATTCGTCTGTATACTGATTGCAGATCTATTTTTGGAGAGTACTTCATTCTTGTAAATTCATGATTTGCAATTTTAAAATGTGGCAGTTAGGGGTGATAATACATTTTGGGCAAATAATCATATTTTGACCATTGTATCAAGGGCAAATAGAATTATCGGGTGGATGGTTAGGAATATTATTTTCGAGGGAGACAAATGTTGTGTTAAGGATATATAAACCTCTAATAAGACCTAATATAGAATACTGCACCAAGGCCTGGGCTCCAGCGACTAGACATGGAAGTTAGAATGTAATATTGAAACTGGAAGGCGTACAGAAAAGGGTGACAAAACTAATAAGTAAAGTAAAGGAGTGCAGTTACAGGGAGAGATTGGACAAATTGGGATTTACTACTTTGTTAGAGAGAAGAATGAGAGGTGAAATGATTGAGACTTTCAAGATAAGTAATGCCATTTCTAACTATGGTGGCTAACAGACAAATCGTGATCTCTAATAATAGTCGGTATTTATCTGACTGACAACAGTCGGTATTGTCCAGCGCGGACGCCTCAGAAAATAGGCCATTAACCAATCTCCTCAAGGATGATACTTACAGCAATAACCTTTTCGCCGCCCAAAAGCATGAGGTAGTTCCTATGAGAATTGTCCCTAGAGACAGAACAGGGAAATAAATTATTTTTATCTTATTGCGAAAGTGAAACTATAAGCAACTATCTCTTAGCATTTAATTATCTACAAGAGACTAACTGTGCAACTTCTCACCAACGTCTACATATAATATGAAGTCAGATTCCCTAATGAACTGGATACAAAAACAGCCCAAGTTCGAACCTGTTTACACTCTCTGATCAGGACGACTCAGACGATCGGGTATAAACCACTCCTCTTTCCTAAAGGAGGACACAAAGATGTAACCTCATCACTGTCTTCAAATGAGAAGTTAATGCCTTTTCAAAGTAAATAATGTCCTGAGACCTAACAGGTAATTTATTACTTTCAGGTAAGTCTGATGCCAACTATCTCAATGGTCAACATGCGGTTATAATGTTGGATAATGCCCCTATGGGAATGGACGTATCTGTTGGGAATCGTTGATTTTACTTGCGCGAATTAACGCGGGGCAGTCGAGTGCAGAACAGGGCTTGTTCTCACAGTCGGAGCTGGCAGACATGACAAGGTTACGGCGTGACAAGACCCCTGATCAAGGGTCAGTCTGCACCTGGCGAGGCTGTGACGTAACATGCCCTTGCGTGGGAAACAGAGGCTCTGTGACGTCACTTGTTCTCGTGAGAAGCGAGTTTTAGTCAGTCTGATTCGGAAAGCGAACCGAGACGTGCGATTCACAATGTAAAGATAAGGGATATTTCCCCTAGGAAAATGCAGGCGCGATAAATCCTTCCCCCTCTCTATGAATAGTTAAGAAAACATTAATAACTAACTACGATAAAGTAGTTATTGCTCTCTCTCTCTCTCTCTCTCTCTCTCTCTCGACGTAGCCCCAGTTGAAATAACAACGCTTTTAATAAATGAATTAAATTCAAAAGAAGAGTTTGTCTTCGGAGTGCACCACATGGCTTTTTATTGCAGACAACAGAGTGCGTGGTTCTAGAAGAAAGAATTCATCCACTGGACGACACGACAAACCCTCTACACGACGAGTATACGAAACGCATTCTGCCGCTGTCCAAGTAGGAGAGGGCTATGCAACAATAGAAGTACGTTTATTTGCGTACGTAACTACAATATATTTAATAAAATATTTTTTTGTTTCTGAATTTTTTAGATGAGGATTGATAATTTGTATCATTTGAATTATTCGGACTACTGTTCCTATCTGGAGTGTTATTCTCACAACGTTTCGGTCGCTGTAACATCCGGCCTTCTTCAGGTGTATTTTTTCGAACTCGGGAATATTTCTGTCGAACTCGGGAATCTGGACGGAATTTTTAACGGATATACTACTAAGTAAAATTAAGTTTTAATTGATAGTACTCTGAAGGTTAAAAGTTGAAGGTTCAATCCTCGGTGCGGGCGATATGAAAGAATTGTGAATTACTGAAGACTTCTTCCAGTCACGGCTGACGGAACGAGAGCATGCTACCCCCGTGGAGTAAATAAAGGGTTCCGTTCGAAATTCCGTCCATATTCCCGAGTTTGATAGAAATATTCCCGAGTTCGGAAAGATGCCCCTGAAGAAGGTCGGAGGTTACAGCGGCCAAAATGTTGTTAGGACAGTAATCCGAATAATCTAAATGATACAACATATTATTTATATAAATTTATAATTTGAAGTCTAACACCTTTCTGCAGTCTACGAAGCATAACTAATGATGGAACAGTTACACAGTAATGCATCACCAAGGAAAGATCAACTACTTAAAATCAACACAACTGTAATTGGTAACCGTTAGATCGAAAAACTATTAATAGCATGTCATAAAATCTGAAAAAAATCATATAACTCCTCTTTCAAGCTGAACTTCGCTTATAAAATTCTTCTTTCCACAAATGTGGGAGATGAAGTAATAGAAATGTATAGCAGAACGTGTCAATCGTAACAGAGTCGCCTCCCGTTTTTTGTCACGTTATTAAAATGATTACAAAATGATTAAACAAACGAGAACTTAAAAAAAGAACTGAGAACGAGCTCAGCAGTGAGACAGATGACTTCAGATCCAGTTTATGAAACTGACCTCAAAATGTTGTGTGAGTTACACAATAGACTGTTAAAAGTATGCTGACCAGGTAGAAAAATATACAAGATATTTCATATTATTATGCGCTCTATTTTTGTAAAAAAAAAAACCAAATACGTTCGTCAACTTATAAAACCAAGTAGTTACGTTTTTCATTTATGAGGGGGAAATAGAGAGATGACTAGTGAATCTATTTGTCTATGGAGTGAAGACTGGCTTAGTTCCTTCACTTGAACGGGTAAACCGTATGGCCTTCACTTTACTACATCACTAACAGTTATATCTAATCTAACTACAAATGTTAGTCAGTTCTTAAACAAAAAACTACACCGATTGCACTTATTATTAGAGACTGTTCGTCAAACTAAAATCCTCTTTCTTCTCTCAATGGATTATATTTGAAATGAGTTGCTAGTTTATCTTAAATTGTGACATAATATCAGCCGTTTTGAGTGGGTAAAGAGATTGCGATACATTCATTAAGAGAGAATAAACAGGAAATGTTTTTATTTACTTGAAGCCTAATTAATAATAATGTCGAGACAGTATTTAGTATAAAAACGGTACCCGTAGGGCAACGCTAGACACATCGCTACCCACGGGCAGTATATAACCGAAAGGGAGTCTTTGTGCGACCAATTTCATAAATATTAGATACACTAGATTATCCTTTTACATATCGTATAAAAGACTCCGTTTTTTCTTTAAATGGCGAAACGTAATTGCGCATCATATGTACAGTAATTATATATTTTTTTCATGTATTTATCTGAGGCTTCATTTGGGCATCCTTTATTTTCATCAATAATCTAATTACAACTTTAAAACCTATATTTTTAAAGTAAAATATAGGTATATTTACACATACATACATAAGTATGCCATACTATGTCCATTGAGGTCGGATGTCGTAGTTTTTTTTAGGACGCTCAGTACTTTCCTTCTTCTTCGAAATAGACATCACTAGTCACAATTTGAAAAGAGCTGAACATAGTTTCTAAACCATAACTCAACAAGCATCAAGCTGGGTTTTGACAAAACATAAGCGACTGTAAAACACGCGTGACAAATTACCATTCCCGTGTTTACGTGACATGGAGCGGCGAGCGTTAATGGCACGTAAAGTCACGAACGGTCGAATTAAAACGCGTTTTAATAAGTCATTATGAAACTGCGAAGATGGAAAAATGTTGTTTTATATCCTGTCCGGTGGCAAGATATGCGGGTCTTGAAAAGGTTGGAAATATCGCCTTAGTTCCCGAAACTGTGCACCACCCATGGTTGGCGGCTGAACAGGACATGGGATTGCACCTGTTTTCACACCTTGTATATTAAACATGTTTATAATCATATTAAAGGCTTTAAAATATATGTGCTCAAGATTATCTTACACTCAAACGCTTTGAATTTAAATATGTTTCTGTATATGCCACGCTCTATTTTCGACATCTTGTCAAAACGAACACATATATATCCAAGGCAATGGCTGAATCCTTAGAAAGTTACCTCAAGTCTGTAGTGTAATGGAACCGAACATGTATGGCTATATTGTATACTACTAAGACAACGTTCTTTTCTTTAATAAATTAAATTAAACTATACCAACCACCGATTGCTATGACTAAGAGCACTCTACCCGAGAGTTCAGAATTCCAACTCCTCAGCCTAAAATCGACAGGTAACAAGAATTGGAACAAATACATAGAAAGTTATTACCAAGTCTGCTGCCAAGAAGGTGGTCTCCCTTTACCGAGCTAGAAAACTTCTCAAACTTGCCAGCATCCTATATCTCTACCAGGCCCTACCATTTGTCCATGCATTTAGCATTGTAGCCACTCCTCGGTAGGTGCACTAGTCGTCCACATTAGACAGATTAAAAAACCCTCTAATCTAATAAGTCAAACGCTGTCTACCAAACTCCAGCCCCTGTCCCATCGCCTCAGTGTTGCACCCCGGTGATTGTTTTACAATAACTTCGATGGAATGGGCTCCGGCGAACTTGCTGAACTTGTGCCCTTCTCAACGTTAATACCCCTAAACAATCCTACAATCACAAAAATTCTACCCATTAACTGTATAGGTTTCAAAAGGTCGGAAAGTTTTCTACTCTGATATGTGCTTTTCTCGAACTGCTAACCGTAAGGATTCCCTCGCTGCTACCTGTTTCCGTATCAACATGCAGAAATTTGAATGTAATGTGAACAAACATCCGGCTGCACTCTCTGCTTAGAATGCTCATTATGAGTCTGGCCCCTAATTCGCAGTAACCCCTTACGTTTCAGTGGCAATATACTTGTTTGTGGTGAACATAAATGAAGATTGAATGTGTTTGATCAAAGTCGACGATGAAAGTGAAAATAATATTTTCTTCTTTGATTATATTAAATAAATAAACATATTACTCGAAGATTGAACATCACAAACATATTTTATGTAAGCATAAAAAGGTAATATAAGAGTCGCTAAAAGTGTTTTAGATCCGTCTTTACATCTGTAGAAGAGTCTATATTGTACAGCTTGTCGATCTGTCACGCTACAGTTGGAAATACCATTTTTGTTAGTGTGTTACGGTTAATTAAAAAAAAACATCTTCTTTGTTTGTCTCTCTCAGCTCTATAATAGCCACATACATCATAATGTGGAGTACTGCCGTCATATCTCAGGAGGTCCCGCTCGGGCACTCTTTCTTTCCCTTGATAGAGTTCAAAACCGATTTCGCAACCTTGTGGTGCGTGATCTCTTCTCGTCCCTACAGTCTATTTACCAAAGAAAATATGTTGCTATATTGTTCCGTTCATCTGTAAGGTTATCGTTACTAAAATAAGTCTTCATACGCGTCTATTTTCTGCTCACATCATTAGTTTTATTGTTCTTTACGTCTTTTGTTCGTCAAGCAACAAGCTCAAATGTTCATTATAGATATGTGTGAAATTACTTAATTCGTTAGTTTCTCTTTTCCTGTTTCCCCACGTTGATTCTTTGTCTAAAGGTGGTTGCCGCATTGTTTTTGATCGTCTGGTGGTCGCTGTATTCCGTAAATGACCTTCGATCAGTTTAGCTAGATGAATACAACTTTTCCTCGCACAGAAAGGTTAATAAAAGACCTCTGCTGAGAGTTTTAGGTTTTATTTTGGAGGAAAATAGCTGCCACAAGAAAGATAGACTAGCATTATATAAACTAACTAGTACACGATCTTATAGAAGAGAACTAGTTGGCACGACGAACAGACATTTTGGATGACAGACTATCGCCATTTGGCGATTTCAACATTTCTTTAGTATTACAATCTTACCGGCGATCCGTCCCGTTTCGAGTTCCACGAACGACTGCTCTGAAACTTTATTTTCTTTGTCAACCTCGATATCCGTGACCCTCCGCGTCATATTGACGGACATTCCGTTGTTTTTACTTCATTTGACATATTAAACTTTCTATTTAACCTTACAGGGCATCTCTTCCTATTATCATCCGTGGGAACTAGTTTAAAAGAATGATTTTGTTCTTTTGTCCAACGAATCATGGCCGTTAGAATTCAAAATGTGTAATGCCGGTTTCGATTTCATAAAGAAATGAAAACCGTTTTGATTTTTAAACTTATCACACATTTTGAAATCTAACGGCTGTTTCGTTCGTAAAAAGAACACAAAAACAACATTCCTTTCACGTTATAATCGCACAGCATTTTGTAATTCTAACGACTATCCTTCATCAAAACAAATTCTTTTCACTTCACAAATGCATTAAATATTTTCAAATATTTTACTTGTATGTTATTTCTTAAAATCAATTATCTTAAGAAAATCTTGAAATTAAGACGAAACGTTGATAAATATATGAATAATTTTGTTTTATTCCCTTCTCATTTTTAATCATGTTGAAATATTATTTCCATAATTTTCGAAACATGTATGCAGATATGTAACCAATAATTTTTGTATAAATAAAAAATTATACTATATATATATATATATATATATATATATATATATATATATATATATATATATATATATATGTATATGTATATATATATATATATATATATATATATATATACAACGTATCATGTGATCGTCCACTGTTACATATGTAGTACAAAGGACAAGCAAGATAATTTGGGCGTTATCGGATCCCTTGGGCACAAGATAAAAGCTTCAATCTAAATCGTATATGCTACTAGCGAGACTGGCTTTGCATACATAAAATATTTTTCAGTAAACAAGCAAACGGTTACAACAATGTATGAGCCGCATGCATATACGTATAGGGTGACATTTATAACATTTTATGTAGTCTTTTAATAACCAGGGTCAAGGTTCCCGGGTAAAAATCTCTTTTTATTGTATTGTTGATCGAAAGCTTAATATGAGCTGATTTTATCGGCCTTCATTCAGTGAAACATTGGCAAACACATTGAACCTCGACAGTAGTAATTACTTGTGCAGATGTTAGTCACAATAACATTTAAAATATCTGATAACATTGTAGTCTGCTGAAATCTGAACTCATGTAAGGGAACAATACGGCAAAGTAACGAATAAATAGTTATTTATATACATATCTAAACTACTTACACGGGCAAAATAAAATGCAGAACACAGCAAATTCAAGTTATTTGCTAATTTTATTTTGACTTCAAATTAATGCATCTATATAAGAATTCTGTCAGTCGTTTCCCTTGTATCGCCTGTAGTGAGGATTGTATATTCAATCTCCAGAATGTAGCCAGTCAACGCGTCCAAATAATACAAATTATCAATATATAAAATATATATAAAATATTCAGAAAACAAATGGCATAGTCTTTTCAATGAAAATAGAAACTGCACTCAGTGCAACTTAGAAAAATAGAAATCTTGTCTATTATTTTCAAATATTTTCTGGTAACATTGTGAATTTGGAAGAAAAAACGTCATTGTACATCAAATAAAATATTGAACGGCCCCATTACGTCTGTATATTTAGATACACCCTGAAAAGGTTTCTTACTTACAGATTAGTTTAAATTCAAGCAAATGTTCCATAATCTCAAACTGCACTTCATGTAATCCTGCATTATTTATTTCCAGTGTAAAGGAAGTTTCAGAGACGACAAAAAAGAATGGTGAGATATGCGGAGAAGAACATTTGCTATTTCGGAGGTTCCCTTATCCTAGACTACTTGCGTTCCACGTCATGATAGTCTAGTTTATGCTTCAATCCCCGGGAGACGTTATTGATTTTATTCCAACCAAGAGTATTAGAGAAAGTTAAATTTTTAAACAATCTCCAAAAGTATGGATTTAGCTGTAATAGTTTGATTGGGTTCGATAAATCAATATTCTCAAAATTCTTTAAACTCTTGTAGTAATCAATTGTTTCAACGGTGATTCCAGCTACGAATAAGACGAAGTCTCAGATAGTGACATTATCCACACGTGGGAATCCAACTAAAGCCAAGAAAACGGTTAGAGAAACGAAAAAACAACACGTTTACAAATAAACAGACGCGAACGTTTCATTATAGTAAAGATATACAAAAGTACACAGAGGCTGAAAAACAAATTATTTTTTATCATTTTATAGAAAATAAAAATGGAAAGATGTAACTAAAACGTTAAAGGATCGACTGAAGGGAAACAGAAAAAAATGTCTGCTTTTGTCACCAGAAACGGATAAGATTTCTCGTACTTAAGAAAGTACGGCGTGTTGCACATGATAAAAGTAGTTTTGTATGAAAATATGTTAGTAGACGGATTCAATGCCACGGCTCGGATTTCATTCAGCTGTTTGCATATTCAATATGTCCTTGCTAAGAGAATATCATTACGTATATATATATATATATATATATATATATATATATATATATATATATATAGACTTAGAAGTTGTTCAACGTTTAAACTATATGAGAGGAAAAACAAACAAAATAAACAAATACTTTTTAGTCCCAAGTCCTTCGTTGGAAAATTTATTTGCTTGTAAGTCAAATAATATATTGTAATCAAATATATATATATATATATATATATATATATATATATATATATATATATATATATATATATATATAAACAATAAAAGGCAGATTCCAATGACTATATATTTATTTGCACGTACAGATAGGAATTATACGGACGTTTAATCATCTATTCAGACAAACAAAGTATTCAAACATATCATTAAATTTCAAGAACAAAGAATCGTCAGAAAAAAGACGAAAAAATCATAAAAACACCTAAGGAAAAAACTTACATTTGTGAATATTTCTATGGGTCAATTTTTTCTAAAAAATGTTTAATCTATTTCAAAACTAACGCCATCTTTTGTTCGAGCAGAGCTAAAAATATACTTTTAACCTCCCCTGTATGCATATACAAAAAAACCCGAAAAATATCATTTTCATTAAAAATAAATAAAGATATAGTCACTAGAAATTGCATTCGCGTATCTTTTTATATATGCTCTAGAATTATAAATAAATATCTATTGAGCTTTAACTTTGAATTTTGATTAAAAATAATAAATATAACCATATATATATATATTATATACACACATACACGCACACACACACATTGACACACACGTATATATATATATATATATATATGTATATATATATATATATATATATGTATATATATATATATATATGCAGACAACAATGTGATACGTTGTATCACATATTTAGTTTGAGTCAAATAGTTTGAATCAGGAAGAAGTGAGTTTTCAAAGTCAGTTAAATGTTAAAAATAAAAATATAAAATACAAAGTAGTATATTTCTGCTTACTATACCCCCTCTCTCTTTTTGTCTCTCACAACCTCTCTCTATTTTTCTTTATCTTTCAGCTATGGGTAAAATAGTATTAATCCTGTCTATTGTTTATAGGGGACTTTCGTTTTATAGTCAGTTTTATTATATTGTAACAGTTAAAGAGATAGACGCGAAAGTGTATGAAATAAGAGAAAAGAAGGTTCAAACAACATAGTCAGGTTTAGAACAATAGACAGAAAACATAGTAAGAGATATGCGACTTGCTTAATAACTTTCAAAGTACGGTTTGCGTATTTTAGTAACTGGTAGGTTATCTGTCTGTATTTGTATGGACTCATTTTTTTTATTAATGTGCTTCTCCTTTAAGTCATCCACTTTGGTACGCGTTTCCTGTATAAACCTCCCTTTTTATTAGTAAACGTTTGCTTTCTCTAGTTGCAGACTACGCGCTGAAATGACTGAGTGCCCTCAAATCCTTACGATGTTGAGTCAAGGTGTCTGCTTGGTTTATGTTTATGTTCGTCAATTCATAAACGTTGTTTATCCATCGTTTATTTTGTTTACCTTTCGATTAGCTTCCTTGTATTATGCCTTCAACTCATATTTTGTTTAGACCTGCACTAGTACGCTTAACGTCACCAAACAATTTCAAAACTTTACATTTGATGACAGAGTATATTGATAGAATTCCAATCTGTTTTCGCAACTCTGCGATACCAATGAGATCAGATAATTTATGATTAGTACAGAAGCGCATGATGTGGTTTTGGAAGGTTTCTACTATCTGACGTTATTTTACAGTCCACTTGACTACAGGAAGGACATATGCGTTATAGATTTTCGCTTTGAGTTTGTATGGTATGCATTTGAAGTTATTGCTGTTTTGTTTTTTGTAGAAGCAGACGAACATAAGCCGATTTTGTGATTTACAGCTGTTTGTCCGTCGTTAGATAAAGACCCTTTAACTTGTTCGATTAGTTAGCTGTTGATGTTGATGTTAAGATGGGTTTGTTTTTATCAGTGGTCATCCGCATAGGTCAGATTATACTATGAAATCTGCTTAGGTTTTAATCTAGTCTTAAATAAAATGTTATGATTTTCTTAAAGCAGAATGCATATTATCCGTCATGGCCTGACTTTTTCAAGTTCCTAATTTTGTAGAGTCATCTCGACTGTTCTCTAATTAATTTCGGTTTCTGTTCCTTCTTCAATTTTGTAAATGCCTACTTTCCTATTTCTCAGTCATTCTTTATTTTTACGTTGAGTCACACCGAACACGGCATATTGTCACTGATACGTACTGTTAATAAAAGACCAGAATTAAATGAGAAGTTATGCAGCGAGATGTTTATATACATTACATTTAAATGTATGTATGTCGGTAGAGTCAAAGAAGCAAGTAGCAGTGAAGGAGTTACAAAGGTTGGCAGGTCGAGGAAATGAGCTATTTGAGTAGAAAGCTCTACAGCACCTGGGGACCACCACAGTGAATAGATTGGATTTAACTGATTATCGAGTGTGTCGGGTGTATTTTCGTCGAGGGGGGACCCGAGCAGCAAGTTCATCGGAGCACATTCCATTGAAGTACTTGTAAAACAAGCACATGGATGCAACATTGCGGCGATGGGAAAAGGTCTGGAGCTTGGTGGATTGTGACGGACCTATTTAATTAGAGACTCTTTTTTTACCCTGTCTAAGATAGAGAGACAAGTTGATCGTGCACCAGCCCAGATGTGATAACTATGATCCATGCATGAGCGAATAATGCCCTTGTAGAGATATAGGATACTGGCATGTGTAAAAAAGTTTTTAGCACAGTAGAGTGAGTTCACTTTTTTGCAGCAGCCTGCGCAATGTCTTCTATGTAGTATTAAATTTATGTCCCAATTCCACTACAAAATGAGGTTATTTTCTAAGGATTAAGCCATTGCATTGGATATGTGCGCGTCCGTTTTTCCCACATATCGAGAGTAGAGCGTGGTGCCATTATCAAATATATAAATCTCGGACAGAATTTCATAAGTTGTATATCAAATTCAGGAATAATAAAGGTTCAATGATTGATTCCTGCGATATACTCGGATTTATGTCATGCTTGGATGAACGGCCATCCTGGATCGTCTTTTTAATAGGAAGGATCTAAATATCTTAAATATTCGTCAAGTAATAGCATACACATTAATTTTCATGAGAAGAACTTTATTCTGGAGGATCTCAAAGGATTTGGATATATCAAGCGCCACTGCTCTAGCTTCACCTGCATCGTCTAGTGTATGTTATATGTTATCAGGGAAGTGAGATTCGGCAAGGCATTTGTTGAAGAGCTTTAAACAGGACAGGGGTCAGCTCAGCTGAGCATTTCTTTATTACTCTTTCTGGGATTAGACCAAGCCCACATGCTTTGGAGGTGTCAAGGTTGTCTATGATATCGCGGACATGGGAAGGGGTTATGATTAGGTCATCAAATGTTGCTTCAGTCCGCAGCGGTACATTTGGGAGGGAGTGGTTTGCGAAGTCCAAAGTGAAGATAAAGGCGAATCGCTGAGCAAGTAGTTTAGCCTTTTCCGTTGCCATCTAAACGACCATTGTGCTTGGATAGCAGGGGAATTGTTCATTACCCATTATTCACCACACTATTATAACTTTTCAAGAAATCGTGTGTTTTTATATTTTCGTAGCTTCTGCTGGAGGGTTTGGTTTTCCATTTCGACAAGATGAGAAAGGAAGGATGAAAGTAAT
>OY744527.1:59453597-59508597 GCA_963556195.1 Sepiola atlantica
ACCAAATTTCAAAAAGAAGCGAAATGTTCCGTTCGCGTCAGAAGAAAATCAACTTAGAATTGGATAGGCTCGAGAAAATGGGAGTGCTATCAAGAGTTGAATATAGTGAATGGGCTTCGCCGACAGTATACGTAAAGGGAAAAATATCTATCTGTATTTCTCCTCTGATGATAAGATTTCGATCTTTGAAAAGCCTTGGCTTAAGGAAAGAATAATAAACACTGGTTTATTACAGAATACACCTTGCATTGAACAATCGAAATTTGAAATAAATTTGGACATTCGAACATGTTTATCACTCTTATTTCTTCTATCTTCATAATTGCTATATCTCGTATATTGAGCTTAACCGTTTCACTATAGGTCCTATTTACTAAAAGTTTACTTTTGGTTTATATTTGATTATACATATATATATATATATATATATATATATATATATATATATATATATATATATGAATTATGGAAATGTAGAAATCCAAATAACGATGTGTTTTTTTCTCTAAAATACATTTATTTACCTTAAAAATTGAACAAACTTAAGACTTTTAAAAAGCCATGTTCAAGTTAGGGCATTTTTTTGTTAATTTTATTTGTAAATCATCGTTCCTTTTCTTTTATATAATTACAATTTAAAACGATGTTTCCAAGTGCCAAAGGTTTTATTAGATTATATATATATATATATATATATATATATATATATATATATATATATATATATATATATATATAATCATTTCCCTTCGTCATATATATATATATATTTATATATATATATATATATATATATATATATATATATATATATTACAAAGAAAAATAAAGTCTATTATATTTTATCAAACAAACATTTATTAAATCTCTCTCTATATATATATATACATATACATATATATATATATATATATATATATATATATATATATATATATATATATATAGTAATCCACATACAGACTGTTTCGCTGTATCACATCTTTTCTGTGCGGCTAGACCAGCTAGTGCCTCAAGCCGGGATTGAAACTCAACCGTCGAGCTGACAGTCGGCTATAATACGACATTGACTGAATGTAAGTGATATCTCATTGTGAACACTGTCAAGTGCCGGGAGCTCGAATTAGTTTTACCCAATGAGCTATGCCTTAAAGCTAATGTCAGTTGGCGATATCCTTACAAAATAAGCTCAACCCAAGGAAGGGAACCTTATATAGTCATCCACATACAGACTGTCTCGGTGTATCACAGCTCTTCAGTGCGGCTAGACCAGCTAGTGCCTCAAGCCGGGATAGAAACTCAACTGTCTCTCTCTCTTTTTCTCTCTCTCCCTCTCTCTCTCTCTATATATATATATATAGTGAACCAAGTTGAGTAAGGAAAAGGAAAAGGAAAAGTTAAGTGTCGTATATATGTAAATGCTATTGAAGATGCCATTGTCCCAAAGCGAAACATGCAAATTAAATGTCACCGCTTTCTGTCCACCAGAATGTCCACCATTAATCACCGAAGAAGGAAAAACACATCAAATTATAATTCAAAGAGTGACACTACCACAATAAGAATAAAAACAAACAACTATTTGCATATGTTCTTCCTTTTGCCTGTAAGGCGTCACAGTTAGTATAATCAAAGTGAGAAAGAGACGAAAAACATTCGCGTTGTTTTACATTTGGAATACCAGTTGCAACAAGTCTGGAAAATCGTTAAAGACCGCAGGGTTCAATCTTTGAGGTGCGCTAAGTTGATCCGTGTGTTTAGCGATGCAGATGATGTTTCAAACCTAAGCGTAGCAAACAAAGAGGCGAATGAACATAACGCCTTGATTGGACGTAATAAAAGTCAATGTATTTGCAACTTACAGCGTTTTAGTCATATAAACAGAAATAGATTTTGCCTAGAGATGTTCCGTTAGTCAATCCGCCCCCAAAAGTGGTTCTGCAACGAAAACTTACAAAAAAATTAAATAAATGAATTTTTCATTTAAATTGCACGATTGTGGATTTTCAAAATATTTCACTTAAATATATATATATATATATATATATATATATATATATATATATATATATATATATATATCAAAGAAGATAAGCATTGATTAACTTGACAAATATGAAAGCATAGAATCTGTTACAATGCACTTTAAAAAAATTTATCTAAATTTTCGAAAGTAAGATCCAATTCTAAGATAAGTTTTTTCTGCAGTCTTTTATGATGTTATCTCTGGAGGATGTGGTTGCTAGTTTCAATAAATCCATAAGTTTGTGAACAGAGTGTTCGACACGCTGGAACAGTAATAAAGAAGATTTGTCCATTTTATTATCACTGATTACACACACACACACACACACACACACACATATATATATATATATATATATATATATATATATATATATATATATATATATATATATATATATATATATTTATACCGAAAATAAACTTATTCAATATTAATTAACCAACAACAAGAATTTATTAAAAAAAAAAGGAAAGTTTTTTGTTGGTTTTACAATAAAGTAAATACATATTATGTTGTTTCGTAGATTTTTTAGACTAAAATTTGTTTTTTTTATTTGGTTGTTCACAATCTAAAAAGAGCTTTCGTCACAGAAGCTACTAAAATATTAAAATGTATGCAATTAACTGTGTTCATATTTACTTGCCTCTTCACGAGGGCAGGTCGATTTTTAACCTGGAAAAATCCAGCTCTCATAAAGGCGGCCACAAAATTGGGACAAAAATTGAAATTGTCTAAATCTAGTACAGAAAAGACAATGTGCAGTATTAGAATATATAATACACTTAAAATAATTTATTTCTGAAAAAATATAAAAATACTATTTAAATTTATCATGCCATGGAACTGTAATTATGAATTTAGTAAACAAAAATACAATAATTAAATAAACAAATAAATTAAGACCAAACGATGAATAATTTAAAAAATGAAACAATTAATAAATAAGTAAATAATTTTGCAAGCTAAATGAAAGTGAAACACTATTTGGAAATAAATATCTAAGTATATAAACATTTCGCTTTGTTTAAATTGTATTTCTTGTCTTGAAATAAAATTATTTTTAAAGTTTTCAAAATGTAACTTTAATTTAATTATTTAATCGTTGTCTTTTTTCTAGCGCCGCTCATACTTGATCTGTTTTAGAATTTTGTTAAACACAAATAACTTTTTATCACAAAAGTCATTTTTTATACAAAAATAAACACGTTTTACAGAATTTCTAGTCGATAATATATTATTGCGAACAAATTGTTAAAATGAAATAGTTCGACAGGTAGACATAAAAGTCTAATCTTACTTACGTTCAAAATTAATTCGATTTTGTATCAGGACAGACAAAAAGTTTTATGTTATAACGACTTGTTATTGTGGCTAAATATTTTAAACTTTAGGGAAAACAAGCAAGTATTTGTTTTTATTTAATATTTTCCCATCAAGATAGGTTTGTCATCCGTCTTGAATTTGAGTCTTATAAGGTTTTGTATAGTTTTTTTCATAGAAATCGCTACAGACAATGAGTTAAAAAGTAACACTTCAAGGTAAAAAAAATAGCCAATGGCAAGTGTTAGATTGATAGATACGACCCAGAAAACAGCAATTATTCTCCTTTTGTGAGAAAAATCGTTCATAAATTGTGAGGACTAAAGGACAAAATAAGGTAAGCGAGATTACGAGGCTATCGGAAGTAAACCCAACGTATCTTCAAATCACTATCAGACTCTGACCTTGAAAATGACATGAACAAAACCTTCAGTATCCATTTTAAATACCAAATACTTACTAGATAAAAATGAAATAATTCAAGAGAGACATTACCACCATCCTATGTCTACATATAGTGTGTAACCGTCCTCTCCGTATTGCTATGTTCATCTTCTTAGCACCAACCACTGTGACGTCGGCAGAAAAATGGAATGGTTTTCTCTTTACGGACGCTCTGTTCAGGAACGTATGGATTTATTCAAACCAGCAACCGTATAATATCTCGCGGCCGTCAGCGATAACATCATAAAAATATTAACAGTCTGTGGCCTTGACATCCTGAGTTTTCTTCTTCTTTATACAATTTAGTGTTGTTTTAGATTTCATCATGATGTCGGAATCAACCGTCTGAACTGGAGCATCGAAACATGAATTGATTTCTGTAGACTATTTTAAATGTTAAATGACATTTATATAGCTCTACAATGCATTGAGCACTTTAAAAAATATTGGTTTTAATTTAATGTTATCAATATATTTGAACTTGTTTAATATATATATATATGAACATTTATAACTAAAAGGTAAACTTTTAGAGAGTTGGACCTATTGTGAGGTAAGGAAAGCTCAATATACTGGATAGAGCAAAAATATGATAAGTCAATAAAAATAATTAGACCTGCAAATGGAAGCAAATCATAATCTTCGGTTGTTCAGAACAAGGACATTTAGTGAATAACAATAATTATTTTTATTCTCTTTCATTCCTTAAGCCAGGCTTTTCAAAGATTAAAATCTTATCATTAGAAGAGGTTAATGATGGATAAGTTGACAGATGAGGACTGTCAATATTCGAAATTTGAAAAGGTTTAAAAGTTCAAACGGGTATTTTCCTATGTAAAAGAGTGTCACCAAAAACGGAAATCCAAGTAGTATGGGGTTCAGATGTATTGGTAAATCCAGAGGAATCCGTGTAAAGATCCTACGATGACGATTCCACCCAAGTCTGTAGTCTGTGGAGGGAGGATCAGATAAAATTGGCCATGTTGAGAAATATATATTAGTAACAATAAGACACAGCCTCCTGAAAACGGTCGAGAGACCGAAAGCGCTAGAGGAATTGCCCACAACACAATGCTAGGGCCATACGCCACCGGTTTACACTCGAAAACCGAAGAATTGCTCGCCGCGTCGAGAAACTGACATAGAAGATCGTGAAAAGAGAGAGAACCGTGGTTTTTTATGACGCTTGCAAAAAAATGACTTGCTTCCGAACTATATATATATATATATATATATATATATATATATATATATATATATATATATATATCCATATATATATATATATATATATATATATATATATATATATATATATATATATATATATACATCTCTCTATATATATCTATATATCTATATATATATATCTGTATATATATATATATATATATATATATATATATATATATATATATATATATACAGGGTGATTCATAAGTCACTTCACTTAGCTATTTAAAATGTCATTAACAATTGGAGAGCGAATTTTTATTGTTATTCATATGGCCAAATTTGATGAATCTCCCACACTTGTTTAAAGGCAATGGAAACGTGATGTGAACAGAAAGCCTCCTTCGCACAACACCATAATCAATCAAATGTGCTACAAAGAGTCGTAAATTCCTTGCAAAAAATGGAGCTATGCATGCTGAACGCTGGTGGAAATTTTGAAAGTTTGTATAATTATAAACTTCCATATGTGAATTTGCTGAATAAACTTTCTGTTTTGTATTACCGTATTTTTTAACTTTAGAATTTAAAAAATGAATAGCTAAGTGACTTATGAATCACCCTGTATATCCTAATATATATATATATATATATATATATATATATATATATATATATTTAGACATTTTTACCTTTAGCTTTTTATTTAAAATGCTCGGCGTCATATAAAAGAAAAGTCGAACTATCCTTCTGTCTTGAAAAAACCCAACTAATTTCCTCTGTCTAATTGCAAAGATATAAGTAGTTATTTATATCAAGATGAAGCAATGTAAAAATACAATATCCCATATTTCATTGACCGGTATAGCCCTGTTTATTAAAAGCTACATATATACTTCTAATTTATATGGGTTTTACCCCTTATTCGGAGAGAAAATAGTTTCGTTCTGAACTCACCGATTTGAATATTTGAGTGACAACCGCCTAAGTAACAAGTTCTCATAAACCAACTCAGAAAATCGTAAAAGAAATACGATTGAAGTCTGAGCAGGTTAACATTTCCGTATAAAACTGTCTCCCCGCTAAGTTCATATTAAGTTGCCTATAAGCTATTATGCGTCTGATAAAAAATACATTCAGATTAAAAAGGTTATGTAAATATCCATAATTTTGTGTTCTCGTGACGTTCTTAGAATATACATAAAAAAGTACCCTATAATTCTTTGATTTAAGGTCAAACTTAATAAAATATTGCACGTTATTTTACAGCATCGATTGTTAAACATGAGTGTGTAAGTTTTGGTTTACTTGAAAGAAACACGGATGCATATTCATAGTAGTAGCAGTGACTCTTCTAAGTGCGCACGAGCATTTCTTACGAGTCGGTTTTCACTAGCAAAATATGTTCTTCCCGGCTACTATGACATCGAGCTATTAAGTAAGACTATTTCCATAGAAACGCAGACGCTCCTATTTTAGGTTAAAACGCGTTTTTCTTATGAATACTGCTTAGAAAAATTACTTAATTTACCAAATACATGTAATCATATTAAATAGTACCTTCCTCCCAATGTTTAACATTTTTCTATAGATTTAATTTATATTTAGTTTTCATTTTAGAACATATTCAATTACGATATCTATCATTATTCAATTCAAAACACAAAACATTCGCTTACTGTTTAAATTTAATACTGGGCTTCTTTAAAATAATAGTTAAAAATAACATATTTTACAAATACTCTCTTTTGTATAAGTAAAGTTTCCATATTGCCCAACCAAAACACGATGTGTTTGCATTGTTGTAGAAACATTCTGTGCAACACGGGGTAAAACGTCACGTCTTGTGTTTTGTATAAATGAATGTTATGTATTTATTTGATTAATGTATTTATTATTTTGTTATTTATCACTAGCAGAAAGACCCGGCGTTGCTCGCGATTCTATGAGGAACACTATGTCATTTTTCACTATGCTCAAAGCACTATATTACTTTCGTTGTGTACTTCTTCCTAATATAATAGGACAACATTGAAAGTTTTGAGAACTGTCTGAATGAGTGTTATATATATATATATATATATATATATATATATATATATATATATATATATATATATATATATATATATACCGTTTACATTTTCAATGGAGTTCTGTTTAAGATTTCCCTTAGAGGAAACACACAGAGATTCGACACATTAACGTGAATATTCGGGACCACTTCTATTGTATTCACAGGAAGAACTTTATGGATGTGGTTAAAATACAATCAAAATAGGATGTATTGACATTTTAATAGGGGTTCTTCCCCCATAACCCACTTAGTCTGGCATTTACAAATTCAGGACTATTTTCATTGTCTTCCCGGAAGATTGTATACATATGATTTACATTTCTTCGAAATAGAGTATATATATATTTGAAGTAAAAAAAATGTATTCTGCCCCCATAGCTCCCTTGGAAGGAACTTAGAGATTCAGGACTAGTATTATTGCCTCACTCGGAAAATTTCACATATAAATACACTTTTAGTTTTTATGAAGATTCTCTAACCTTTCTCTTTATAAGTAACACACACATATATATTGAGTTTTATATAATCGATTAATTTTTCTATTCATTTATATTTTTAGTTTTTGAACGTTTTTATACAATACGATAAGTAATTATCAGATTTGTCTGAATTGTTTTCCATTTCCGAAGAATTAATCTGTCAAGATGAACCAATAAATCCAGTTTTGTGTTATTCATTTCTTTTCATGTAGTTAAAAAAAAGTGTAATTGATGTTGGACATGTTCTGGCAGACAGCATAACAATAACAATAATTGACCACACATGTAAAAATAACAACATTTATTTTTTAAATAAAAGAAAGGAAGGCAATAAAGCAAAGAGACATACTGTTACAATAAAAAAAGTGTAAGCATTCAGCCAAGTGATTGGTTGTTGGCGGAGTGGGAGACAGAGTTGGGCATGAAGCCTTAAACCTTCTGACAAGATGTTAATTTATTATAAACAGAAGGGTGACTCGGCGTTGTTAAGGAATGAAATTATTCTTTACACACGAGACAACGAAAACAAAACATGTAGCGTACACATTTGTTATTTTCAAAATTTAAACATGCAAAATTGCACAAAACCAAAATATGATTGAATGATAATTACCATAATTTGAATTCTCATAAAATCTGACCCGGAAATTTTGTCAGTACTTTGTTCTGAAACAATAAAATAAAGAAAAACGCTATATTTACTGTTTATGTATGTCTGACGCGAACAATAAAAATAATTCACCCTAAAAATAAAGTAATAATACAATTGAATTTCATATGGCAATTCCCCATTCTCATCAATAATCTCTGGTATTTTGGGGGATAATATTAAGTAGGTTTTACCCATAGAGTGAATGTGGTATTTTTGTGATAGAGACTAGTTTAGAGAATAGACCAAGAAGATGACAGCCGACACCCATCCAATTCCACCCAATGTGGGCCTTGTGCCACACCTTATTTTATAAAGAAAATTTACTGTACTGTGAATTTCTTTGTAAAACTTAAAAAATAAAATCTCTTGTAGTTTTTAATTTTATTTACCCCACATAACACTTATTGCGACTGAGCCATAAGAGGCCAGATTTATAGGAGGAATGTTAAGTGGGGAGTTGTGCAGCAAGATATTTATTCATATTACATTAAAATTCTGCATGTTGGTACATTCTGGAAAACAGGGAGCGGGAAAGGAATTTCAAAGCGAAGCGATCCGCTGAAAGAAGATATTGGAATAAGAAGTTTTCCGGTGTCTGGTGACCTATACAGTATAAGGAATGTCATTTTGCTGCTAAGCAGGCTTGTCAGGGGTATTTATGTTGCGGAGACACAAGTGCAGTAATTTCCTCAGAAAATATTCCGTGGAAGTACTTGTTAAACTAACACAGGGATGCAACATTCGGGCGATGAAACAGTGGCTGGAGTTTAGGAAACAGTGCGGAACTTATTAAGTTATAGACCCTTTTTGTACCCTGTCTAAGATGAAGAAGCTAGTTGGTGCACCAGCCTAGATGTGGAACAATACTCCATGCATTGGCGAATTGGTGCGTTTTGGAGATATAGGATACTGGCAGGTGTGAGAAGATTACTATCGAAAAAAATAACGTAAATTGATCAAGCATTTTTTCTACAGAGGAAAATGATTATTTTAGCTATTATTGGGAAATTGTAGGGATTACGACTATGTACAAGGCTGATTCTAAACTCTATTGTTAGAGAGTTGAAATGTTTGTAAGATAACAACTCAAACAACTCCGACCCAAGGATACATTTTATTATAGTTAAAATCCTTCCCCACAACACTTCAATGATAACAAATATATGTATCAGTATACAATTACAATAAAGTAGCCTAGTCTGATCAAGAAAACAACTCACACACAAGGATAGGTTTTATTATAGTTAAAATCCTTCACCATAACACTGCAATAGTAACACATATATGTATCAGTACACAATTACAATAAACTATGGTGACAATGACGCTGGCCAGTGTTACCACTGACCAAACATGATAATACAATAATAGTTTTTATTAATATTTCCATGACAGGAATTTTGGAGGTTATCTCCTCTAGTTTTCAAACATGGCAACGAGGAGTCGACGCTCGTGCTTTAGCAATACAATGTGATTTTCTTTTGTAAACACCCTGCTTTATCAATTTTCTTAATTTTCTTTTTACCATACATGCTTTCCGTCACGGGTATATACATCATAAATATACTTCTTCATTTTTTATATTAGTCGATTTCTGGATAAGCACCCAAATAAAACCGCTCAAAAAAACTTTTAAAGCCCTATTGTATTTATTGATGCTGCCTTTTTTATAACGTTTCTCAAAGTGGTTATTGAGAAAAAGACAAGGACGGAAAAAGAGGAGATAGAAACCTTCACTGCCCCATCAGCACCGAACTCCGAGCAGTGAATCCCGTACAATGAAGTGCACGAACCAATAATACCCAAACCGTATTAAAAGGATAATGGAAAATTCGAGTAGGGATAGAACCATCAAAAAATCAACTGGAATGTATGTAAATCCCGAGGAAGCGTATTGTCACTCAAATTCCAGAGGAAGGCTGCACCCATTCAGAATGGAAAGCGACTATTGCGAGAATGTAAATTGATTTGCAATGCTGATCGAAAGAAGCTGATAATTCTGGAAATCTGAGACTTGTTGTCACTTAGATTCCAGGAAGCACCACAAGTTTCTGCAAGTGGGCTATTATTTAGCTATCGGCTACGTAGTATATCTTGAAAATATATATACAAAGGAAATAGATAGACAAAGAAAATATCTAGACAAAGGAAATAGATATAAAATTATGAAAAACGATTACATGAAGACTAGGATTTTCGAAGCACGGTCTAAATATATCGAAGGAAATGTTTGTTTATCTGTCGTCGGAGACTATAACGGCAGTTTATCTCTCCCTCTCCCATCTTCCCCCTTTATTTCTGCATATCTCTCGTATCTCCTCTTTCTCCTCCCCTTATCCCTTTCGTTCTATTTCGCTCTCCCCTTTCTCCCCATTCTCTCCTATCTTTCCCCCTTCTTTCTTTTCTCTCTCTCTGTCTCTCTCTGCTAACAAACATTATTTGCTAACGGCAAACCTAATCAAATTTAATTGCCACCTACACTGTCATCAAATGTGCCACGATCGCGTTTCGTGTAGAATTTTTGGCAGATAAAACCAATAAAGATTACAAAAATTGAAAAAAAGCGAGTCTATAATCTTTGGTTTTGATGAATTGACATACACAATTTACGTTAGATGTAACGGTGACGTTACATGAAACCAATAACGTTACAGGATAATATCAGTAGTGGGCACCTTGGTTAAAAATTCACAACCTAGAATTAAGAAAAAACCGTTTTAGGTATTCACGTCACAATAATTAAGACATTTTAATCGTAAGAGAAAATTTAGTTTGAAACGAAATTTTACTTAAGCACATATCAAATTATTTACAGGTATTGTATACTAACATTTCCGGTTAGATCATGCATCAAGCTATCTCCTGAGACACAACGTTAAAATGATTTAACTTGTGTTAGTTTTGGAAAAGTGTAACACTAATTGAAGGAACTTGATGGTCTTCTATGTCCATAAAAGCGAAGATATTTCACAAAAAACAACATAAGATATGTGCAGCATACGGCAAAAATGCTAGCAGAACTGTACGGAAGTTGTTCGTAAAGTTTCGAACTGGAGATTTTAGCTTTAATGCTGAAAAAGGCTCAGACAGAACACCCTCTACAGATGACAACCAAATGAAGACATTCATTGAGAATAACACACTTTAAACCACATGGAAACTAGCGGAAAGGCTGAACATATAAAAATCCACCATTTATGACCATTTTGTAACATTTGGGCACACACATCGATACGATGTTTAAATTGCGGCACGAGCTTTCCGGACGCCCTGATATTTATTGGAACATAATAATAAAAACGAAAAGTTACATTTGAGAGAAAACACAAGGAGTCGACAGGTGCTAATTATTGATTGGGGAACGTTGAAATTTACTTCGTGTTTTTGTTCTTTACAGGAGGTAAAATTGTAAATAATCGTTCTTATTGCTCTCCTTAACAGGGTCATTGAAAGTAGTCTATGTCACAATAAAGAGGCACCAATATGTTACAATAAGATTCCTGTCGCCTTCATGAAAAATTCTGACTGTGCTTCCAATGAGTTATATCTGCACACTTCGTTACTGATAATATTATTAATGATAAAAATAATAGTGTTATTGTGACTCAAATTTCAGAGAAAACGATCAGCTGTTATTAACAATAACGCGATGGTAAACTGCTTGTGCGAGAAGACAAAATGCATCACAATGAGAGTAGAAAGAAGTGGATCTACTGGAAATGTGAGATGACTTGTATAACTCCAATTCGCCATCAGTTTTATCAATGAAGGTTCACTGATAATGATTCACATGAGAACCACATAATAATGAGATTACTTACAGTTCCTCAAAGTAATACTGTATGGGGAAATGGCGCCAGATTTGCAATAATAATCTCTTTGAATGATTTATATGATACAATTAAATTATTTCTACATATAATATTATGTTTAAATAAAACTTTCAACAGACGCTAGAATAAAAGCCGCCCTTTCGATGACTTTTTGGCTAGTTTCATTTACAATCTATGTACCCTCTCCTCCCCTAGTTGAAAATAATAACACCGGTTTAGAATTAAGCTCGTCTCGACCAAATAAATGTTCTTTTCTGAGTAATTCAAGCTGCATTAATCTTCTCACCCTGTCATGAATTTATATTCATCGCATCACGACTGAATGTTTATTCTCGACGAGTGTACATGCCAGCGGCATTGTCCATAAGCGCTGGTCTTTTCAGCGTGGACATTCGCTAAACGATTCCTTTCAAAGCCTACCCAGGTTGTCAGCCACGCCCACGCGAATGCTACCATAGTTAATTGCGATAGCTTAGGTGTTCTATTCCATTCCTCATTGTTACGATGTGAACATGAGTTCGAATGCTATTCAGATTTCAGTACAGACCCGGATTAACAGCGCAAACGTTTTTGTGTACAGTTTATTACTGCCGGCGTGATCGATTTCTGTCCGATCTATTATTGTATCGGCTTGAATCTGAAACCACCTTCGAGTACCTGATTCTATGATCTTTAGAAACAAATACCAACACTTGAATGCAGTAAGGAAACAAAATATACGAATATATATATATATATATATATATATATATATATATATATATATGTATATGTATATATATATATATATATATATATATATATATATATATATATATATAGTCTAAAGAAGCTTTGAGTTATTTTAAACAAAAAGACAAAAACAAGGAAAATGCAGTTTAAATTCCCAGAGAAACTGACTAAATCCAAAATATTGCAGACTTAACATTCGTTGGAAAATTCATAAGTAATTACAAATATATAATAGTAAGTAAATAAAATAAAAAGGGGGATTAAGTATCTAACAGTGAAACAAAAACAGGAGACCTTAACGTATGCATCTAATATTAAAACGGGGATCATCAGCTGTTTACCATGTAACTGTTTCGGAGATTTAAAAACAGGACAGTTATAATATGCATGGCTCTCCAATGGTACTGATTAAACTACCATTTCCCAGTGTCGAAATGATTCATATATATATATATATCTATATATATATATATACAGTACCGTCCAAAATTAAGGAACAAAAATTAAATCTTCCTTACTTTAAATGAATTATATTTTAATATTTGTAAAAATTTCACGACATATGTAAATTATACAGTTGGACTTTTACCGAGATTTTCAGATGAATTAAAATACTATTAAAGTTATCCACCATTTTACATATTTCAAGTGTCCAAAATTAAGGAACATTAAGGAAAAGTAATTGTTTAAAGTTTAAAACAGTAGGGTTCTTTGTGTAAAAGGATGGAAATAAATATTCTAAACTTTAATTATCATCACTGCTGCAAGTCATGTAATATCAATCATGTCAAAAAGAAATGAAACTGATTTAAGCGACAAAGCAAAAATCGTCAAATTAAGAAAGGAAAAGTTGACAATAGAAGAACTCGGAAAACGTGTGAAACGTTCAACAAGTGTTGTAAGCCGAGTTCCTAAACTCTATAACGACACTGGGAGGTTAAATTACACAAAGAAACCTGGTAGACCAAGAAAGGCAACGGCGCAAGAGGGCAGAGTTATACAACACCTAGTGTTAAAAGACCGTTTCCTTACAGCTAGCAACATTTCTAAACAAATGGAAGGTTTCACGAATGTTTCACGACATACTGTGTCCAGAAGGGTTGCACGAAATAGGTCTTTTTGCAAGATCTCGAAAAAGCCGCTAATAAGTAAAAAAACAAAGCAGCTACATAAGCGTTCGCATAAAAGCATGTTAGATAGTCAGAAGAAAATCAGAAAAAAGATTATTTCAGTGACGAATCGATATTTAATGCATTTGGCAGTGATGGAAAACAATTTGTAAGAACAAAAAAGGCGAAGGTTTGGATCCTAGCTGCATAAAAAATCTGTTAAATTTGGTGGAGGTAGCGTGATGGTTTTCGGCATAGTATCATTGCAAGGTACATCACTACTTGAACGCTTAAATACTAGAGTAAATGCCACTGTATACAAGAATGTTTTAAGAACAGTATGTTTTGCCAGTGTTGCCAATTCTCGTATCGAAAAGCCTGTTTTTATTTTGATTCTTAACGGTCAAACCACGTGACTTTCTGTTGTAGACCCGTGCTAGGGGTCACAAAAGAAATAAACCACAAATAGTGACAGGGTTAAAATATAACAATGTATTTATCATAAAGCAATACAGAACGCCACTAATGTGGTAGGAGATGAACGGGTTCATAACATGCGGTAAAACATGGTATGAACAGTCTCTCTGAGTCTCTGCAACCAGTGGTATTTATTATGCCTGGTTGATACCATCAGTTCTCCAATAAGGGTGATTTGTACCCCACAACACCCCCTGAGCTTTTCATTCCCCTGGAATGATCGTATAGCTCTTTTTTCTGGGATTGATCTCCATGGGATCGATCATTTTTCTTTTTCTGGAGGACCGGCGTTGTCCGGCTGCTTGTGGTGTTAACAGGTCGAACGTGTCATATATATGGTCCATTACTTCTTCTTGTTCAACAGGAGGTTGTCTGTCGTCATCTGTAATACGTTTCCGAATTTGGTTCAAATGCTTCTTATGAGTAAATTTCGGACCTTCGATCATGTAAACCATCCGCCCGATCCTCTGCTTGACCTTTCCTAGTTCCCACACCATACTATTATTTTTATGTATCTGGAAAAATACCTTTTCCCCAGGAAAGTACCTCTTTTTAGGAACTGTAGTATTCGGCGGTTTTACCTGTTTAGGCCAAAGGTTCCTGAAGACCGGCCTAATTTTCCTCGCAAACATATACTCTGCCGGCGACATCTTTGATGGAGCGCTTTAATTTGACGTAATTCGGTACACTTGTAAAAACTGTTGTAACGCCTTTCCTGAGGGTGTTCCTTTAGCTTTTTTCAGGGCTCTTTTTAACGTGTCCACGAACCTCTCAATTTGGGAATAATTCTTCTCGGCTGGCAGTAAAGTTCTCGACGCATGGGCGATCGGTTTAGTGGACCCATCTGGCATTTTATGTAGAATGCATGCCCCTATTCTATAAGCACTTGCGTCGGTTGCGACAATAATCTCTTGTTCCGGATTGAAATGAATCAGAAATAAATCTGATGTTAGTACATCTTTTAACTGCTTAAACGCCGACTGGCACTCCGCCGTCCAGTCCCATTTTTTGTCCTTTTTTAATAGATCATTCAAAGGCGCGCGCAATTTATGCATATTCTTAATAAAGTTTGATAATAGTTAACGAGCCCTAAAAAACTTTGCAATGTAGTTACATTATGAGGCTCTGGCATGTCTTTTATTGCTGTGGACCTATCCGGGTCGGGTTTTCTGCCGTCCTTATTTAATATATGACCCAGGTTTTATTTGTTCCAAAAAAAATCACATTTTGCCTCCTTCAATGTGAAGCCGTATTCTTTTATTCTGTCAAACACTTGAAATACATGATCTCTATGTTGTTCAACATTTTGACTACGTATAAGAATATCGTCCAGATAGTCTATTGAAAAATCCAAACCGCTTAGCAAAGTGTCAATTACCTGTTGGAAAATTGCAGGTGCTACTTTTATACCAAATGCTAATCTATTGAATTTAAAAAGTCCTATGTGTGTTGAGATACACAAAAGTTTCGAATTATCGTCTTCTACTGGTATCTGTAGATACGCCTCGCTTAAGTCTAATTTGAAAAAAAATGTCCGCCATTTAACTTCCTCTGGGTTTGGTAACGGATAGTGGTGGTCCTTGAGCGATGCGTTCAATCCGGTAGAGAAATCTGCGCATACTCTAATTTCTTTTGATTTTTTTTATGTATACGGTGGGGGCTGCCCACTCACTATAGTTAATATGGGTCAAAATCCCTGTGTTAACTAGTCTTTCCAGTTCTTCTTCAATTTTTTCTCTTGAAGCGAACGGTACGCTACGTGGTTTTTTGAATATTGGTTTTGCTTCATCCAGCAATTCGAATCTCGCTTTTATTTTTGTGCAGCATCCAAGCTTTTCAGAAAAAACACTTGGAATTTTTTTTTTTCAGATCTTTTTTTAGTTTGTCGGCTTCGGCCGTTAAATTTTCGACTTTTTGACAACAATCACACATTGGCGAGTCCCATAATTCAAATTCTTGAATCCAGTCAGATCCGAATAAATTTGTTGTGTTCCTAAGAACGAATACTTTAACCAAAATAAAATATACTATCATTTACTTGCTGTATTTTCGTGATTTTTTTTTCTCCAATGCTAATGCCTTTGTACTATAAGCAAATATTAGCAAGACAATCTTTTTAGAACGAACAAATTTTTTTTTTGTACTTACTGAAACTTTGTGTCGTTTATTCAGTAGTCGTAATTCCACGCCATTTATTTTATGAGTTCCGTTTTAACTCGTAGTTAGGCTTCTTGTGGCTTTTTTTTTCTTAACAGCAAGATAAGACTTTTTTGACGACGTCTTTTGTTGTTTGACGTTTTTTTTTCCAAGTAAATCCTTGCCCGAATCTTCGTTATTCAGTTTTGTAGAATGATCCGGTAACTTTCTTGAGTAATCCTGGTAGCCAGTTGTCATGACTGGCATAAGTCAGAATCCTCACGTTTGTTGTTTACTAATCTCATCCTCGTCGCCAGTGTTGTAGACCCATGCTAGGGGTCACAAAGAAATAAACAACACATAGTGACAGGGTTAAAATATAACGATGTATTTATCATAAAGCAATACAGAACGCCACTAATGTGGTAGGAGATGAACGGGTTCATAACATGCGGTAAAACATGGTATGAAAAGTCTCTCTGAGTCTCTGCAACCAGTGGTATTTAGTATGCCTGGGTGATACAATCAGTTCTCCAATAGGGGTGATTTGTACCCCACAACAATTATTTAACTAGGGCAATGCTGATCAAGAATATACTAACTTTGTGGGGTTTTGTTTTGTTGTGTCTTCGGTCTCTTAGTACAATTGTTTGTCAGGACCACCTTATATACTTTCGACATGGCTATAACCAGACTCATACGAGGAATGCTGCACCTTATCCTTGTAATGTTACCTAAAGTAACACCACTTAACTGGATACTCCACCAAACTTGATCAATTCTTGTCCTGGAATCCGTTAAGCTCAAGAGACCACAAGAAAGATATACTACAACGTAGTTAACTGGTCAATTGGGGAGAGGAAAATTAATGTTCCTAACTTCAACGTTTGACGTGTAAGGGGAACTTTAATAGAATATTCGAATATCTATGTATCTTATACAGAGATTTAGTGTTAGCCCCAGGAATGGGCCCCTTGATTTTTGTATGCTTCGACTGAAGTAAACTGAAACAAAATAAGCAATTGCCCTTTATATAATAGATAATTATTATCACTATTGCTACGATCGAATCGATTATTATTATTATTATTATTATTATTATTATTATTATTATTATTATTATTATTATTATTATTATTATTATTATTATTCTACGTTTGATTGTGTGTATATGTAATTCACTTTTCCTTTCACAAATTAAAACATAAATATACGGATGAACAAAATGTTGATGGCAAAAAACAACATTATTTTCAGAATGTTATACTATTTTAAACTAAAGTGCAGGAGGATTTGAAAGTAACTCATAATTATTAAGAGCTCGTATTTATTACTTAAATATTATCCCTACATTACCAAAATATGATAAGACATTTTTTAGCATCACGTTTTAATTCGAATTAAATATAAGCGCAAGCATTTGCCATCACCAACAGCCGACGTATAACACAGCAATTGTTTCCCCTTGTCACAAACATTGCCAAATGGAATGTGAAACTAAAAAGCAAAGTAGGGAAAGAGTTAGTAACGAGGTTGTATACTGTGTGAATCTAGAATTTATATAACCTGAAAAAATAAGCTTGAAATATTTTCCATTTTTGGGTCGTTAAACCTCCATGAAATAGTATTAAAATAAGTAAAATATTCGTAAATGTTGAACATCTGTATAATATCCTTTAACATCAATTAAGCGAGATTCCCTAAATTTAAAATTCTGTTTAACACTAATCAATGTTAAACTTAGATATTTTCTAGAATCAAAATTATATAATGGATTTTAATGAAAATTTGAATAAGGATTCTAGACAATGTTTAAGAGAATTATATTTTTATTTTAATCTTCGAAAGGTCGACATGAAAGTGGGACAATACTGTTCACATTTGAGAATTTATATATTACCCGTCTTGGGACGGTTATTTTTCGAGTTTAGTATAATTTAATACAATTTATTCATTATTTCAATCTTATTAAAATAAGGTAAATATTTCTAATTGGATTTTCATGTTTCATCTCGGATCTTTTTGAAATAGAAAATATATAAGTTTATAATTTGTCCTTTACGCGTTCATTCTTAACAAATTACGTGTTCGTAAGTATAGACTGGCTGCACTGGACATCTGGATACGAGCATTACATAAACAATTTCAATTTACAGAACATATCAACAAAATCCCACGATTAAATTCAAAGTAGTTTATTTCCGACAAGAACTGAACGTAACTGGATATAACTTTACATTTAATGGGCGCTACTTCCTAACAAATGTTTATTCTAAGCCTCCATATTGTCTTCTCCCTCGAACAAGCACTCGCTTGAAATGTTTTAAGCGTGCTATCTTGTATAATATTATGATGTTATGCCTTAAATACAATTTCTCAAAAGTTAGCTGACATTATTAACACATTTCACTATTTTCTATCGATTTACGTTATCAGATAAACACTTACATTTTTCTTACATAAATATTAGCACATCCATTTCTTAACATTACTTGATAATTGTAGGTAAACATTTTTCAAATATACAAAATATTGTTGTTATTAAAAGTGCCGTCTTAATATAATGATGCAGCGTCCGAGTTTGCAAATATGGCGCGTTGCTTTTAATTTTAAAAATGTTTATTTCAATAGTGTGTATATCAACCAAAGTAGAGTAATCGACACTAATGATGTATGATTATTATTTCTTTTTAATACTATTGATGGGATATTTATTCAAATCAATAAAATAATAACGAAAGTAACTTATAAAATATATTTCTGAGAGGTTTAAAATACCATATTATAATAACAGTAAGCACTTGATAATGATTTATTAAATTACTTCCATTTAACTGACTCCACTTACTCATAATTTACGATTTAGTCAGTCCATGTGTGCAATTTTGATAAATACAACTAATTGCCAAATTTAAAACGAAATTAATGATAGAACTAAGGCAATATGTTGACGTTCTTATCGAAAATGAATTGAAAACACATCTCTATTTCGATTACTTTCAGGCTATATATATATTTACCCTGACAATGTGGGTGGATACAGTATATATATATATATATATATATATATATATATATATATATATATATATATATATGTATATTTGGATTAGCTTTATTAATTTATAAAATTAAATTAAATAAAGTATCTCCAAACTGTTTTCGAAACAATCGTACGCCATACTGGACTTGCTGTTCTAATTCTTGGAACAATTGTAATATTTTAATTCATTGAATGTTCATATATATATATATAATATATATATATATATATATATATATATATATATATATATAATGCGTAACTCAATAAGTCTGAGGCCTGGCATATACATTGCATAAGTATTCAAAAATCCACGGTGTTTAGAAAATAGTAATCTTCAACTATTACGTGTCAAAATCGGAGCTTAATTGAATTATTACTTTACCACTTACAGTTAATTAATTGAAATATTCAAAATAATGGAAAAATCTGAATTTTGTGTATCGATAAAACATTGCTTTCTGAATTATCTATTTTAATTGTAATACACTTTTTCTTTTGTTTTCAGATCGAAATAATAGTTACAAGTAAAAGTGATATCGGTTCGACAGACAGCTCACTAAAAAGGCGTTGTAGTTTGCTTGAATCATTGTGCGGCGTGTGTAAGAAGTAAAATTTTTTGTGAAGGCGGTAACAATATAATTTTGGTTGAAAGCACCGTTTGATAGGGAATCACACGAGGCAAAAGTAAATAGATTAAATGACAATATTGAAGAATTCGATTATTTTCAATTTAATATTTATTTACCCACGTAGTGTATCGAATCAATATCTTATGTTATGGTGTAATATTTAATTATTTTAATTTTCGAGGATCTATGTCGTTCTAAAAAAAATATCTATTCAACTCGGCGAGTGTGTTTGCCTGGAAGCCGTTTCATTTTCTGATTAAGTTAATATTTGTTTTTAATTAGTTCTTTAATTGGCCTCTATTCAATTATGTGTTATTTCTCCTTCGTGTAGAAGATTTTAAGTTTTTCAAAGACTAAATCTGTTCTCACTTGAGCAGCGGAAGGTGGTGAAGTTACCGTTTTTAGGTTCTCAATATATTCTGTAATTATAAGAAATGTTATTTGTACTAGTCGCTGCTGCTATTGCTATTTTGATAACTATTGAAAAATGTCACCATGTAAAAAATATTTCGAGGTGGATTAATTATTTTTTTTAATGAAATGAAATCTAAATATATTTGTTGTTCTTAAGACCGCAGACTAATGTTCTAAAAGAAAACTACCAAATCAGAATCAAATATTTATTTTGCCAGAAGAAAGCTATAAATTACAAAAGTTCGAAAATCAGATTGGCTTTACTTTATCATATAGATGACTGCGTAAACACAAACAATTGCGTTTTAAATACTTTTTTTTTTACTATTTGAGTGTGTGTTTTTAGTCGTAAAATTCATATCTAAACTCGTCCCCGCACAAAACAATATCAACTTGAAAAATAATTTACAAAAATTGCGTGGGCGTATTTTTTCGAAAGTATGCCTATATTTGTGTTTATGCGTATTGTGTGTGTGTGTGCGTATCTGCGTTTACATATTACGCGTGTGCATCTAATGGAACGTGAACGGGAAGCGTTCGGTGCGTGCGTATATGTTTCGCATGCAAAAAAGTGTGTGCATGTGAGAGCTAGAAAGAGAGGGGGTATATACGTAAGAGAGGCGAGCGGAGAATATAAAACGTCTTGTTTTTTAGAAAGAGGGTCGGGGCGTCCTGCGTGAAGTAGCGGCGGCCCGGGGGTTCGGGTCGGTAGGGGTGGAGATTTCATGTGTGGCTAAATTCCATAAAATGCCGACCGATTTACTTTATCTCTGAAAGTGTGGGAAGAGATAAAATTGATAAGACAACAAAACAACCAACGATAAAACTTACGACAGACTTTTATTTATGTCCATTGCGGGGAAAGTCTCTTCTTCTTCTCCTTCTTCTTTTCTACCTCCTCCTTCTTTTTATTCTTCTTCTTCTTTTTATTCTCCTCCCCTTCTTTGTCTTGTTATTCTTCAATCCCTTGTTCTTTCTTCTTCTCTTTCTTCTTCTCTTTCTTCTTCTTCTTCTTCTTCTTCTTCTTCTTCTTCTTCTTCTTCTTCTTCTTCTTCTTCTATTCTATCACTTGTTTTTGTTGTTGTTGTTGCTCTTCTTCTTCTTCTTCTTCTTCTTCTTTTCCTTCTCCCCTTCTTTGTCTTGTTATTCGTCAATCCCTTGTTCTTTCTCCTTTTTCTTCTTCTTTTTCTTCTTCTTTCTTTTCTTATTCTCTTTCTTTCTCAATGTTTTACTCTCTTATTCTCTGTCTTCTTCATTTACTTATTTGTTTCTTTTTCTTCTGCACCTCCTTCTGCATTTTCTTCTACTTCTTCTTCTTCTTCTTCTTCTTCTTCTTTTTCTTATTCTTCGTCTTTCTATTTCTTTTCCTTTTTCGTCTTTTGCTTCTTATCTCGGTGTTTGTTGCTTCATTTTATTCCTTCCTCTAAACTTTCTCTTTTACTTTTCTCCTACTTCTGTTTCATTTCCTTCTCTTTATCATCCTCCTTGTCTTCTTCGTTTTCCTTCTATTATCTGCATCTTGCTTCCTAGTCTATTTCTTTCTTTTACTATTTTCTCATCTGTTCCTCCTCCCCTTTTTCTTTTTGTATTTATCCTCCTCCTCCCACCTTTTCACATTAAGAACACACATCTTTCTCACCCATCTTATCCCCGTCTTTTTCATTTTGAGCATCCGACTCTTTCTTCTTTTCTCTGCTTCTCTACCTTATATGGCTTTTACTTTTCTCTTCTCTTTTCATTTTCACCCTTCTCCTGCTTACTCTGCATTTTTCCATTCTTTTTCTTGACTTCTGTTTTCTTCAACTCACCCCCTCATGCTTCTGCATCTTTTTCTTGTTTTGTTCGTTCGTCCTTTTCTTTTTCTATGCTTTTTCTCTTCTTTTTCTTCTTGAACGCATTTTCTTTTTACTTTTATATATTCATCTTCATCACACTTATTGTCATTTGTATCTACATTTTACACAATACAGTGAACCACTGTCACTCAACACGCGCGTTTTATTATGTCTTCCGACTTAGATCAATATATATGTTACTCATGTGCCGATATACGTAGAATCCTTATTATAAATTTCATCATAAATGTTCTTTCTTGTTTGCTAGTATTAATTAAAAATGCAACAACAAGCAAAATATTGGTATTTCGCGATGTTAAATTCCTTGTTTCAAAATGATGTATATGTAGTGGTTATTTTATGAACAAATCTTGACCACTTTTCTCAAATATTTACTGTGAACACGGTGCACCATTTTTAAATTTGGGAGCAGATCTGACTGAAACCAAATTCATCGTTTAACGAAAAAACACCCACCTGATACCTAATCAGGTCCAATATTGCTTAACTTGATGGCAACCAATGTTTAAACGTGATTTTGCTGTAAGCATTTATGTATGTCTTTAGGTATGGCCATGGTGGTTATTAATATACAGTTTGCAGGAATAAGTTTCTGTCTGTATATATATATCCCAAATGATTAGAGTTTACTGGTCATCTTTTTCATATTCTTGGCATATCACCGGGTTATAATCATTGAATCACTCGCGTGGTATATGTGTTCGTCACTGTAGTCACTATAATCAAATAACTGACAAATATCTATATGCGATACGTCATATGGACAGAAGGCAAAATGGTTATGATATAAACTGCAGGAGGCACACAATTACAAATCTGCACATAGGCAATCTGGCAGTTGGCTGCCATCTGTGTTATATGTCATAGAGATCTGCATCTCTCCTAAAAAAAACATGAAGTCACAAACTAGGAAGAAATGACAATGAAGAAACATGATAATAGGGCTCACATCTCTGGCGATGTTGTGAATCATCATGTATGCCAGAAGTATTACTCCAGAAAGTGTACCCCGTTTCTGATGAGATTTGTTGCACAGTTTATAAGTATATAGCGATATAAATAATATAGTCTCCCTCTATCTCTCTCTCTCTTTCTCTCGATATATATATATATATATATATATACGTATATATAGTGTAATTTAGTGTTATATGAGAAAATAAGAAATAACTAGAGTGCTCAATTACTTGTTCAAGAGCATATACATCTTCATCCAATTGATACTATACACTTTAGGTATAGTATTTCTAAAAATATATACAGATTCCCCCTTTTTATTAAAACTTTGACTATATTTTTAGTCACCGGACGGAGACTTACCATTGTGAGTCACATATCATAACATATGCGGATGAACCCGTCGCAGTTGGAATCTCTAACCCTGTGAAACTGAGGGTACTTATGGACGCGCAAAATAATTTATAGTCTCAATTGAATAAAACACACACACACACACACATATATATATATATATATATATATATATATATATATATATATATATATATATGTATATATATATGTATATATATGTATATTTTTATATATATGTATATTATATATATATATATATATATATATATATATATATAGTATTGATCTATTTTTGCAGACACAAAAACGCGTATGTGGTGTCATTTTCTTGCCTTGCGTTGTTCATGTGTTTTCTAACGTTTATTTGTGTTACTCTTCGCCTAGTTTATTGTGGCGGGCTATTTGTTTTACCTCTATTATTTTAATTAAATGGAGTTTCATTTTTTTCTACATTTTTTGTTTATTTTCATTTACTTAAATTTATTTGCTGTTTTTTTATTTTGTTTTATTTATTTCTATGAATGATACTTGTAGTCTTGCGAATCCTAAGTTTATAGGTGATTTAGGAGAAACTGATTATCATGTATGATCGTTTGTTCAAAATATTTTGTATTAGGCAAGTGATTATTCTACATAAGCTCTTTCATCAATATTATTGAACATTAATCCCTATAAATATAGCAATAGATATAACCACACACACACACACACACACACACACACACACACACACACACACACACACACACACACACATATATATATATATATATATATTAGAGTAATCATGAAGTGCTATTAAATATCCTAACGGTCATCTCTGAATGCATATACCATACACTGCATACACTGGACAAGGAAGGTGGACAAAGGGCGGAAGCGCTGATACATCCATAGCCTTTGACAATGAATGTTTTCTTATAAAAATGAAATCATATGGTATTACTAGATAAATATTTAATATAATTATCTTCTTCCATTACAAAAGAAAGATCCAGGTTTTCCTCGATGGCTGTTCATCGAAACCACATGATATAAATGCAGCTGTACCCCAGGGATCGATCCTTGGACGGTTATTGTTCCTTACTCCCATAAAAGACTTCCCTAATGACATTATATATATGTCTTATATTTGTATATTTGCTGACGACACCACGCTCTACTCTCGTCATGTGGGTCAAATGAAGGCGCACATATCCAAAGCAATGGCTGAATCCTTAGAAATTAACCTACAATATGTAGTGGAATAGGGTCATACATGGATGGTAACATTGAATGCTGCTAAGACAACGCTCCTTTTTTTAAACAACTACAAGAAACATCTTCAGCCACCGATTTCCATGGCAAATAACACCCTACCTGAGAGTCTAACGTTCAAACTCCTCGGCCTAACATTCACAGGTAACATAAATTGGAAAAATACATAAAAATCATAGCCAAGGCTACTGCAAAGAAAGTGAGCTACCATGCTTGAAAACTTCCCATTCTTGACAGTATCCTATATCACTACAAAATCGCCATCTGTCGATGCATAATATTGTTGTTACATCTAGGCTGGTGCACCATCCACTAGACAAAGTCTAAAAAGGAGTTGCCAATCTAATATGTCCCTCACTATCTACCAAGCTCGAGCCTTTGTTTCACATGTAAAATTCAATGGAATGTGCTCCGATGAACTTACTGCTCTGGTTCCCCCTCGACGTAATACACTCGATTAACGCGATAATGAGTTAAACCCCATCAATTCATTGTGCGCGTCCCAATATACCAGAGAGCCCTCTACTCAAATAGCTTCTTTCCTCGAGATGCCGGCCTTTGGAACTCTATTCCTGCTCCCTGTTTCCCCGACTTTACCGACATGCAGAAATTTAAAACTAATGTGAACAAGCCTCTCGCTACACAGCTCCCAATTTAGGATGACCCCTAAACGTTCACCCTAATTCTCAGTAACCCCTTACGTCTACAGTGGCAACTTGCCTTGTTTGTGGTGATCTGAGTTAAAAGAATAAATAAATATATAAGTGCTTATATAGACCAAACACTATGATAGGTCGAGCGAGATCACGCGTCATTAAGAGACATTTTATAATGACTTGTAGTCGTTTATTTGGGGAAGACAGATTACATAAAAGTCTTGATAAGGAAATGGCAAATGAACGCTATTAGAAATAATGCGTCACCAGACCCGGCCGTTGATGATTTTTCCTAATTGAAAACATTAATATTGAAGATATACATAGATGAAATTATTCTATATATTACGTATATTACATTCATATGACTCATTATATTACATTCGTGGTCAGTCAATGTAGTTACATTCATGAAATTGGTCATTTGAATCACGAGAACGAATATTTTAATTGTATCAAAACTACAAAGAAATACGTTACTTTTATAATGTAGGTAATATTACAAATTTCAAAACTTTAAATCTTTCATATATATAAAATAGTTACTATGTGTGTGTGTGAGTGTTCGCGTTATTTTTGTGTTATATGTTCACCCAAACCGCTGGACAGGATTGCTTGAAAATTGGCATATGGACTCAGTGTAGGTCATAGGATATATAAGAAATATATCACCTTAACGCTGAGGGTCCCCGGGGGGGGGGGGCGAAAAAATCACAAAACACTGTTTTCCCTTTGAGTCAAATGATGTCTATTCCCCAAATTTCAGCAAATTTGGATAACATTAAGATGGTCCCCGGGGGGCACAATCCCTCCACTAGAAACTGTTTTCCCTTTGATTCAAATGTAATATATATATATTTATGGTAATTAAGCTACACAGAGGCTCCCGCGTTTCATCCTCATCTTCAGGCTAAAATCCATGGAATTAGTTTTGTCGGGTATTTTTATATACACAGCTAGCTAGTAAACCAATCATATTCTTTGTTGTTCTCTTAGCCAATCGTTGGGCTTCTCACGAACAAAGGTCCGGTTAGTTTTACTTCCCTATTTCCTGTTCTATTGTTCTCTTTTCTATAGAGTCGCCTATACCCCGTTTCTTTGTAGTGTCAGTATAATGGGTGAACTTATTTTAACACGTGGTTTCTTGTATTTCTTATTTAGGTTTAAGTTTTTAAGTTGTTTGGTTTCAGTTTAGTTTAGTTTTTTTAAATTATTTGTTTGTTGATTTATTTATGTATTGTTAGCCTAAGGTAAATTTTATTATGTGAAGGCAGCTGTTTGCTATCTCATTTCTACATTTTAATAGATTTTGGGGGTCTTTAAAGTTTAGAATTACAAATTTCTCATTCAGACATGATCTACACGGGTCGTCTAAATTTCTACATGTACTGGCCTGTCGTATTATTTTCCATTAAATTATTCGTGAGCGTCCATTTTTTTAGCTCTCAATAGTGGTTTGCTAGTGCTGTTTTAATTCGACGTTCTCTGTTTTTAAAAGTGCTTTTGTGGTCATAATATCTTGTTTTAAAATCTAGGGAGGTCATACTCACGTAGTACTTCTTGTTATTCAGTCTTGGCAAATATTGTGGTTTGGTAAACAATACTTTTGGTTAGGCATTTATTTTGTAATGGACGAAGTGTACGATTTATGAAGTTAAATTTTTTCTCTTCATTGCTAACGTTTTCATTTGTATTCGGGTGATTACTATGAGGATTTTGTTTATTTCTATTTGTAGTGTTTATCTTTGTGTTCTTCTTAGTGTTATTTTTGCTATATTTTCACTTTTTTATGTAATTCGTTATTTATTACTTCCTCTCTGCTGTTCTCTTTTAGTATTTTGTTATTGTGTGCCTTAATTATCATTTCTAGGTTTTCGCAGCAGCTGTAGGATAGTTTTAGGTTATTTTTTATTGAATATTTCATGCAGGGGATTAGTTACAGTGAAATGTTCTTCAATCACATTTAAGAATTGTTTGCCTAGTTTTGTTTTTAGCATCTGGCTATAGGGCCATGTATAATACATTATATTTCTTTTTCTTTTATTTTTTATTTTATTATAATTATTGGTGTTCTGTTTCTTATATTTAATTTCGATATTATGGTCACCACTATTTTTAGAGCTGTATTGTAAATGTTGCTGTATTTAAAAAAAACATTTTCGTTGCTAGAATTATTGATAAGTCTACGTTCGATAGAATTCAGAATATGTTTTGTGATTGATGGGAATGATTAGATTTTGGTTTTACGTATAATGGATTGTAAGTATTTTTATTTAAGTTTTACGTGACATCTAGAAAGTGAGTTGTTTTTATGTTAGCCAGTACTTCTACTTTTAGGCCTACTTTTTTCATTTCCGTATGCATAATTCTCTTGAAGTTTTCTCCCTTGATTTTGTTGGAATCTCTTATTATCGCTAATCCATCATTATTATATAGGCCGATATCTGTATTATCAAATATATTTGTGAGTGCATAATATATATATATATATATATATATATATATATATATATATATATATATATATATATATATATATATATATAATCAATGTTAACACTTCTCCGTCTGTACATGTCTGTCCCTTAAAACGAAAACATACTAGGAAGTGTACTTTTTTTAGAATTGTATTTACATGCACAATTGGCATGTGAACATGATGGAAGTATTTTTGCGTCTCTGGCTGCCCCGTTTTAGAAGACAGTGACAATTTTCAAACATGTTAATAATGAAATTGATCTATTTATGGGTTTTAGTCAAAGAGTATTAACATATCTGAATAGCTCGGTGAGTGAGATATCTAGCTGACAACATCAAGGATGCTGTTAAACTAAACTCTCCCTAACATGATGTTGCATATGATGCTATCGCACACTCTAACCTGGGCAACACCGGGTAGATCTGCTAGTTAATATATAAATATGTACATATTAGAAATTACGTATAATTACGCAACAAAAGCATATGCATACATCTACACTCATATTCATCTTAAACCAGCTTCTATAAGAATCGATGTTTTTTTCAGTTCATGACGTGGAGTTAAGATGCGAGACGAAAGCATTGAGACAGTTTATCAAAAAAAATTCTACTAGAACCAGCATAAACCAGAACATAGAAGAAACGTAAAAAAGTGGTTATCTAAAAAAAATGGACAGGAATTTATTGCAGGCGAAGAACATAATATTTCACAGATCAATAAAAAAGATGAAATTTCAAATAACATTTTTTTAATGACGTTTACATTTTATACAACACATAACTTCACTCATATATTCCTTATTTTCACGTAGTTTTCATCATAGCAGTTTTGTCATTGCGATTAAGTATTCGGGGCGTCTAAGACACTATTTGATCCTTTTATAAGTGCAAAACAGGTTGATTATACTGATTTAACGGCATGAGAAAAACTTAATTCACTGTTGAGTAAAGATCTAAAAGAATGAAGCAGATATCATTTCTGATGTGATCGTAATAATTTATAGCTGTATCCACCCGGTGTTGCTCAGGAGTCTATTCATGTGAATTCATGTTTTGCTTTTTAAAATAACTCTTTACAAAGTTGTTGACATTTTGTAGGATTTTGAAGTTAAATGTAATTATTACGGTATCCTTTTGACATTAAATGATTAATCCAAGCAAGCGATTGCTGTTTAAATCTCTATTCATAATATTATTTGATTTAAATGGCTTCTACAACATTCAATGTTTTAATACGTGAGGACTTCCAAACATTTTGAAGTTAGAAATTTCTTTTTATTTAACAGTTTAAATGTTTCAAATTCATAAAAAAATTCATGCAGGTAAACACAGTAATTAATTCTTTTTTTCAAAATATAATGAATACATGAAATATGAAAAAACGTATTTTGTTTACATCTACGCTAAGGAATGTTGAACAATTTTACTCATTTGATTTAAATGGCTTCTACAACATTCAATGTTTTAATACGTGAGGACTTGCAAACATTTTGAAGTTAGAAATTTCTTTTTATTTAACAGTTTAAATCTTTCCAAATTTATTAAAAATTCATGAAGGTTAACACAGTAATTTTTTTTTTTTCAAATTATAATGAATACATGAAATATGAAAAAACGTATTTTGTTTCAATGTACGCTAAGGAATGTTGAACAATTTTACTCATTTGATTTAAATGGCTTCTACAACATTCAATGTTTTAATACGTGAGGACTAGCAAACATTTTGAAGTTAGAAATTTCTTTTTATTTAACAGTTTAAATCTTTCCAAATTTATTAAAAATTCATGAAGGTTAACACAGTAATTTTTTTTTTTTCAAATTATAATGAATACATGAAATATGAAAAAACGTATTTTGTTTCAATCTACGCTAAGGAATGTTGAACAATTTTACTCATTTGATTTAAATGGCTTCTACAACATTCAATGTTTTAATACGTGAGGACTTCCAAACATTTTGAAGTTAGAAATTTCTTTTTATTTAACAGTTTAAATGTTTCAAATTCATAAAAAAATTCATGCAGGTAAACACAGTAATTAATTCTTTTTTTCAAAATATAATGAATACATGCAATATAAAAAAACGTATTTTGTTTCAATGTACGCTAAGGAATGTTGAACAATTTTACTCATTTGATTTAAATGGCTTCTACAACATTCAATGTTTTAATACGTGAGGACTTGCAAACATTTTGAAGTTAGAAATTTCTTTTTATTTAACAGTTTAAATCTTTCCAAATTTATTAAAAATTCATGAAGGTTAACACAGTAATTTTTTTTTTTTCAAATTATAATGAATACATGAAATATGAAAAAACGTATTTTGTTTCAATCTACGCTAAGGAATGTTGAACAATTTTACTCATTTGATTTAAATGGCTTCTACAACATTCAATGTTTTAATACGTGAGGACTTCCAAACATTTTGAAGTTAGAAATTTCTTTTTATTTAACAGTTTAAATGTTTCAAATTCATAAAAAAATTCATGCAGGTAAACACAGTAATTAATTCTTTTTTTCAAAATATAATGAATACATGCAATATAAAAAAACGTATTTTGTTTCAATGTACGCTAAGGAATGTTGAACAATTTTACTCATTTGATTTAAATGGCTTCTACAACATTCAATGTTTTAATACGTGAGGACTTGCAAACATTTTGAAGTTAGAAATTTCTTTTTATTTAACAGTTTAAATCTTTCCAAATTTATTAAAAATTCATGAAGGTTAACACAGTAATTTTTTTTTTTTCAAATTATAATGAATACATGAAATATGAAAAAACGTATTTTGTTTCAATCTACGCTAAGGAATGTTGAACAATTTTACTCATTTGATTTAAATGGCTTCTACAACATTCAATGTTTTAATACGTGAGGACTTGCAAACATTTTGAAGTTAGAAATTTCTTTTTATTTAACAGTTTAAATCTTTCCAAATTTATTAAAAATTCATAGAAGGTTAACACAGTAATTATTTTTTTTTTCAAATTATAATGAATACATGAAATATGAAAAAACGTATTTTGTTTCAATCTACGCTAAGGAATGTTGAACAATTTTACTCATTTGATTTAAATGGCTTCTACAACATTCAATGTTTTAATACGTGAGGACTTGCAAACATTTTGAAGTTAGAAATTTCTTTTTATTTAACAGTTTAAATCTTTCCAAATTTATTAAAAATTCATGAAGGTTAACAGAGTAATTATTTTTTTTTTCAAATTATAATGAATACATGAAATATGAAAAAACGTATTTTGTTTCAATCTACGCTAAGGAATGTTGAACAATTTTACTCATTTGATTTAAATGGCTTCTACAACATTCAATGTTTTAATACGTGAGGACTAGCAAACATTTTGAAGTTAGAAATTTCTTTTTATTTAACAGTTTAAATCTTTCCAAATTTATTAAAAATTCATGAAGGTTAACACAGTAATTTTTATTTTTCAAATTATAATGAATACATGAAATATGAAAAAACGTATTTTGTTTACATCTACGCTAAGGAATGTTGAACAATTTTACTCATTTGATTTAAATGGCTTCTACAACATTCAATGTTTTAATACGTGAGGACTTGCAAACATTTTGAAGTTAGAAATTTCTTTTTATTTAACAGTTTAAATCTTTCCAAATTTATTAAAAATTCATGAAGGTTAACAGAGTAATTATTTTTTTTTTCAAATTATAATGAATACATGAAATATGAAAAAACGTATTTTGTTTCAATCTACGCTAAGGAATGTTGAACAATTTTACTCATTTGATTTAAATGGCTTCTACAACATTCAATGTTTTAATACGTGAGGACTAGCAAACATTTTGAAGTTAGAAATTTCTTTTTATTTAACAGTTTAAATCTTTCCAAATTTATTAAAAATTCATGAAGGTTAACACAGTAATTTTTATTTTTCAAATTATAATGAATACATGAAATATGAAAAAACGTATTTTGTTTACATCTACGCTAAGGAATGTTGAACAATTTTACTCATTTGATTTAAATGGCTTCTACAACATTCAATGTTTTAATACGTGAGGACTTGCAAACATTTTGAAGTTAGAAATTTCTTTTTATTTAACAGTTTAAATCTTTCCAAATTTATTAAAAATTCATGAAGGTTAACACAGTAATTATTTTTTTTTTCAAATTATAATGAATACATGAAATATGAAAAAACGTATTTTGTTTACATCTACGCTAAGGAATGTTGAACAATTTTACTCATTTGATTTAAATGGCTTCTACAACATTCAATGTTTTAATACGTGAGGACTAGCAAACATTTTGAAGTTAGACATTTCTTTTTATTTAACAGTTTAAATCTTTCCAAATTTATTAAAAATTCATGAAGGTTAACACAGTAATTATTTTTTATTTCAAATTATAATGAATACATGAAATATGAAAAAACGTATTTTGTTTACATCTACGCTAAGGAATGTTGAACAATTTTACTCATTTGATTTAAATGGCTTCTACAACATTCAATGTTTTAATACGTGAGGACTTGCAAACATTTTGAAGTTAGAAATATCTTTTTATTTAACAGTTTAAATCTTTCCAAATTTTTTAAAAATTCATGAAGGTTAACACAGTAATTATTTTTTTTTTCAAATTATAATGAATACATGAAATATGAAAAAACGTATTTTGTTTCAATCTACGCTAAGGAATGTTGAACAATTTTACTCATTTGATTTAAATGGCTTCTACAACATTCAATGTTTTAATACGTGAGGACTTGCAAACATTTTGAAGTTAGAAATTTCTTTTTATTTAACAGTTTAAATCTTTCCAAATTCATAAAAACATTCATGCAGGTTAACACAGTAATTAATTTTTTTTCAAAATATATTGAATACATGCAATATGAAAAAACGTATTTTGTTTACATCTACGCTAAGGAATGTTGAACAATTTTACTCATTTGATTTAAATGGCTTCTACAACATTCAATGTTTTAATACGTGAGGACTTGCAAACATTTTGAAGTTAGAAATTTCTTTTTATTTAACAGTTTAAATCTTTCCAAATTTATTAAAAATTCATGAAGGTTAACACAGTAATTTTTTTTTTTTCAAATTATAATGAATACATGAAATATGAAAAAACGTATTTTGTTTCAATCTACGCTAAGGAATGTTGAACAATTTTACTCATTTGATTTAAATGGCTTCTACAACATTCAATGTTTTAATACGTGAGGACTTGCAAACATTTTGAAGTTAGAAATTTCTTTTTATTTAACAGTTTAAATCTTTCCAAATTCATAAAAACATTCATGCAGGTTAACACAGTAATTAATTTTTTTTCAAAATATATTGAATACATGCAATATGAAAAAACGTATTTTGTTTCAATGTTCTCATGATTTGCTTAGTTTGTAGCACATATTTTGGCTACAATTTATTTTTACACCTAAAATTATACTTGTACTCGTTACATATAATTATAATTTACTTAACTTATTTTAAAAATATGACTTGAAATATAACTTTAATCAATGGCGGCCATTTTTATTAAAAATTCTCTATGATTCGAATTCATAAAATTCTGTAAATTAAAACAATGAAAAGATGTATAATTAAACTTTAATCATATTTAGAATTTTTTCGCGTGCAAAAATCCATCTAAAACAGACTAGAATGTGCGTTCAATTGTACGTAAGTCGACAATAAACAAACGAATTTTTGTAGATCTAATAAAAATAAGTAGTCATACAATATTATTAATATAAAAATATAGATAGTTTTTGATGTAGTAACGAATCATTGTTTATCAACACCAAAATGCCACTCGAAGATAAGGATTAATAAGTGTCAGGTGGACGGTGAGACAACACAGTGAGGATTTGTGACGATCATTAAAAATGGGCAGAATTTGATTATTTAAGGACGCCTCAACAAACATTTGTAAACATTGGACTTAAAAATGACCATGTTGTAGTCAGCAGTGAAGCAGCCCCGTGTTTTGTGTTCCACGGCCGGGTAGTTCTCAGAAAGAAGCATTGTTCATAAAAGTTCCGTTTAGTTTTACGAGCGCAGATGAGAAAGGAAAATTATTTACAGTGGTTGTAGTAAGACGAATTCTTGCTGCGAATGATTTTCAAGGGGCCGCCATAGATTTGAGCTCAATAGAGTAGAGTAGAGAGAGAGAGAGAGAGAGAGAGAGAGAGAGAGGGTGGGGGAGAGAGAGAGAGACGTGCGACCTCTCTTCTGGTAGAAACTGTCTGCAGGGTAGAGAAGAGGACACCAATACTAGATTTGGATACTTTAACTTACGTTCATGTTCAGTATGCGTTCAATCTTACGTGGGTCTCAATACCCACGGTATTATTAGACTATGATTTTGAAGTGTTAGTTCATTTTTACTCCACTGAATAATTATTAGTCAAATTTTTGTTTGAACTTAAATTAATTTATCTTTATTGAATATAACTAATTATGTCACGTATTAAACATAACTCAGATAATGCATTAATGCTTTTTACCAATTTATAAATATTTTCAACATTTAGATTTCAAAATGACATTTTCTGCAGAAATCTTATATGTCTGTTACTGTACACATTTCCGAGTTTCTAAGAGCAGAAACAAAAGAGTACTTTTTAGTGTAGAACAATCGTGACTCTAACTTCCTCTTAATATACCTAAACAATAACATATTGAACCGAATTAAGTATGCTTGATATGATTAAACAAATATGCCCCGATCTGCACCAGTTGTTCATGTCTAGAATGAAATAATGAGATTGTGTGAGCGTAGCATAATAACTACGTTTCCACAAGATAAATAATTTATTTGTGGTTATGGTTAGCGGTTAAAAATCTACAAAAAGTCTGTATTACTTTAAATATTAAATTATTTGTTGTGTCGTGATACTTCAGCTAGTATTGATTTTATTTTACGTGCCTTTTCTTTTTTATGCCTTTTAGTTTCTTTTTTTTATCTTCTTCTTCTACTCATCAAACTGCATATTATTCTATTCTTTTATCCATTCCCTATTTTCATTATCCTATTCTGCCTGTTAATTGTATTCCTATTTTCTGTTTATTCATATTTCTTTCTTTTTGACCGCCTTCCTCAATTCCTGCTGTTCTTCTTTTCTGCGCGGCCTTTTTCTATGTCCCTCTTCTTCTTTTTCTTCTTCTTCTTCTTCTTCTTCTTCTTCTTATTTTTGTCTACCTATCTATCTATCTATCCTACTTTTAATTCTTTTTCTTCTACATTTTCTTCTTCTATTCTTCCACATTTTATTCTTCTATTCTTCTATATTTTCTTCTTCTGTTCTTCTTTATTCTCTCCTATTTTCCTTTTACTTCCCCTCATCTACCTACTCATTCATCTTATTAATACTCTTATACTACTAATACTAATACTACCAATACTACAACAACAACAACTACTACTACTACTACTATTTGATTTTCTTCTTTTCACTTTCTCTATCTTTTATTTCCCCCGTATTTTTGCTTCTTTTTTTCTCGTAACTTTTTTCCTATCTATTTAATTTATAATTTTCTTCGTTTTCCTTTCATCTTCCTCGTCATTCTTCTCCCCCACCCCTTTACACCCCTGATTTGCCACGTTTATCCCATGTCTTTTTTTTCTTTTTTCTACTTCTTCTTATCTTCCGACCTCGTTTACTCATCTTCTTCTGTTTCGTTTTAATTATTATTATTATTATTATTATTATTATTATTATTATTATTATTATTATTATTATTATTATTATTATTATTATTGTTATTATTATTATTATTATTATTATTATTATTTGTACGCACTGGGAGTTATCACACAAGTCATCGTTAGTGATTGCTCACCGACAACAACCGATGGTCTTCCCTGGAGTTTTCGAGACAAGAATTATCCCCATATTTCCAGTAATCTCCACTTCATTTACCTTGCAGTATCACAACAGCCGCTTACCATTGATTTCTCATTGGCAACGATCATTAGTCCTCTTTGAGATTTGGGTGGCAATAAGCCTCTCCAATACCCCAGCACTCTCCGCACTTTTCCAGTGGAGGTCTGGTTAGTGCTCACTCTCCTCTGTCTTCCCATCCTCCTTGACCCTTCATGGCTATTTTGTGTGCTGTCAACTGAGGCTGGTGCCATCACTTTTTCGATGAAGGGGCATTTTCTGATATTTCCTGCAGTTTCTGTTTCTTGGTTCGCGTGGTGGTGTTCTCCCTGTGCTTTCGTTTTCTTCCTATTGTAACTTCCATGTGACTGGTTACCGTTCGTAGCTTATGTGGGTAAGGTTTCCGCATTCGAGGACTTTCCTTAATGTTGCAGCTGTTTTGATCATTGCCGTTCTTTGGATGGTCTCAGTGGTTCCTTTGTTTCCAATTTCTCCCAGTCATTTCTCCAATTTTGGGGGGACTGTTCCTAATGATCTTACGTTTATTGGTATTATATTGACTTTCGCTATGCTCCATATCCCTTTTCAGTTCATTGGTAAGTTCCGTGTATTATTATTATTATTATTATTATTATTATTATTATTATTATTATTATTATTATTATTATTATAAGTAGTAGTAGTACTAGTAGTAGTAGTAGCAGTAGTATCCTTCTCTTTTTTGTCTTATCATAAAATGATATGTTTTTGTATATTTAATTCATAAATTCACTCATTTATTATTAATATTTCTTTCTTTTTTACGGACTAAATTTAACCACGCTGTTTCTCTTTCTTCCCCATGCTATTTTCCTCCCATTATGTTTTGTTTTCGTTCATGTCCTTCTTTTGTCGAGATATCTCATTATTTTCATTCTTTTACACGAAACTTGTCGAAACAAACAATGACACAACAAGTGAACAATTCAAAAAATAGTCTCTAAAATGGCAAAACAAATAGAATAAGAATAATAAACAGGCTGACATGACTTATATTAATTGAATTCAGACAAACATTCGGTAAGTAAAAAGAATGTGATTGATGGCCAACTCTATTGAAGCCACCTGCGCGTTTCCCGCCAATTAACACGAGTCGTCTTGCTTATCGCTACATTTGAATGCATACAACAAAAGCAAGATTATGTATGTTATGCTCCCACCACTGCTTTTAGTCATATTACGTTTGTGACAAGGACTCGGTGTATCGGCGCCAGTAATCTACGTTCATATTATATATACATACACACACACACACACACACACACACACACACACACACACACACACATATATATATATAAATATGTAAATGTAAAAAGAGAAAATATATAAACAAAAATGATATCTTTAAATTATATCCTATCTCGAATATTCAATTCTCGAGATATAGAAGTTAATGAGAAAGTAAGTTATGAGAATAACATTAGACAACATGCAATATTTATTAAATCCTCAATTTGTTCAAAACAAGAGTTGTATACAAAACTTTTTTTCCTTAATCCATGGATTTTCAATGATATGCTCTTATCATCATAGGAATAATAGTGAGATTTACTGTGGTGCAAATATTTGAAAATATAAGAATATAAAAGGTGTAAATTTACAAATTTAGCAAATGCAAACAAAAACATCACCATTCAGGAGAGTGTAAGCAACTCTGAGAGTATTGAAGATAATCCATTTTTTAAAAGTTCCTGTCTAAGGGTAGAAGTATTCAGATCCAAAGTAAACAAATATTGTTAGCGGTGAACTGAATCACTAGAAGCTTATAGAAGATGTCTAAGAAAAATTGGTAAAAATCGCAAAAAATCAAAATATCAAAAAGTGTACGAAGCCATTTTTATATAACACTTCTTTATATAACTCTTTCTAAAAAATATTGCATTTTGTCTCATTTTTATTCTCATCACTTACTTCCTCATATACTTATATATATATAAATATATATATATATATATATATATATATATATATATATATATATATCGTACATGTATTGTATTAGTTTCTGTAAATGTAAATCCGTAGAAACTCAAGTGTTTATAAAAAGTGCTCAATACCAAGTAGAGCTGTTTATAAGTATACATTTTTATTTATACACACATTATTGGTTACATATGTGCATACATGTTTCGGTTGCACTTTTCCAAGAAAGTCAACCTCATCAGACCAATAATTTTTCTGAAAAATTCTTTGTCTGATGAGGTTGACTTTCTTGGAAAAGTGCAACCGAAACATGTATGCACATATGTAACCAATAATGTTTGTATAAATAAAAATGTATACTTATATATATATATATATATATATATATATATATATATATATATATATATATATATATAATTTTTTAAATAATAAAAATGTAAAAATGTTTATTTTATAGCTCAATAGTGTACGACTAGAGATCCTAATTGAACATCATGTAAACTTTAGTTATTTAGCGATCAACATTTCATGTTTCGTTCAAAAACACTTTTGTTTACCTCAAGAAAATATATAAAGATAAATATTGTTATATGTGCTTTCCTTTTCTTATTTACAGCTTCTATGTTCAATAGATAAATAATTGATAAAAATATACTTCAAATGCTTATATAACAGTGATAAATACACGCAGAGCTAGATATTAATTTCGTATAAATTAGCATTCATACAATCATTTCTCGCTACATTTTAATCCTGTGAATTTGCCTTGAGAAGGCTCAACCTGAATAAGGCAGATTTGTTCATATGAGTTAGGCAATCAATCATGTGAAACGTTACTCTGTTTATATAATAGTGATAAATAACAAGTATATATAAATATATAAATATATATAAATATATAAATATATATATATAAATATATATATATGTATATATTTATATAGTATACACTTGTATTTATACAAATATATTTATCTACATATTCCTCCTATAAAATAACAAATATATGTGTATATATATATATATATATATATATATATATATATATATATATATATATATATATATATATATATATATATATATATATAGTATAAACTTGTATGCACACAAAGATTTTTTATCTACATACTTCTATAAACTTTGCTGGAAGAGGCTGAGCATAACAAGTATGCGGATAAAACATATATGCATATATGTAGAAACCATTTTTAGCAGAATTAAGAATTTATGCTATATATATATATATATATATATATATATATATATATATATATATATATATATATATATATATATATATATCTCCCTTAAATAATGTTAGAAGCAAACTAATATAATAACTGAAAAAGTTAAATTTACTTACATGAGTTATTTTCCACTGAACGACTTGGGACTAAAGTTTTTTTTAATTTTTAAATTTTCATTTTTTTAAAAATATAGTTTTAATGGTTGAGAAACTTCCAAGACCGTATATATATATATATAAATATATATATATATATATAGATATATAGATATAGATATACATATATATTTATATATATATATAGAGAGAGAGAGATAGATGGATAAATATATATCATTTCTAAACGAGTAAAGTTCTTTCATTTATCACACTTGTATTCTCATAAAAACAACCTACTATTATTTAGGTAAATATTTAAACATATTTTTTGTAACAAAGTGTATAGAGTGAATAGCAACAACCCAAACACATCAATTTGTATGTTTAATTTGCATAACTATTCTTTCAAAAGTTGATGTAATTCATTTGTAATTATATTGTCTTATTTTCCTAGTTTGCATTTGCAATTCTATTGTCCTAGTTTCATACTTTTTTGGACAGAATCTCTTATTAATTTATGTGATTTATAAAAGATAGATACATTGCAGAAATATTTCTTAAATCATTAATTTATCTCAGAGGGAGATAATTTAAATGAAAACTTGTTTGTATAATTTGTTTTTATAATTCAGAAGATAACTCCGATTTTTGTGAAATTTAATCAATAGGTATTAGACATCAATTCATGAATATTCCCCAAATGTCCGTTTCTCCTGAGTATTTAAAAAATATTTTAGGGGATAGTATCGACTGAATCTCTCATTTGAAAATTAAAATAATTTCAGATTTCTTTGAATTTTATCCATAATCATTACACACCAAGTAAGCAATATTTCCTGAATTAAAATTTATTCTTAAGGCTTATTAAGGCCTATTTCCGGGATTTTAAATCATGTAATCAATCCTGAATAATGAATCAAGACACAAGGTCAAATAGAATTATATCTTAATTTTACTCTTCATAAAGGGCCATACGTGTTCTGGGATGGGTATTCATACGTCCGTGGATAATAAACAACAACAAATATTTTTCATATTTGTCGCTCCTTTATAATTAGTAGAGCACTTTAGTAGTAGTGCAAATACAGCGTGACGTCATTTGCTTTATAATGCATCATTCCTTAATATAAGTAGAATGCCTGTGTCGCCATCGACGCTTATAAATGTATTTAAACTACCACAGTTCATCAGCTGTTCAAATATTGGCCGCGAGGTTTAAGACGTTGGATTGAAGTTGAAAAATACTTATAATCCAGGGTTTCGAATCGTGTGACAAGTAGTGAATAGTCAAACTTCTACACTGAAGAGTCTTGATTGAAAAGAGATGAAACGTATACGTCCGTGGATAATAAACAACAACAAATATTTTTCATATATATATATATATATATATATATATATATATATATATATATATATATATATATATATATATATATATATATATTATATATATATATATGTATTATATATATGTATTATATATATATATTATTATATAAATATATATATATTATATATATATTATATATATATATATATATATATATATAGATAACTTTAAAAAAAATACGCGGAAATCTCTCTAAGGCCCTTTCGACTATCATCTCGTCAGGAGAAAATCGATAGTTTTAATTAATAATAACGTCGAAAGAAAGAGCAAAATGGGGAAATTGAGTGTGCCAAAATTATCGTTAAGCGATTAAAATTCAATTTAATGATTTCGATTAAAAGTCGATTAAAAGGCACTACGTTAGGGGATAAAAAAAAAAAAAAAAAAAAAATTGGGAAGGAGTTCAAAGTTCCCCAAAGAGATTCAGCGATCTTACAAATTCCTTCTGCCGGCAATAAAAAGCGTTAAAATCTAATGAGGACATTTACATTTGTAAAACAGACAAAGGTGCTGGAGTTGTGGTATTGGATCGTAGTGACTACGTTAACAAAATGTTATCTATTCTTAACGACACTACTAAATTCTGTAGACTTGGTCCTGTCGAGTCAGCAGATAATACTTGTAAGAACGAGATCAAGATGCAGAAGCGTCTTCTTTCTTTATTTAAAAAGAAGGTTTTTCCGAAAGAGGTCTATGATAGGATCAGACCCTCTGGGTCATTGCGACCTAGATTATATGGTCTTTCAAAAATACACAAGGAGGGGGTGCCACTTAGACCTATATTATCTATGATAGGGTCCGCCCAACATTCTTTGGCTCAGTGGCTCCTAGTAATCCTGCAACCTGTGCGTGATCTATACACGACGCACTGCATCCCTGATTCCTATCGGTTTACTGAAGTTCTACGTGGGTTAGATCCGGATTCTGAGACATCATTTATGTGCTCTTGTGATGTCTCTAGTCTCTTTACTAATGTACCTTTAGATGAGACTATAACTATTTGTACCGACGCTCTCTATGAAGGTTGCCTGACTGCCCCTTGTTTTCCTAGGGAGATCTTCATAGAATTGATACTTCTTTGTACCAAATCAGTCGAGTTCAGCTCTATTCATGAGGCTCTAAAGTTTACGATGGAAAGTGAAAAAGATAATTGTCTTCCCTTCTTGGATGTTCTTGTTGAACGTTCAAGGGGTGGCTTTCTCACTTCCATCTACAGGAAACCTACTTTTACGGGCCTATATGTAAACTGGTCTTCTTTTGTGCCTAAGTCTAGAAAGATAGGCTTAATTTATACTTTGGTACATAGAGCTGTCGTTATTTGTTCTCCAAATAAATTAGAATGTGAACTTAATAGGATCAGGGATATATTCATTGATAATGGTTATCCCGAGGACCTTATCAATGATTGTATTAATAAAAAGGTTGCTGATTTTAAATCCCCTAAAATATTTGGGCCTGTAAAATGCCCCATTTATTTAAAATTACCTTGGATAGGGGGAAATAGTATTAAACTAGGTAAACAGATTGTTGATAGCATTAGCAATTGCTTCTACTCTGTTTCCTTACGATTAGTTTATGCTACAAGACCTGCTTTTCCTTCCTTTCGCAAGGATAGTGTGCCCTATACAAATTATAGTAATATTGTATACGAATTTAAATGCCAATGTGATGCTGGCTATATAGGGCGCACTTCCTTGCATTTGCAGACTCGCATAAACCAGCACATTCCATCGAAAATACGTCAGGGAAGGGTAGGGTCCTTGTGTTACCCCTCCTCTAATTCTTTGGACTCTGCTATTGGCCAGCATTTGGTTGAAAACCCTAGCTGTGCCAGTGGCTATAAAATAGACCGTTTTGAGGTCTTGCATCGAGCAGATTCCAAGAACCATTTGAAAATATTGGAATCTGTCTCTATTGCCATTCGAAAACCTTCCTTGTGCCGGCAGAAGGAATTTGTAAGATCGCTGAATCTCTTTGGGGAACTTTGAACTCCTTCCCAATTTTTTTTTTTTTTTTTTTTTTTTATCCCCTAACGTAGTGCCTTTTAATCGACTTTTAATCGAAATCATTAAATTGAATTTTAATCGCTTAACGATAATTTTGGCACACTCAATTTCCCCATTTTGCTCTTTCTTTCGACGTTATTATTAATTAAAACTATCGATTTTCTCCTGACGAGATGATAGTCGAAAGGGCCTTAGAGAGATTTCCGCGTATTTTTTTTTAAAGTTATCTATAAATTTTGTACCTCAAAACATTTATTTAAATATCTACGGAAGAGGTATAGTCACCACCAAATAATTCAATTAAATAATATCATACGATTAAAGAGCAGAATTAGATCTATTAACTTTCTATACATACTGCTAATAAAATAAAAATTAAAAATTATTTAAAATTAATTTAAAAATATTTAACCTTTCTTGCGTCTAAAGTTAGACCCAGTTTTTCTATGGAACGTGCTTTTATGCGTGATGACATTAATAAGTTGTCTGAAAAGCGTGAATATCTTATTAGTATTCGTCATCGTCTCTGGTTTGCAGTTAAAGGCTTCTTGTCTTTTTTTGATTTCTTCCGTTTTTGCAAGTATCTGTCTATTGGTGATGAATTTGCCAAGCAACATGCTTCTATAAAATATAATAAACAACTTGCCGTTCTTGTTCGAAGACGTTATGGTTGTGAAATAAATAATGGTAGCAAACATATATTTAATTTTTCGAACACTGTACTAACAGATATCGAAATTAAAGTTTTGTCTAAGGGGTTAGATTTTTGTATTCCCCCTACCCACATTAACAAAGAGAAAACCCTCGCTTCTTTCGAGGTTTTGTTTTCTCAAATTAGACATCACTCTCCTAGTTCTTTAGATAATGTTTCTAGAATGAAATCTAGGTTGGTTGACTTGGCACACCAATACAGTAACGCGTCCATTGACCACAGTGACTTTATTTGGAATAAAACGCAATTTCAAACCATAAAAGCGTTAAAATCTAATGAGGACATTTACATTTGTAAACCAGACAAAGGTGCTGGAGTTGTGGTATTGGATCGTAGTGACTACGTTAACAAAATGTTATCTATTCTTAACGACACTACTAAATTCTGTAGACTTGGTCCTGTCGAGTCAGCAGATAATACTTGTAAGAACGAGATCAAGATGCAGAAGCGTCTTCTTTCTTTATTTAAAAAGAAGGTTTTTCCGAAAGAGGTCTATGATAGGATCAGACCCTCTGGGTCATTGCGACCTAGATTATATGGTCTTCCAAAAATACACAAGGAGGGGGTGCCACTTAGACCTATATTATCTATGATAGGGTCCGCCCAACATTCTTTGGCTCAGTGGCTCCTAGTAATCCTGCAACCTGTGCGTGATCTATACACGACGCACTGCATCCCTGATTCCTATCGGTTTACTGAAGTTCTACGTGGGTTAGATCCGGATTCTGAGACATCATTTATGTGCTCTTTTGATGTCTCTAGTCTCTTTACTAATGTACCTTTAGATGAGACTATAACTATTTGTACCGACGCTCTCTATGAAGGTTGCCTGACTGCCCCTTGTTTTCCTAGGGAGATCTTCATAGAATTGATACTTCTTTGTACCAAATCAGTCGAGTTCAGCTTCGATAATATTATGTATAGTCAGGTTGATGGGGTCTCAATGGGTAGTCCATTGGCCCCCACTTTAGCTGATATCTTCGTCGGATATTACGAATCCGTTTTATTTAGGTCTGTAAAGATGCCCACTACTTATGTTAGATATGTGGATGACACTTTTGCGATGTTTTCTTCACAGAGTGGAGCATTGGCATTCTTTCATAAGTTAAACTCTATTCATGAGGCTCTAAAGTTTACGATGGAAAGTGAAAAAGATAATTGTCTTCCCTTCTTGGATGTTCTTGTTGAACGTTCAAGGGGTGGCTTTCTCACTTCCATCTACAGGAAACCTACTTTTACGGGCCTATATGTAAACTGGTCTTCTTTTGTGCCTAAGTCTAGAAAGATAGGCTTAATTTATACTTTGGTACATAGAGCTGTCGTTATTTGTTCTCCAAATAAATTAGAATGTGAACTTAATAGGATCAGGGATATATTCATTGATAATGGTTATCCCGAGGACCTTATCAATGATTGTATTAATAAAAAGGTTGCTGATTTTAAATCCCCTAAAATATTTGGGCCTGTAAAATGCCCCATTTATTTAAAATTACCTTGGATAGGGGGAAATAGTATTAAACTAGGTAAACAGATTGTTGATAGCATTAGCAATTGCTTCTACTCTGTTTCCTTACGATTAGTTTATGCTACAAGACCTGCTTTTCCTTCCTTTCGCAAGGATAGTGTGCCCTATACAAATTATAGTAATATTGTATACGAATTTAAATGCCAATGTGATGCTGGCTATATAGGGCGCACTTCCTTGCATTTGCAGACTCGCATAAACCAGCACATTCCATCGAAAATACGTCAGGGAAGGGTAGGGTCCTTGTGTTACCCCTCCTCTAATTCTTTGGACTCTGCTATTGGCCAGCATTTGGTTGAAAACCCTAGCTGTGCCAGTGGCTATAAAATAGACCGTTTTGAGGTCTTGCATCGAGCAGATTCCAAGAACCATTTGAAAATATTGGAATCTGTCTCTATTGCCATTCGAAAACCTTCCTTGTGCCGGCAGAAGGAATTTGTAAGATCGCTGAATCTCTTTGGGGAACTTTGAACTCCTTCCCAATTTTTTTTTTTTTTTTTTTTTTTTTATCCCCTAACGTAGTGCCTTTTAATCGACTTTTAATCGAAATCATTAAATTGAATTTTAATCGCTTAACGATAATTTTGGCACACTCAATTTCCCCATTTTGCTCTTTCTTTCGACGTTATTATTAATTAAAACTATCGATTTTCTCCTGACGAGATGATAGTCGAAAGGGCCTTAGAGAGATTTCCGCGTATTTTTTTTAAAGTTATCTATAAATTTTGTACCTCAAAACATTTATTTATATATATATATATATATTAGTCATGCTGGTGACGGCTGTAGGCCAGGAACACGTGCCCATAGATTACTTTTATGTACGTATAAAATTAATAAATAAATATATATTAACGAGAAATACGTCCTATAAGCGCGACTAATAATGCACTTGTTTGCATCTTATTTACTTAGAAAGTCAAACAATCGAAATAGTAGTAAGCAAAAAACAACGAACGCTGCAATCACCAATAAAAACAATTACATAAAAATACATCATATATATATATATATATAGTATTTCAATAATTACCTCTTGATAATAGGTTAGAAACAGCACAAACATATATATATATATATATATATATATATATATATATATATATATATATATATATATATATATATATTATTATTATTATTATTATTATTATTATTATTATTATTATTATTATTATTATTATTATTATTATTATTATTATTATTATTATTATTATTACTACTACTACTACTACTACTACTACCGGTGAACTTTTTTTGTAGAATAAGTAAACAATCCGTATGTGAATCCTACTGCGTTTATATAAAAATGCACAATATGAAGCAGCGCTCTATTTCTATTTAGTACAAATTTTTATTTATACATAGATTTTCGGTTATATATTCAAGTGCCAGTGTTGTTTTTGATTAAATAGCCAAATATTAGATTTTCCTTAATTTTTATCGGATAAGGGAGTTAAGTAATGTGTTATTAACTGAATTAAATTGGTATTTCCCGGATGCCGTGCATTTCTGCTTTAAGCATTGCATTCTGTATTAACATTTCTATTCTTATATTTTCTATTTTTATAATTTTAATTTATAATTAAAATAAAATGAAGTAAAACATCCCAGTTCCTTTTCATGTATGTCAAACACTAATGCATACCTAACGATGATGTTGTACTTCCTTTGATCAACGTTAAATATATTTATACAAGTACGCTAGGTAAATAAGTTTCAGGATAGATGTTCCTATGGTGCTCCATCATAAAAAAGCCTATGATTATTTTCTGATAAAAGGGGCAGAACATCTAACTGTACCCCTTCAACCCCTTCTCACCCTCTCTCTCTCTCTCTCTCTCTCTCTCTCTCTCGCTAGATCTATATAGGACGGCACTGCACAAATCTGCTGGGCACACTACGTGCTGACCTCAAGCAGGCGGGACTAGGACCACTACGTACAGCGAAACAACTCCATTGCCTACGACAACTTGCGCATGACAAGGCCAGATGGCCTGGGACTAGTATGGAGGACTGATTGCAGCTACGGGGTGTCATTTGACTACCATAGCTACAGAACACAGTTTTAAGAAGAATATATATATATATATATATATATATATATATATATATACACGTGCTTCTCTTCTTACCTATAGCTAACAAAGATCCAAAGATCCAATAGTATTTCGACACTTCATAGCTGATTTTATATTTCGCGATGGTATCTATTCGTTCAATCACGCACCCTTATTAGAAAGTTACTGTAACTCATGTTGCACAAACGCTTTGAACAACGTAACTTTCTCAAAAACGTATCACACATCAAGATATCTACCATTTTTCTTTGATATTGAGATCTCTGCGGCAGCCGTCGCTTAGTCAACTCTTTTTACAACCAGTGAAAAGAGATATTGCCAAACTTTACAAGACGATTTAAATTGGAATACTGATTTAATGTTGCGTTAACGCGTTATCGTGTAAGTTAAGTGGTAAGCCGTTATATTTTTCTTTGTTGTTGACCAGAGTTGAGTTTCTTGTAGGCGATGGTTCTTCCTTTTACAGACAAATCGAGTTACTTTCTGACGTTGTCACGGTAAGACACGAATTGTTCGTGTGTGTCAACAACGTGGGGTATTTAAACAGATCTCTCTGACTGCATACGTATATTGTTTCACTCTGCAAAGTGTGTATCTACAACCAAACAGAGTTTCCTTCCAAGCATTCCGATATGTGGAACACATTACGATGGGACTGATTTCTTGCAGACTACAACATGTCGTTTCCAAGTCCAATGTTACCAAATATATAATTACATTTTGTCCGTTTCGTCCATCTTTTTCAATCCTTTCATGGAGTTATTCGTCGTCAAGCTGACAATCTCATTAACCCTTATTCGCGAGGGGCCGATGGCCTTGGTAAGTAGTAACTTATTCGTATAAACAAAAGGATGGGCGTTATAGTTGTATTGTAGCTGAGATAGTTATTGCTCGTTTCTCATTGTGTTGCAGTGATAGCGTTGAGGGGTTCTATCTATAATAGTCGGGACAGTTCCCCGTCTTCGGTAATGGATGCGATCTTTAAAAAAAAGTAATTAGTCACGTGAGAAGAAAACCGTTTCCGTAACTTTTAAAAGAAAAGAGGAACATTTAAAGTCTCGAGCGTATCGATTGAAGACATCTTTTTGGTAGATATACACATGATATATTTATTGTGAATTTTAATGTTAACTAATAAGAAGCTTCTGAGATTTCACTTCGGGGGGTCGGGAGATAATATTTTTGACTTTTGTTTGTGTTGGAAGTAATTGAAATCCCCCCAAAGTAATTAGTCACGTTAGAGAAACAAGTTTCTGTCATTTTTTTAATTTCGACCGCACTTTTTATAATTTGGCAGTGATTCATCAGACAAACAAACATAGGAGGGGAATCTATCGTATTTTTATATTATTATTATTTAAGAGTATCCTAGAAAACTAATACTAGATAACTAGGTAATATATATATATATATATATATATATATATATATATATATATAATTTATTAATTAATTTAATATCAGTCATTTATATTTATTCATTTTATTTCATTTTTATTCATCGATTTTTATAGTTTTATTTTTTAAATTTAATTTTTTATTTTTCGTAAATGTGTCTTCATGTACGTGTGATAGTGCCCCTTGAACTTGATGACAATTAGAGAAACACTATCCCTGTGACAGGATCACAGGTAAACCAAGCCTGAACCTGATGTTGTAACAAACACCAAACCATGATCAATGTCTACAAATATAAATAAACGCAGTGGGACTCAGAAGAATGATCTGAGTGTCATGATGGGCAGGTGTTTACTTTATGGCCGACATTGGGGACCCGGTCCGCGTCTTGGGAATGTTTGCTCCTTTAATTTCAGGAACAAGATCACGGTAAAACATCAGGTAAGTAGCCCATCAAATTTCAGGTATGACAATGACACGAACCAAACCTAAGAAAGTAAGAATGAAATGTACAGACCAAACAGTCATAGAAAGAAATGGACCACAAAAGAGAACAAAGCTGCTACCCCACAAAAAGAGGATACCGAAAACGAATGAAAGATCTATGAGACATTTCTACTGACTACCATATAATGGAACGAAGGATAGTAGATCAAGCAAGACATATACTCAAGAGATGATGGTTCTCGGAAATGGAATTGACGGAAATCAAACAAAAGATAAATAGCGTGACAGATCAAGAAACACCATTTGGCGAAAACTCACAGAAAGAAGACGGGAAAAACACTGAAACTGAAGTGGGCGAAGACAACGAAACCACAGAATCACTGAGGAAGAAGCAAGAGAAGTGGAAAATATCAAACGTTCTATGTCCGGGAACAAAACAAAACTCCCATCCCCAAGGAACGAAGATTGGAAGAAGTTACAATTTTAAACTAAGAAAGTAAACAGAGTACTCGCGTACATCCCAATAGACACTAACACAGGCCTAAACAACTTGATATATGCGGGGTCAAAATCAATAAGTATGAAACTAAAAAAAAGAAAAGATTGGCCAAAAGAATGGACGGACGAAATCTAGATGGGATATCAGACTGATCAACCCAGATCACCAAACTTCAAAAGAAAGCTAAAAAAGTAAACAATGGAAGAGTATAAATCTGAATCGCAATGAAAGACTAAATAAGAAACATTAAGAACTTAAACAAAAGAAAGCAGCAAAAGAAGGAAGATTGAGACGATACAGATACAAACAGAACAGGACCTTTGAAAACAATAAAATCCAGTTTTACAAAAAGGTAAGCAGAGAAAGAACAACAACAGAACAACTGGACCCGACATAAATCAAACATTTCTGGAGCAAGATATGGGAAAATGCTGAAGATCACAACAAAAATGCTAAACTACTAAAAATTGAAAAAAGAACAGAAACAGAAATGAATGAAAAAATAATTAAGACAACACTAAAGAAAATAACAAACTTGAAAACAGCAGGTAACGATGGAATACATGTGTGCTGGTTAAAAAATTCACGACTTTACATGAAAGGCTAGCACAGAAACTGACAGGATGTATACATATAACAGAAGTACCAGAGTGGATGACAAAAGGAAGGACAACGCTCATACGAAAAGACGCCAAGAAGAGAACAAACCCCAAAAATTACAGACCAATAATCTGTTTACAAACAATGTGGAAAATCCTAACGGTACAATTGAGATAGCAAATTTACCATTACCTGAATAGCCGTGGGCTACTCCCCGAGTAACAAAAAGGATACCAGAAAGGGAATAGAGGGACGTATGATCTGTTATACATCGATCAAAAGATCCTGAAAGAAGTTAAAAGCAAGTAAAATAACATATCTATGGCATGCATTGACTACAAGAAAGCCTACGACAGAATCCATCAAGCATGGTTAATTGAATGCTTTAAAATGTACAAGATATTCGACAGGATTATTAATCTCATCAAGAAGACAATGGGAACCTGGAGATTAGAACTGACAGCTGGAGGACAACAGTTGACGGAGATCAAAATACAGAGAGGCATTTTCCAAGGACACTCCCTATCACCACTACTGTTTATCATAGCTATGATGCCACTCAACTGCATAATCAAGAAATATGATGCCGGATACAAGTTCACATGCACATATCAAAGAATAAACCACCTCATGTACATGGACGTCCTGAAGCTATTTGCAAAAAGCAAAAAGCAAAAAGGAACTGAAAAAGCTGATAAATATGATTACAGTCTTCATCCAGGAGATTCAAATGGAATTCGGAATAGAAAAGTCTGCACTGCTAGAGATTAAAACAGAAAAGCTGGAGACGACTGAGGGCATGGAACTACTAAACTAAGAGCAAATGAGGGCGCTAGACGAACACGGCAGCTATATATGGGAGTTTTGGAACAGATACTATCAAATCAACACAAATGAAAGAGAAGATTAGAAAAGTATATCTGAGAAGAATAAGAAAGCTCTTAGAAACAAATTATATAGCAGAAACCTAATCAAAAGAATAAATACCTCGGCAGTATCACTAATAAGATACTCTGGACCATTCATAAGCTGGACTAAAGAAGAACTCAGGAACCTTGACTAGAGGACTAGAAGATTAATGACCATGCACAACCCACTACATCCAAAAGACGATACAGAATACTCTACATGAAGAGAAACAAAGGGGAAATAGGACTGGTAAGTATAGAAGAATGTGTGTACGACCCTTAAAAAGAGCCGAGTAAGTACATAAACCAAAACACATAAAGGCTGATCACAGCAGCATGAGAGACTTTCACAACGAACAACGCATTGAGGAACCGAAACTGGACATACACCGACAAGAACATAAAAGTAGGAAAAAAAACAACTACATGGGTGTGTTATAAGAATGGCAAGAGAAGAGACGCACGAAAATAGTTTGGCATGACTAAGGAAAGGACACTTGAAAATTGAAACGGAATCCCTACTGACGGCTGCACAAACAATGCTATTAGGACCAACTGCATTAAAACCCAGGTAAACAGTAAATGCAGATTGTGTGGACAAAGAGAGGAAACAGTAAATCACATAATAAGTGAATGCCCAAAATTGACACAAAAATAATACAAAAATAGGCATGACTGCGTGGGGAAAGCAGTACACTGAGAGCTATGCAAACAAATGCATTTTGTGTTCACTCGGGCAAATTGTACAAACATACACGAGAGACAGTACTCGAAAACGTAAAACACAAAATTCTCTCGGATATAGAGGTACAAACAGATAAACTCATACAAGCAAGGAGACCGGATGTCAAGACGAAAAATCCTGCCAAATCGTAGATTTTGCTGTCCCAGCTGACCACAGGGTGAATACCAAAGAGGCAGAAAAACAAAGCAAATACACAGAACTTGCCAGAGAATTGAAAGGAATATGGAGTATGAAGAAAGTAAATATAATACCAATAATCGTAGGAGCACTAGGAAAAAAACTGGGAGAAATTGGAATCAAAGGGAAGACTGAGACCATACAAAGGACGGCAATGATAAAAACAACTGACACCTTAAGGAAAATTCGTGAATGCAGTAACCTTTTCCCATTAGTTCTGAAGACAAACCAATCACATGCAATGCACAATAGGAAGAAAACAAAATGACATAAATAGAACCACAAGAACCAAAAGAACAGAAACTGCAAAAAAAATTAATAAACTACTCCCCCCACAAAAAAGTGATAGCACCAGCCCGGTCGATACCGAAGGAACAGTCGTGAAGCGTCAAGGAGGATGGAAAGACCGAGGAGGTATAGCACTTACAAGATCTCCGCTGGAAGAGTGTCGAGAGCAGTGGGACATTGGGGAGGCTTATTGCCATCCAAATCCCAGAGAAGGCTAATGGTCGTTACCAACGAGAAATCGATGGTAAGCGTCTGTTGTGATAACGCAAATTCATTTGCTGTAGTTATCGAAAGAGGTGGAGAGCACTGGAAATCTGGGGAAACTTGTTGTCACTTATACTCCAGGGAACACCACTGGTAATTATCACTGAGCAATCACTGATTACTGACTGTGTGAGTACTTCTTGTGTGTACACAATAATAATATCAGAAATCCTACAAACTGCCCTGCCCTAAAAAAAAACACGTGGTGGCACCAGCCTCGGTTGACACACCATAAAATGATCATAAACGATTAAGTAGGATGAAAAACCTAGAAATAACACCAACCAGACCTCCACAGGAAATCTAAGGAGGGTACTCGAACTTTCGGCAGGCTTATTGCTACTCAAATTCCAGAGATGATCGAAAGTTGTTGCTAACAGAAAGTCAATGGTAAACAGCTGTATCGATAACGCAACATTATTTACAACAATTATCGAAAGAGGCGAAGGGTACTAGAACTCTGTGGAGATATTTTGTCACTCAAACTTCAACCCCGTCTCTATTCTTAGATAAATGGTATCTTCATTCTCACCCGGTCATTCGCAAAGTGGTCGTCCTACGAATAATGCTGCCAGCACGTGGTCTTGTTAATTTGAATAGATTCGCCAAAACTTGAATTATTATTAATTTTAATTTGCGATCTTATTTAATTGCATTTATTTTCTATGTTCTTATTTTATTTTTGATGTTATTTCGTGTGCTTTATTTTCACCCTACTGGTTGGAAGAAATTCCCGTTTTGATTGTTCTTGAGGTTAAATGAAAACAAAATTGTAAAGAATAAGTAGCTTAAATACGAGGAAAAAAGATCTGACAACCCATAGAACGATAACCCCTCCCCCGTCTTATTCTTACTTATGAGATGGGAACTCATCTTCAGTTTTCTGTTATATCTGTGTGGTGACGAGTACACTTATTCTCTCTTTCTTTCTCCCTCTCTCTCTCTCCCCTCTCTCTCTCTCTCTCTCTCTATATATATATATATATATATATGTATATATATATGTATATATATATGTAGATATGGAATTTTTTTAATACCTGCGGACGCTCTTAAATAGCTGGCTAGTACACGGGCGTAGGATACTCCCCCTTGTGTGATGGACCCGTAGATCTTGTCAGATCATCCACCTAGGAGTAGGAAAAGCTGATATAAAACCTGCGTTATTTACTACTTACGTCTTGAAGCAAACCGTTAGTCCTGATCGACAACCTTCCTAGAGCTGGAATCTTGAACAAAATATTCGATTTGCAAACCTAAAATTGCTTAAGACGTAGAAAAGATCTGCCTATCGTGTGGCATTTGCATTCTTTTCTTTGTCTATTAGCCGATGGTACTAGCGCAGGGAAACGTAGAATACACCCAGTGATTGGCCTTGTTTCCTCACTAAAACAATGAACGCCGTCTCTCTATCTTGGCAAGTTAGGGACATTTTCTTGTCACTTAGTCTCACACGACTTGTCTGAGTAACTCTTATTCCGAAATATTTGTCGTACAGGTTAGATAGTTTGTCTAGGTTCTGTTTCCGACTAATAGTGCGATGGTCCTAACATTTAGGAAACGCTAAGAGCGGCTGCTCCATCAACAATGGTATAATATCGTGGGTAAATGTTCGTGCAATATCGCGCATGAAAAGTGACCTTACAGTTATCGCCAGTAGGCTTTCCCGAGGGCACAACCCCCATGGATCAAATATCAACTAATGGTCTAGTTGTGTGAGCTTTTTGACACTAAAAGAACGAACTTTGCTCTCTCCGTTCTATCTAAAACCAAAATGTCAATACAAAGAAAACGAAACAAACCTAAACCAGAAATCCATCAGAAAACATGTCCGCCTTTGAGGCTAGAATTCATAAATTTCCGGGTCGTAAGAACCAACATCATAACGTAGAAACATTGCTCTTAGTTAACTACACGGATATCCTAGAACTAAGTGAAACAAGCCTACAATCCTCAATTTCTTCACACCTGTTTAATATGACTGAGTGCTTCCCATTCTATCGTAAAGACTCCGACAAACATATCCACGAGCTTGGAGTTTATGTTCGGAACACCCTCACATTTACTAGAGAACATAGGCTACAATCAGATGATCAAGACTCTATGTGCTTTACATAAACCTTACAGCACAGCGTTAGTTACTTATATTTCTTATACTGTTTTCCTTCGACACAGGACTCTACCCTGCTAAACTCGAATTGTGCAGCTGCTATTGCTCACACGCAGCAAGCACTCGACAATTCATCCGCCATAAGTCAACTACAAATAGACAGAAACTTGTAGTGTAAAGAAATAATTGTAAGACTGTCATGGATGAAGCAAAAAGAAGGTATACAGAAATGACCAGAGAACGCATTCAGTCATTAAAACTAGGTAATCGTAATTTCTGCGAAATCTTCAATCGTGTGGTAAACAATGAGCAATCAACAATTTCCCCGCAATCCAACGATAATGGTGTCAACGGATATGCCTGAACTACTTGCCCAACGTTTCGCTTTAAACTCAAGTTTGCACTCCGTAAACCACTACCTTCCAAATCGTACGTGTAAAGATGATTAGTCATACCAGTCGGAGAATTCAAAACCCCGAAACACGAATCATGTTTTTGTAACTCGAATTCCGACGCTTTAGCCGACACGGCCACTATAAAT
>OY744527.1:59511097-59538597 GCA_963556195.1 Sepiola atlantica
AACCTCATTGCTAGGCAAGACCCTTTCGAACTGAAATGGTCCATTTTGGGGAGGGCTAGCAAATATAAACCGAACAAAAGGAAGAGATTCAACCTATGTGCATTAGTATCGTACTACATCATGACATCTAGAGATAATTTACTGAACGCTAGGCAGGAAATACTACAATGCTGTCTGCATAGAAACCGTTACCTGTTATCAAGCCTAAAACCTGGATAGGAGGGGAATTGGGGGAAGTATAAACTTACAGCAGAGATAGGGAGGATGGGCCCTTCCTGAGGCAATCTGGGGCAAAAATTAGTGTATAATATAGAGGCTAAGAGTTAGTAACACGTACTTATGCTAAGATATGACTTGATTCGATTATTAGCGGAGGCTCGGGACTTAGGTTGGGGGTGATAAAGTAGGAATATTCTATCGGAATAAGGCCCATTGATAGTCAACTATAGTAAATACTTCTTCAGCAGAATAGAGGGTGGGGGGTTTTGTAACATATAAAAAGATAATGGAATAATAAATAATAAATCACAATTATTCTCAGAAATAGATATATTATACGAAATGCTTTGGGAATTTAAAATAATTTTAAGTGAAAAATAAGAAATAACAACCTGGATGCTATCACTATTTAATTAAATTAGGTTAAATTAAATTAAATTAAATTAAATCAAACAATGGGTGTCAGGAATGGAGGAAAACATTTTTAAAAAAATAATTAAGGAAAAAATAATTTAAAAAACAATTGGATTTTTATAAAACGTATTTTGTACAGGGTTTTTATATTAGTAATAACAAAGTCTCCCGTCATTTAACGAGTTAGAGTGTTATTTTCCCGTAAAGTGGCAAAGAATAACCCCGTCCATTAAAAAATGTTTTTTAAAATAGAAAATAGATTTCTGATAACGATATTCCGTAGTAATATTTATTTATGGAATATAGAATAATATTCTCCCCAGAGAGTTGTAAACAGACACAGCCGTTAAGGAAATATTTTAAATTATTTAAAATATTAACTAGATTTTTGTAGACAACTTTTTTATAATTACATTTTGTTTTTGATATATGAATAATTTAAAAAAAATAATTTCTGCGGGATAGTTTTTTTTCGCTTCGTTAAACAACAACACGATAATAATCGGCAGTTAATTAAATGAAGGATATTTTCCTAAAATGTAAAATGACGTCCCAGACACTAGATAATTAATTTCTATAGAGAATAATTTTAATAATAGAATTTTTTAGAAACAGTATTTTGAATAAATAGTTTCTATCTAGTAATTCTTGCGAGATTGACATTCAACTCGTGTGTTTATTTCGAAGGGGAACAAGTCAGCCCTTGAAATAAGGCTCGTCTGACCGGTGGCATTCCGAACGAACATTTATGTTGCTTTTCCTTGTGATGAATTCCCATACTATCATTGGATTGGAATGGTAACTTGTGAGCGGTATCTTGAATGTATTATCGCACACGTTCTTTTTGTTTTTTTAATGCATTTGGGACCGATTATTTGCTTGTTGGCTTGGTGGCTAGGACTTTCTTTTTCATCGTAGCTCTTTCTTGTTTTTTGATTTTAACTTTTATTTTTATTTTTTTCCTCTTCTCTACTTAAGTGACCTCAACTATTGCAACGCCACATTGTGTATTCTCGGCAGTTGAAACCCTTATTCCAGACATTTAATTTCCCTGATGATCTGCCAAGCAAGTACCTGCTTTGTAGTGAAACACGTGTAGGAAAATACATTTAATTTGAATAAATAATATATGTAAGAAAAAATCTTTAATGGTGATCATTTGTGTCCTGAAAGGAATGCTTTTGTAAGCCTTCATAAAATCGCATATATATAGACATTATATATATATATATATATATATATATATATATATATATATATATATATATATATATATATATATATATATATATATATCATCCCAATGTCGAATTCTTATTTTTATTGAGGTGGACGGGTATCGACGTCCGAAATATTTGATTCACTGTATGAAAACAAAATCTAGGCATTTTATCAATTTCTTAAACAAAGTTGTATATATATATAAATTCCCGAAACAGTTTTTCATGGTAAACAACTGATGATCCCTTAAAATAGTGTTAGAAACAAACTAATATAATAACTGTAAAACATAAATTGACTCACATGAGTGATTTTCCACTGAAAGACTTGGGACTATAAGTTTTTATTTTTTATTTTTTTAAAAGTTAAAAATTTTTTTTTTTTTTAATATAGATTTAATGGTTGAGAAACTTCCGAGACTATATATATATAATGAAAATATACCCATTGAAAGTAAGCTACAAATAAACCTTCATGATTTATTCACCAGGCTAATTAATAATGAAACATGAATGTTTCTGTGCAGCTTACTTGGCATAAGTATATTCTCATGCTACTACTAAGCTCTACTCACGTATGGAGCACTGTCAAAGTAAATGATATATATATATATATATATATATATATATATACAAAATATATCATATTTTTATAATATTATAGTACATTTATATATACATAAAGTAGTACATTCTGTAAATTACTATATATTTTCATATAGTGTGTTTGAGTCAAAAGTAAAGGGGCGGGTAAACTATGTTCGCACCTTTGAAAATAATTGATGTATATCCAATTCTATTTGAATTACTCATGTTTTTTCTGTTTGTTTTCTCATAAATACGCGAATGCTTTTTCATATTTAAAAGTTTATTTTATTGTTAATACGTTTTAGGAGAATCAACGTTACGTCATTTACTGTGAAATATCAACTTCCTTTCCTTCTGTTTACATAATTACATTTCATGAGCTAGTGACACCGATGCTAATACTATAAATAAAATATATGTTAATGCTGTCAATTATGATATTATTGTTTTAGTTATAGTGCGTATAATTGAGTCATTAGACTTAAATCTCATTTGCTAAGAACATTAATTATTTGAATTAAAAAGTTTAGGTTATTTACTTATATAGTAGTTTACTAATTTTATTTTATTAATTATCAATTAAATTTATTTGTGGCAACTTAGTTTAAAGAACATCACACTAAACACAAATGTCTACTCTGCTAACTGTAGAACACGACTTATAATGTATTACCTCTTTCCAAGACCCCCTCACCATCTTTCACTACTTTGTGTAGCTGAAAGATTTAAATCGAAATGCAGGAACATACGATATTCTACTATTTTCTCAATGGTTTAAGTTTTTCATGCACCCTTCCACCATTCTTTTTAGATATACTAAATCAGCAATTAATTTGTTTACGCTTTGGGGGAGTGTAATTACGGATCTGGTTACTTAGGCACATTTGTTATTTGATAATTAGCAAAACGACCTGCAATAGAGAGAAAATCATTGGTCACCAAGGTTGCATTTTATCATCATCAAAGTTATCTCCAGTTTTCTCTGTAGAATACGACTCATCAACTCCCTTCAAGCTATCCCCCCTCACTACCTTGTTTAACTGACTTACCGATCTGGAAATCAAGGAAAATAAGTTATAATGTCATCTCTGTTTTTTACTTCTTCTAGGTTAGACTTCATAATCCCAAATGAAGAAGATAGTCTCCAACACAGGGTATAACATTCAGCAAAGATTGTAGAAAGATAACAATAGAATAGTTTCGTGAGGACGTTTCTAAAGAAATATTAGATTCACAAGCTGTCCCCAGTCGAATATATACCCATGTCAGAGGACATGTCGACGTTACGTTTTGCAATTCTTGTAGTGAGGTGTCAACATCCTATCACATACAGCGCCTGATATGCCCGAATCGTCACCCACCTAGAAGTGACCAGGCTCAACGTCGCTTAATTTTGTGATTTAACGTGAACCAGTGTGTCAACGTGATTATTCCGTACATTGCTTAACATTGCTGAGAACCCAGTGACGTTTAAAATAAACCTGTGAATCAAGATTGACTGCTTGCTAAAATAATAAAAAAAACACTCCAGTTTTTAATAGAAAATTATAAAGTGGTTGCAATAAATTGGAATCTCCGGATTCACCAATGGAGACGCACATGCCGTTTTTTTCTAATATATAGTTCTAGTATCAGGTACCCAGCTGCAATAAAAAAAATACTTCTCATGAGTACCTTCCACTTTTATAAGAACGAATTGTATTATTTGTTTCGAGATCTTTATTACCAACATTTGAGAATAGGCTGTAAGTCTCTAAACAAAACAATACACCATATTTTTAATGCAATATTTAGACACTGGAGTGCTTTATTTAAAAAATAAATTCTAGTTAGTTTTCTGGCAGATCATAAGTAATACATAGAAAAAAGAGACTTTGGAGATACTTTATACATCCCCACCCCGCTTCTTTTTCTCCGTAGCTTTTATCCTTTTAAAGTGTAAACAGGGCTAGACATGACTCTGACTCAGTGACCCCTTAAAAGATACAATTGAAATTAGGTTAAGAAAGACAAGCAAAATTTTAACAGTCATCTATAAATAGGTTTTTACATTTTTTAATTGTCCAATGCCATAAATCAGCTTTTCGTTTTGAAAATAAATGATGTTTATATAAGTAAAGAATTCATCGTGGTGAGTTGTTTTGGATTCTCACTTGTGTCAAGAGAGGCATTCCAGTCTGACATATGCGTCAGACAGGAAAGGTCGAAAGTTTAGCATGTGTTTTGATAAACAATAATGTTGGTAATAGTCAATGAACTAAGGAGAATAATTTAAACCATAAATAGAACATATAATTCAGAAGGAAGTGAGTGTACATGTCGGTGTTTAAGGATAATAGTAGGGAGGGCGCGCGCGAGAGAGAGAAAACAGTGAGAGAGAGGGGCGTGCATTTTGTTATCCGTCGAATTGCTCTGGGTTAGGGTTTTATTATTAATAATAAAAGCGTAGGTATATGTCACTTATCACTGCCCTCACAAAAGTAAAGATATTTCATGTACCTCCTTGTCAAGACATAAGGTTAAGTGTTGTTTTAGGAAGGCAGCACGCAAGAGTAAGCGTACTCTGGCCTAAAAAATACCTGAGCAGCCATGTCGACAGTATCCGGTAGGAGCGCCTCATACGATTAACAATTTACAAATCTGTCTTCAGAGAAAAGAAAAAACCTGGGAGGGTGGACCTCCTAGGATTGAGCAGAACCATATCTAAGCACGACAGCAACAAAGCCACTGTCGGACTGATTTGTATCATAACATAAAGATATCGGTCGATGTCAAGAAAAAATAGAGTTATCATTATATTTCAATTATCGTTTATTTTTTTCGAGGTAGTGACGCAAGGTTGATAACATAATGTAACTAGTACAACTGCTGGTCATCGCGGGTCTTCATACAACTGGATTTTTACTCCATAATGTTTATCTTTAATTGGGGTATGTGCATCCCTTTAAGCTCTCAGATATATTTTATTGCGTAGGTCACTTTACTCTTTCCAGGAAGAATGCAAATGACCTAAAGGTTATAGGCGCGAATTATAGTATCCGAGTTAAAATACGGATGTGTATTTACATAATATTTCAAGGGCCGAGAATGGGAAGCTCTTGTTCCAGGTCTGTTTCCAAGTCAAAAGTTCATGCGTGTATAAAGTACTGAGAATCCAGTGACCTTTAAAGAATACTTTTCAACCAAGATTGAATGCTTGCTAAAATAATTTAAATACACTCCAGTTTTCAAAAAACAATGATAAAGTGGTTGCAATAAATTTAAATCTCCGGATTCACCAACACAGTCTTTTCTTTCTAACATATGGTTCTAGCATCAGGTACCCAGCTGAACTAAATAACCTTTTATAATAACTTCATTTATAAGAGCAAATTGTATTATTACTTTCAAACCTCTGACAATAAAATATATATGAGACTCCCACGTTAATTTAAGCACTTTACTATATTTTAGGAACGGCATGAACTACTAACTCCCACTATTTATGGATTGCATAGCAGTTCGTGTTCAATGAATCATTTACAATAACGACTGTGTTATATGGGGTTGGTATGCCGTAAAACTGACAAGCCAAATTCGACTTATTTCCATCATTCTTCTAATACAAGCTTGTTTGTTTTAGTATCTTGGAAACCTAAAGTGTATGTCGCGGAAGAAAAATAAATCTTGAAAAAGTTGAGTCGATACTTTTAAATACTGATTTCTAGGAAAAGGCATGGTTTCATGTCAACTATAATACTCTAACTATTCGGCTAATTTACACAAAACATGTAATAATCAAAAGCGTAGTTAAAATTATAAGAATTGAAACACCTTTTTATGATAATAGTATATCAAATAAAATTTATTTGGCAGAAATAGCAAAGTGCAACAAGCCATGTAAAGAGACATCCACATAGAGTCTGAATGTGTATTCAAGGCTGCTTTAAACCTGCATATGGTAGTGATCCTCACAGTTTCCTCTGGCAGGTGGTTTCATGGAGCAGAAACACAGCCAGCGAATGATGCCGATCTTCTATTGAGCCGAAAACGACGGTGGTACATCTTTGCAAGTGTCCACGGGATCACAATTTGGCGCTGGGATTAAAACCACCTGAAAAAGTAGATTTACACTTCCGTTGATGATATAGTAAGTCTCCTAGCATCCTCCGCTGCTCATGTGAGAATATATTTAGTATTTGGAGTCGCTCTTCGAAAGTAAGATTGAGAGTCTTATCACCATTCTGCTTACGAACGGTTGAACACGCTCCAGGTGAAAACTATCTTGTTGTATATAAGGATTTGTTGCTCGGGTCGCCTACTCGAGAATGAGCCGGACCAGAGTTAAGTATAAGACATGAAAAGTGTATGCTGTTAAGTTTTGACAGGACATCTGAATCAGGTAGAGAACAAAACTGTCCCAGGAAGTGTTCATAATATTAAGATATACTCAAAACCATTAACATTTAGGGATTGCAGACTTTTTTTATGATCGAGATTTTCTAATATTTTTAGAATCGAAATATATTTTGGTCTGTTATAAATGAAGTCATAATTAATGTGAATCAGCATATTTAATATTTTTAGCTGTTTTATTCCATCTCTTTTTCAATTTTCTTATCTTTTTGTTTTGGATCGGAATCGGGTATTATACTGGATGCAAGACATTCACACTCTATTCATAAGTATTGGCGTCGCTGATTCTTTTTTAAAGGCAGTTACAATAATAAATCACGTTAAGTTTGACAAAATCCCTAATGAAAGTGATGCTATTGACCCGGCATAGCTCGAACACAACACAGTCGGTATCCACTTCACGAAACCACATCATTTCTTACATGTTACATATAAATTACATTTCTTTAAAATCAGTGATAAATAAAGTCAGTAGAGTCATGTTCCCTTTACAAAGTGCAAAAGGTCAAGCCCGAAGTCCTTTAATGCTATTGAACACATATTGCTATGTTTTAATGTTCAATTTAGTTTACTATATTATTTCAGATAACGACTTTAAATTGTGTAAGACTGTTCACTTATACGCTGTGAGGAATGGTCACTTAACATAAGGGGACTGTATTTATATATTCTTTTGGAAAGTAGTCCCCGATCGTTCGCCGTAGAAAAAAGAAACGGTCAGATGAGGAATTAAGATGTGCGTTCGTAAAACTAAATTAGTAAAGTACCATTTCACCTACAGTATGATAATCTATTAGTTTTAAGAAAAGAAATCGAAAAATTCTGATTTAAAAATACTTAAATTATATTAACAATTTATGAAAATTGTAGAAAATGGCGGGTATTTAAATCTACGAAAAGACAGACGAGTTTTTAAAAATATTATTTGGTACTAATATATTTTTGAAGTAACAAGTACACAGTAAATTAAAGCCACAACTGAAGCTACATATTAAGTTAATTTAGTAACTGAGATTTCATGTTGAATTTTGGGATCGTTTTAGATCAGCGAAAATGTCGTATCATAAATGGGTAACTAGGGGGCGCTTGCAATCCCAGATAGTCGAACCGGAAACAACTTAAATACACGGATATTCTATACATAATTTAATCAAATATGTATGATGTCAAAATCGTTGTCCCCCATTATCACGATATATATCCCACGAAAAGTAGAAATAGAAGATCTTTATCCCTGTTCCACGAAATATGAGCCAGACAGACAGTTGTAATTATCATTATGAAACATTAAATATAATTTAAGGCCTTTCTTAGAGATGACAATAAAAAAAATAATTCTAATCAAGATCAAAATAGCATAAGTTGCACAAACAAACTGTCAGACACCGACAGAAATAAGTAAATTATTAATAAGATTACTGTAATTATGTTGCGTGTACGTTGGCCTCATGTTATCTAAATAAAACACATTAAAAGAATCAGACCTATTGACAAGACCAGTCAGATCGTGCTAAAAACAATGCTTTCGAAACCCGGTGATTGAATGAACAGGTGAAAAGTGCCAATAATGCTACCTCAATAGAAATTATTAATTTGCTTTCTTATTTGTTGATACGTTCGATACTTGCTGTGAGGGTAAATATTTGTTGGCACAAATGGTTCAACTAATTTAACATGAAGCAACAATGGAGGATTGCCATTTACACCAATACCACTATTTAAAATAAAACATTAATACACTTTTTTTTTCACTCAGAATATATATATATATATATATGTATATATATATATATATATATATATATATATATATATATATATATGTGTGTGTGTGTGTGTGTAAATCATAATTACCTAGAGACGCTAGCGTTTTAGGCTTGTAGCTCCCATCAGTGCAGGAAAGTAACAATTTCAGACGGTCGAGAGGCGCAAACCCGGTTAACAGAGTCAGTCTAGAATATATATATATATATATATATATATATATATATATATATATATATATGTATATCATTAAATATTACAGACAACCTGTGCCTACATATCTTTTCTTTGACTGTATCTACATTGCTGATTAAGGTTAAAATTTTGTGGCTAGAACTGGAAGATATATTTGCCGTACTCATTTTGTACCCTAGTACTTTCAGTTTTTCGAAGCGATCTTCAGGTAAATACTATGTATTTTCCAATGTTTAATTATGGTTCTAGCGGGAGCCGTAGGATAGGTTGTTGTATTAATAGAGTATTACTATTAGTATTAAAAGCATTTCATAGTGTTTTTGCGTTTATCGAAATTCATTTTATTAATGGGTGGCTTTTTAGTTTTTATTTGCAATCATCTGTAGTCTTAGTTTGTTAGTTTCGTGTTATAATATAATTCTGTTGCCTACAAGAAGTTTCGAAGTTGAGAGCGGATGCAAGAAGAATTAGCTTTTACCTGCCAGCTCCAATCTCGAAAACTAATCAGGAATTTAGAAAGGATCAAAGAAAGACATGCAGGCATAAGTTATCCGTAATATTTTATGAAATATGTCTTCAGGAAACAATGCTGCCCATGTGTATATATATATATATATATATATATATAATTAATTTAATTAATTTATTGTCATTATTTTTATTTTATATATATATATATATATATATATATATATATATATATATATATATATATATATATATTGTAATTCATTTTCACGTATATAAAAGAAATCCATGAACACATGTTTCTGGTTTTCAACCATAAATAGCATGTCTAACCTAAGATACCTAAGAAACCTCGATTAATTTATATATATATATATATATATATATATATAAAATAAAAAAGACACGTCTTATTAAAACGGCGACTTAATAGAATATTCTTTACCGCTTACTAAGAAAACAGCTATGTTTCTGTCGCCAGTAAAAACAATAAGAAACACCACGAAGTTAACATCATGGCGATAAAATATCTTTCATATTTCTGTAGGGGTGTTTTTGATCTGGTGATAAAACGCCAGACTGCAGACAGTAATAGTGAGGGTTCGATCCTATCCCAGGTTTGCCACTCATTTTTCTGTACCAATATATATATATATATATATATATATATATATATATATATATATATATATATATATGGGAAATGAAATAGAAAAAAACCAAGAGATATTTGTTTATATATATATTCATCAACGTTTCGTCTTTATTTGTAAGACTTAGCTAACCATTTTCTCTTCGTTCTCAATTGTACTTATATAGAAGTTCCCGCATACACACTCACGCACAAATTCATCCTCACATACATTTTCATTCACCACGAATCTAAACCACTTAACCACAAATAACAGCCTTACCAATGAACACAATCTTGGTATCCTCACAGATATTTAGATATTTAAACCCCTTTTGCGCTTAATTTAACTTCAAACCATCAACACTGCCTGCACAAAACTACATTTCACCTATTTCCCGCCAAAATTAATATCACTTTTCTCCTTCTCTTTCTTTTTCCTTCCTCTCATTGTTATATTCACAGCACATTTGAACACTTTCCTTTTTACTCACTTATATTCACACATTCCTGACATAGCTAGCTGGTCAATACTCCTACCCTCCAAAAATGTCACACCTTACCACAACAAAATCTCCCCTCTTCCCCTCACCCATCTCACCCTTTCGACTACTTCTTTCACCCTATTACCTACCCACCCCCGCCTACTTTCAAATTATCTTCATTTCTTCAAATCTTTTTCTAAAACTATGACAATACCTACATACAAAAAACACAGTTTTCCCTCTCATCTCCTCTTTCCCCAGCCCCTCAAAATCCATGCTACACCTCACCACAACAAAAACTCAGCACCCCCTCCCCTCTCTCCAACCTTAAAACAAATTCACTAACACTCCCATCTCTCCCCTTTTTCACTCACAGCCATCCACATTTATTTCACTCTCTGTCACTGACTTCTCTCAGTCCGGACCTTGGTCCAGCGCTCTCAGCAGCTACGGCTACTACTTTTTCTCATCAGCCCATCATGCATCCTTCCTTTCTCATATATATATATATATATAGAGAGAGAGAGACAGAGAGAGAGAGACAGAGAGAGAGAGAGAGAAAAAGAAAGATGGATGAAAAGAAGCAGAGCAAGAGAGAGAGAAAGAGAGAAAGCAGAGGAGACTGACACAGGTTGAGAGTCAGATCTAAGAGAGAAGTTCGAAAAGAAAATGCATTGTTTACCCAACATGGGTATTGTCAGTTTTCTATCTTTGTAATATATTTGTCTTTTTCATTTCGACTGTTTCCTTTGCATAACATTTGTCGAGTTGTTTTCGTCAAAAATATCATTTTTTCTTAACGACAGTCAGTAATATTAAAATTATAATAATACCAATAATTCTTTTATGTTTTCCATGAAACTATATTCATTATTTTAGTAATGCAATACATTTTAAATTACAACAAATGCATGTTTCGATAGAATAACATCATATTTTAATTACTGATATATACGCATATATGTATATATCTATATATATATATATATATATATATATATAGTATGAAAATACATCTATGACAAGTAAGCTACGCAGAAGTGTCCATGTGTCATCCGTGCAGAGAACTATCAGGATAAGTGCACGGAGTTTTGTTATTGATTGTTTGTTATTTATCTAAGTAGTGTTTAGTCTAACCAACTAACCAAGGGAATTTTTGTTATTTCTCTTTCACGGATCAATGTTTTAATTGACCAATACAAAATGCTTCCGCACGAATAAAGGATTGTCCGAACTTTTCTTTTTGTTTGCGTGTTGGTACACCCCGTTTATAAGTGTGTCGAATTGATAGGTGATAATTTTTCTTATTAATTTTGTTATTCGTTGATCTCGTTTAGTTTTATATTCATTTATTTTTTTATTTATTTGTTATGTATATAGTTATCTCCAATTGAAGTGTATTCTATGCCTACAGTTCGTTGCTATTTCGTTTTTACAGTTGAATAAGTTTTGGGACTTTTTCAGAATTTTCAATTTAGATTTTCTCATTCAAACATAATCTACACACTGTTTACATATCGACATGTATTGGAGAATGGATCAAAACTAAAATGAGAAACTCCTTTGATTTGGCGATGGGTGCCCTGAACTATGCATAAGCATCGGATGTTTTGTTTTTATATATTGTATATACCTTATAGAGAAATCCGTTTTTTTAACATTTCAACCTATAAAGTAAAACAGCTTTATTTCTTAAAAAGAAAGGACTGATACATATTTTAATATTGATTTGAAAGAACATTAAATTCAATATTCTATATGTTGTGGTTGCAAGGTTGAACAATAATTAGTGAGGAATACAATGAAGACGCAAACAACAAGGAGAATGCAATAATAAGTGTATTAAAGAAAAGGTATAGTTACAGTATGTACAAATGAAGGTGTCGAGTCAGAGAGTCTTGGTGGGAGGACATGTACGCTCTTCGGCGTCACTTCCGGTGGCATTTAAGTAACACACCCTAAGGCCAACCTAGGCTTGCCATTTATAGTGTAACGTTATTCGTATATGCAAATGAGTGGTTGCCACCACAACCCCCCCTTCCCAAGATTTGAAGTCACACAGATTTCAATATCTTTTTATTTTTGGCTTTACCATCAATGGTTCATTAAATTTTCTTTTCCTACCTGATCTTCGGGGTTCAGGTGTATATTGAGGCGGTTCCAAATTAAAGGATTCGTATATGATATCTATGGTTTCCTCCTCTTCGACTGTTGTCGTATAATCATCATCTTGGATATGACGTTTTTTTATCTGATTTAGGTGCCTTTTATGTATACTCTGTGGACCTTTAATCATATATGTACAATCACCAATGCGTTTATCCACTACTCCACATTCCCAGTAAGATGTGTTATTCTTGTAGCACTTAAAATATACTCGATCTCCCGAGTTATATTTCTTTCTTCTCGTGTGTGTAGTGTTTCGGATAATTGCCTGTCTTGGCAACAGTTTATCAAACGCTGATTTTACCTTTCTGGCAAACATTAGATCAGCTGGTGATATGTTTGATGGTGTACTAGGATGTGGTGTGATCCTATAAACTTGCAAGAATTGTTGCAAAGCTTTTTCTGTTGGTGTTCCAATGGATTTCTTTAACGCTCGTTTTAGCGTGTCCACGAACCTTTCCGCAAGGCCGTTCGACCTTGGATGATACGGCGGAGTCGTGATGTGCTTCACTCAGAACGTGTCGCAAAATTCCTTAAACTCTGCGGATGTGAACTGCGTTCCGTTGTCAGTGACCAGTGTGTCTGGTACACCGAATCTTGCAAACAACTCGTGTAGGAACCCTATTGAGTTGTTCGTTGTTGGATTCCTGCAACGCATTACCTCCGGCCATTTTGTGTAACTATCCACTACAATTAAATAATAGTTTTCTCCTACTGGACCAGCGAAGTCCATGTGGATTCTCGACCATGGTTCGTCGGTTTTCGGCCAAGGTTTGTGTACTATAGGTGGGGATTTTGCTGCTAACTGGCATCCTTTACATTTATTTATTGTTGCTGCTATGTCAGTGTCCATGTTACGCCAGTACACGTAGCTTCTCATTAACGACTTCATTCGATTTATCCCCGGATGTCCCGTATGGAAATCTCTTAACATCCTATTCTGCAATGTTTTGGGTATTACCACTCTCTCACTGTACAGTAACACATCGTTACATATGGAGAAAACTTCCTGCACCTTTGTGTCCGTTATAATTTTCTCTTTTATGTCCTTTATGTATTCGTCTTTCTCGGCTTCCCTTTTAATGTCCGACAAAGTTACGGGTAGTTCCTTAATGATGTTTGCTACCATATTTTTTACTTCAACATTTGTCCGAATTGCTGCAATGACTGATTCTTCCAGATTGTGTTTCTGTGGTATTAGTCTTGACAGTCCATCCGCATGGCAAATCTTTTTTGATGCTAGATGTTGTAGCTGGAAATCGTAATTAAGTAAGATTGTACCCCAGCGCAGCAATCTATTTGCGGTGTATACCGGCAATCCTTTTTTTGATCCATAGATCGTGACTAACGGTTTATGGTCGGTTTCAAGTAAGAATTGTCTACCATATAAATATCGGTGAAATTTAGTCACGGAAAAGATTATGCTCAATGCTTCTTTTTCGATTTGTGAATATGCCCTCTCGGCTGGTATCAGCGTTCTCGAAGCGTGCGCTATTGGTTTTCTAGACCCATCCGACATAATGTGTTGAATGCATGCTCCTAAGCCGTAGGAACTAGCGTCACTAGCGACGACTATTTTTAATTTTGTGTCAAAGTGCGTTAAGAATAATTCGGATGTTAGTGCGCTCTTTATTTTGTCAAAAACGGTTTGACATTCTTGCGTCCAGTTCCAAGGTGTATCCTTTTTAAGCAGATTATTTAAGGGGGCTCGCAAGTTATGCATTCCTTCAATAAAAGATTGATAATAATTTGCGAGTCCTAAGAAACTCTGCAAGGTTGTTACGTTATCAGGTGCTGGCATATTTTTTATTGCCGCAGATCTGTCTGGGTCTGGACGTCGTCCATGTTTGTTTATTATGTGTCCAAGATACTTAATCTCGCTCATACAAAAGTCACATTTACTTTCTTTTACTTTAAAGCCGAATTCTTGTATTCGAGTAAATACTTGTTTCAAATGTTCCTTATGTTCTTGTAGGGATTTGCTCCTGACAACAATGTCGTCCAGGTATGCACATGCGCACTCAATACCACTTAGCATGGTGTCCATCGCTTGCTGAAAAATGGGAGGCGCTACTTTGATGCCAAAGGGCAATCGGTTGTATTTGTATAATCCCTTATGCGTATTGATGCATAGTATTTTTGAGCAATTTTCCTCGACCGGTATTTGCAAATAAGCGTCGCTCAAGTCTATCTTGGAGAAGATATTACCACCATTTAACTTCGTGAATATTTCCTCTGGGCTTGGTAGAGGGTAATGGTGATCTTTAAATAGGGAGTTGACCCCGATCGAAAAATCTGCGCACACTCTAACTTCGTCATTCTTTTTCTTTACGTATACGGTGGGGGCTGCCCACTCGCTGTGTTCTATTTTTGATAGAATTCCTGTCTGTTCCAATCTATCTAATTCTTTATTAATCTTTTCCAACCCAGCGAACGGAACGTTTCGCTTTTTTCTAAAAATTGGGCTGGCGTTTTCTTTAAGTTCAAACGAGGCCTTGAATTTATTACAGCGACCTAAGTTAGTCGTGAATGCTTCAGGAAATAATTATTTTAAATCGTCTTTTATATTTACTGTTGTTGGAGAAGAACATTCTATTTTTTTACAGAATGTATTGATTGGCTTATCCCATAGTCCAAATTTCTCAATTAAATCTATTCCAAACAGATTTTCACTATTTTTCAGTACGAATATTTTTAATTTCTTCGTAATCCCTTTTAATTTTATCGGAAGGACAACTTCTCCTTCAAATTTTATACCACCACCAGTTACCGTCCGGGCTGATTTACTCGTTTTCATCATGGTTGGTTTTTTACCCAACTTTTTCCATGTATTCAGGTTTATAATAGAAATATCGGAGCCGGAGTCGAGTTGTAACTTTATTGGTGTTTTAAATATTTCCACTTTTACGTATTTTCGCCGATCTTTGTCTAATTTTGTATTTGATTTTGTTTGCTGTACTCTCTTTCTGGTGTAATCTTTATATCTGCAGCAATCGCTTTTGTGTCCCACCTTCTTACAAATGTAGCATTTTTTCTTCTTATAAGGACAATCTGATTCCCAATGCTTTTCTGCACATCTCTTACAGTTATATCTAGGAAGAGGCTTGTTATATTCTGTCCTATATTTATGGTTATTAGGATTGTAATATCCCGTTCCATTTCGATTGCTTTTCTTTGTAAAGTTCTTGATTGGTGTGTATGGTTTTCTAACTTTTCTTACATATGCCACTCCGGATTCTTCTATATTTTTAAATCCTTTTTTAGTGTAATGGCCCTTTCACAGTCCTCTGCTAGTTTCTGGAGGGTTAAATCTTGCTCAGATTCCAGCTTAGACAACACTCGTCTGCGTATTTCTGCATTTTTCGTGGAAACTAACCCTTGTGCGAAGATTAGACATTTAAAATCTTCTACCGTTAGTTCCGCAAGCTTAAAATTATCGCAGTTTTTATTGACAACTGATGCGTATGTCAAATAATCTTGGTTGTCCATCTTTCTTAGATTCATGCACAGCCATCTTTTATGAAAAAGAGATATATTTGAATTAAATAATTCTTTTAGTAATTTCACAGCTTCCATGAACTCTAATTCCGCAGTTTTTTTAGGTAATATGTAATCTATGAATTTGCTGTGTTCTGACGTACCCAATTTCCTGAGTAAGAGGCTCACTTTCTGGCTATTTGGCCAATTTTTGCAGTCCAGTTGAAAGACATCCTCGTATCCTGTATAGTATGCTTCAAAAGTCGTTCCTTCCTCCGGCACATAATTAAATGTGTCCATACTATTAAAGATAGTTGTATGGGAGAAATTAACACTGTCGACATTTTCTCGATTACTCTTTAGTAGTTCCAGTGTTTTAGCAAAACGTTCATTTTATCTTTCCTCGCGGTCAGCTTGTGCCTGTAAAAATTTCATGAACATTTTTGATAAGTCTTCCATTTTTTTTTTTTTTTCGTGACGTTTTACTGTATTATCCGTTATCCAGTGACAACTTTAAAAAAAAAAAATCCTTTCCTTGAGCTTTAATTTCTAGCTATGGTATTTCCTTTTAGTACCGCCGCCAAACAAATTATTAATTAAAAGATTCCTTTAGTTGTTGTTTTGCTAACGGGGAGCAGTAATTAGAATCCACTGGTGAACTTTTTTCTTTCGTAGGTTACTTCCTTGCTTTTCGTAATACGAGTCTGACCTGTCGTTTTGCGACAGAACAAAATCCGCTTTTCGTTTGCAAGTTGGTCCTTTAGTAATACAAAACAGATTTGTCGTTTAGCGACAAAACAAAAATTCACTTTTACATTCGTTTGCAAGTCGGATTCCCAGAAAACGGCGTAAATTGTCGCTTTTGCCACGTTCGAGTTTTTTTGTTTTTTTTTCACTTAAGTTGAAACTTTTCTTTAGCGTAAAATCCGTTTGCTCGTCAACACTTTGCATTGTACTTTTTTTTTTAATAGTTCTTCGTCAAACTGTTATATCTGACGCTTCATATCTCGTCGCCAACTGTTGTGGTTGCAAGGTTGAACAATAATTAGTGAGGAATACAATGAAGACGCAAACAACAAGGAGAATGCAATAATAAGTGTATTAAAGAAAAGGTATAGTTACAGTATGTACAAATGAAGGTGTCGAGTCAGAGAGTCTTGGTGGAAGGACATGTACGCTCTTCGGCGTCACTTCCGGTGGCATTTAGGTAACACACCCTAAGGCCAACCTAGGCTTGCCATTTATAGTGTAACGTTATTCGTATATGCAAATGAATGGTTCCCACCACAACACTATATATCTAACTTCTCATTTTTTACACGTGTTTCGAAACATCAGACAAAAGGTCGTTGTTTTAGTCATAATATTAAATTGAATCGAGCTTTGCTTTCCGTCAGAGGGATTTTAAATAATCTCTCTTTGTAGTCAGAGGGATTTTAAATAATGTCTCTCTATATCTATCTATATATAGAGAGATTATATATATATATATATATATATATATATATAGATTACATATATATATATATATATATATATATATATATATATATATATATATATATATATATAAGTAAATTTCGCGTACAAAAAATCGTGGGATAAATTTCAGAGGAAACATTTTCTTAATCAATGAAACGGGCGGGTGGGGAAAAAAGAAGAAAATTGCTACGATTTTCCATACGGCCTTATCGTCTGACCCTCTAAAAGGAAACGTCAGAATGATAAATTAAAAACTAAGAAAATCGAATGAGATATGAGGGGAAAAATTTTTTCAGTTGGAGAAAACGATTGAGAGAGGAAAAAAATCTAAATCTCTCAACGTTATGGTGACTTTGAATCATTAAAGATCTCCAACTTATGCTTCAAAATCTTTTGTCTACACAGGCTAGGTCAAGAATTGTTAATAACTAACGCCTCAATAATATTGAAATGATAGTTCGACCTGGCACTGTGTAAAACAGAAACCCACCCATCGGAATAGTTGTCAGAACAACTATTTGTACTAGCGAGGTGATATCCGATGGCTTATTCCTGTGCCTGAAAGTTCCCGGATGATCTCGAAACCATGTGTAAGCGAATATCATGTGGTATGTTTTGGGATATTCTAAATTCTAATCTTTGGGATGTCTTATATATATATATATATATATATATATATATATATATATATATATATATATATATATATATATATATATATATATAAAGATAAATTATTTAAAATCCCTCTGACGAAAATAATTTATTTGATCCGTCTTAGGGTTAGGGTTAGGTTTCTTTTTGTATATATATATATATATATATATATATATATATATATATATATATATATATATATATAGAGAGAGAGAGAGAGAGAGAGAGAGAGAGACAGATAGAAAGAGAGAGAGAAAGAGAGAGATGTATGTGTGGGTGTATATTTCTTTCAAAATAAATACTTATAAACTTTTATAACGTTACTAATAGGGACGTACACTAGTATTAAATATTACATTTCTTTAGAAAAATGGCGCTGTAATATTACAATACATTATTCATGTTTCACGCTGCCATATTGGTGTCGTCGTGACTACGATTTAAAGTCCCATTTTGTTTATATATTTCATTGCGTTTTGTAATAGAGATGTAGATTTCAGACAGATCCCAATGTCTTTGCGCATGCGTCACTCACTGTTAGCTTACTCGACTGCTTTTCAGTTATGTACATATTGTAAGAGTGCCATTTTGGAGGGTTTTAAAGATTTATTCTCTTAAATGTTTTCGTTACAAGATAAATATTTTCCAAATAATAAACATTGATCCGTCGGATTTTATACAGACATTTTTATTTAAGCCTCAGATTTTCTGAATTCTCTTTGGTTAATTCTACTTACATTATAAACGCATTTCTCGATTTTTCCTATTCTATTATTACTTGTATCAATTTGTTGATTCCAATAGGAATTTGTTTTAAGTTAGATCAAACACTGGGTTTTAACTTTTGAATGCAGTTTGATTAAAATCTTTGACACGCGATTTTCATAGCTGTCATCTATAAATTGATGAAACTTGTTCGTCTATATATAACATGCACATTAAGGGAAGAATAAAAGACAATAGAACAATGAAAAAATGAGGGAAATTCAAATGAAAAAAGTAAAAAAAACGATAAACTTTCATGCTTAGTTCAGACACGTATCTCTTAAGATCACAATGTTCGTACTGCCAATGTAAGATTAACAATTTAGCGACTGCTTTCAGATTCTAGACTGACTCTGTGAACCGGGTTCGCACCTCCCGACCGTCTGAAATTGTCACTATTCTGCACTGATGAGAGCAATTAGCTTGAAACGCTAGCATCTGTGGGTATTAATAATTTAATATTCATTTATAAATATTATATATATATATATATATATATATATATATATATATATATATATATATATATATATTATAAAAGTTTAGATTGACCTAAGCAAATTCAATTACGTTTCAGCAATCTTGTGCTGCGTCAGGGTCTAAAAATAATAATTCAAACCAGATATCGGCTTTAAGTTTATTTTATCAATAGATATTTTATTACTTTATATATATATATATATATATATATATATATATATATATATATATATATACTAGCAAATATAGATGTTCCCCTCACTCGCATATTTTTGGTAGACTGATAAGATGATATAGTTGTGAAAGAACTATATAAACTGGCCCCCAAAGGAAGAGGTAATGACGGGAGAGATTATATAATGACAACACTATAGATAGTACACTACCGCTCCCTCACTGAGGGAATAATATCCTGAGGAACGAACATATACTATACTGTCACACCCCAAAGATGATGTAATGCCTGGCAGGAATATATCATGTACGTATGAAAATATACTACACTACCTCCAAAAGAGGGAATGAAGCCTGGAATAATTCTACCTCTCTCTCTAAAAGGTAAATGGTAATGCCAAGGAGCAAAGTATTATGATTTACGAACATATATAACACTACCCCAATGGGGGAGATACTACTTCGTAGGATGGTATGATGACACATGAACACATACTACAATAGCCTCTCAACAATAGAAAAGGTAACAGTTAGGAGGACTCTTCCTCATAAAAAAGAAGGTAATGCCTCGAGTATCGTATCATAGAAGCAGAAAAGATACCATACCCCCAAAAGAAAAGGAGAAGGTAATACTTGGGAATATGGTCTCATGACAACAGAACCAATACTGCATTACTTATCCTTCAAAGGAGGGTGTAATACTTGGAAGGTTTATTCCCACTACTTAAAATGAGAAGGTAATTCCTGGGAGGACGGTCTTATAACAACAAAATGTATACTACACTACAGACCTCCATTAACAATTACAATAATATATTTTTTGTCATTCAATTAAATATCTCTAGTCATAAAAAACATAATTTTAATAGTTCTATGACCTTTTGTCTGAAATCAAAATTCAGTATCTGTTCTTCACATCTCTTAAACATCAGATGATTTACTATCGACGAAACTATTTCGTATATAGGAAAACATGACAATGCCAATTACAAAAATATATTACAGAATATTAATTTATTATAAACTTTTTTAAAATAAATATGCAAATTAGGAATACCTAAAGGTGTTTGTGACTGTTAGCGAATTACTATATATACAGCATTACAAAATGTGATGTCGTATCATCGATACGCGCCATAAACTGGTATCGTCTTGGCCTTCGGGGCTTGATTTACGCCGGTCTATGGGTCTGTCCTGTGCAGTTCTAGGAGGTCCACCCTCCCAGTCTTCGCCTCCCCTCTTTGGGGAGGAGTAAGTTTATTGCTTACTGCATGAGGCGCCCCTACCGGGGAATGCCGACAGGGCTGCTCAGGCAATTTTTAATGGCCAGAGTGCTCACCTTCTCGAGCGCTGGCTTTTCAAACCCCACTTTCCCGACCCGAGCTTGGGTCACATCTTACTTGTGGGAGTAAGATAAACCTGGCCTTGTGCCTAACCTCCTGGGGAGGTAAATAAAATGTCGTATCATTGATACGCGCCATAAACTGGTATCGTCTTGGCCTTCGGGGCTTGATTTACGCCGGTCTATGGGTTTGTCCTGTGCAGTTCTAGGAGGTCCACCCTCCCAGGCTTTGCCTCCCCTCTTTGGGGAGGAGTAAGTTTATTGCTTACTGTCTGAGGCGCCCCTACCGGGGAATGCCGACGGGGCTGCCCAGGCAATTTTTAATGGTCAGAGTGCTCACCTTCTTGGGCGCTGGCTTTTAAAGTCCCACTTTCCCGACCCGACCTTGGGTCACATCTTACCTTGTGGGAGTAAGATAAAACTGGCCTTGTGCCTAACCTCCTGGGGAGGTAAATAAAAATGTTTTATCATAGAATTAAATAAGCATAACGCGTTTTTATTTTAATATAGTCAGGATAAGTAGAAAATAATTTGCATTTATATATATATATATATTGATTGATTAGAGATATATGAATTATATATGTAACATAACTACTTAATTAAAAATCGCGTAAGAAAAAGTTGCTTATGCGAATTGATAATCCAAACCTGTAAATCACATAAGCTCAATAACTTAGAGCGCTGATTTAAAATACAAATTTAAAACACGTTAAATCCAGTTTCAGAAAAAAATTGCTTGGACAAAATTTATTCTGGCACAAGGCTCTCAAAGAAGGGGCCTTGGTCAAATATTTGCTAGTTTATGCAGCGATCTTTTTGTATATAAGAGTTTTATTATAAAACAAGAATATGGACAAACGTATAACTTCCGGACACTGCAGCCTACACAACTTTAAAAAGAACGTCTTACAGGCAACATTAAGGGTCCACGATTGTCATCTCTAAGTATAGCTGATTGAAACAAGATCCCATGGTATAGTGATCCCATGGAAAAATAAAACATGATTGGTCACTGACAATAACCAGTGATGTTCCACTGAGTCTGAGTAATAACAAGTCTCCCCAGATTTCGAGAAATCTCGGTCTCATCTGATAAACATTGCAAGTACTTTTGCGATATCAAGCCAGCTGTTTACCATTGATTTCTCGGTGGCAAAGATTATTGATCTTCACTGGAATTTGAGTGGTAATAAGACCCGTAAGGTTCTAGCACTCACCAAACAATTTCAGTGGCAGTCGGGATTGTACTCTCCCTCCTTGATCTTTCCAACTCTTTGACTCATCACGACTATTTTGTGTGGTACCAGCCGAAGCTGGTGTCACCATTTAATGTATGTATTTTTGTGTGTGTTTTTTTGTAAACTATTATTATTATTATTATTATTATTATTATTATTATTATTATTATTATTATTATTATTATTATTATTATTATTATTATTAATTTCATAGTAGTCTCAACTGTTGAATGTTTTTATTTGGCGTTTTCTATTTTTAAACATCAAGTTAATTCCCTTTACCTTATATATACAAGCTGCACCTTAGCAATCTCGCTGTTCCTAACAGGCAACACTATTCCAGAATTGGAAAATAAATTGTCTCGTTAATCTGTTTAAGCCATTTATAGTGGCTTTTTGTCATGGTTTCAAGCGTTCCAATTACAACGGGAATCACCTTTACTTCCGTAGTCTAACTAATTCACATTTTATATCTTGATATCATTTTATTTTTTCATGTCTTTTCTGCAGCACTCTGTTATCAAAGGGGCAGGCTATATCAATGATTAAACAAGTTCTCTTGTTTTTCGTTTAGAAAAATTAAATCTTTGTCGTGTCTCCATTTTAGATACTGGTGTTCTGCAAGCATTGGACATTCAGATACAATATGCGCTAAGGGTTCTTTCCTTTCATTACACAATCGGCATATCAGTGATTCTCCATTTTCTTCAATGTAATGTCTGATGGACCTAGTGCGGGTGCCATTAAGCTGCTCTCGGTAGATCTTTTGAGATCACCCCTGCTCAACTAATTTCAGCTTTCATTATCTCTAAATGCAGTATCCGTAAAGAATACACTGTGTAGTTTCTTTCCAAATTATTTTAACACTGTCTCTTGTAACCTTTGATTATTTTCACCCCAGTTTTTATTATTTTCATTCTTTTTACTTCACGAAGAAGAATCTCATTACTTTCAGAAATATATTTATATAGACAACCTTCTTTTATATTGACAATATCTTCAACACGAAGTAGACCTCCACCACCTTCTTTTCTAGGTAGATACAATCGATCTGCATCTCCTTTCTATGCAAAAGCTCCATAAATTTAAATCATATTCCGTGATTTCATATCCAGACATTTTAGTTCATCTACATTCCAGTCATATATACCGGCAGTATATCGAATGATAACTACTGCTCTGACATTGATAGCATATATTGTATTTCGATTATGGAAGTGAAATTTATAAATACTTCATACCCTTCTGTTGTACTCAGCTGACCTGGTTTTTCATTTCCTTGTTTTTAATCTTATACGCCTCCATAATTCTCAAATATGTGTAGCCCCTCTAACTGTCCATATTCTTTATGAGATCTGTTGTTGGGAGTTCAAGGTCATCTGAGTGGACAAATTTACCCCTTTTTATAACAATAATGGCACATTTAGTGATGCCAAATTCCATTCGTATGTCGTCACTAAATAATTAAACCGTATTCATTAGGGTATCAAGTTGGATTTCATTCTTTCCAAAAACCTTAAGGTCATCATGAATAGTAAATGGTTGACTGTAGGAATTTCTTTCCCAAGTCCATATCATGTCTTCATACAGGGTGGGCAAAAATAAGGGTCCTATTTTTAAAAATTCATAACTTTTTTATTTATTGATTTAAAAAAATCTTTTTTTTTAGAATAAGTAAAGGACCCCTTCCGAAGCAAGCATGAGCCGTATTAGCCCTAAGGAACGTACCCTCATTTAGAAAACATTATTTTTGCTTAAAAAACTCAAAACAGTGTAAAAAAACAATACTTTAGTTTTTGTAAGTTTTAAGAAGTGTTTTTCGGCTAAAATTTGTTTTGTTTATTTCAAAAAATCTCGGAAGGGTCAGTCTACACACACATAAAGTTTGGTGAGTTTAACTTGTATTTTGTGGAAGTTATTCAAATTCAAGTTATTCAAATTTAAAGATAGGACCCTTATTTTGGCCCACCCTGTATTACGTAATAGAAGTGTCATTGTGATCAAACTAATGACAAAAAGCAAAGGGGAAAGAATATCGTTCTGGAAAATCCCTCTCCATATTTTCACTTTACCTAATGCAACACCTTCTGAAGGTAAATTGGTTTCCCAATTCTTCATGCTATTCTTTAAAGCTGTTTGAATGTTGGGGGCTATTCCGAAGATCACCAGGCATTTGTGTATCCATGAATGAGGGACCATGTCAAATGCTTTCTTATAATCCACCCACCTCATGGCAAGGTTAGTAGTTCTTCGTTTGCAATTTTTCAGAATCATTTTATCGATCAAAAGCTTATCTTTGGTGCCATGTTATCTTATTCGGCAGCTTTTCTGTTCGTCAGGCAGCAATTGTTTTGTGTCCAAATGATCATAAATACTTTTAGACAATTTGCTAGTGAAAAGTTTCCACATAACTGAGAGGCAGGTTATTGGTCTAAAGTTTTTCACTTCCTCCTATTTTGTTTTATCTTTTATGATCAAGACTGTGGTACCCTTTGTACCCTTTTGGGAGGCTACCTGTTGTCAAAAAGCCATTTATTATTTCTGCAAGACGTGGCTGAAGCGCCGGAAGGTTTTTAAACCAGTATCCCTGGACTCTATCAGGTCAAGGCGCTTTCCGATTTGAAAGCTTTTTAACCCTCTCCTTCAGCACATCAACGGTGACTGTTATATTTGTTGTCCTTCTAGTCTAGAGGACACCCTCTTATCAATATCTTTGATCTATTCTGCATCATTTTGATGTTTTGCTTCCCTTTCCCAAATGCCTTTCCAGAATTCACTCGATTGGTCAGCATCAGGTATAACGTCATCCTCGCTTTCAATTCCTTCTAGTTATTCAAAAAGGAGTTTCTGATTGTTCTCAAACAGTCTGCTTATTCGATTCTTCTCAATTCTGTCGCTGTAACAGGACCCGCTATTTCAGTTCTTCAATTACGCACTTAAAACCTTTTCCGTGTATGTAAAACTTACGAATTAGTTTTTCACTAGAGCTCTGATTTTTATGTTCGACATTTTCGACAGCTTGCACTTTACTTAACTCCTTTCTAACTTGTTTAATCTGACCATTTTAACGTGGGCTTTTTCTTTACTTCTTTATTCCGTTTTTCTACTCCGAGTAGATCTGATATAGTATTGGCAGTAACTTTATTAATTTTATTACACTGATAAAAATTATTTATTAATAAAAATGGCAATACATCATTCACTTTGGCTCAGCGGCTGTTCTAAATTACCAGCTCTTATCTTCTAGTCTAACAATATGAAAATATCAGTATCTTCTTCTGTCATCCCATGTTATATCATATGTTTTATGATTTCATCTATGGAAACCGCCGATTACCACTAGCTCAATACTGTTGCTCTCATTGTTTGTTGTTGTTTATACCATAGACTTTTCTTCAACTACATCAAGTTTATACATCTGTCCATGCTCGTCTTAGTCGACTCTCACAATCTCTCGTTTTTGTATTTCAATTTCAATAGAAGATAACCATTCATTAGTTTAAATCACCCAGGTTTGTCCTGCAAGTTTTTGTTCTGATAGGTCAAACAGGGCTAGCTCATTCCAGCTTTTGTCCATTCGCTGTCTATATTGTCTCTTAGGTGTATCACTCTTCAAGTCACATTTCACCACAATTCTATTTAAAGCTTTAGTCCAATTAGTTCGAGTTTTAGTGTTAGTGTTTCGAGGGTTTTGCTGGATGACGACTTGGGAAGCCTTATTTGTTACCCCGCCGGACGTGGGGCGTGTACTTGACATTTTGGGCCCAAATATGTCGTTTTCAGTTTGATAATTTGAAACACTCATATTGTAATAATATGCGGAATGGTTTGTGTAAGATTTTCCTTCCCTAGTATTTTTATTGAGATGCCATCTTTAGGAGATTTGCTATCCAAAGCTGACGACCCAATGCTGGCCATGAAATGCAGTTAAATCATGCCAACCTGTCATTAAAAAACTGCCTTTGCATTCCATCATGTATTTGCTATCCTTAGAGATTTTGCGTTCGCTATGGCTTGCTGGAGATTCTAAACCTCTATGCCAGTTGCTCCGCGGTTAGGATAATTGTTATTATCATCATTATCATCATCACCATTAATTACTATAATTATCATTATAACTACCACAACTATTATGACATTTTTTTAATAATAAACGAAGACGCTTTGCAATTGAATGAAATAACTTACCAGCTGCAATAATTTCAATAGTGAGCAATCCACTATAAAGAATAAGCCACCAAATAACTTGGTTTTATACAGAAATCCGCGTGGCAATTAATAAGGGTCTCCATCTGTTTTTAAATACATTATTTTTGTTATATTTTGTGATTGTAATTGACATTCGGTCGTTACACATCGCTCAATAACTCTGTTTTATACAGAAATCTGCGTGGGGACCAATAATCCTCTTCACTGAGGAATCTCCTTTTTTAAATACATTATTATTTGTTATGCTTTGTTATTGTAATCGACGCTCGTTCGTTACACGTCGTTCAATACCTATTATTATGATAATGATGATTATTATTATTGTTATTATTTATTATTATCATTATAATAATAATTATTATTATTTGTACTCATTAGAAGTTATCACACAGACCATCGACAGTGATGGCCCACCGACAACAACTGGTGGTGTTCCCTGGAGTCTGATTGACAACAAGTCTCCCCAGATTTCCATTATTCTCACTCTCTTTCCGATAACCACCGCAAATGACATTGACGTATCGCAACAGCCGCTTACCATTGACTTCTCATTGATAAGAACAATTGGTCTTCTCTTGGATTTGAGTGACAATAAGCCCCCCCCCCAAGGTTCCAACACTCTCCGCACTTTTCCAGTGGATATCTGGTTTGTGCTATCCCTCATCGGTCTTCTCATCCTCCTGGACCCCCTACGACTATTTTATGTGGTGTCAACCTAGGCCGGCGTCATATTCTTTGTGGGGGGCAGCTTATACATTTTCTTGCAGTTTCTGTTCCTCGGTTCATGCAATGGTGTTCTTCCTAGGGCTTTGTTTTCTTCTTGTTGTAACTTCCATGTGACTGGGTAACATTCGTAGCTTATGCGTGTTGGTTTCCGCTTTCGAGGAGTTTTCTTAAGATTGCAGTTGTTTTGATCATTGTCGTCCTTTGTATGGTATCAGGGATTCCTTAGATTTAAATTTCTCCCAGTTTTTTCTCCAGGCTTTTGGGGAGTAGTGCTCCTACGATTAGTTGTATTATATTGACTATCTTCATGCTCCATATTCCTTTCATTTCTCTGGCAAGTTCCGTGTATTTGCTTCGTTTTTCCGTCTCTTTGATCTTAATCTTGTGATCTGCGTGAACGAC
>OY744527.1:59543597-59553597 GCA_963556195.1 Sepiola atlantica
CTCTGCTCTCATAATACCATCCTCCCAGACATTACCTCTTCCTTTTTTGAGATGCGTTGATGTAGTGTAGTATCTGTTCTGTTTTCATGATACAATCCTTCTAGACATTACATCCTCCCTTTTTTTAAATAGGTGTGGAGGTAGTGTTGTATCTGTTCTGTTGTCATGATACCATTCTCCCATGTATTACCTCCTCCTTTATGAGAGATGTGGCGACTGTGTAGTATCTGTTCTGTTGTCATGTTACTATCCTCCAAGGCATTACCTCCTTCTTTTTAGAGGTGTAGAAGTAGTGTAGTATCTGTTCTGTTGTCATGATACCATCTCTCCAGGAATTACCTCCACCTTTTTTAGAAGTGTGGAGGTAGTGAAGTATCTGTTCTGTTGTCATGATACCATCTTCCCAGGCATTACCTCCTCATTTTTAGAGATGTGGAGGTAGTGTAGTATCTGTTCTGTTGTCATGATACCATCTTCCCAGGCATTACCTCCTCTTTTCTGAGAGGTGTGAAGATAGTGTAGTATCTATTCTGCTCCCAACTAGCAAAAATATGCGACCGGAGGGAGCACATATTTGCTAGTAAAAATAACAATATATCTCCGTGAAACTGTTAGTTAAAAGACAAAAGTATTTCGCTAATTAGGGGTTAATAACTCTTGTTTTCTGAGCTGGATTTTGGTTCTAAGTTCGTAACGCAACGTTACTTCACAGTTGGTTGTTAAGTTAATAGTTAGAAGCGTCTACTTCTCCGTATGAAGTAAAACAAAGTAATATTTCTTCACAAAAAATTACCAAACTTTCTAGAAACTTATCAAAGAGTTAATGAAAACTGAATATCATCGAAACTTTACTTTACAGGATAATTCTTCCTGTTATTTACAGATCTCTCGGCTTTTGTAAACGAGGCCGCACATTCTGTAGTGATTGTTTCTCATTTATTTCCATGGATTTTATTATGTTATCAACAGACGTTTTCAGCTGCGTGAAATCGCCTCACCTAAGAACTATGACGGCCGGCGACAGTAACTGGCCTAAAACCCCCGTTCATCGCTCGCTGTGTCATTCCAACTTGAGACAAAAATAACATTATTTTTATGATCGTGAAAACAATATTTTCTCAATGTATTTTGATTTTTCTTTTGTATCATTCGTGAACCCCATAATATATACAATTGCCCTGATCTATTACAATTCTCTACTTTGTCATCGTTAAATATCTGTTTTCCAACGAGTATGACGAATTTATCTGCCAGTTCTAGCCTGAAACTAAAAAAATAACCCGGCATCTAGAAAAGATCAAGGAAAACATATACAGAAACAAGTCATCTGTAATATTTAACGAAATTTGTTTTCAAGAAAAACTCTATCAATATATATATGTGTGTGTGTGATTAATTATTTAAAAAATATATTGTTGTTAATATTAGCATACATATATATTTTATCTTTACCAATGATCATGACCTATAGATGTAACTGTTCCGTCGGTTCCATGATTCGAACCCGGACACCAGTCATCATTAGCTGTCCAGATCCACACAAGATCCACACATACTATGCGGTCGCTGCGACTTCCATATGAAATAAGAGCGAAATAAATCCTATTTATCGTTTATTTAAAGACAACAGTAAGTTTCTTAAGAGTGTTCTATTTCCAAGGAAAATAACTCCCATTAGCTTTGATAAACATTCTTACGTGACTATACAGGAGCCGATTGATTAGACTTCAGAAGAGATCTCAGTGTGTAAACATACGCGCATATTTGTTTGTCTAGTCACTTTTTGCTTCTTCGGATGATCATTACTACACCAGACTTTTGTAGGGTAATTCGCCGATGCATAATGTAGCGAAGGGCCAGAAAGTTAAACAGACTGTGAAGCTGAAGGCTAAAGCGAAGGTTGGAGGTTTATTGTTGGGACAATCAGTGAGAGATAAAGAAAGAAAGAAAAAAAGAAAGAGCGGCGTTTATTTCAAGACGATTTTAATATTCTTGACTGAGGTGAATTGCACATGAATGATCTTTTACCATGTTACCTCCGAAAGTGTTCAAAATTACGAAATTCAAACGTAATTTAAAAATTCATTGAGGTAAAAATCACCCAGCAATCCCATGTCTATTACAATATTTAAACACTTATCTGATCTGTAAGTATTCATGTACGTCTTATTAGGGCTTAAAGTTAGTATCGTAACGATGTAAGAGGAACGCAACATTATATTCAGTTGTAGGAAGAAGTAGTGCCCTTTTCTCCACATTACTTTGCACTTGACATTATGGAAACAGTTTTAGAATGCCTGTAGATGACGGGAGTAACAGAACCAACAACCTACTCTTCGTGGTCAGTTCCCATTTTTTGATATTAAGAAGGCAAATGTAAAACTCCGAATATTTGTGGATTATACTATTGGTCTTATAGTACGGAAATATATTTATACCAATCTAAACAGTGAAACTTGCTTTGCTAACTTTGATCTGTTTATGCGTTCTTACAAATTGGTGTTGTTTCCACAAGCTTCTTTACAATTATTACACACAATAGACTCTGTAAATTTTATTCTCTATCTTTTTAGCTAAAATTCGTTCCAGCCAAACAATAAATGTCATATTTACTGAACTGCATTATGCGACGATAGAGTACTCCCAAGTGCATCTCAAAATAAACTCTTACAATGATTGTTTTCTGTATTGGATCGATTTCAGATGCTGGAAAAATTAGATTTCTTTCGACGTCTATCAAGTATATTGGCTTAACTTTTGACAAGAGGTGCCAACAACCAGTAAATAAAATGTATCTACCATATTGAAGTAGCAACACAAGTAAATAATACTAGTTCTGTTATTTTCTCGGCTTAACCAGTAACTACAATGCATATTTGCTTGAGCTTCAACGAATATCCCTGAATAATTACCTTTTGAAAAATATTATTTCATGGAATAGGTCACCTAAATTAAGGTCTATTTTTAATAGTATTAAATCATTACTTAGTTTGAGTTATTATTCATTCAATCTATCTATGGACATTATTGTAGTATTAGACATTTTGAATTATGGCAACGGAGCTGTAATTTCAGAGACCATCAGAAAATCTTCCAATTCTAACCCATTACTGATTAAGTTTATCCACAGCATGAACCAACAGTTAATACGACACTTTTCACGATGTCGATCTCCATTGTTTGAATTCAACGTGTTGCGTCACGTCTGATTTTTTTGTCCTCAACTGCAATTGGGTCATACATGCGGTCCGACATTTTTAATCGACACTACGTAGCACAGAGAAGGACTTATTGTTCGGTTCTTCATAAAAACCTAACTAGAAAACACATATTCGTTAAATGCAACACAAAATCGCAATTAGTATTTAGCTAAACTGTCCCCATCCGTAGGCCTTACACTATTCAAGATATTCGGTAGCGCTGTATTCTACTTGGGTAAGAAAGCCTGCTCAACTTTCAACTTCTCGCTCACACGCGACTTACGCTCTACGCCATACAAACGGAACCATTCTTTTGTCGACCGTAGAATATAGTATAAAGCAATATCATCAAGCAATTTTATTTCGGACACCGTGTGTTGTTTACTGGCGAAACAGAGACAAAGGGTTGGGAGTATTGATGTACACATGTTTTCGATGTCAGCTAGCAAAATATTTCTATCAGAAACATGTGTTCATGGCTTGCCATTGAGTCTCACTGGTTATTTTCTCAAATTATTCTTATTAGATCTATAAATGAGCAACATTACCTAATTCTGGTTGATACTTAAAGTAAATAGCCAGAAAATTCTCCACTATGTAGAAGCATTTTTCAGGAAACTATTTACTTTTACAAATAAGTCATTACTTACCAAGGCCAACATCCTACCGATGATGAGGGTCAATGAGATGGATGGGTTGTCTGTTGAATGATGAAGACTTTTATGACAGGATTGAAAAATAGTAATTGAATGAACCTAATTTTATTACTCATCACGACAGTTTATAACAAGAATTTTGTACCATTTGATTTTTAAAAAAAACATGTTATAGTCTGCATATGAACTCCACAACCGTGCAGATCGTTGTGGCAATAAGAAAAATAGATTCAAGTTCTTTTAGGCCGGGATGGCGACGATGATGATGTTGACGTCGCTGATCTGGTCGTCTTGTCCAGCTACAAACACACTTCCACGGTGAAACTCTTTTTTAACAGCGAGCGATCACTGGGCGAACAGCAACCGGTTGGCTTTGTGGGGACGAAGGATCATTCAAAGCAGAAAAAAAAGGAAAAGCACAATGTTCGCCAACTCGGTCTGTTTTTTTTGGTATAGAAGAGTAATTATTAATAAAATAAGAAAAATGATTTTACATTGGTCAATGGTAGGATTAATATCTACCGTGCTCGTAAATTTCTTTAGCAAAGGTTTTTTTTTTCGCTACGTTATTTCGCTAGTTCTCTGTATGTGCGAATTCTTTACACAAGTGGTTGTCAAAGTCACAACTTAACGGACGAAGGCGGTGGCGAGAATTTCGTCCGGTTTGGTTCTTCGACGCACGCCATTTCAGTCTCTCCCGTGCGTCAGTTAAACTCTGGCTCGTGCGTGAAAAAACACTTTCTTTTATTGAAGATGTCTATGGTCGTACACACCCTTCTCCGTCATCTTACTTCCTGCGTGTCTTCCTCTCTCAATGAGAGGAGGGACGGGCGTCTCACTCTTTTTTTTTCTTAAAATAAATGGGATTTTCTTTTTAACCCATCTTTATCGCATAAACAAACGCGACAACCGTGGATTTCTCATTCTGTCACACAGCTTGAGGTGCTCTGTGCCCGGCTTGTAATCAACGATGACAGGCCCAAATAAATCTGTCAAGCGGATTTGTTTTTCCCAGGTCGTGGCGTCTTCAAAAAAAACCGTCACATAATCGTAGTTATAAAACGCGCCATTCGCCCAAAACAATAATATCACTTTATTGATATTTCAGAATTAAATTCTCTAATCTCTACCTTCCATCAGGCAACTATCTCCTCGCCTCTTGTGGTAATTGATTTTGAATATCTTACACGATTCCGCGAGACTTTCTTGCGTCTCGTTCTGTCGTTCGAATAAGTTCATTTCTACGTCAAATATATACTAGTTTTATATCTCCACTTCGTCTCGTCGCAGGGCCCTTAGTTGACGTAGCATCATCAACAAGATGAATACTAGCGCGTCACCGGGGTACCCGATCCCCATGGGGTCATGTATACTTTGTCACACGCAGGAAAGAAGTCCGATAGTAATTTTGTCACAGATGGGAAGTTTTGGCAATACACCTTATTCATGGTAATTACGGGGAAAGAAAAGAACTCTCTTTCTTTTGGACGAGTTCCACATTAAAGCTTGTACGATTGTTTTACGATTTCGGTTTCTTGTAAACGTAATTGTATACAGCACGCCAGATACTCAACTTGTCACACACAATTAACCGGATATACGAGCGTTTTCTGGACACCTTTAAAAGGGCATACTTTAAATTCAATGGATGACACCCTGTGATCAACGTTACTATAAGGTAATAACAGAAAATAATAATTCACATATAAGTGAGAGAAAATAATATTTTCAAAACTAAATGAAGAATAAAAAATAATCAGCAAAAAGTCATTAAAACAAAATCAAAATCAAAATCATAATGAGACGGCCAATGTTGCCTTTCTCTCGCTCAACCACTCTTCGAGGCCTATTTAATGTAAACCTGGACATGGATAAATCAATCCTCTCACGGCTGTCTGGTCAACCGAAGCATTACACGATAACTAAACTCTGTCGGCGACAGCTATAACCCAAAGTAGATATTCACTGACTGTTGGATTCGAGTGGTAAGGAAGATTTAAATTCTTTGTATAGACATGAGGTCGCGAAATTCTTGCTAGTAGAAAGAATCAGAATGTGTAGATACAGAATTCTTCCTAAAGAGTAGATTGTCGTCTAAATTAATTTTGATGATATAAAACTCGGATTAGTTACTTAATAGAACCCTATGCACAGCTAAAATATTACATACATTGCACCTAGAGAACTATAAGTCTTTTTTTAGCTAGAAAATCAATTATTGATTTACATAGTAAAATAACACAAGATAATTTTGATATGTTAGTGGGATCAACATAAACTTCCCTGAGTTCATAATAGCGATAGATTTGTTTGAAACTTTGAAGAACATAGTAAAAAGAACTTTAAAATTATTATTATTGGTAGCTTGTTGTCTATATTTATTTTCGATATTATTATGCCTATTTATTACAGCTTTGTTATAAATTCTATTTGAATTCGTAGATACCATTTCGTTACTAGTGTTATTGCTAAGCCTACAGTCGATAGAACTGCGAATATGTTTCATATAATAAATACAATAATCGCGTGGACATATTACGATGTCAAGTACATACAGATATTTAGACGACCCATGCTTTTGATTTTAAAATATTTTATCGGTGTAAAATGTAACAATAAATAATTGTCTTATTGGTAATAATATCTTTCATAGATTTAAGATCAATAGATTTTTTAATTTCTATTTTTGTTGTCTTTGACTTTTGTATGAACTAAAATTAAAATCCCGTTTTTTATTTATGATATAAGTTCTGGAATAAAATAGCTTTCAAATAATTGTAAAAAGTTTTTCTATGAATTTATAATGTAATTAGCTGAAAAACCGATCTTTTAAAATATATATATGAGCCAAGTTTGAACCTAAAATTCTTATGGACACATTTTTGTGAAATAATTTTCATCTACAAGTTTTTCTCTGAAGTAATTTTAATAATAAAAATAATAATAATAATAATAATAATAATAATAATAATAATAATATAGTAATAATAATAATAATAATAATAATAATAACAACAATAATAATAAATATTAATACTAATAATAACAACAACAATAATAAAAACATGTATATATGTATATATTCACACTAGAGCGTAGCTAGAATGCTTTCGAATTGTCAAAGCCAGCACAAACATATGAAAAGTAGAGTGAATCCCATCTTCCAATGATGATGCTCCCTGAAGTGGATGTTGGTATAGGCATGTATGTTGACACGAGACGGAATGTGGAGACGAGTGTAAACATCCTGATGCAGACCTAAGTTTTGTTGTATTTTGTATATCATTTATTAATTTTTTATTCCCAACCTTTTCAAATTTACAAATATAATTTAAAAATAGTTATCATCTGTACATTCCTATTGCTGTATCCCTGCCTTCTCTCTCTCTCTCTCTCTCTCTCTCTCTCTCATATATATATATATATATATATATATATATATATATATATATATATATATATATATATATATATATATGTATGTATATATAAATACAAGTCTATTTATATCACTACTAAATGGTAGATCTATTTATAACTTGCATTGTGTTTGTATGTTTATTTTCTTCTTTACTATGCTCGGTACGTATTTTTTATTCTGGGCTTTGATTAAAATTTCTAAGTTTCCACGGGGCCTATAGGAAAGTTTCAGTTTATTGTTATTGAATATTTTGTGTAATGGAAAATATATTTCGATAAGATCTAGGAATTTGCTGTAAAGTTTAGTCTAACGCATCTCGTTATAGGGTGGCGTGAACCAGAGGATGTTAAATTTTCATATTTTTATTTCTATTATAATCATTTGTATCTAGTAGCTATATTTACATTTAATATTATTATATGTCTTATTTCTCACAGCTGAGTTTTAAATTCTAATTGGATTCTTAAATACCTTTGCGTTACTAGTGATATTACTAAGCCTACGATCGAGAGGACTAGGAATATGTTTCAAATAATAAATACAGTAATTGAGTGAAAATATTACTATGGGCAAATACATGATGGTATTTAGACGACTCGAGTAAATTATGTTTGAATGAGTATTGATTTACTCCTCTCCAGAAGTTAGGCACAAGGCCAGTTTTTATCTTACTCCCACAAGTAAGATGTGACCCAAGGTCGGGTCGGGAAAGTGGGGTTTAAAAATTGTCTGGGCAGTCCCGGTAGGGGCGCCTCAGGCAGTAAGCAATAAACTTACTCCCCCCCAAAGAGGGAAGACAAAGCCTGGGAGGGTGAACCTCCTAGAACTGCACAGGACAGACCCATAGACCGGCGTAAATCAAGCCCCGAAGGCCAAGACAATACCAGTCTATGGGGTGCAGTATCCATCGGAACAGATACTACACTTTGATCTTAGCCAAAAGGCCAAGACACAAAGTTTTATGTTTGAATGAGTAGCTAACACGACACAAAGTTTTATGTTTGAATGAGTAGCTAACAAGACACAAAGTTTTATGTTTGAATGAGTAGCTAACAATTAAACAAATTTAAATACCTCAACATTACTAAATTGTAAAAGCGAAATATCAACTAACTGTTGATAGGTTATAAACTTCAATTCATGATAATTCTATAAAAAAGTACATAAATAAATAATGAAACTAAAAAAAAATGAATTTCTAAAGTAGCAACGAGTTACAAAATAATATAAAAACTAAATTATTTCAGCCCACAATGTTAACATAAGGCCATCTATTAATTGGACCCACTTGAAAATGGGGCGTGTCAAAACGAGCGTCTAACAAAGTATAGGATGTCAAACAAAGACTAGCCACGTTTTTTTAGAAACGGTCTGCCAGTAGCCAATGAAAATGATAGCCCGAGAGGGAACAATAATAACAATGAATCTGATTAGTTAGTTAGCTTCAGTAAACAATATTTTGATATAAAAAAAACAATTGTAAACAGTGAATCTGCACATATAGACTGAAGATTTCTTGCTGGACTTAAACGTGGATGCATCTGTATCATTCAGTCATACTCTCTCTCTCTCTCTCTCTCTCTCTCTCTCTCTCTATATATATATATATATATATATATATATATATTATATACATATACATTATATATATTATATATATACTATATATAATATATATATATGTATATATATATATATATATATGTATATATATATATATATGAAATTAATTGTGATCAACAAAATTAGAACATTATCTATATTAGTTGCAAGACATACACACACACACACATATATATATATATATTTATATATATATATATATATATATATATATATATATATATATATATATATATATATATATATATATATATTCCTTTGGGCCTTTTTCCTTTTTAGATACACTTTTGTTGTCTAAACATGTAAATAAAATGAAAAATGTGCACGATGGATAAGAGCCATATGGCCAGACAGAAAGGAACATAAACATTTCATTCTCCAACCTTTCACCGCTCTTTAACGTAATGGCGTGTGGAAGAACAAATAAAATGAAATCTTTGCTGCGATCTATTCTCGCTCTACTCTTAAAACGATTTTAAACGTTTAATTTCTTTTTTAAATCGAAGCAAAAGGAAAAAAAAGCAGAGGAAACAAACCCCTCCTTTCTTTAGTGCAAATGTGACATAACTAATATCATTGCTAGGAATGTTGATGGAAACTATTCCCGTAACAGTGTAACTATGCCGTCAAAATGACGGCATACTCTTTTTATGATTGCTCTTTATTGCATAAGTAATCACCGCAGATGCGTGTCTGTGTTTTAATTGCTGAGATTAAATAATTATATTTATGTGACGTGCACGCTGTCGAGTTTGCACATCTAGGGAAGTAACACGGAACGAATAACATCATTAAAAAAAACCGTTAAAGAATTAAATAGCTGATGTTTGTCAGAATATTATTTTATAGACTTGAAATACTACATAAGTGTGCAAAGTAATTACTGCAAAAGTTGTTTATTGACTTAGAAGTATTACCACCGTTGTCATGGATCATGTTCCCGGTGAGTTTTTCGTCTCATAAGGAAATATTTCTCATCGTATTTTTCATATATATCTATTACTAAGAAAGATTTAGTATCTGACAATCTGAAGCCGAAACTATACTATTACTGTATTGTAATGCTCAATTCAGTTTAATATATTATTTGAAACTGATAT
>OY744527.1:59558597-59586097 GCA_963556195.1 Sepiola atlantica
AAAAGATCTACATGGATTATTTATAAGAGGGGGCCAAAGAAATTGGTCAGAAGAAAACATTGGCTTAGCTAAAGAAAATTATTCTGAAATGTGAAAGCGAACTGTTTCTGACAGCTGCACAAAACAACGCAACCAAAAAAAAACTATATATAAGTCAATATAGTCAAGAAAACGTATAACAGCAAATGAATGTAGATTTTGCGGAAAACTACATCATAAGTGAATGCAGCAAGCTAGCACGAAAGGTAAAATAAAAATAGACACGAATAAGTTATGAAGTTCGTTGTTTGAGAAATATGCAACCATATGAACCAGTATTAGAAAATACACTGCAAAAAGTATTTGGAGCATGGAAATACAAACGGACAAATTCATTCGAACCGCACATGTGATTAGACAACAAGACTAGAATAATGTCAAATAGCATATTTTTCGTCCCTGCATTTTACGGGGTAAAGCTGAAAGAGTTAGAAAAAAAAAACTAAATGCGTGAAATTAGATTATGTTGTTCCGCCAATCGAGAATATGGAATAGAGAATCAAAATACATAGGTAAAGCGAGCATTCCGTATTAGGGTTAATAATTTAGCGTAGCTAACAGACAATAGAATAAATGAGAAAATGAAATAGTAACAGTGCTATGGAAAAATAATACTCCTAAGAAGAAGAATTATCGGGGTACTAGATCTGAGCCTGAAAATTCCTCCGACTTCCTGTTAAGAGAAGGTGTGGAGAAAATCTCTTTTATATACGTCAACTTAAAGTTTGGCTTCATGCACTATACAAATGGAAATCAGATCATATAAAGATATAAATATTTACAAAACGGCAAATTCTGAATGGAGAGCAGACGCGTTTAAAGTACAGAGCTAACTTTTATCGCAACAAGATTCACAAAAACTTAACAAACACTGGATAATAAGTTGACAGTTATTATCCGGTATGTGTTAAGTGTTTGTGAGCACCGCACACATGAATACCCCGCACACATCACACCCACACCCACACACCACACACACAGATACACACACATATCTATATCTATATAATAAATAAATCAAATAAATAAAGTATCAAATAAGGTTATATAATTCTATGATTTAATGACAATTTCTGAACAGAATAATATTTACACATATTCTGGGAAAAGTTAGATCACTCACTAATTCATTCGCAGTATCGTGTTTATCGACCATTATTAAATAAACTAAAAATTATAAAAATAAATAAAAAATGATAAATGTAGAATTTAGTATATTCGGACTACTGTCTCACCTTCGGTGTTTTTTATCACATCGTTTTGGTCAATTTAACCTCCGACTTTCTTCAGGTTTAGCTTGTCGAACTCGGGAATCTGGACATAATTTCGAACGGAACCCTTTATTAAATCAATGGGAGTAGCATGTTCTCGTTCCATCTGCCATGACTGTGAAGAAGTCTTCAGTAATTCGCAATTCTTTCGTATCGCCCGCACTGAGGATTGAACCTTCAACCTTCAGATGACTGTCACTTAGAACTGAATTTTACTTAGTACTATATCCACTGCGCCATGGATCCTTGCGGGATAAATTTCGTCCAGATTCCCGAGTTCGACAGAAAGATTCCTGAGTTCGACAAGGTACACCTGAAGAAGGTTGGAGGTTAAATCGGCCTAAACGTTGTGACAAAAACACTCAAGATGAGAACAGTAGTAAGAATATACAAAATTCTAAAAAATCATCAACCCTCATCTAAAAAATTCCGAAACATAATAATAAATGTACATATTTTCTTTTGTGTCTCATGTGAACTAACAACGAGAAGAACAAACCCTGTAAACAATCCGGTTAAATTATTTGAGAAATAACAAATACATTTATCAGAAGTGCATTACATCTCTGTATGTTTTATCTTTTCTACAAATTTAGAATATAAATACAAAATGAGAAGGAAAACGACGCTTTTGCTCATCAATGCCAGAGACACATTTTTCTTGATAGATGACTATGAGGTTACAATGTGTTCAATATTTAAGGAACAAATGTTTGCTTCTGAAAGCAGACAATATTTACCGAACAACTAAATCTATTCATGTAAGCGTTGCTTTGTGCGGGATGCACATGCTTTGTGTAATACAAACAGCGTGTTTAAAAAAATGAATTATAATTATGTCTGGGGATGGGATGTGGAAAATACATACAGAGAAAAATAAGGCTTAGACCGGAGCTGAATCTGTGTTAGAGAATATGAACCGATTTCACCCGCATCGACATTACCATTTCATTGCCGAGAATCTTACAGATATATATAAACAGACGTATTAAATGCAGATTCAAAAGCTAGATTACGAAGATTACACAAAATGATTTATTAATGTTCCGTATATATATATATATATATATATATATATATATATATATATATATATATATATATATATATATATATATATATATATATATATATATATGTATAGGCTGTGATAAACGGATACAATATAAATAGGGCGAAAGAAGCATAAATGATAAAAAAGAATACGTGTGTGGGTTAGGGTGGTATATACTATAAAAAAAGAGATCAGAAGAAAAGGAAAGAAAAAGAATGCATATTGAGATGACAAGGAGTGTATATATATATATATATATATATATATATATATATACATATATATATATATATATATATATATACATATATATATATATATGTATATATATATATATATATATATATATATATATATATATATATATATGAGACCTTGAGACAAATTTAAGCTTGAGAAGAAACAAACTTAAAAGAGCGACATGTCAAAATGTAATACGTGTGTATGAATTATTACGAGACTTGAGTTGGTTCTAAAGGAAAAATTCAAATACTTAAGTTTGAAAATAAAAATGTCATTTTGTCAAAGAGTTTTATTTCTTTCTCCCTGTTTTGTTTATTTTATTGTCGTAGCTTTTATTTCAGCTGGCATCTTTTATTCCAGTTTCATCAATATACGGAAACCGCGCTGCGGCCTATGAATAGGTCTTTTGTGAACAATAAAGTAGTATGTTAGAGAGAAATAAGAACAAAAATATAAAAGGAATATCAAAAATGCTCAGCGCATAAAACTGTAAGAATTAAAATACCTATAGCCGGTATTAATTAAAATAAGTAAGAAAAGTTTTTTTTTTGATAAATAGGACATTTTGTTTTCTTTCATCAATCTTATATTACCATTCAAACAGGTTACTTTTAGTTAAATTACTAATATAACATAATATTTTGAAATACTCTATATATAGTACAGCCGAAAGATCCAAAGACTGCCTAATTTTAATGCCTAATTTTCATATTTGTTTATAAAAAGTTCATTATAAATTAACGTCCCGTGTTATTCATTTGTAATTTATTGTTCTATTTTAAAATATATTTTATAGTTTAATTGATATTAGAAGTAATTAATTTCACTGGTTTAATAAAAAAGGGATAACTTACAAAATACCTTTCTTAAATTCAACTAACATCTCTCGCTAAAAAGAAAGATACCAACGAGGCATAATTGAGAGGAGAAAAAGGGGACAGCGTGTCTTACTGGCGGGATGGTTGACTGGCTTTCTTGTTTTCCCTCTCTCTATATATATATATATACATGTATAGTAAGTAATCTATGAAAATATATTTATGGCAATTAAGCTACACAGAGGCTCCCGCGTTCTATCTCCGGGGGGAATCCTCAGGCTAAAATGAATGGAGTTATTTTTGCTGGGTGCTTTTGTACACGGCTAGCAAGTTAACCAATCAGATTCTTGGTTGTTCTCTCAGCCAATCGTTGGGCTTCCCGCGAACAAAGGTCTTGTTGGTGTTATTTCCTATATCCTGTTCTATTGTTCTATTTTCTATAGATTGGCCTATATCCTGTTTCCTTTGTTGTGTCAATAGAAAGGGTGAATTTATTTTAAGACGCGGTTCTTTGTATTTCTATTTTAAGTTATAATTGTTAAATTGTTAAGTTTTTTGTTTTTGTTTTTTTACTTATTTGTTTATTTATTTATTTATTTATCGGGGATGAAACGCAGGAGCCTCTGTGTACCTTAATTGTCATAAATATATTTTCATAGCTCACTACCTAGCTCTACTTATGTATCGAGCACCCTTGAAGTATATACTGAAAATTTCTACATAAAAAATTATATCTCCTTATAAAATTCTATGTGGATACATGAAATATTAATAATTAGCTCCTCAAGCAGGTGAGCACTTTCACAAGAATTTATTTCACCACTTAAAAATAATATGGAAAAAAAATAACTTAGAAACATCACCCAAGAATATTCCAACACCTAGCAAGCATGAATACATCATTAAATTAATTTAAAAAAACGGACGAACTAATACGCCGAATGCGATGGCGAGCACACTTCTTCCTTAACAATACAGATAAACACCTAGATACAAAAGAATCCTACGGATTCAAAAGCCTAAAAAGCGCTAAACTAATAAATCTCATGACTAGCTTTGAAAATGACCTCTTAAATGTAATTAAAAATCTAGAATTTCACAAACAACATAATAATTTCCAAAAACAATTACACACCATCGTAAAAACATAAACAACTCTAACAAAATATTCGTAAAAGCGGACAAAACTTGAAATTTTTACAAAATAGATAAACAAGAGTATAACAAACTACTAACAGATAACATTACGAAAAACTTCAAAAAAACTAAATACAAACGAACTACATAAATATAATAAATACTGAAAGTAAATACATTACCGATAAACTAAAAATTAGCGACAAAGTTAGTAAATTAAAACCTAAGGAAGCCTATATCCTATTTAAAGACCACAAAAGTAACTTTAACAACAGCCCCAGCACTCGCTTAATTAAGCCGACTAAACTATAAATAGAAAGAATCATCAAAACAATTCTATCTAGAATCAACAAACAAATAAAAAAGACATAGAATTAAACCAATGGGTGAATACTGCCGAAGCAATCGCTTGATTTAACAATATCGAAAAAAAGAACAAATGTACCGTCCTACAATTCGATATAGCGGACTTCTACCCGTCTATATCAGAAGAACTCTTCAAAATCGCCCTAGAATTTGCCGAGATGTATACCGATATATCCAAGGATGAAATCCACATCATTAAAGAATGTAGGAGATCAGTTTTAATCAATAACGATGACCAATGGATTAAAACAAATATGACAAACTCCTTTGATTTGGCCATGGGTGCCCTTTACTCCGCGGAGGCATCAGATCTTGTGGGGTTATTAGTTTTATATACACTCACAAATATATTTGATAATACAGATATCAGCCTTTATAGAGATTATGGATTAGCGATAATAAGAGATTCCAACAAAATCAAGGGAGAAAACTTCAAGAAAATTATAAATATGGAAATGAAAAAACTAGGCCTAAAAGTAGAAGTACTGGCTAACATAAAAACAACTCACGTTCTAGACGTCACGTTAAACTTGAATAAAAAATACTTACGAACCATACCTAAAACATAACGCCACTCCAATATACGTAAACCCAAAGTCTAGTCACCCCCATCAACCATAAAACATATCCCGAATTCTATTGAACGTAGGCTAAAGAATAACTCTAGCAACGAAAGTGTTTTTAAAAAATCAATCAACATTTACAATATAGCTCTAAAAATAGTGGTTACCATAATACCGAAATTAAATATAAAAACAGGACACTAATAATTACAACAAAATTAAAAAGAAAGAAAAAGAAATATAATCTACGATACAGCGCCCTACAACCAGATGCTACAAAGTAAACTAGGCAAAAAATTCGTGAATTTAATTGAAAAACACTTCCCCGTAACCAATCCCCTGCATGAAATATTCAATTAAACTAACCTAAAACTATCCTACAGCTGCTGCGAAAACCTAGATATGATAATTAAGGCACACAATAACAAAATACTAAAAGAGAACAACGGAGAGGAAAAAAATAACAAATTACATAAGAAAGTGGAAAATATAGCAAAAATAACAATAAGAAGAACAAAAATATAAACAATAAAAATAGAAATAAACAAAACACCAATAGTAACCACCCGAATAGAAATAAAAAATAGCAATGAAGAGAAAAGATGTAACTGCATAAATCGTACACTTTGCCCACTACAAAATAAATGCCTAACCAAAAGTATTGTATACCAAGCAACAATAGTTGCCAAGGAAAGACCGAATAACAGGAAGCACTACGAGGGTATGACCTCCCTATATTTTAAAACCAGATATTATGACCACAAAAATACATTTGAAAACAGAGAACGTCGAATTAAAACAGCACTAGCAAACTGCTATTGTGTGTCTAATTGTATGGAATTCAATCCATGTGTCTGTATGTTCGTAAGATTCCATTTAAATGTACCGCTTCCTTTTCTTTTCTGTTTGTATTCGTAGCATTGCTGAGTTTTTAATTATTTAAAATTGCCTCCCTTTATTGGAAATCTATTTGTTAGAAAGTTAGCTTGTTTAAATTTTGGACGATGTTTGGAATACTTAACAACTCTCGGATGTGAACAGATTCTGGGGTAATTAAAAAAATAATAACCCCGAATTTTGAAATTCCATGGATTTTCTTTAATGGTCACTCTATTCGATGAATTTCATTTTGAAATAGCAGCGATATATCGAGATAAAACCTTAATACATACTCATATAATCATTAAGATAGTCTTTTAATTGACTATTTTTAACGGTGTTTTTAATCTATATATAAGTGGCTTCTAGTTTTCAGTTCTTATCTAATTACCTGATTCTTCTTTGAATTGTCTATTGTTTTGTTTTTGATATATTTTTATGTGTGAATATATTAAATATATATATATATGAAATAATTTATTTTTCTTCTATATCAAAGCACTTTCTTTTTCTGGTATGTATGTATATATATACATATATATATATGCATATATATTTATATATATATATATATGAATATATATATATATATATATATGTGTGTGTGTGTGTGTGTGTGTGTGTGTGTGTGTGTGTGTGTGTGTGTGTGAAAGGAAGAGTGAGAGTAATCCGACGTAATGGGAAATGAAAAAGGAAAATCCAAAAGAGGTTTTTTTATGTATTCACCAACGTTTGGTCTTTATTTGTAAGACTTCCTCAGGATGGTAATTTCATATGTATATATATATATATATATATATATATATATATATATGTGAAATTTGTTATGGAAATGTGAAAAAGCGGAGTAAAATACTAGCAAAAATAAGGACACGAAAACGTCATTGTAGTTGGGCCAAGATATTTCGGTCGTTTGATGCGACCATATTCGTTTACAAAATAACTTTATTAGCAAAAACTCAGCAATTTATACAAAATTGTAAAAAAAAAGAGGAAAAAGCAAATGATTGGAGGAGACAGGTGTGTGTACAAGGAAGTAGACTACATGTGAGGGGGTGAGTTGTGTGAGTGGATATATATCTTTACTTCTCTATTCACTTTATTATTTCTTATTTACTTTATTCTAAATTTTTTAATCTTTTTATTATTTTAAATTTATTGAATTAAAACCATTCTCTATCTTGTTTACTATTTAAAATCAAAATGTATTCTTATTTTGTGTATTTATTTATCCTTTATTATTTTAGTTCTCAATTTCACTTCCTTATATACCGTATTTACTTTAATTTTATTTTATTTTATTGTATTTATAACGTCATTATTATTATCAGTTTATTATTGTTAATTTTATTAATATTGTTTAATTTAACTAGTGTCTATATTTTTATTTTTATTACTTTATTGATGTATTTGTTCTTTGTATGTAATTTCGTCTTCTCGATTCAATCTATATTATGAATGCTTTCAAGGTTTGAATGTTTGATTTGCTATTCAATTTGTTGTCCTTTTGCTATTTCTGAAGCCCTTTTACTAGTGTTGTCTTTTAGTACTGAAATCTGATGCTTTTTCTCAAAAGTCTTCTGTATGTGCTATTATAAAAGGCGCTGACGAAGACGTTTTGTGAACCATCAAAAATAATGAAAAATAAAATATTTCCCAAAAGTCTTGTAGCAATCGTACTCCTAATAATCGTTGGTTTTGAATTCTTCGAACAATGTTAACCTTTTATTGATCTCAACTTACTAACTAACTATATATATATATATACATATATATATATATATATATATATATATATATTACTATTTTTTTATTTACACAGACATGTACATACTCCGCAACACTGGCATGTCGATGTTATCGATCAAAAGCTGTTAGAAACTGAGATCTTATCAGGCGGAAAAAGAATCTAGCCATACGCTCAAATCATATTTGGAAAAATGAAGTAGAAAAAGAAAAAAAAAACGAAACATAATTTAAATTAAGATTGAAGGGTCACGTGGTCAGATTTGAAACGATCGAAAATTGCAAATAAACATTTGTGAACTCAAGTTATAAATTAAAGGGGTAAATTACCCGTTGCACACTTTTACGGTTATTTTATGTCTAGATTATATGCGTCAAGCCGTCGATATGTATTAGAAATTAATTTAACAGCATCGATTTTATGCGAGGTGTTGGAAGGAGGAAGACGAACAACTTTCTTGTGTTTTGCTTTTTTCGATGTAAAGGAGGAGATAATGCTTGGTCGGAAACCCCCAAAGGAAAAGGTAATGCGTGAGAGGGTTGTCTCATGACAACAGAACATATATTATACTACTCTAAAAAAGGACAGAAGAAATTTATACCTAATTAGTTGATTTTTCACTTTTTATTTTCTTTATTTATTTTAATTTTTGATTTCATATTTATATTTAAAAAAAATGTTTTATTAATTTAAGCAAAGAACATCATGTCGCTACCAGTAATTAAAATTACAATAATAAAAATAATGAGAATATGTAAATCAACAAAAAATCACTTACTGGTTTTTCTGTTAGTGGTCCAGTTTACTATTGGTGATACAGTGTTATTGGTTAGTTCGTAGTGGTATATAGATATTGAAGTTCTATTTGAACAATCATAATTATTGAATGATATATCTTCCTTTGAAAGTATTACCAGCCATGCCTATATAGTATTTTTCTGGTGAAGATTTTATTTAGTTGACATTGTAGCCTGGTAGCCTATTTGGGTTAAAAGGTAATTTTGCTGCAGGGGTTATTCTGTCTTATTCATGCAGGTACAATTCTTAATTTCTGCGTTTTTATAATTATTTAATTCAGTATTTCTGTTGCCGTTTACTATTTTATTATGTTTTTAAATTATTTTTTACAAGTTTTCACCACAACTGTAACCCATTTTGAGGGTATTACAGATTTTGTGTGGGATATCATTGGAGAAGAAGTGTAGGTAAATTAAATCTAGGAATCTTTTATCAAGTTTAGTTTTAACATTGTGAGTAAATGGGTAGTAAACCAGATAATCTTTTTACTTCTTCCATTTATATTTTTTATTGTTGGGTGTTGTAGGCTTAATATATTTAATTTGGGTAGTTTTGTATCTGATATCTTTAGTGCATTGAAAAAACTCTCATTTGAGGAGTTGTTGTTTATTCTCTTTCCAATTGATTTGGGAATGTGTTTAATTATCGTATTAGGGTGATATGTGAGTGTGTGGACATTAATTGGATTAGCGCTATTCTTAGTATAAGGTTCGTACGTTTCTTTGTATAAGTAAATTGTTACATCTAAGAAGTTAACTAGTTTTATGTTTGATTTTATTTCCACTTTGAGGCTTAACGTTTTCATCTCTTTAAGGTAATCTGTTTTACTCTTTCACACTTTTGTTCGTTTAAGTTTCTGACCACTAATAGGCCATCATCTCTGTATAATCGTATGTCTTTAATGTCAGTGTCTTTTGTGAGATTTTATAATATGTAGAATACAACTAAATCTGTTACCTCTGCAGATTTCCCAGCGAACCCATCGCAACATCGAAAGATCCCGATTGATTGCTAATTAGCACTGTGTTTCATCATTTTCTAATGATATTGATTTCTTTTTCGAAAATATCAGAGGGAGGGGTGGCAAAATGAATAATACTTTCTAAATTTCTTTACATATGCAGAAGTAATAATTTATTATATTGAATTGAATAAATAAACAATTAGTTTGTATTTAATTTTAGAGAACCAATTAATGGTTTCAGTTGTATTTAATCATTGATTTAGTTCGTAAGTTGTTTTTATTTGTCTGTTTACTTTCTCTAATATGTTTTTTACTAATTTCTCGATTTCTTGTTCCGCAGAGTTTATTAGTGTAGTAGCTAGTTTTGTTTTGAAATCAATTTATGGTCTTTGAGTAGAATTTGTGCTTCTTTTTCTTTTAATTTACCTAACCTATCACTCATTTTTAATTTATCAGTTATAGTTTTACAATCCAAGTTTGTTGTTTGGACTAAGTCTATGTTAGATTGTTTGTCATTATAGTAGAACAGTTTGTAGTATTCTTGCTTAGTTAATTTATAGAAATTTAGGGTTCATCAGCTTTTGGTAACATGTACACAGAACTGTTAATTTCCCTAACTATTTTGTCAAGTTTTCTCTGAAATATGTTTTTTTTTATTATATGGAAAGTAATGTCTATAGCTATGTTCATTAGACCATTTTCAAAACCGTTAAGTTATTAATCACGCACAGTCGTACCTTGATTTCTGAACCCATAGTTTTTCCCTTGATTTGTTGATTGCAGATCCTCATAAGAAACACTCACCTTCCACTTCTTTCTTCTAAAAAGTGCTTCCATCTTCATTATTAGTATGCGAGTATAATTCCGTTTGCTTCTTGTCGGAATGTGTTTAAGGGAAGTATTAACATTAATGTTATCCATGTTTGCAAAGAAAAAATCCACGGTTTGAAAGCGCTCAACAGTTATAGAGCAGATAGTAATCCAAGTAAAGTAAACATCCACAGGATAAAATATGAAAGAATTTAAACCAGTCTTATAAAGAGTGCTCAATATCAAATAGAGCTTTTATATATAATTAATTTTTCTTCATACTGATATGTACATAATCGAGGACACTGGCATGTGTATGTTATCGATCAACAGCTGTTTGAAACTGCGATACGACACACACACACACACACACATATATATATATATATATATATATATATTAACTCAGTATAATACCACATTTATGACGCAATGAATATTTTGTAATCATGCTCCTAAAAAGTCAACATCAACAAATATGGGAAATACATTCTGCAACATATGTACACAAGAATAAATAATATTTGTTGATGTTTCAGAGCATGATTACAGAATATTAGATATGTCATTAATGTTGTATTCTATTTAATTATAATATAAGAGCTCTGTTGGACTTGAAGTTAGAATCATTGAGCTAAATATAACCTGCAATATTTACTTGTATCATAGAAATTTCGAATATCAAATTTTTCATAAACATGTGTTGTTAGTCTTCTTATTATATACCTTAAGTTAAAATCATTGACCGTATTTATATATATATATGTATATATATATATATTTGTATATTTATATATATATGTATATGTATATATATATATATATATATATATATATATATATATGTATATTTATATATGAATAAATATATAAATAAATATATATATATATATAAATATATAAATATGTAAATAAATAAATAAATAAATAAAATATATATATATATATATATATATATATATATATACCTATCTATATCTATCAATTTAAAAAAAAATTCTTATCTTTCTGTTTTTGCTGGGGATGGGGCATCTTACCGGATGTCAGACATTCACCGGCTATTTCATAAACTCCATCCTAGAGATCTTTTAAAGATTCTAACCGTCCCTTTAATTGGAATTGTTTGTATTTCTCTTGCACTCAGTTCACCGGGTATACTCGCCATATAGCTTTTGAAATTCTTTTTCACTAGTCCTGTTGCTCCTATAATTACTGGGATGATAAAGATTTTCCAAAGATTCCATTTTCTTTTCATGTCATACATAAGACCTTGGTATTTCGTAATCTTTTCCCTTTCATCTCTGATTAATCCTGCATCATTCAACTATGGTTGCTACTTTCCCCCTTTTGTCCCATATAACGATGTCAGGTTTAACAGCTCCGTTTTCTAGATATGTAGCTGTAGGGATTGCATAGGCATAGTGGATGGTGTATAAATTATTTCCAACTGTTCTTTCTGGTATATGCTCCCAGGACTTGTTGCTACACTGGATATTCAACTTTTTACATACAGTCCAGTGGAGATATTTACACACTCTGTTGTGTCGCATTGTATAATAGCCATCCTTTAGGAGAATCTTACAACTTGATGTCAGGGGGCTCACACTCTCTACTCCTGTGTGGCAGAAGCTGCATTTGTTATTGTTGCTGAGACAACTCATCTTTTTAAAGGCATTTGTCATCAAACCTTGATCTTGAGCAGCCATTATCATTCTTTCCTGATCATAGAGGAGATATGCTCTTTTCAGCCTGTCTACAGAGCCTTCCTTATCTATATATTCCTGGGGTAATTCACCTAGGAAATACTTAGCACGTTGTTGGTTGGCCCATTCTTCCAGTTTACTGGAATGGAAGCTCTTGGTGTATTTCTGGCGTTTTTTTGCAGGTTATTTCTGTGGCAGGATTGTTGTTTGTTTCTGCTTCATTTGTAAGACAGTCTTGTGCAAAATAGTTGGCCAGTTTTGTGATAGAGGTTGTTCTACTTCCTCTGGTTCCTTGATGTTGGCATACTACCATCAGGTTTGGGTTCTGGGAGCTCATCAGATATTGGCCGGTGCTCACAATAGTAGCTCGATGTTGATGGTCAATTTCTGAGAGACCCATACCCCCTGTTCCTCTTGACAGATAATGCCTTGGTAGACAGTGGTTCCTGTACACTACTCTGTACATTGTCAACATTTTTCTCGTTTTAGTGTGTAATTTATTGATGCCCTTTTCTGGCCAATCAATAATTTCAAAGATGTATATTATTACTGGCATAGCTAATTGGTTAATGGCAGTTACTTTAGTTTTGTTTGTAAGCTGTGTTTTGCAAATCTATATGTATAATCATATGCAATTGATAATCTGATAAAAATATTGTTTTCAGAAAAATTACTGCTTTAACCATCTTGAACCGCCTGGAATCAAGAGCTAATTGAATTTTCTCTGTATAGAATTTCCTATATATATATATATATATATATATATATATATATATATATATATATATATATATATATAAATATATTATTATGCTCTTTTATATGTAATCGATACATCTATGTTTATTGCTACTAAACTACATAACAATGCAATGCCGGGTTGTAGACATGCATATGGCTAATATATATATATATATATATATATATATATATATATATATATATATATATATATATATATATATATATAAGTGCAGATTAGTCGTAAAATAATTTTCGTCCTAGGAAGTAGGAGCGCAGGTAAAATGACTTCCCCAAACAGAACAGTTTTGCAACACTTTTCTGCCCTGTTTACAAATAATAAAATCAAGATATAATGAGACTTAACCTCATGTCTAGAATCATTATTCTAATTTTGATCAACATCCATTACATTATTCTGATTCTTGAAAGTATCTAAAATGTTAGGGTTAAGATCAAGAGTATTAATAAAATAATCGAAATTAAGAGATTTTGCTTAATTAGTGTCTAATAGCTAAATTCACTGCAAATCTTAAATATTATTTGTTTCTAATAGGTGGTTATACCCATAGTATGCTCCTTAAAACTCTTTAAAATATTCAAATAAACTGACATTTAGGGAATATTTATTACATCATGTCTAATACCTTAAGTTTCTAAATTTTCACGAAAGGCCTTTTTACTCCCTTTGAATGAAGCTAAATAAATACGAATATAGCCCGCATTGCCGCCCCGTACGCCTTTCCTCTCTGTTCTAAAATTTATAATGATCGGTTATATATTCTAGAGTGACTCATGTACACCCACACCCATATCCACATACCTAAATTGATATGAATTGATATATTACTATTTCATATATTTACACATATAATATTTTAAAGTAATATACTTTATTATCAGTATTGACTTAGACAGTGCGCAATACATGAATAGTGCTAACTAGTAGTCTGAAAATATAATTATGGAAAGGCTAATCCCTGAATATTTACATAAGGAATGAAACATTAACGCTTTTTTGAAGCTTACTTACAATGGACGCTTCTGTGTAGCTTGATTGCCATTAATACATTTTCCTAACTTAATATATATATGTATATATATGTATATACACCTACACATGTAGATATACATATATACATGTTGATATACATGCGTATATATATATATATATATATATATATATATATATATATATATATATATATGTATATATATATATATATATATATATATATATATATATATATATATATATATATATATATATATATATATATATATATATATAATTAACTTGTTACAAATATCCAGGGGGTATGAATCCGAAGAAAGTTGAAACCGGGTTTATGAGAGTGCTCAATGAAAATTCAGAGCAAAATATATATTTTTTGATTTTATTCCATTAGTTGCGACAAAACAAGTTTTGTTTCATTGATGCAAATAGCGACCAACTCATCGGGCTGGCGATGGAATTCAAATGGCATAAGTTTTAACTTCACCTTAACGGGAGATTGAAAATTGAAAATACATTGGAGGGGGAGGGGGACAGAGTTGGGGCTTTGTCTATAACGGTGACATGGGACATGAGAGGGGAGGGGGGAGGACCCCAACAAGTCGTGTTTCAAATTATTGCGTGGGAGGTTTTCACGTGTTTGTGCTGTGATGATCTCAATTTCGGCCGGGGTGGGAGTAAGGGAGAGGGGGCGACGGCCAGAGTGAGTTAAATTTAAAATGAGAATAAAATTATGATTATAACCGTCATTCCTATTTTATTTTAATTCTAATAAGTAATTATCATGTGGATAAAAATGTTTGATAATTTTAATTTAGGGTATTAATTGCTGCTTCTGCATTTTATTTATTTTATTTTAATGTTTTGTTTATTATTTGTAGTGAATTTTGTTGTGATTATATATTTTTTTAAATTGTGATTATATTATACCGAGATCAATACTAGTGGAATCATTTTATAAGAGAAGTTTCATGGTGTTACCAGTTTTAGCATTAACAAAACCGATTATGATAACAATGATAACGCCTGCCAATCATACCTACGATAGTCGCAGTGATAATAGCCTTAATAAAAGCCTTAATAAAAATAAAAATAAAAATAAAGATAAAGCTAAATATAAATAAAATTAGAATAAAAATAGAAATAACAAGTTTGTAAGAATATTAATGATAATAACAATAATAATAATAATAATAATAATAATAATAATAATAATAATAGTATTAAAAAATAATAATAATAATAATAATAATACTACTACTAATAATAATAATAGTAATAATGATAAATATCACCATCATTACCATCTTGCTACTTGTGAAGTCATTGGGCGAAATAAGTCGACAAGTGATGGTAGGCCTCTACAGAGATGATGGCCTAATTTACGTTAAAAACACAAACGGACAAAAATGTGAACAAACCAAAAAAATAATATTCAAAGAAATGAAACGAATAGGCCTAAAGGCTGAAATAACATCAAATGTTAAACAGGTCAATTTCCTCGATATTACCTTCAACCTCAATAGAGATACTTATGAGCCCTATGCTAAAGATAATTCCTACCCCCTTTATGTCAACCCACTATCTAACCACCCTAGATCTGTAAGTAAACACATCCCGGAATCAATTAGTAGAAGGATTAGCAACAACTCCTCCAATATAGATATCTTCAATAAACATAAGAACTTTTATAATAAAGCACTAAAGGAGAGTGGATACAAAAATACCAAAATAGAGTATATTCAAACTACACAAAATAACCCTAATAGGAACAAAAATAGAAATAGGAAAATTATCTGGTATACACCTCCATTTAACAACTCAACTACAACCAAATTAGGGAATAAATTCCTGAACTTAATAAACACTCATTTCCCCAATAACAACATACTCCATAAAATTTTTAATAAGAATACACTAAAACTCAGCTATTGTTGTGGTGACAACTTAGAAAAAATCATAAAAAAGCACAACATGAAAATACTAAACACCTCAGTAACCTCAAATTCTAAAAGAACATGCAACTGTAATAACAAATCAAACTGCCCCCTAAATCAAAAGTGCCTATCAACCCAAGTGGTCTATGAGGCATCTATCTCCTCAACTGAAAACCCATCCCAGACTAACTATTATATTGGTCTGGCAGGCAACAACTTCAAGGAAAGATTCTACAACCATAAACGCTCCTTCAACAACCCAGACCATCCTGGCCAAACTGGACTTTCACTACACTACCACAAAATAAAAACCAAAAAAGAAACTCCCATAATAAAGTGGAAAATCTTGAAAAAATCCAGCACCTGCAAATCAATAAACTCTCCATGTAGATTATGCTTAAATGAAAAACTGGAAATTATCCGCTTTAAGGACAAAAACAAACTCCTAAATAGAAAACAAGAGATATCTATCAACTGTAAACATAGTAGACTATACCTCCTTAGCAACCCACATACCCCACCTTAACCCCACACCAACCCCACATAACTTAAAAATAAAATTAAAAGTTTTTTTTTTGTTTTGTTTTTTTACAAAAAATGAATGATAACATTAAACCCCCACTATACACTACTCCAAAACACACTATAACCCCCTACCCACCCACCCAAATTTACCACCCAATCCCACCCCAACAAGTCATGATGAATCTATAAATATATAACCACCCCTCTAAACTACCAATAACATCAAATCTCTACGTACTACCTATAATGCACAGCCCAATAGCCTCTCAGCCATACTACCAATTCTAACATAAACCCATAACTGGGACAGCTATTAACACTGATATCACTTGGACTAATCTAATCTCAATTACTTAACCCTTCGATCACTACCTTGAACACTTAATTATTAACTGGTACTTAGTCCTTGTCATTGGTAGTAGAACAAAAAAAGCCTACCATCACTTGTCGACTTATTTCGCCCAATGACTTCACAAGTAGCAAGATGGTAATGATGGTGATATTTTTTTTTATTATTATTATTATTATTATTATTATTATTATTATTATTATTATTATTATTATTATTATTATTATTTTTTTTTAATACTATTATTATTATTATTATTATTGTTATTATCATTAATATTCTTACAAACTTGTTATTTCTATTTTTATTCTAATTTTATTTATATTTATCTTTATCTTTATCTTTATTTTTATTTTTATTTTATTTTTATTTTTATTAAGGCTTTTATTAAGGCTATTATCACTGCGACTATCGTAGGTATGATTGGCAGGCGTTATCATTGTTATCATAATCGGTTTTGTTAATGCTAAAACTGGTAACACCATGAAACTTCTCTTATAAAATGATTCCACTAGTATTGATCTCGGTATAATATAATCACAATTTAAAAAAAATATAATCACAACAAAATTCACTACAAATAATAAACAAAACATTAAAATAAAATAAATAAAAGGCAGAAATAGCAATTAATACCCTAAATTAAAATTATCAAACATTTTTATCCACATGATAATTACTTATTAGAATTAAAATAAAATAGGAATGACGGTTATAATCATAATTTTATTCTCATTTTAAATTTAACTCACTCTGGCCGTCGCCCCCTCTCCCTTACTCCCACCCCGGCCGAAATTGAGATCATCACAGCACAAACACGTGAAAACCTTCCACGCAATAATTTGAAACACGACTTGTTGGGGTCTTCCCCCCTCCCCTCTCATGTCCCATGTCACCGTTATAGACAAAGCCCCAACTCTGTCCCCCTCTCCCTCCAATGTATTTTCAATTTTCAATCTCCCGTTAAGGTGAAGTTAAAACTTATGCCATTTGAATTGCATCGCCAGCCCGATGAGTTGGTCGCTATTTGCATCAATGAAACAAAACTTGTTTTGTCGCAACTAATGGAATAAAGTCAAAATATATATATATATATATATATATATATATATATATATATATATATGTCTACATACTGACATATAGAGGCCCACACATACACCCATACGTATACATGTGTATATGTATTACAAAGTAAACACAATAACTTTTTTCGATAACAAAATCAGCTTTTTCATGATACATATATATATATATATATATATATATATATATGATATCATAGTAGCTAAGAGGTAATATACATATATATATATATATATATATATATATATATATATATATATATATATATATATATATATGACAAAAACAAAGATCTGTAAAATATATAATAGAACAGTTAATAATATAATTAAAGTTAAAATGTTTAGGAAGATAACATTTGAAAAAGAAAGAAAAGGAAAAAGAAGAAGAAGAAAAAGAAGAAGAAAGGGGCATAACATGAAGATAGAAATGCTGATAGATAAACTCGCATTGAAGATTTACTTGAGCTTCAAATCCAATTTCTCATTTGTTAAGGCGGGAGTCAAACGAGTGGACAATTTCATGAGTGAGTGGAAAGCGCGCAGACAAACCCAGCAGAGATAATGTGAACGATATTTTGACATTTGGCGACAACAGGGAAAACATAGGAGGGGACAGAACAGACGGGATGGGGTACAAATAAGAAATGGGCCCCTCGTCCCATAATCATGATTGTGTCCGCCATTGTTGTCTTATATATATATATATATATATATATATATATATATATATATATATATATATATATATATATTATACCCCCTTTTCTTTCCAATTCTATAAAATTCACAGATATAACTATATCTATACTAATAAAATAGATACTTTTATCTGTCTGAGAAGATAGGGGGTCATTTGAATGTATGCAGTTGCGGATCTATTGTGCTCAATTTTACATTAATTATGTTAGTAAAGGTATGAACCCAGAATTTCCCTCTCAGCTATGTGTGAAATACTCACTTATGCTCAATTCATCGTATACCATTCATCGTTGACACTAGTTTATTTTTTACTTTCCCACGGCATATCTTCACTGATGCGTAATAGGGTACTGTGAGAAGGGTCAGAGTTATAGATGCAAGTAATATGTTTTTTTACGCTCAATTTATATTTCTGCATGTTGCGACGGTCGAGGTAACAGGGAGCATTGAGAAAATTCTAAAGTCAAACGGTCCGAAGAATAGAAGATATTAAAGTAGACATTTTCCCGGAATTTAGGGACCTCAACAGTGGAGGGGTGGGATTTGGCTTCTACTTTAGTGAGTCGGGGGTATTTTTGTTGAGTGTTTACAAGTGCGTTGACATTCTGTGGAAGTACTTGCAACGCCAGGTCGATACGACATATATATATATATATATATATATATATATATATATATATATATATATATATATATGCAAACATTGTAAAAAATAACAGAATTTGTCTGTTTGATTATACATCTTTTTATTTTTTCAATTTTTCTGGTGTTCTTGCTAAAAAATGAACAAATGTTCCATAGGTTTCACGAACGTTTTCGATTATTCGTCGAATCATCCTCAGATGTCAGAAGCAAATGTAAGAAAAAAGCTTGAGAAAGAAAGAACATTTTTTCAAAAGACGGCGGACAAACAGAAAAATTGAAAACATAAAAAAAGATATAATTAAACAGACTGTTATTTTTACCAATGTTTGCATGAATGAGAAAATGCTGCCTAAATGCACACACTCACTCACACACACACACACACACACACACACACACACACACATATATATATATATATATATATGCTTTTTTACGGTGTGTAAACGTTTCTTAAGTTATTTTATGATTTGTCGATGAGAAAATGCTGCCTAAATGCACACACACACACACACACACACACACATATATATATATATATATATATATATATATATATATATATATATATATATGCATGCTTTTTTTTACGGTTTGTAAACGTTTCTTAAGTTATTTTATGATTTGTCGGCCCATATTTTAAGAAACAGTCTATAATTTTAACCAATAGATTACACCTTAGCACTGAGTAAATAAAGTGTTGAGAAGTATAACATCCAATGGATGACTCTACACTTTCAAAACCTCTTAAATTAGAGCGTCTTGGATCTATTCTCGGCACTAGGACACTAATAATAGTTTGGGAAAAATGTGAACAAGCAATTCTCTCCTCAGCTTTTACTTAAATTGGAACTTGTTTACTTAATCATATGAAATGAATCATTCAAAGTATATATTATGTGTTTCGCATTAAATAACCTAAAAGAGTTGATATGCCATAAACAAAAACAAACACCAACACATATACACACACGATTCTCATATCAGGAGAGATAGTATATCATGATCTCCTTCTAATTTCAATCTGATGTATTCTATCTACTCCGGGAAATTGCTAATATCTTTCTAGTAACGAGGTGTGTCCAAGAAGTATACGTGTTTAGAGAAAATGCCATACTATTATGTGTAAGAGATCAACTGGCCAAGCGATGGACTGACGGGTAGAGTCTATCATGGAGAGGGCGTCCAAAATTGCTATATAAACGTAAGGGGAGATTACCAAACACCGACCGACTGACGAACGAAGATAGCCTATCATAGAGATACGTGGAGGCATTTAAATACTATTTCAAACTCGAGAGTTACAAAACGACTGATTGTGCGACAGAACGACTTATGGACTGACATGCATCTATAGAGTTACGTTAAGGCTTGTCTAAAAATGTAATATCCGATTTAAGTGCGACAGACTGACGAATTATTTCGACGCATCAGAAAATTTAAATTGTAATGAGTCAGCATTCTTATTGGAAAAAGAAAAATTAGAACATTTATAAAACGGCATAGAAATATGCATATGTTTATTTCTTAAATGATGCAATTTAAATTACCGCAATTTATTCCGGCTAATTGACTCTAAGCTGCTTATTATCATAACTGCCAACTGGACCACTGATCATTGTAATGAGATTTGCATAACCAAAGAAAAAGTAAAGGAAGAGATTACAATGGCTGATTCATACATTTCAGGCAAAGTACTATTATTTGTGTGTTATGCTTTTTTGAAAATTTATTTTATTAATCATATTCTAAACTGGAACCTTAAAACGAATATTAAAAAAAACCACAACGTCAATGCACAGAGAATTTATAATAATAATACACTTTCAATATTCTGATAAAATATTTCGTCAGATAGTTCGCTAGAATAGCCTCTTGATTTATTTTCTCAGGCTTTGTCATTAATCTGTCGACCTGTCCGATAAATATGTTTTATTTGTCAAATAATCAGTTGGATACTAGATTCATCTGAAAATATGATTTGAAAATAACATTTCTAGTTCGTGTAGAAACATTATAAAACTATCCAGCATTTCCGTTTATTAATTGATAAGTTTTAATTAAATCACTCATCATTTTATAGTTAAATATTGAATCCATTTGTTTTTCTAATCTCCTCAAATAACTGTAGTCTTTTACTCATTGTATTACTTCCCTCACTGCTATTTCTGTGCTTTCTAATGTCGATATTACATTATAATTTTGACGTTTAAAAACTGGGTACAAGGTATGAGTGCAATACTCTATATACGCTGATCTCTTAACTAACCAGGGTTTAAGTCAGTGGTAGGTCGACATACCACGGCATCCATACTGCAAATGACCCATAAACTTTTCTCATATTGTCCGCCAATACTCTTCTGGAAGCTTTCAATTAAACGTTAAGTCCAATGACAAGGTGAATTTCGAAACTACCGGAAGTAGTCCTTTGATAAACAGAGAACGCACTTTTGTAATTTCGGAATTTTCAATCTAATAGACTGGCTCATCTGTTTAGACCTTCGAGCATAACTAACCTACTATTCTGATGTTTGCTTGGAGACGCGAGATCGATTCATACTGTCCTCACTGGTAATAAACAAAGTAATTTTACAACTACTTCTACTTCCAAACTTACGGTTTCCTTAAAATGTCACCTATCTCACTACTGATCAGGTCGACATTGCGTAACTTAAGTGATTCTATAAGTATCGATATTTCAACATGATGTGGCCAGTTTGTTAGAGAGTTGAGGGTGTTTAGAAGTATGGAGCCGAAATAATAACATATTTAGAAAGAGGCTATTTTTTACATAGTCAATTAAGTGATCGTTTGAGCGGCTTTGGCTGGTCACACTGTGTCGTCATCTTGTTATTTTTTAATTGCCGTAAAGTTCGGACAGATTGGATGAATTGATGAGCACTCCCTCTATAAACATAAATACGTTCATCACAAAAACGAGTTTTTAATTTCTACCTGTCACTTAAAATACAGAATGTCATATGTAAAGCGATTATAAATATTTAACTTGACCCGTGTTTGGCCGTGGATTATCCAGTATTTTAATGAGAACATTGTTGATAAGATGACGTTTTTCAAGATTTCAAGGAATATATATTTTTTAATTACTGATAATATAAGCTCGTGTTTTCAAGCAACACATCGTAATGCCTTCTTTTTCATCTTTTATCCAGGTTCTCCTTCCATTTACTTCTTCATCACCGCAATGTCGCATCCTTGTACTTATTTTACAAGTGCTTCCATTAAATGTTCTCTGACAAACTTGCTCGCACTTTTAACTGTTCAACTAAATAGCCCAACAAAACTGACTAGCTGCAAAATCACCCCCTCTCTCTCCTCTTTACATTCCCATCACTATCCCTAAAACCTGCAGTCAATAAACCAGTAAGCAATTTCTCTGTTCATTTCTCTCTAATATAAACTGGCGTCGTCGGCCGAGAGAAAAACCGTTCGAAGAGGGCTTTATAGCCCCTTGAAGTGTGACACACGTAGGTAGGTACATAGTTACTAACCTATCAATAAATATCAACAACTTTTCTAGAGTAAAGCGTTACCAGGAATACAATGGTTGCATTAATTCTTTACTAGTTAATTTTTACGAAAATATTGTGGGGTCTGTGTCCACGCCGAACAACCATAAATAGCAAAGAAAACATTTCACTTTATTTTAATCACGACTTGAAAAAAACTTATAGTAATCAAAAATATGATTTTAATATTGGATCCATCCCTGCGAGAAATCGTACACCAAGTTCATCATTCATTCCCGTGCCACGCGGAGTGTGCATGTTAATATGCATTAAAATAGCCAAAATACATGTGTAATAAAGTAAAGTGATCGAGCGTAGTCGAGGACGACTTGAATGCTTTCTTTTCATATGCTACTGCACCAAGATGTAGGGGAGGGCACCACTCTTTTCCCAAAACTACTCCAATTAACCTTGATCCTCACCTTATTAGTTGTTAGCCCGGGGTATCAAGTACCATTTTCTGAATCTTTTGTAAGACTCGACCTCGGATTGAACCTCGGTCTCTGGCATGTTAGCAAACACTCCAACCATTATGTGCCGGCTACACATGTGTAAAGACATTAATCATTGATTCTATAATAACAGTGAACAAATGAAATTAAAATGCGTGTACTCTTGCAATGATTTATTGGACTTTTTTTTTTACAATTCCTGACTCTTGTCACAATCCCAAGGCACACGAGGGGCGTGACATTTAACCGACGCATTTGTACATAGTTTCATGAAGTTTGATTTATAACCACATTACCAGTATTCTAAATACGCCCAGGAAAACGGTGCATCAGTATGAACCCACTTTCTACCACTTGAACAAATCGGACGGTTATTTTCACTCATCTGTAATCTTTCTTATACGCTTTCGTTCTGTTTTTAATGTAATGCTGACAATGGCATTTGCAACAGCCGTGTTTATATTTTATTTAAGAAAAGACTTGAGAAAGCACCTCAAACGAGGCATATTGTCACTGAGACGTAAGGGACTACTGTGATAAAGGGCCAGATTTATAAGTAGCACCGTAAGTGACGGGGAGGGGACAAACGCAAGATGATTGTTAACATTACATGTAGATGTATGCATGTCGATACAGTCGTAGAATCAGGGAACAAGATAGGGAATTCCAAGAGAAATCCCCCCTCAAAGAAAAACAGAAAAATGTCCGGTCCCTAGCGCCCTGTAAAGTGGAGGGGTGGGATTTTTAGACTAGCCGGGTTTGTCGTGGGTATTTACGTCGAGGGGCCTAAGTACAGCAAATTTGTTGGAGAAAATTCCGTTTAAGTATTTGTAGAACAAGCACTGGGATTAAACATTGAGGCGATGGGACAGTATCTGGATTTTAGTAGACAGTGTCGGATCTATACGTGGCAGTATCATCTATGTCTTTATTTTAATTCATGTTGCCTGTTAATGTTAGGCCGATGAGTTTTCAGGTTTGAGGACGGTGCTATCGATCATGGCAATCGGTGGTTGAAAAAGTTTCTTATAATTGTTGAAGGAAAGGAGCTTTGTCTTGATAGTATTCAGCGTGACCATCCATAAAGATGTATGAATGTGTATGCAGTTTACGATCCGTGATTAAACTGACGATCTGTCGGCATCTTCTGGCAGTGTACGTAAATCACCGGAAAATGCCGAAACGCGTAGCAAATCAGGTTGCAGCAGACGATAATTGTCAATAGCGAATTGAATATAACGTAAAATTCAACAAGTTAAAGAAAATTGATTAAAGCGATCGTAGAGTTATTGTATTAGGACAGACGCTTCAGTCTCCAGAGGTAATTACATACTTTCGTCAGAAAATAAAACTCATAAGCCAAAAGATAGGTTGCAAAACATGGTCTTTTTAACCCTAACGCTACAAAAAATCAATATAACCCTAACCTAACCCTAACTCTAACATAATTCTAACCTAGTCGGTAAGGGTCATTTACTGTAGGAGTAATGTTTTTAAAATACAAAACAAGAAACTTATTTCATCATATTTTCTTCGTAAAAAAGCATCTATTGTCATTAAAATTACCATACGACGACTGCTTTTTTTTCCTGATTTAAATGTTTCCTTAATCATTCCAATTTGATAGCTTCTTCGTCAAAAATACATATTCTTCCATTAATTTTTCCCGTTGCTTCGTCTTGATTTTGATTACGAAGCTTTCATTCAGCGTTTTCCGGCTGTTTACGTAAACTACCGGAAGATGCCGACGAAACGCCAGTTTTAGCATCGGTCGTAAACTGCACCAGTACCTTCATTTTTTCAAATGTTTATATATAAACAGTGTTTACGTGAATACTAATTTGTAAGTCTCTGTGTGTTGCACATAAATAATGTATTTCTGCATTCCATTATAAAATTGTCTCCTTGTTATTTACTTGGTCCCTAAATCGAAAGGTATTACAACAGAAATAACAGAATTAAAAAAAAAACAAGAAAGTTTTTTATAGCTTACAATTTATTGTCATGTCGAATGCCGACATTTCTTTTTTGAATAGTCCGCTTTGTTGTTACAGTCAACTCCCCAAACCACAGCAAGGGGTAGCAGAAGCGACTGCTCACTTCGATCGTCAAGTCAGTTCTCATGTTTCTGACGATTCTCTGCTGATCAGTGACGTAATTCTGCAATTGTATTTTTTATATATTGCTGAGTCGGCATACTTTAAGGTAAATAAAACAGTTCAATGTTTACAATTTACATTTTGGTTTCAAACTCGAAATAATCAAAATAACCGCAGCCGCATTCTAAACGCGTCCACACCCCACAACCTGACTTACATCACTTTACCATCTAGGTTATATACTCATTCACTACCCGGCCTTTTTCGATCACCTCGGGGTAATCTGAATATGAGTGATAATTTTGTGAACAAATTGAATGCAACCATTTAATTCATGGTAAAGTTTTATTTTAAAAAAACGTTGCTTTAATCTTAGAAAATATCTACATAGTAATACGTTAATACGATTTCGTGTTCGTACGTAAGTTGTCATTTTCCACAGCTTTTTTCAAGATGAGATCTGATATCGCTGTGTTGTCGAATGTGAACCTCAAACTAAACACCAATTCTATTGGCGTTCAGGCTAAGACCAAAGTTAAAATATTCAAATAATTAATGTGAAATTATATTCTGTTATTATAATTAAACATTGCTAAATTATTTTAATTAATAAGAATAATTTGTTTAATTTATTAAATGTTTAAAATTAGTTTAAAATGATTAAACGGAACTAAAATATTTGTTTTACTAGTATATATTAACATCTTGAGCGGTATTGGTACAGTAACTGAGTATGTCAATTTCTATTTTTACCTAGATTCTAACGCTTTATAGGCAGTACGAAAAAAATAGTTATGACATTTTGTAGAGAATAACGCTTCTTTGTATTTGCATAAGAGAGTAATTAACCACGATTAATATATTTACGTGTTGTTTTTATTGAGAAGAATATTAAAAATTATATTCTTAAGGGAAAATGATTCACTTTAAAATAATGCCAAATACCATTTATGACTACTTTATTCGGATAAATATACTCACTTTGTTTTAAAAGTATTCATGTAATGTTTTCTTGTGTTATGTGTTTCTTTTAGAAAGAATAAATGTATTCTAATAAACAATCGATAGATAGTAAAAACAATAGAAAAAAAATGTACGTCACGGAGAAACGAAATTATGTTATAATGTTATGTTAACCTTTAAATGTTTTATTGTTTATATTGGTTTGAAAATATTTTATCAAGTGAAAAACGTTTCATAGAAGTAATATAAAGTAGTATAAATGATTTTGGGGAAATATATATATTTATTGAACTAAAATACATGATGTTGTAAATGTGCGACAAATTGCATACAATTTTACATCTATAAAAAAACACTACAATATATGCATCTAAGTAATCATAATACACTTAAGAATCATAAAATAACTTTATTTAGCATTATAATGACCAGATTTTAAAGTCTAGGCTCTTCAATTAAGCATATTACATCGAAGATACTGATTGCTTATTAAGCAAGTGTGTTGATGCAACATCATACTAATATCTACTCACACTGCCCACAGGCTCGTTGCAGATGGGACACGAGCTGTAGTTCGACATAATTTTTTAAAATATGATATCAAATAGGCATTTTGTTGGAATGTGTCATATTTGAAACAACAACAATTTAAGGGTAACTTTCTTTGAACTTATAAAACACGTATCCAATTAAATAATCTTTTAGACTTACGTGAGACTGAATTCAGATATTGACATCGTAAAAACTACTACTTTAATAATGCGTACTCTTCCTATTCCTTTTTCGTAAACCAATCACATGTTTCTATTTGCGTACCAAAAGATTAACACAAGAAAACATCATAACTGTTAATAGTATATAGCTTAGTAATCTTATACTGACGGGTATTTAAAAAGTTAGTACTTCGCAAATATAATTAAATCAGATCTTTCAGCTTGCTGGTTAGGATGTGCGTATACTTGATGTGGGGAGTGTCGTGTGCGTCATTTGTTTGAAACTTACCAACTGTTGTTTTTCATGTAATATGATTTAGATACTTCGCTTCAGCATTCAGTCACGCCTTGT
>OY744527.1:59591097-59846097 GCA_963556195.1 Sepiola atlantica
AATGTTCATTGAAAATAGTGAATACACAGCTTTATTATCTATTCAACTCCTCTACTATCTCACGCAACTTCAATATACGATCGACCAAAACGAGTTTGTTGATTTTGTTTATGTTTCCCAGAACAACTGCCCAACTTAGGAGACCTGAGCCTTCAGATTTAGTCGTGCCTGTACAGCCGCTTTTAAAGTCAGCGTATCACCGCTTAATCGTGGTTACCGACAGAGCGGAGTACGAAGAACCCTGAGCACGATATTTCTTAGATTGAACTGTATTTTTCTCACCAGAAAGCAATGCATTACTAACACATGAAATTCAGATTGTTCCATTGTTTTTAATATTTTCAACAATAGGTTTACTTAAATAACTGTTCGTTGTAAAGTAATAATTCGATTAGGCTCACAGTTTAACACATGCTATTTTAAGGTTAGTACTTTATGAAAATTATATGGATAATTTTTATTAGTAGTGCCATATATATGCCACCCCAAGGACTTTTAAAGTGATGCATTAGACACTATTAAGTAATAGCTTGTTTCAATTCTAAAGGAATTTGTGACAACGTTACCATGAATCTATTTCTGAAGTCGTAAAAAAAGAAAGATAAATCAGAATCTTGTATTTGAAGTTCAGGGATTAAATGACCTTGAGAAAATTGTAAGAAGTCATTGGAATTAGCTAAAAAGTTATTTGAATAGTAACCTTCATTTCGTGCTTAATGTTCGTTTTAAAATTATTAATAATGTATTTTTTCTTCTAATTAAATTTATCTAAAATTAATATGATGTTAAACTACACAGAAAAAAACATACACATGTTTTACATCATAATATGATTTCCGCTTTTTCTTGAATAAATCATATTCGAGTATTTCAATATGGCAAATTACCTCTTTTTTTTCTTTTGTGAACTGCTGATTTCTTAACAATGTTTATACTATGCGAGGGAATTTTCGAATTGTCTTTAATATTTTATCTGAAGGCAGTGCGCTGATATTTTGACATGAATTGTTTAAGAAGTTTAACGTGTGTGTTTTGTAGCGTGTTTTCCATTCCGTGCACCTTCAGCGAAATAACATTTTCTGTTGTTGATATTATATTCTTTCAGCGTATATTAAAAGTGAGGCACTTACCACTAATAACAGTGAACAAACGAAATTGAAATGCGTATACTGCTGCAATGATTTATTTCTTTTCATACGATTCTTAACTCTTGTCACAATCGCAAGACAGACGAGAGGCGTGACACGAAACCAACACATTTGTACATGGTTTTATTAAGTTTGATTTATAACCACACTTACACTATTCTAACTACGCCCAGGAAAAGGTGCATCTGTATTAATCTACTTGAACAAATCGGACGGTTATTTTCACTGATCTGTAATCCTTTTTCGGCGCTCTCATTCAATTTTAAATATAAATGCTGACAATAGCGTTTACAACAAACGTGGTTATATTTCTTCTAGGAAAAGACTAAAAATAAAAACCATGCACATTGCCACTGAAATGTAAAGGGGATACTGTGATTAGGGGTCAGATTTATAAGTCGAATCTTAAGTGGTGGCTGAAGCAAGATGTGTGTTCACATGGCATGTAAATTTCTTCATGTTGGTACAATAGATGAAACAAGCTGCGGAGAAGGAATTCAGAAGGCAAGCGTTCCGAGCAAAGTAAGTATTAGAGTAGAAGATTTTTCGGCATCTGGTGACCTTTACGGTGAAAGGGTAAGATTTTGTTGCAAGTCGGGTTAGTCGAGGGTTAGGGTTAGGGTTAGGGTTAGTCGAGAGTATTTACGGAGGTATTTGACGAAGCACATTCCATGAAAGCCATTTTAAATCAAGTACATGGATGAAACATTGACAGAGGTTGGAGCTTGCTATACAGTGTGGGACCAGTTAGAAACTCTTTTTGAACTCTTCCAGGAAAGAAGAGACTAATCGTGGGTCCACCAGCCTAGATGTAGATACAACACTCCATGCATGGGGATTGTAGCTATATAGACATATACAATCCTGGTGGGTGTTAGAGGTTTTGTCGCCTCGTTCAGGGAATGTACTTTATTTATAGGTCAGTAACTATGTCTAACTGTAGCTTATAGTAGTGCTTTTTTAAATTTTTATTCACCCGAAAATGTAATATTGTCACTGAGACATTAGACGCTACTGTGATAGGAGTCAGATTTGTACGGGCGCAACATACTTGAGAGTTGGACAGCAAGAATTTTTTCACATTAAATTAAAATTTATACATGTGGATACAGTCGGAGGATCAGGACGGAGATTCTAACCGTAAGCTCTCTGACGAAAAAAAAAATTAGATTCTTGCATCTAAGGACGTCTACAATGAATAGTGGGAATTTGTCTGCTAGTCGGTTTGGTCGGAGTTATTTTCATTGAAGGGGTGTGATGAAGTAAGTTAATGAGGGCGCATTCCGTAGACGTACAGACACAAAAATGCAATACTGTGACGATGTGCAATAGACTGGAAACATGTAGACTGTGCATCACCTGTTAGGTTCGACTCTGTTTTGCACCCTGTCACAAAAGGGGGTCAATGGTTAATGTACCAGCCAAAATGTGGCAAGAATACTCCAAATAAAATGTGCAGGAAAATAAAATAAATTAAACTACAAGCACCAATTTATAAAAAAAAACACACCATGACAATGTTTTGAATCTTTCAATTAACTTTATAAAACTTAAAAAGAAACAACAAAAACAACTTTAAAATGGGAAATGTTGCGAACCTGCATAGGACATTTTGGAGAGGAATTTGTTGATGATCATCGGCGCTTACATAAATGGACATGTTTATATTAGCAAAGTAAACAATAGAGACTAGAAAAATAATGCTTTGCAGATTCGAAAAATAGATAATTAATAAGAAGCTTTTCAGCTAGAAAACAGGTCGCTAAATATCATAATTTTAACTCTTTTAACCTACAATATCGACAACAGCATCTCCCAATTACAAACGCGTCTTCCTCGACGTGGTACGGGCGGTGGCAGCGTGATCGTGTCAGAACTACCCAGTTAACAGGGCACTAGAAAAATCTAGGAAGAGTCGGTATCAGGATCCGTCGTCCTCTGGTCGTTTCTGCTTCTGCATAAGGATAACAAAGACATGTAAGTTGCGGATCTGCTAAATAAATTAAGTGCAAGTGGCAGCGTAGCTTCTGCGTCATTCATTTGTGTGTTCTGGGCTAAATCATCCCACCTTCGCATGCAACCGCTGTGCCTTGCTGTTCTTGGTGTTGGGAGTAAACACTTGCAATTTTGCACGTTAATGAATAGCTGTATAAAACAAAAAGGACTTCACACAGAGCAGAAAATCCTGAGGCACGATCTTCGTAAGCTCTATTCAGAAGTTCGACTCGCCTTACAAACAAACATAAAACAACAAATAAAGGAAAGCAATAAAAAACAAACAAATATAAAATCAAAACTCACAAAATTGAAGTATGTATTTACTTGATTACAAAAATAAACGGGAAACACTACGCCTACAATAAAATCAACCAGGTAAAAATGTCATATACAGGCTAGCTCATATAGATGTCAATCCAGATACTTAACCACTTGCTAGACTAGATTCCACAGGAAATTTGACCCTCCATCCCACAAAATTCGCTTAGGTAAGCCAACTTTACTATCCGATTAAATGAGAACCATCTTTACTATCTTTTCAACAGAAATATTCAGCAAACTGAGAGCTTCGTGCAATTAACTCTTAAATCCTGTTTTTATATATTGGTTTCAAAAGAGTGAAAAACGTTTCATAGCGGTAATATAAAGTAGTATAAATGATTTTTATAAAAAATATATTTTTTGACCAAAAATAAGTGATGTTGCAAATGTGCAACAAATGGCATTAAACAGTACATGTATTATACAATATACTACAATATATGCATCTAAATAACTATAATACACTATTATAACACACTACAATATATGCATCTAAATAACTATAATACACTATTATAACACACTTCAATAGATGCATCTAAATAACTATAATACACTATTATAACACACTTCAATAGATGCATCTAAATAACTATAATACACTATTATAACACACTACAATATATGCATCTAAATAAGTATAATACACTATTATAACACACTACAATATATGCATCTAAATAACTATAATACACTATTATAACACACTACAATATATGCATCTAAATAACTATAATACACTATTATAACACACTTCAATAGATGCATCTAAATAACTATAATACACTATTATAACACACTACAATATATGCATCTAAATAACTATAATACACTATTATAACACACTTCAATAGATGCATCTAAATAACTATAATACACTATTATAACACACTACAATATATGCATCTCAATAAGTATAATACACTATTATAACACACTACAATATATGCATCTAAATAACTATAATACACTATTATAACACACTACAATATATGCATCTAAATAACTATAATACACTATTATAACACACTACAATATATGCATCTAAATAACTATAATACACTATTATAACACACTACAATATATGCATCTAAACAACTATAATACACTATTATAACACACTTCAATAGATGCATCTAAATAACTATAATACACTATTATAACACACTACAATATATGCATCTAAATAACTATAATACACTATTATAACACACTACAATATATGCATCTAAATAACTATAATACACTATTATAACACACTACAATATATGCATCTAAATAACTATAATACACTATTATAACACACTTCAATAGATGCATCTAAATAACTATAATACACTATTATAACACACTACAATATATGAATCTAAATAACTATAATACACTATTATAACACACTTCAATAGATGCATCTAAATAACTATAATACACTATTATAACACACTACAATATATGCATCTAAATAAGTATAATACACTATTATAACACACTACAATATATGCATCTAAATAACTATAATACACTATTATAACACACTACAATATATGCATCTAAATAACTATAATACACTATTATAACACACTACAATATATGCATCTAAATAACTATAATACACTATTATAACACACTTCAATAGATGCATCTAAATAACTATAATACACTATTATAACACACTACAATATATGCATCTAAATAAGTATAATACACTATTATAACACACTACAATATATGCATCTAAATAACTATAATACACTATTATAACACACTACAATATATGCATCTAAATAACTATAATACACTATTATAACACACTACAATATATGCATCTAAATAACTATAATACACTATTATAACACACTACAATATATGCATCTAAACAACTATAATACACTATTATAACACACTTCAATAGATGCATCTAAATAACTATAATACACTATTATAACACACTACAATATATGCATCTAAATAACTATAATACACTATTATAACACACTACAATATATGCATCTAAATAACTATAATACACTATTATAACACACTACAATATATGCATCTAAATAACTATAATACACTATTATAACACACTTCAATAGATGCATCTAAATAACTATAATACACTATTATAACACACTACAATATATGAATCTAAATAACTATAATACACTATTATAACACACTTCAATAGATGCATCTAAATAACTATAATACACTATTATAACACACTACAATATATGCATCTAAATAAGTATAATACACTATTATAACACACTACAATATATGCATCTAAACAACTATAATACACTAGAGAATCATAAAATAATTTTACCTACTATCATAATGACCAGATTTAAAGTTTAGGCTCTTAACTTAGGCAGTCCGTTATATCGAAAATACTAATTATCTATTTAGAAGGTGTTCTGATGCAACATAATACTAATACCTACTCACACTTGCCAACAGACTCGATGCAGATGTGAAACACGTTGCAGTTTGACAGATTTTCGTTGAATATTTTATTAAGTAGGTATTTTGTTGGAATGTGTCATATTTGAAACAAAAAGCATTTAAGGGTTACGTGTGACATTTAGACGGTCGGACCGATACATAGTAAACAGTTATGTACCGCCATACCTAGTTTCATAAACGGGTAGATTTTTATATATACTAATGGCCCACCACTGTTAAATACCCAAAGATCACTCAAGGATATGGATTACTGAGATTGTCAGTTGGATGATAATCAACGCCATGGGGGATAAGATACCTTGGTTAAATAGTCAACATTTGATTATTTGGTACTTATCCAGATTATGGCTCAAGCTAATCCGAACTCTAATCCTAACCCTAACGCTAACCCTAAGAATAATCCTAACCCTAACTCTAAAGCTAACCCTAACCGACGCCAAGTAAAATTTTAGCTTGGGTCTTAATCTGGATAAGTACCAATTATTTAATAAAACGGCTCACCAAGCATTAATTACCATTGTACTTGAAAACGACCATGTTGTAGTCATCTCCGTGGTACTGTGTTCCATGGAAGTTAGGTTTTTGTACGAACACAGAGGAAGAAAGATACGTTTTTTGCAGTGGTTGTAGATGGGCGAGTTCTTGCTATTACTTTTTTACACGGGAAACTAGAGACTAGAGCTCAGTGGAACACCTACGGCCTTGTACAAACATTCAGACTGTAGGTTGATGGAAATATCTTCTTGTCTCTCACATGGCGTGTTGCACTCTGCTATGTTTTGCAAAATAAATTTGATGTGATTTGATATGCTCTTTCTTTTGTGCAGGGGTTCCTTTCGAAGGATTACACAAAGATAAAAGAGTCTAGAATTGTCGGCCCAGAAATTAATTACGCTACGCGCGGTCTTGTGACAATATTCACACGTCATCAATTTCATTTCACAGTCATTTACTGGTCAGTTATCTTATATAAACAGGGACTTTATCCATCTGTCTGTCCGTCAGTCACACTTTTTAAAACTTAATAAATACATTGCAGAATTTGTCTCATTTCTAAATATCAGAAATCCTAACTACTTTTAGAAATGGAAAATATTGCATTATAAAGCGGGTTTTATGACCGGAAATCGAAACCGAAACGTTGAGATCTTCAGGCTGACGTTTAACCAACTGACTAATTTGAACCTTCTTTTAAATAGAGCATTATCTTAACAAAATAAGTATAGCTTTGGCGTGACGTCATAGATTTATGATTTACGCCATGTTTAAAAAACATGAATTCAAACATTAACGATAATAACAAATAATAGGTAGACATTATCAATAGCGTTGGAATTTATTTTAATAGTTCAAAACTATTTATTTCGCTTTTACAACGTATTGTATGTAGTTCTTTTCATTTAAATAATCCTCTAAACTTAGCAAAAATATGCGACCGGAGAGAGCATATGTTTGCTTGTGTGTCAAATGCGGATTTCCCCACTTGTATATTTTAATTTGCTACGCATGTACTCGCAATATTATAGATGTGATTTAACCCTGGATTTTCTGTCGAATAAACTCCGTGTCTTGGATCATGCGAATAATTTAACTCATGTATCTGTACTCTGGTGTCGTTAGAGCATACGTATTTGCAAATACGTATGCAAATACGTATTTGCAAGAAGACCTATTTCAGCAATCCGTTTCCACGTTTCTTTTGGCTACGCATGTTTTGATTTATTTGAGCAAACAACTTCTAAATTCTGTGGTAAAAAAATAGCTGATTTCGGAACATTTTGACATACTTATCTAAATATTTTGTGATTCTTGGTAAACCCGACGTCTATCTGAACTTCCATCATCATCTGAGTTCTAAATCGTTGGCGACAAATTCATAAGTTTTCAAGATAATGGTTTTCATTCCCTCGTGCGCAGATGGATGCGTGTGAGTTGTGGACAGTAACGGAAGAACTAGTGAGAAGCACACAGATCACTCATATAAGATGCTTCCAAGAGATCCTCAACATCTCATACAGGGACCACATTACAAATGAGAAAGTGGCGAACAGACTCCGAAAAGGAGAGATGCCATATGAAGATTTACTGACCATTCTGAAGAATATGAGAATCAAGTTGTACGGCCATGTAACACGATCATCAAGCCTAGCAAAGTCTAGCAAAGATACTCCCGCAAGGAACTGCACAGTAAACAAGAAGGGGGAACAGACAGAGAAATGAGTGGGAGGACAACATCCGATGGAGGAGCAGAAGACTGGTTGGCAGGTCATCTTTGTCGCCACAACAGTCATCCAGACAAAAGTACAGATGATCAGATGATGATGACTCTGCACGAGACTTTCCGGGAAGAACAACATGTGTCAACTACGCTTTTTCAATCACAGCAGCTGGGAGTAACATTGACTAACGGTTTTCTGGCTAACCCTAATTTGAGGCCACTTTCTCGAAGTGTGAAAAATAGTTATTGAGTGTCTGGTCGACGCAGATGAAAAACCCGACCTGTTCGTCGTATTATTGTCCTCTACTTGCAAAATAAATTAAGACCGCCTTTGTACGTAAAGCATTTGCCGATCTAAAATGGCCACAAATCTAAGTACATAGTAAAAACAGGGACACTGTATAGGTCATATCGAAAAAGACAGCTGACACTATTCTTTCTTCTAATCCTCAATCGAAAACAGAGTCGACTTACTTTTACATGAACCTCTAAACATTATTATTGTTTTGGTTGTGCTATATAGAAGTTGTTCACGAGGAGTAGAAACATACATCTTCCCAAATTGTCACCCATTTAAGTATATGGTGAAAACATAGAACCCGCCCAGAATTGATTGTGAAATACAAAACGAATTAAAACAAAACTAAGTTGTTTATAATTTGTAAAACTACTGGATCTGTGTGCGTGTGGATGTGTTGGTGTGTGTGTTAATTAATTGGTGTGCGTGTGAACACGTGAGTGTATGTGTATGTCCAACTTTTCTAATCTACGTATTTCCTTTGTTTCGATGGCCTTTGTTTCAGAGATTTTCGATTTTTGATCAGCCTGTTTGCCTTCGTGTCTAAAGTCATTTATTCTTCAACAGTTAATAAAAACATTATTTCCCCTATTCTAATTTTTCAATGTGATTCCCTACGCCCTCTTGTCTCTCCCTCTCTCTTCGTCCGCCCTTTACTTCTATCACTTTTCCCTCTCTCTACACACACATACATACACCCCATATATATATATATATATATATATATATATATATATATATATATATATATATATATATATTATGACTGTGCATATTCTCTACCTAAGTCATGTAGATAAATGTATTTTTAAAGATCTCTTGACGAGGCGATATTTAGACACGATAAGGACGCTCCCATTGAATCTGAAAAACATATCACCAACACATCTGTTATACCACATATTTTTCATACCATACCGCAGCATTCTCGCGCTGATCAAATCTCACACATAAGAATCGCCAAATAACTATATTTTCGTATTACGCAACGAATGAAAACGGCTTTTCTACAGATTTTTTCATTTAGATTTTCATTCTGTTGACAATGCTTGGAATTTAAGTTGAATAAAAGAAAAATGGGCAGATGTGAAATACTTATCGAGGAATAGGAAATAGCATCGACCATAAAAAGATTGTGCGGTGTAACTTTTAAGCACTCCGGTTTGGCGTGGGTTAAAGCATAGAAATAGATAAAGCAGGTGCGAGGCAAAACTTACAGCTGAGAGAGAAATGGAATGGACGCATGTAGCCATAACCGAATCGTACCGAGGCTACAACCGGGACACAGGCATTCAAGCTATCTCTCTGTATCCCTCTCTAGCTGTTGTTAGCTAGGGCGTGTTAGCTCTACCACGACTACTTACAGAACAATATAAAGTTATGACAGATATACTGCGTCTGTCTGTAACCAAATGTACGTCATTCTCTCAGTAAATGCGTCACATCATCATGTTTAATGTGTTTTTTTAAAAAATCTCTGATTATTGCATTATATTATTTATACTGTTGTCTGTACCTATATAACACAAATTACATTCCAATGTATTTTCCATATAAAAGTATAAGCATAAATAAACCGAGTGGGATTCACCAACGGAATCGGACGGCTCATTGCATATTGATACAAAAAAATAATGAATAAATAAGTGCTTGTTTATATTTCTTTCCAATTTATTGGGTTTAGGTTTATATTTTCTGGTATCATTAAATGATAACAATTATAAAAAGAACACATTTTATCATAGATGTTAATGTATGTTATAATGTGGTTGAAGCATTGTTCATAGTGTGTATGAAGTAGACATTTTTAAGGTGATGCGATATGAGATTATACACACACACACACACACACACACACATATATATATATATATATATATATATATATATATTGTTATGGTGCCGTATCTATATGACGAACAGTTTTAGCATCTCTTATTTAGGCTTCTCCTAATTGGATTGAACTCCAGTCTACCGTGGCAGTCAGGACTGATACACCCCTTATTTTGTTCTCTGTACATATCTTTTATTCAATATATATTGTTCACCTAACCCCGTGTTCCGTGTCTTCATTTCGGCCCCTAAACAGGGCCACAACAAAATTGCGACGTGGTATTCGCACTTATACGGGAAACCCAAACAAAAAACTATCGACGAGATAGTCAAAGTTATACAGCAAAAACCAATAAAGGATTATTCTTCGATAAAAAGACTCCCAACGACGACGTTGGATTTAAGTGTGAACGCTACAATAAGCGACACATTAAATTAAGGAAAACCTTTAAAAACAAAAAGAACAAAATCAAGAGAAATTGATCACAAACTTGTCTAATTCTGGAACCTGGCTTAACGGTGGAAAAAAAGGAGAAAATAGAAACACGTGAAAACAAACTTATAATTTATTTTAATTGAAGAATTGTCAGTGTTTTTTCTACATTGCTATTCCGACTTAACAATGAGGGAATATATGATTTGTTTCTTACTCCTAAAGAGAGAAAGTTAATTCTATCGAAAAAACATATCGAAACCGTACTTTTTTCTTCTCTAACTAAAACGCGTAGAAGCGTACTAAAAATCTTTTGTTTTCTCCAGAGAAAAAAATGGTTTATACTTTTTTGTACAACTAAGATTATATCTAGCAAGTGTAATCCAAAAATAGAACTTCTTACAAGCCATACACAAAAAACACATTTATTTTCTAAAGGACAACACTTAAATATGGAAAACTTTCAGTCGACCATTAGAGAATTTGTAAAATTTCAAATACAATAACAGAAAACTTCAGAGACATTTCCAAATCTCGTTCTCGAACAGAAGAAAGAAGCTGACTACAGACAGAAAGAAGCTTACGAAAGGATTGAACTATTAATGCAAACAATATCGCTTAGAGGCCAAAGTAACGAAAATGATAATTTTTTTTTAGAATGCCATGTGAAGTGCTATCGACGACTACACATATTCTTCTGATAAAGAAAAAAACATCCGCATCACATTTTAGAAGATACGAAGACTTATATAGAATTGATTGCGAAAATTGGGTTGACTCTATAAAGGTTCACCTGCTACTTAGAAAAGTAGGTACCACCGAACATATGAAGTTCGTGGATCTCATTTTGCCCCGAAAAACTAGCGATTTAACTTATGCAGAAGCGGTAAAACTGTTAATGGAGTTGTTCAGTCCTAAAACTACGTTATTTCACAAACGCTGGAAGTGTTTAAACCTGATAAAAAAGAGGAGGAAAATTATTCTACGTTCGCATCAGTAGTAAATAAGCATTGCGATGATTTTAAATTATCCGAACCGGAGCTAACACTACAAAAATAGGCGGAGGACTGCCATAGATTTGAAAGTGTAAAGTAGGATTCAAAATACATCGAAGCGTTGGGTATTGCACATATACGAAAAACGAAATTTTAACTCTCATCCAAAAATTAGTCAAAACAAAAACGGTGGCTTTCACGCCGCAAAGACAAGCCAACCTGGTAAAAAACGGGATAAATAGCCGCAAAGCCTTTGTTCGCGCTGTGGTAGCCTGCATTGGTATATGGACCGCTATTTCGTTTTAAGACCTGCCTTACTTGTAAAAAGTCGGAAAAAATAGCTTGCACTATAGAACTAACAAAGGAAATTAAACGCGGGTACAAGCCACAAGTACAAATGATGAGGAATGTATTTATATAAGAAAATATGTACACGTAAAAATTCTGAGTAAAAATATTAAATTGCAATTAGTCTCGGGCTTGCACGTGTCAATAATAAATCTACATACGTGGCAGAGGTTGAATACATCCACTCTGGTAAGAATCAACAGGATAGCTTGCACAGTGACTGGTTAAAGAATTACATTTGAGGGTGAGATAATTATAAATGTGTCCTTAATGGGAAATACGAGAAAATTAAAAATACAGGTGTTAAAAGAATTGATTGGTGCACGCATTTAATTTATGGGAGTTACCAATAAATACGTTTTGCAAAAAAAAAAAAAATAGTCGGGATACCGAATCAGAAAAACTAAAGCTAGAATTAAAATAATCTTTTCCCGAAGTTTGTTCTGGTGGCCTTGGTCGATGCACAAAGATGGCCGGAAAATTTCAACTGAACGAAAACGTCTAACCAGTATTTAATAAAAAAGGAATGTGCCTTTTGCATCGATAGACAAAATAAACGAGGAATCGGACCGACTTGTGACGATCGGCATCTTATAGAAAGTGCAGTACAGTCAGTGGGCAGCACCCACGGTCGATGTGAAAAAGAAATTAAGAGATTCGCGTGTGTGCAGACTTTTCGACAGGATTAAATGCAGCACTAAAAGATTATCTTTACCCACTGGGCAGCCCGGAGGAGGTTATCTCAAAATTAAATGGAGGCAGATTTTTTTCAAAGATAGAACTATTGTTAAAATGTGGAGTTAAAACTCTGTGAATTATTCTGCATTGAAATGAACGCTAAATTTACTAAGACGTTTCTAACTTTCGCAGTTAGTTTCGTTTGTTTCGATTTTTGATGGTGCCTCGAGAAACGTTGAACACCGGCCTTCGCATTACGAACTATGAAAATATATAGACAAAGAGTTGTAAAGGATCATTAAAATATTATTATGATAGAAAAAAAAAACTATAACGTCACACTGGTACTTTACACTCATGGTGCTTAATACTGCTGTTTACCCTATATATACAGTTAGGTATGTGTATATATTTATATATATATTGTTATGTACATAAAACATTCTAAACTAATGAACATTATGAATTTTCGAATATATATTCGAAGACAAAACACTGAGTAACATGGGTAGCTTATTTTTGTGTATACTTATGAAGTTAGGTATGTTTATAGGTTCATATATATATATATATACATAATATGTATATATATATATATATATATATATATATATATATACATATTGAACTAGTTTTACTGCAAGACTTCGAAGGTTCTACATAAATACATATCTATTTCATTTTGCGATACTGTGGAAATTACGAAGTTATATAATTACTTCTTTGGGATTTTTAAATGACCTTTATCTATGCAGATTTAATACCTTCGTATGTCTCTTTTCTACCATCCTAAATAAGACTCATATTTTACATGTATCATCGATATTAAAACAATGACCTTACACTTTTATACCGTTTTTCCCCACTACTAATTGATTTACTTTTATATTTATTGAACTGTAAATAGCATCTGCACTGGTCCGTACTCGATTGTCTTGCGTTTTTGTTCAGATTGTGTGTATATGTGTGCATATATATATATATATATATATATATATATATATATATATATATATATATATATATATATGTTTTTGATTCATTTGACTTCACTTGAAGTTCTCAGAAATCAAGGGGCTTTTCCTTGGGCTAACACTTGCTCTCTATATGAGATACATAGATATTCGAATGTTCCATTAAAGTTCTCATCTATCTCTTGAACGCTGAGCCAGTAAAAAAGTTAAGAACATTAATTTTCTTCTCCGAAATTGACCAGTTAACTATGTCATAGTATACCTTTACTGAGGTCTCCTGGTCTTACCGGATTCCAGGATGAGAATCTATCTAGTCTGGTGGAGTATCCAGTTTAGTGCTGTTAATAGAGGCAACCTCACTTGGATGAGGTGCACTATTTTTCGTATAATCTAGTGTAGGGTAAATATACAGATGGGATCTTATTTGGACTTCCTATACTATCTAATTTTGAATATTTGGTCAGGGTTTACTTGTAGGGGGAAGTACAAAAGTGAATTTTTGTTTATGTGTATACGTCTATATGAAATACTGTGACTGTATAGCACTCTATTATTAAATTTGTACCGCATATTCTGTTTTTATTTAGTATGTATGTGTGCATTATTTTATAGTTTTCAATATGCTTCTAAAAACTTTTTGATCATTTTTAAAAACATGTTTTATATAATATATTTTTATTTTACATACATTAAGTCCTAACAAAAGTATTATAGATAATTGTTTCTTAAATATGGTATTTTTTAAAAGTATATATTTTAAAAATATTTTTTAGTTAAAACAACTTGGTAATTCATGGATCTGTGATTTTTTCTTTTCAAATTTCTTACTATTATTTTTTCTATTTTATCATTTTATTCTTTTATTTTATTATTATTTTTTTTATTTATTATTTTATAACCATCACTGAACTTTATTTCATATAGTGTAATTGTTAAATTTTTAATTACATTACTGTTAATTCGATTTAAATTCTTTATATTAAGATATGTTAATGAATATGCGTTCTTAAAATTTTTATTTTAAAAGAATATCTGTTGGTTTCAATTCATTTCGAATTTAAAAAATTCATCTTTAACTAAAACGTCTCATGTTTTTGTTAAAAAAATTTAATTGTAAATTTCTTTCCTATTGGTCTATACATAATGTATTCCTGCACTTTTGATATTTTTCCTCTCTTATTGTGTCCCTTTATATGTTCGCTTTCATTGCTTTGTGGGCTCTTTAGAAGTGGATAGTAATTATCATAATCATACCCTCCTTCATATTCTTGAATTGCTTTACAATTTAGAGTGCATTATACTCTAGTTTTGATGCAATATTTAGACTTCGAACTTAAATGCTTATACCAAGTGCTGATGAAGACAGTTAATATCAATAAAAATCAATATAGTATCGGAAACGATCGTACACGAAATAGTGTTAATGATGAATTCGTAGACTAATCTATATGATCATGCCATAAATTTGTTTACTATAATATATATATATATATATATATATATATATATATATATATATATATATATAATATATTGTGTGTGTGTGGTTTTACAGAATAAACTCGGAAGCTAAACACAGCTGCTAAGCGTGACGGTGGGTAATATAGACTATAAGTAGTTTCATTTAGTTCCATGCATACAAGTTGTGGAAGCCCTTCGTATAAATTTTAATCAATCAAATTTGTGTGGAATTTAAACAATAGGCATTAAAATTTCAGCTTATAAATATTCCCGAAATTTCATTTCTTAGTGTATTTTAATGGGTGTTCAGTAGATACACATGCTTGCCCTACATTAACGACACCAAGTTCCAAAAACGTCTTGTCAAATGAGTTGAGAGTGAAGCTCTGGCGACTAACATTTCTAATTTGATCAGACCTTCTGATTCTATCCACCCGCCTCTATTGTCTACCTGAAAAAAAACATAAAGATGGTTTACCGTTAAGAACTGAACAAACTTACAAACATAATTTTTATGATGAAGGATGACGACACTTGAGCCTTTTTCAAGTTTTGTGACGACCAAATAATTATTATGGTGATCACAATAAGAGACAGGTGTATCTGCTTACGAATGAGCAAAGTCATGTAATTTGGCTTGAAGGTCACTAACCTTAAAGTCAGATATAGGTGAGAGTCTTGCTAATAGTATTGTTTTCTTACTTCAGTATAACAGAAACCAAGTTTTACTGGTCTGCACACTCGTTGAGACTATCATTTTTTTTCTACAAAAAAGTTAACTGTAATTAAGACCCTTACCAATAAAGCCTGAATGATTTGTTCTAAGACCTAACTGGATGATGAAATTACATTCATTACTAAGACTCTGCAACAATGGCTATCAATTAGACATTGTTGAATCTACTATCGACAATTAAATTTCGAAGTTTTATAAAACTAAAGCAGCTTCTGTTTGCAGATGCCCTATTAATCTTCGCCTAGCTTGGCTAGGTAACATAAGTGATATATTCACCAAATAAATATCTTTGTCTGTACAACAATGTTACTTTGCCTCGAATACACGAGTTGTTTTTTTTAACCAGCCCCATTTTCACGTCGATTCAAAAGATGTTATTTCCCCTACATCATAATAATTCTATTATTCATTGATTTAAATGTAGTTGCAGTTCGCACTACGTTGAGAAGGCGTCGTGAAGAACATCCGCGTCATGCACAACATCCCCACAAAAATTATTTACCATCGGATGTTCTGAATTATACATACGGGTCATTAAGGGTCGGTGCTCTTATAAATACCTGTTCTTGTACCTCCAAGTTAGCGTTTACTTATTCAATATTTCTAGTAAGTCATACTCTCCCTTTTATCTGGAGATTCTGGAAATAGTCAGGTTTTTTCTACCATCACTTTGTAAGCGAATATCTTCTCGGACTTAATGTGGTTTCCATTTGATTCATGTTTCTCTATTCAATCACTATAATCTATATAGCATTATTTTTCTCTTAAATTCTAACCTCGATTTAGCTCTGTTGTTCCAGGTTCGAAACCGGTTAGCAAGCCCTTTCAGTTTTTTACTTTTTAATTCATCATGTTTAAAAATAAATACGGTCTTTATATTGCTATAATACTATTTTGTATAACAACATATATATATATATATATATATATATATATATATATATATATATATATATATATATATATATATATATATATACAGGGTGGGCAAAAATAAGGGTCCTATTTTTAAAAATTCATAACTTTTTTATTTATTGATTTTTTTTTTTTTTAGAATAAGTAAAGGACCCCTTCCGAAGCAAGCATGAGCCGTATTAGCCCTAAGGAACGTACCCTCATTTAGAAAACATTATTTTTGCTTAAAAAACTCAAAACAGTGTAAAAAACAATACTTTAGTTTTTGTAAGTTTTAAGAAGTGTTTTTCGGCTAAAATTTGTTTTGTTTATTTCAAAAAATCTCGGAAGGGTCAGTCTACACACACATAAAGTTTGGTGAGTTTAACTTTTATTTTGTGGAAGTTATTCAAATTTAAGTTATTCAAATTTAAAGATAGGACCCTTATTTTGGCCCACCCTGTATATATACATATATATATATATATACATATATATATATATATATATATATATATATATATGTATAATTAATCCAGTTTAAATATATTAATACAATGAACATCAAAACCAATACTTTAAAGAGTGCTCAATACCAAGTAGAGCATTTATTAAATAAAATAAACATTATTACAGTCTACGCTAAATAGCCAGCGTTTCGATGATCTTATATCTTTTCACAGACTGAATATAAATAAAGAGGGAACATATTGATATGTACTTGATAAATATTAATGCAGTTATAATGGATAATATAACATGATTCACATAACATGTATTTATAAATATAAATGTGGATGAATGTAGACATATAATGTAAGTGGAGGGAAATAGCTTGATAAACAGTTAAATATTCCAAACGAACAAGAGATATACATGTTATGCATACAATTGTTTACGCCATGAATTAGTAGAACAATCGTAACGAAATATGCAGCGATATGAAAACAAACAAAATAAATTTTCCCGCAAATAAATTGCTCGACGTTAAATAGTTTTGTGCTGAGGATGACAATTAAAGATGCTAACGATTATGTCGGGGATGATTGATAATGTTGTTCGTCGTTTTCGACAATTTTCGCATTTATCTTTCTTTGCAGTTGTGATAGCGTTAATAATCCTTGCATCTGCTGTTTTCGTTTATAAGCTTTCGTCCCAGACGTCTTGCCATATCGTAACATACGTGACTCATTAGTGTCGGGGATTTTGTTTTTGATCGTTTAAGCCGTTTGAAGGATCATTTCATTATAATAATTCACAGAAATATCAGACACATATATATATATATATATATATATATATATATATATATATATATATATATATATATATATAAAATTATGAAAATATACTTATGGAAATCAAGCTACACAAAGGCTCCCGCGTTTCATCCCCGGGGGGAATCTTCAGGCATTTTAGCCTGAAGATTCCCCCCGGGGATGAAACGATGGAGCCTCTCTGTAGCTTGATTGCCATAAATATATTTTCATAATTTACTACCTAGCTCTGCTTGCGTATCGAGCACTGTTGAAGTAAATACTGAAAATTGATACATAAAAAATTATATCTCCGTATAAAATCTTTATGTGGATACCTTGCACTCCTTCTTTGTTTATTAGTCAGGCGCAGAGGTAACAGCGCTGGGACGCCTCTAAACACTCAGTGCCTAGCCTTGTTTCCTTACTAGGACAATGAACGCCGTTCTCTTTCTCTCTATTTGGGCAACTCGGGGAAAGTTTTTTCGTTAGTAAGTCTTACATGACCAGTCTGGGTCTCTCTTGTTCCGACAGGTTGAGGGTACAGGTTAGACAGCTTGTCTGGCTGCTGTTTCCGACTGACAGGACAGGAGCCCAAACTCTTGGGTAGCGCCAAGAACGGCTGCTCCATCATCAGTTGCATAATACCGTGGGTAGTTGTATGTGCCATGTCGCGCATGGAAAGGGACCCTGCAATTATCTACGGTGGGCTTTCCCGAGGCCACAACCCCCATGGACCAGGTCGTGACTAATGGACTGGTTGTGTGAGCTTATTGGCACCAAGCAAGTACCCACCTTGGCCAATCCACCCTATAATCAAATCAAAAATCTCTGACAAAAAAACCTTCTTCCAGTTCAATTTAAGCTGAACCACCAATCCTTCCCCCCCTTTTCCTTTTTTCTCAGTCGCCCCTTACGTTTACAGTGGCGCCCTGCCTTGTTTGGGGTGAACCATGTAAAAAAAAAAATATATATATATATATATACATTTTAAAGTAATACACTTCTCACCAGATAGAAATCTCTTATGAATTACTAGAAACTGTATAATTACAGAAGACTGTGTATATATATATATACATACATATATAGTAATCATCTATTGAACATTTTTATGATATCAAAACTGTATTTGTGATAATTAAAAATATGAACTCAGAAGAAATAAAAATTTAAAACAATTTGTTTTTTTTCTTTTTTTCGTAATTGAAATCGCTTAAGACAAGGCATGGAGCCACTTGATGTAAGCAGCTTAAAAAATTACAACTTCAATGTCAAAATCTAGCAACGATACATGTTAAATGGATAGATTCCGACTTAGAAAACAGCAATTCTTCCCCCTTCGTCAGAAACATCGCTTATAAAATGTGAGGACTAAATTTTTTAGAACTCATGAGTCTTTTAATCGAACCCAGGCATTATGATGTCAAAGTCAGAAACCCGTAGAGAATGTATTAATCCACGTGGGTAGATTTTTGTTTAACATAGTTCACCCCAAACAAGTCAAGTTGCCACTGTAGACGTAAGGGGCTACTGAAAATTAGGGTGAAACTTTAGGATGTCATCCTAAATTGGGAGCTGTCCCACGAGATGCTTGTTCACATTAGTTTTAAATTTCTGCATTTAGGTACAGCCTGGAACACATGGAGCAGGTAGGAAGTTCCAGAGTCCGGTAGCTCGATGAAAGAGCTTTTGGAGTAGAAGGCTCGCCAGCATATGGGGACCTGTAAAGTAAATGTATGAGATTTAGCTGATTGTCAGGTTTGTCGACTGCATTTACGTCAAGGCGGAACCAGAGCAGCAAGTTCATCGGAGCACATTCCATTGAAGTACTTGTAAAACAAGCACAAGGATGCAACATTTCCGCTATGGGACAGGGGCTGGAGCTTGGTTGATAGTGAGGGACCTATTAGTTTTGCGCTTCTTTTTTGGACCTTGTCTAAGAGGTAACGCCTAGTGGATGGTGCACCAGCCCAGATGTGACAACACTAGTCCATGCATAGGCGGATGGTGGCTTTGTAGATATATATGATACTGTCAGGTGTGAGAAGTTTTCTAGCTCGTTAGTGGGTGCTCACTTCTTTTGCAGCAGCCTAGGCAATGTCTTCTATGTATTTGTCTTGGTTGCTGTTTTTCATTCCTTCGCTATGATCAGATAGAAAGTGGTAGTGGTATGTTTCGGAATTTTTTAAATGAACATTGGTAATTTGTAGCATTTGCATTATTCGGACTACTGTTCTCATTTTTGATGTTTTTCTCGCAAGAACCTATGGCGCAACGGATATAAGTGCTAAGTTATAATCAGTTTTATAAGTTATTATCCGTTTTCTGGAGATTGAAGGTCCAATCCCCAGTACGGGCAATACTCAGAATATACTTACGAATTACTCAAGCTTTTTACCCTGTCATGGCTGACGGAATGAGAGCAAGCTTCTTCTGTGGATTCAATAAAGGCTTACTTTCAGAATTCCGTACAGATGTTTTAATTCGACGGTAATATTCCCGACTTCGATAATACGCGCTTAAATAAAGTTGGAGGTTACACCGGCCGAAACGCCGCGAGATTGACATCCAAGATAAGAACAGAAGTCGCATAAATCAAAACAATACAGAAAGTGTTATTTTGCGAATACGTAAAATAGTATCCAAAAGATATATTGAATTTTGCGTTAATTTCTCTTATCTAAATGAATAAATGGGCAAGCCTTTTTTATTAATACCTTTTATGTTACTATGAAAACGGGTTTCTGTCAGATATATAAGGGAAATCTTACGTGGGAAATTGTGCAGCGAGATGTTTGTTAATATTATATTTAAATTTCTGTATGTTGGTCGAGTAAATCAGAGAAAGCAGTCTGAGGAAATAAACTATTAGAGAAGAAAGCTTTTCGGCGTCTGGCGAGCTCTGCAGTTATTGGGGTGGCATATTACTGTTGGTGACCTTTCTATTTACGTTGGGGCGTGTACAAGTTCGTCGGAGCACATTTTTCTGTTTCTTTCTTAATTTATCGATTTCAATTATCACCGTGATAAGATAATCAACCTAGTTTGTACTATTTATATATTTGTAATTACGAAAACCACACGTTATACTTTGGATTTATTTTCGTTTAACCCTTAAATAGAATCTCTTGTTCCAAGACTATGACAACCATTTTTTTTCCGAACGGGACCTTATTGCATCAAACATTTAAAAAAAAAGGGGTACTCTTATAGATGACGCACCATGTTTCCGTGACTTCGCGTCGTCAACGTTCGGGGTAGGTTTCGAAAGCGCCCGAGAGTTGACGAAACTATTAACCAATCTATCAGCTCGTGGAATCTTCCGAAGGACTAATTGAGTTCTGCCAGAAAAAGAATTTTTTCGCGAAACAAAAAATACGATAAACGTCAACGTATGTATCAAACACACAAATAATTTGCTTATTCGGGGTTTATGTTTACAAAAAAAAATCTTGACAAAAAATTATTAAAAAAAACATTAAAAAAAATTAAAAAACAAAAACATTTGCATAACTAATGAAGCAAAATCATCTTTTGAAACTTTCCGGTGCCCAAACAAAAAACATATCATTTAAAAACATTTGATTAACAATGGTTCCTTTGACAAAAGTAAATAAATAAAATAAACATGTAATTAATAACAGGTGTTTAGCTATGGTTTATTCGTTTTTTATTTTTATATATGTATTTTAGTTCGATTTTCTTCGTCGCAATTTATCGACTGCCGGTCTCCAATTTAGCATTTGGCAGTTTTCGCCTCGGTAAGTTTCGGGCGCTTCCGTAAACTGCCCGAACGTTGCCGACGCGAAGTCACGGGAACATGGCGCGTCATCTATTAGAGTACTAAAAAAATGTTTGAATGTGTATTAAACATTCCAGAGTTCATGAAAAACAGGTTCAGAGTGCACAACGGAATGTGGTAAATGAATTGGATATTAAATGGTGCACGCGACCTCGATATGTGTCATTTAGTGCAAATATCTATTATTAAATGCAGCAGCTGCACCTGTGCCGACGACTTTGTCGAACGACAATTCCCCCCGAGACATGTACATGTGCGTGTACATGTCAAAAGCATGCAAAGTATTTGCTAAATCAGATGTATTTTTTTATAAACGTTTTTTTATTTTTTGTATAGCGAACATAGTTTCGTTTTATATCTCAGATTAGTTGTATCTGTTGTGCTTTTATCTATCAATCTATTTAAAAGTATTCATCATCTATCAATCTGTTAGTATATATATATATATATATATATATATATATATATATATATATATATATATATTAGAGAGAGAGAGACAATATATACATATATATATATATTATTTCATGTATCCACATAAATGTTATAAGTTGATATAATATTTTATGTATTGATTTTCAGTATTTATACACACCCAGACACATACACACACATATATATATATATATATATATATATATATATATATATATATATATATATATATATATATATATATATATATATATATATATATACACTAAAGATGTCTAAATCTGCCCTTTTGGATGAAACCGCGGTACATTGCTGAATTATGTAATATACAGTATCTAAATAAATTATATATATATATATATATATATATATATATATATATATATATATATTATGTGCTGATTTATGCAGCATATTTTCACTTACACAAACATAATTACATAATCCGAAGCGTTATGGCTCGATAAGCCTTAGTTTATTTTTTCGATATTCCGAATAGTCCATTTAGTATTTCTGTCAAATTGGTTAATGTAAGTATGTATGTCTTTACTGTCTTGTTATTTTCACTGCCATAACACTTTCCCCGAAAGCTCACTTTACACTCTCCGACACAATCTCATGTTGCCAACACCTCAAAACATTACTTCCTCTTTCTAAATACAGACACATCTTAGGTAATGATACTAAAATAATACACCCCCATACCAACATCAAAAGATTTAAAATTCTTAAAGACATTTACATACAAACTACACATACCATAATCAATAATGTGAATCACAAAACTAGCCACGACATTTTAAAAATTGTATCATAGTAATTAACATTACCGAATCCTTAGCCGTTAAGCAATCATACTTTTAAATTTTGTACACACTTACACGTAATCCTGTTCTCATGCAACTCCTCAAAATTATACCGATCATTTTAAAAATGTATTACTCAATATAACTATATATTTTATGTAGAGCAATTTTCTTCTATAAATTATTTGTATCTAACTTATTTTAAAAGTATTTTAGGGGCGGGTGTGATTTTGGGTAAATGGTAAAGTTCGCAAAAAAATGATAATTTGCCCATGTTACTCACCGTGTTGCCGAAATTATATATATCAAAATTCATAATGATTGATTAATATGAAAATAAAAATAAATAAAAAGGTTGATATATTTGGACCCATTAGATATTAACATTTATAAAAAAAAATAATGAGACCATGTTGCTCACTGTATTTTATAGAATATATATTTAAAAAATTATAACAGTCTATTGATTAGATTAGAAGATTAAAGTTTTCGAGAGTTGGTTGTAAGTTTGGGTGAGCGCACCTCCTAAATAGTAAAGTTTACAAAAGAATAAAGTGCAAAGTTTACTAGGGGTTTGCCGAGAATATATATCCCAAAATCGATAAAGATCAGTCCATAAAAATGAAGATTAAGATGAATAAGAAAGTGTGTCTATATATATATATATATATATATATATATATATGTATATATATATATATATATATGTATATATATATATATATATATATATATATATATATACACCTTCAGTGTTAACATTTGCCAAAAAGATAATGTGCTCATATTACTCATCGTAATTTTTACCATATATATTCGAAACTTCAGAGTGATCCGTTGATTAGTTTATTAGATTACTCTGTAAATTTTTATATATATATATACATATATATATGTATATATATATATATATATATATATATATATATAGATATATATACATATATATATATATACATATATATATATATACATATATATATATATAAATATATATATATATATATATATATATATATATATATATATATATATATATATATATATAAACAATTGACTGCGAAATAAAAAAAATAAGTTTGAAAAAATGACGTGAATCTGTCCTCTGTTATAATGATGTGCTATTGAACTACATAAAACATACTAAATATATACATATATATATATATATATATATATATATATATATATATATATATATATATATATATATCTGGTTGAACAGAAGTTCCAACTTCTGTTTGTTCCTTTTTTGATCCAATCTTTCTATTCGTCGGACGATAGATCTTGTGCTTTTAATAATGGAGTGTAAGAAATCTCCATATTTAACGCGAACGTTTTCGACCATCATTGGTCGTCTTCAGGCGGATGATTGATAAATGCAAAGAGGACGTTTCCATGTGATTAAAAACATAAAATCATTCAACAGCATTTCAAAACGCCTTCGCACCCCTCATTACGAGCATGGTTAATGTTAGGCTTTTTTAATTTAATGAACAATGCTTCCATTATGGGGAGGCGAATCCCGCAAAAGGATACAGCAAGAATGGATGTGCTACCGGTTAAGATATTTCTAAAATTATCTTTGTAGATGTTATGTGCTGTAAGGTGTTTGTAAATGGAGCTTTGAGGGGAGGTCAGGTGGCAAGTTAATCGACGTGACATACTGGTTCTAGTCATGCCTATATACGTGCTGTTGGCGGAGACACATTCTCCGATAGGACATTTGAACACGTATATGGTATTACTAGTCTTTAGTAAGCCATTGTCAGTAGGATTACTTTACATTAATGTTTACATATGTTTCGTTATGAGGGGTGCGAAGGCGTTTTGAAATGATGTTGAATGATTTTATTTTTTTAATCACATGGAAACGTCCTCTTAAATAAATTCACCAATTTTATTTTGCATTTATCAATCATCCGCCTGAAGACGACCACTGATGGTCGAAAACGTTCGCGTTAAATATGGAGATTTCTTACACTCCATTATTAAAAGCACAAGATCTATCGTCCGACGAATAGAAAGATTGGATCAAAAAAGGAACAAACAGAAGTTGGCACTTCTGTTCAACCAGATATGTATAAAAGAAGGAATGTTGCCTAACTATACAATATATATATATATATATATATATATATATATATATATATATATATATATATATATATATATAAACAATTGTCTGCGAAATAAAAAAAATAAGCTGGAAACAATGATGTGATCTGTCCTCTGTGATAATGATGTGTTATTGAACTACATAAAAATACTATATATATATATATATATATATATATATATATATATATACATATACATATACATATACATATATATATGTATACATGTATATATATATATATATATTAATGATTGACAAAGCTCTAATCTACGATTCTCCTCTGTACATTTATTTATTTATATATATTATGGATGTATATGATAAATAAATACACTTTGAAAGAAGTCTTATGTGGTTATGAATGATCTCCTGAACGGTATCGTTTGGTAAGCCTTCTAGAAATAACATAAATGCTCTGTAACCTGTAATCGAGTATCATCGAGCTTATTTTTATTGGCTTAATACCGGTTTTCACTGAATGAACAATCTTCTAAGTGAAAATGTAAATATATATATATATATATATATATATATATATATATATGCAACATTTGCAAAATAAGATTAGTAATATCTTTTGTTGAAAATAATGACAAATGCAATTATAATTAAGGAATCTGTGTTACGTAAATTAATATAGAAAGACATCGTTATAGTTAAATAGAATGGAAGAGAGAGACAGGCAGAAACGCGAGAAGAAGGTTATAGAGAAGCAAGCGGGCATACAAAAACATAGACGCGCCACAAAAATTCGAGTCTTATTCGGGCGCTACGTTCCACCGTTCCTGACCTCTTAATACAATCTACATAGGTAGATGAACATCTCTGCTTGATTACACTTTTTTAGAACATATAACTTAAACTTACCCATAGACGGACAGAAAGACATAATTCTATAATTACTATAGATTATACTTCACTTTAGAAAAGCCCGTTTGATGCATATCTTCTATGAATAAATTAGTTCATACAGGCAAGAAATTATGGTACTAATTCAACTAACTTATGTGTGTTAATATATTTAACGGTTTTCCCTTGTAGGCAATTGATTGTGAGATAAATAAATATTTTTTAACGAAGGCTGATATTTATTAAATATGTGTTGTAGATAATTTCAACTTTGTTCCCAGAAAGATTAAAGAGTTTAAACCAAACCCTAGTGTTTATTTGTATAACACTGTCAGTAAGGACTCGCTAAAGGCATGTTGATATGACTTGTATCAAAGACGCATATCTCGACCTCAGCTAGCATATCTCTCTCTCTCTCTCTAACTATCTATATGTCTGTGTATATCTATCTCTCTATATTTCTTACTTATCTCTCTTTTCTCTCTCTGTACACACACACACACACACACACACACACACATATATATATATATATATATATATATATATTATACACAAACACACACACACACACACACATATATATATATGTATATATATTCGTCAATATCTGTGCGTATGTGTGTGTGATGTTTGTGCGTTGGTTATCGAAAGAAATGTTAGAGAATATACATAAAATCTAAAAGTGTATTCTTATGTAAAATTTACCGGTGAAAACAATGCCACTATTCCAGATTTTCTAAGTGCACCCCTAAAACTTCAAATATATCCTATTGTTATGAAATTTAAATCCTATATATCAAATGTTCTGGGGATGAAGTTAGATGTTGTCCCAAATTTCTACGTGTCCTCCTAACTCAAGGGAGATATAGGGATTGAACCTCTTTTAAAACGTCAAATATATCATATTCTGATGAAATTTATATCATACGCATAGATATATCCAAGGTGGACAACAGCAGTGGTCCCGAATATATTTGAAATCGAACTTCCACCCCCTCTCATATTCTCCAGACTGGCTGTTTGTAGACGGTAAACGAATCCTCTCAGAAAAGAGATTTGGCTCAAAAGAAAAATTGATATCTACAATTGCAGAGATTTTCAGGACAAAAACAAATCATTCTACAAAAAGGCATAAAATTGTTATAAAAGTGTTGAAATAAGTTTATTACTCTAGAAGGAGACTATGTTGATGAATAAAGTCGGATTTTGCCTAAAAGTTATTCTTTTGTTAGTAAGGCCCGTGATGTGTTATTTGGATTATTCGAACTATAATTCTCATATTGAATTTTCTATAAAAAAATGTTTCGATCGCTGTAACCTTCAACTTTCTTCAGGCGCATCATTCCAAAACTGGAAATCTTTATGTTGAACTCTGAATTTCAAACTGAAGTCAACATTATTTAATCGACGGGGATAGATTGTTCTCATTCTGTCAACCATGACTGAGTGGATGTGAATAGTTCGAATGCAAAACGCGATGAACGCTATGTTCAAAGTTGTTAAATTACTGCTACGAATAATCTGGCCTTTCATCAGTGGACCACACTCCAAATCATTCTGTTAAAGTAATACAGGGTGATTCATAAATCACTTCGCTATTTAAAATGATTACCATATGAAGCACAAACATACTATATAACTTTTGATGATTGTTATCTTACTCTCTAATTACTGCTATTTGTTATTTTAAATTTGTTCGTTTATATATTTGTGTCTATATATATTTATTTTTATTTATTTTAATTTGTGTAAATCATCATATGTGCTTTTATAAGGCAGTATGTCATTTACAATTGAAGAACGAATTTTTATTGTTATTCATCTGGCCAAATTTGAAAGGCAATGGAAACGTGATGTGAACAGAAAGCCTCCTTCGCACAACACTCAATCAATCAAATATGCTACAAATAGTGGTAAATTCCTTGCAAAAAAGAATGGAGCTATGCATGCAGAACGAAGGTGACAATTTTGACAATTTGCTGTAATTTTAAACTCCCATGAAGTAATCTGTTGAATAAACTTTCTGTTTTGTATTACCGTATTTATTAACTTTAGAATTTTAAAAATAAATAGCTAAGTGACTTATGAATCACCCTGTATATGTGCTTATTGTTCTTGCTTTTAGATAAACAAAATCATTGACAGTTAATTTGATATTTGATATTTGAAATATCCGTCTTTGTAAAGGCTCGTTACTGAATTTTGCGAAATTTGATCTATCACGTTTTGCATTCGAATTCTTCAAGTGTTAATGTAAGCCATAGTCATTATTGTCTATAGTAAGAACGGAACTTTCAACTTCCAGAAGATAGCTACTTACAACTGGTGGTTAACCAATGCTAGTAATCATTACGGCATGGTTGATGTGAACAATTCTAGTATGTATTTTGAGAGCGTGAAACCTATAAAGTAATAATAGTCATTCCATAGTCATCCATCCATTAGTTTCGTATTAATCAGATGATTGGTTTCCCAGATACTCTTTTAGGTAGAATTCTTTCAAGAAAGACATCGAGTACTTACGTGAAGGTTGCCAAGATGTTCAACTCGAAAGTTCCCACGTTCAAAAAGATGTACCTGTGTACCTGGGTAAGTTCTGAGATTACAAGCCATCATAACGTTGTGAATATAACAACCAAGATGAGAATAGTATTTCGAATAAACGAAACAATAACAATTATCAATAGTAATCGACAAGAATCGGAAATATAATCTCTAAATTTGGTCATCCGTAATGAAAAAGCTCTGGTGTAATGTTATTCGATTTATTTACGCATGCATTTTGAGTATCTATCTATCTATCTATCTATCTATCTATCTATCTATCTATTTATCTATCTATCTATCTATCTATCTATCTATCTATCTATTAATCTATTTATTTATCAAGCTATGTAATTGTCTATTTGCCTATCTACTTAACTATGTATCTATATCTCTATTTATATATCTAAGTGTCTATCTACTAAATTGTCTATCTATCTATCTTTTTAACATAGTTCACTCCAAACAAGGCAGGCTGCCATTGTAGACGTAAGGGGCTACTGAGAAAAAAAGTGACAGTTTTTTTTTGGTGTGTCAACCTAAATTGGGAGCCGTGCAGCGAGATGTCTGTTTACATTAGTTTTAAATTTCTGCATGTCAGTACCGCCAGGAAAACAGGGAGCAATGAAGGTGTTCAGAGTCCAGCAGCACGAGGAAAGAAGCTTTTAAGTAGAAAGCGCTTCGGCATCTGCGGACTTCCACAGTGAATGGATGGAATTTGGCAGATTGTCGTTTTGGCCTAGTGAATTTACATCGTGGGAGCATCAGAGCAGAAAGTTCATCAGAGCACAATCAATTGAACTAATTGTAAAACCGGCACAAGGAAGCAACATTGCAGCGATGGAACAGGGGCTGGAGCTTGGTGGATAGTGAGGGACCTGATGTGGCAACAATACTCCATGCATAGGCGAATGGTGGCTTTGTAAAGATATAAGATAATGTCAGGTGTGAGAAGTTTACTAGCACGGTAGAGAGTGCCCACCTTCTTTGTAGAAGCCCTGGCAATGTCTTCAATGTATTTATTCCAATTCATGTTATCTGTGAATATTAGGCTGAGGAGTTTGAATGTTGAACTCTCAGGTAGAGTGTAATTTACCATGACAATCGGTGGTTGAAGAGGTTTCTTGTAGTTATTTACGGCATTAAAAGTTACCATCCATTTTTGACTCCAACCCACTACAGACTGGAGGTTATTTTCTAAGAATTCAGCCATTGTCTCAAATATGTGCACGTCGGTTTTGCTCACACGACGAGAGTAGAGCGTGGTGTCGTCAGCAAATATTCATATCTCAGTCTCAATGACATCGGGGGCAGTAGAAGTACAAGGATGGATCCCTAGGGTACAAAAGTATTTATCTCATGTTGCTTAGATGAACGGCCACCGAGGACAACCTGAATCTTTCTTTTATGTTAGGAAGTATTTAATTATATTAAATATTGTCCAGTAATACCATATGAGTTCAGTTTTAGTAGAAGCCCTTCATGCCAGAGATTGTCAAAGGCCTTGGATATATCAAGCGCTACCGCCCTAGCTTCATCTGCCTTGTCCAGTGTATGGTATATGCGTTCTGAGATGACCGTTAGCTTGTCTGCGGTAGATAATGCTTGTCTAAATCCGTATTGATGATCAGACAGACGTTTAGCATTAATTAAGTGCCGGACTATCGCTAGTTTATTAATGATTCAAAGATTTCAGCAAAGATCAGTAGTATACTGATTGGGCGGTAGTTTAGAGGATCAGTACTATCTCCAAAATTCTCGAAGACTGGTACCACAGAGGCAATTCTCCAACTATCAGGGAAATAAACTTCAGTAAGCCATTTGTTGTATAGTTTGGAGAGAATAGAGGCCAGCTCTGCAGGGCATTTCTTTATTTCTATTACTGGTATAAGATCAGGCCCACAGGCTTTGGAGGTGTCAAGGTTTTTTATAATGTCTTTGACCTGAGATGGGATGATGTCCAGGTGCTCAAGTGTGGCTTCAGTCCGCAATGGGAATTTAGAGAGGGGGTTGTTTGCCGAGTCCAGACTGGATTTAAGGCGAAACGTTGGGCAAGTAGTTCAGCCTTATCAGTTGCCGTGAAAACAACATCGTTGTGATTTGATAGCGGGGGAATTGTCGATTGTCCATTGTCCATCACACTATTGTAGATTTTCCAGAAAACACGAGTACCTAGTTTCTGTGACTGAATGCGTTTTTTGGTCATCACTGAATACCTTCTCTTTACTTCATATATCACTATTTTGCAAATATTTCTTGCCTCTATAAATGTATGTCTCTTCACAGTTGACTTATGGCGGCCGAATATTCGGAATGCCTTCTACCTCTCAGCAATAGCAGCTGCACATTCTGAGGTGAACCATTAGTGAGAGTGGGGGTTGCTGAAGAATTATCGCGTGGGGACACAAGCATCAATGCCTTTTTTTAACCCATTCGGTTAGCTCATATGCACACTGATCAGCAGGGAGTGAGAAGGTTTCACCTGATGTTATCCTTGAGGAATTCAAAATCAGCCTGCTCATAGTTTCTCGTCGTTTAGAGCAACGGCTGTTCAGCTTTTGGACGAGTTGTTAAGGTGATAAGTATCATTACCACAACGTGATCAGAGTTTCCTGGTGGCCTACGGACATTCGCCACAAAAGCCTTAAGGAGTGAGGTAAACAACAGGTCGAGAAGGAAGGCGGGTCGGAAAAGTGACAGTCTGTGAGAGAGAGGGAGCCGAGGACAAATTAAACGTAGAGATCCCAGCTTCATCACTAACGCTGAAGAATCCCAACCAGTCACGGTGGTGCGCATGAAAATTCCCAAATACACGTATTTGGGCATTCGAGTCGTGTGAGAGTGCTCTATCTAAACATTCAGAGACAGAGTCAAGCAAGGTACAGTCCTGGGTCGAAGGAGAACGGTATAAGAAGTATAAGTAACTAACTCTGTTATGTAAGGTCAATCTAAAGCACATGTAAGCTTGGTCATCTGATTCTAACCTATGTTCTCTAGTCAGGGGAAGGGTGTTTCGAACATAATCCCCTAGCTCGTGCATATGTTTGTCAGAGTCATTACGGTAAAGTGGAAGGTAATTAGTCATGTCAAAGTGATCTCTCTCTCTCTCTGTCTCTCTGTCTCTCTCTCTCTGTCTCTCTGTCTCTCTCTCTCTCTCTATATATATATATATATACATCTCATTTTCTATATGTCTATCTATCTAATTATCTAATTGTCTACCTCTCTCTCTATCTATCTATCTATCTATCTATCTATCTATCTCTCTCTATCTCTCTCTCTCTCTCTATATATATATATATATATATGTGTGTGTGTGTGTGTGTGTGTGTAATTGTCTATCTATGTATCAATTTAACTATCAATCCATATCTCTATTTATCTAAGAGTCTATCTGTCTACCTAATTATTTATATATCTATATATCTATCTATCTAGTTATCTAGCTATCTATCTATTTATCTATCTATCTATATAATTGTCTATCTATCTATCTATCTATCTATCTATCTATCTATCTATCTATCTATCTCTCTATATATATATACAGGGTGTTTCAAAAGTCTTGGGAACATAACGATTTTTAATAACTCAACAACTATTAGGAGTTGAAAAATGAAATTGGTACCGTTGGAAAGGTTAAAGTTTCAAGTTTTGTGGGGAATCTTCAAAGTTGCTCAATATGAGCACCATTCGTCACACGGCAGACATCTAGTCGATAGTCCATTTCCTGCCAAACGCGTTCCAGCATCTTGACGTCAATGGTTCCCACAACTGCCGTTACTCGAGCCTTTAGTTCGTCAATATCTCTTGGAAGGGGCGGCACATAGACTTGTTGCTTGACAAAGCCCCAAAGGAAAAAGTCACACGGGGTAAGATCTGGAGACCTAGGAGGCCAGGGCATGAGAACGTCATCACCTCGCCCAGATCTCCCAATCCATCTACCAGGCAGCCTTGTGTTAAGAAACTGCCTTACTCTAAGACTCCAGTGTGGCGGTACACCATCTTGTTGAAAAATGAAGTCATCAGATTCTGCTTGTTCCAACTGAGCCATTAACCAGTCTTCCAGCATGTTGAGATAGGATTCACCAGTGATAGTTGCCTCTTCAAAGAAGAACGGTCCATAGACACCTTTCTTGGAAATTGCACAAAACACGTTCACTTTTGGTGAATCTCGCTCGTGCTCAAGAAGATCATGAGGATTCTCAGTACCCCATATGCGAGTGTTATGCTTGTTAACTTTGCCATTCAGATGGAAGGTCGCCTCATCGCTAAAAACAAGCCGGTCATCAAAGCCGTTATCTTCCAACTTCTCTTGCATTGCAATGCAAAAGTCACGGCGAAGTGGCTTATCAGTGTCCTTCAACTTTTGGACCAACTTGAGCTTGTAAGGTACCATTTGCAGTTGTTTCCTTAAGACACGCCAGACAGTTGCTGGAGCAAGCTGAAGTTCCCTGCTGGCTCTTCTCACTGATTTACGGGGGCTCCGCTGAAAGGCTGTCCGAACTTGCTCAACTGCATCTTCTGAAGTTGAAGGGCGACCTGTTCGCTTACTTGGGCACAAACACCCATCTTTCACAAATTTAGCCTGCCATCTGACAATGGATTTCCTTTCAGGGGCTTCTTTTTTAAATTTCCTGCGAAATGCACGCTGAACACATGTCCACGATTCAGTCTTTGCAAATTGGAGGACGCAAAATGCCTTGTCTTGTTTAGAGAACGCCATTACTGCACCTGGAAAGATAACACGAAAATCATTAGTATGACCAAAAACTTGATTAAGCAAGCTTTAAAATGGCACCAGTTTCATTTTTCTACCTGGAATAGTTCATGAGATATACGCATTTGTAATGTTCCCAAGACTTTTGAAACACCCTGTATATATATATATATATATATATATATATATATATATATATATATATATATATATATAATTGTCTATTTATCTATCTATCTATTCACTTATCTCTCTCTCTCTCTCTCTCTCTCTCTCTCTCTCTCTCTCTATATATATATATATATATATATATATATATATATATATATATAAATGTATGTCTATCCATCTAATTATCTAATTGTCTATCTGCCTATCAAATAATTATATCTATTCATCATTATATTTATCTATGTGTCTATCTGTCTATCTACCTAATCGTCTATCTATCTATCTATCTATCTATCTATCTATCTATCTATCTATCTATCTATCTATATATATATATATATATCTATATATATATATATATATATATATATATATATCTAATGATTTATCTGTCTTTCTATTTATCCAATTATATTTTTGTCTATCCATCCTATTACCTATATATGTAACTTATTGTTTGTCTATCTGTCTATCAATATAGTCGTCTATTTATCTATCTATCTATCTATCTATCTATATATCTATCTATCTATCTATCTATCTATCTACTTGTATATCAATCTATATATCTATCAATCAATCAATTAGTTTATTAAGCGAGCTATCCAACCATCTACTCATTCGTGTAGGTACCGATAAACTACGACACAAAAGACTGAGACGCCGAAAGGTTCTCACCAGAAGCGCGCCAGTATACGAAACGACGCAAAACATGGTGCCTGGGGGTTCCATTGCTTTTTCAAGTCAATACATCAAATGAAACTAAAGCAAAGGGCACGACTGTTAACCGACCCTCGTGGAACTAGGAGGGCCGAAAGTAAACACAAGGATTGGCTAATCAAAACGAAACGCACTATGTGTGAATCGACGTCAGAAAGAAATATGTCAAATATACATGTCAATTGATAGGCAAACATCTCAACGCTTTAGTTGTAAGCAGTTAATTAGGGCCGCGTTCACAACAGCCGACACACATAAATGAGTATAATTAAGCTCTCATCTCATTCTCTAGCACAAACATATACACATACACTTTGTATATTATTAAATAATATATTATGGATATATAATTGTTTCGTTATTTACTTCAATGAGTAGAGCTTATTAGTATTATGACATCTAGCAATTATATGCTCCCTACTCTGGTCGTATATTTGTGCTAGTATATATAATGTAAGATTTGGATTTGTGACAGATTTTTGTTAGTTTACGCTACCATTCAAAGAAGAAAGTGATGCTTTGGAAAATGGTCCTATTACAACAGAACAGAGACTACCCCCTCAGAAAACGGAGGTAATTCCTATGATGATGGTATCATGCCCACAGAACACATACTACACCCCACTTAATTGAGCATTTAAATATAGTACAGTAGTCTGAATTTATATACTGAAATGATTTGAGCATTAAAATGTAACACAATAGTAACATTAACGGAATAAGAAGTATATTTTCGGCTTCAAACAGACAGATACGAAGTCTCTATTAGTAATTTCTCTTTCTCTTTATGTCTCTCTCTCGCGCGCTCTCTCTCTCTCTCTCTCTCTCTATATATATATATATATATATATATATAGAGAGAGAGAGAGAGAGAGAGAGAGAGAAAGAGAGAGAGAGAGAGAGAGATAAGTAATTAGAAATATAAGTGTTAGTTCGGCTTCAGACAGACATATTTTAAATCTTCATTAGTAATAGATATATTTATGAAAAACACGTTACTCAGCGAGGCTGATTAATTCGAAATATAAAAATATCCGTGTAGCTTGCTACTATAAGTGGATTGTCATTTTCGACTCGGGAAATAAGCGGTTACACTTAGCGCAAAAATTATAATTCATAATTAAAACTGAGTTATCTCGGTAACCGGTAATCTAAACAAATAAAAACATAAACACTTCACTTCACTTACATTGGTGGTGAGTTGAGATTACTAACTGAAAGCAGCCGGGTTTGAATGTCAGTTTGAAACACACACCATATTTAACCATATTATTTTTATTAAAGCAGATATAATTCGAGTTTATTAATTGTGTTAGTTACAAATACAAAACTTGTAAACAAAATACAGTTACATTGTATTTTCTGTATTTATAATATCTGGATTTTATGTGATTGATCTAGTTAAGCCGTATTTTCTCATTTCTATCAATTCGTATTTCCTCATTTCTACTATATTCTCTAAGTTATTAGGTCTCGAACTGTTAAGTAAGGTTTAACCACTGTCACCTCGCCTCAATGTTGTATCTATGTTCTTGTTTTACAAGTTCTCTCGACGGAATGGGCTCCAACGAACTTGCTGCATTCATACCACCAAGCATAAATATCCGGCTAGCAATAAAATCACCCCTTCACTGTAAAGGTCCATAAATGCCGGAAAAAAAGATTTTTGTGACTGTATTTCTTTTGAATTTCCTCCCTGCTTTAATATTATTTGGCTGTATCAACATGCAGAAATTTTAAATTAGTGTGAACACACATCTTGCAGCAGAACTCTCCCCTATAAATCTGAACATTATCACAGTAGCTCCTTATGTCTCATTGCCAATATGTCATGTTTGGGGTAAATACAAGTTTATAGTTTTTTATTAAGTTATTATGATACTGCTTACCCATATGTCGTCGTTTAATGAGTTACAGTTTCTTTCTAGGGTGTTATGGTCGTAATTAAGAGTGACGGTCATATATTCGGAAAATTCACTTCCATTGGTGTTTCCAGTTATACGACTAGCAATAAGTATATATATATATATATATATATATATATATATATAAACATTTTGCTACATTCCAAAACGAAGATTTCATCATCTTACTAATTATTTTGTCAAAAAACAACAAAAAAAAAACCATTGTTACAATTACAGATCTGTTTCCTTGTTTTGTATGTTCGTGTTTTGTCGTTACTCACAGACAATACTCTTGAATCTTTGATTTGTTATACATATAATCAAATTCGTTTTCTTTCATGATAATAAGTGCCATGTAGTTTCGTACATCAATACTTTGAATTGACTCTATCAAATCTCACTTTAAATTACGTATCTGATATAATGATTATAATTTATCAATTGAGTAAGGTATTTCCATAAAAAAAATCTATTAATCTTCAACCAAGTTTACTATTAACTCTTATAAAAGTTTTTTATTGGGCAATATTGTGCGTATCTTTCATGGCTTTTCTTCATAATACAAGATGCCTGCTCTTTCTATACAGCGATTAGTGAATGCCTCTCTCAATTGAGATGAAATCGATGTGAGTTGTTTTTTTTTGTTGTGTGTTGCATCGCTATGTATATTTTCCGATTGAGAACTGATTTTTTGATAACTATAGGGAAGAAAGATTCGAGATTGAAATACAAATATCGTTTATTATTCTTTTGTTATTAAATCATTAAAAAACGAGGAACTAATACCTACAACCCATTTTTTTCTTTGTAAACAAGAACCCTGAAAACAAAAACGAATCTCACTGATGCAATAATCTAAAAAATCGCGCCATAAATGATCTCATGATTAGATTTCAAAATGAGCTTTTAAATGAAATTTAAGATTTAATGTTCCGTAACCAACATAATGATTTTATAAATACAATAGCTCAATATCGTTAAAAAGATAAACAACTCTAAGAAAATCTTCATAACATTTCATAAGAATAAAATCTACAACAAAATAATCATTTATTAAGAATGACGATTATATACAATTTGTCAATATAGAAAATGGTATCTTCTTAAATTTCTCCATGTTGACAGTGAAAGTATATGTAAATAAGAGGGTAAAAGCCTCTTTTCCTCTATTTATAACTAATCGAAATAAATATCGATAAATATTAATTAGTAAAATATAAATAACACAGACAAATATTGACCTTATATGACTGACGATATATATATGGCTATGTAGCTAATAGTAAGAAAATTATACAATTATTGGTCACAACATTTCAAGAGAGATCTTCTTTACATTATATATATATATATATATATATATATATATATATATATATAAATATACAATTATTTATAAATAATTTTTTTTCAAATTGATTCATATACGCATGTGTCTCATGCTAACACTGAAATCATCAGTATGTCGGTCACACAGTTGGAACCCCGATACAAATGCCATATTTAACTCAGTAGTCAGAGTGCGTACCGATGTGCCTACTAGAAATAGGAGAGTAAATTCGCATCTTTAATCAGCGTCCAGGGCCTAGAATGTGGCATTACGCTGTAAATGACGAACTGCTGTACACTTACTTAAAGTGCTCAAGCTAGCGATTATTTAAAAATAATATTTTTCAAATAACCCATATACATGTGCCAAACCTGCAATATTCAGTATACGAGGAGACAATCCTTGCCGGTCACACGGTTCGATCCCCGATACGAAAGTATTGTTTGAATCAGTAGTAAGACGTGCCCACCATGCATTGTCTAGAATATATATATATATATATATATATATATATATATATATATATATATATATATATATATATTATTTCATGTATACGGATATAATTTTATAATGAGATATGATATATTATGTATAGATTTCAATATATATATATATATATATATATATATATATATATTAAGTATTACGCTACTTTATTTGTTGTCAGTATGATTGATTAGTAAGTAATAAGCTTAGTTTGTCCCACTAGGCTGGGAAAACATACTAAAACATTAGTAAAACAATGCGCCTTTTGCAGGATGCGACTTTGTGGTTTTGCCAAAAGATGGACCAAGTGTAGCGAGTGTCGCCTTGACCACGTGGAGTATGTGTCCAATAGTTAGTGAAGGGCTGAATCTGTTTATATAACACATATCATTTGCCTTGCAATTAATTTGTTTATGTTTAATATCATTATATATATCTACAAATTATATATATATATATATATATATATATATATATATATATATATATGTGTGTGTATGCGTGTTTGCGTTCTCATGTGTTAGTCATCGACATCTGTTGAAACCGCACACTATTTCCGAATCTTTTCATGCAAGACCCCCAAAGGTATTAACGTCTGCTGAGTCGCTCTCTTTTTATTTGTTTTTTATATTTCTCAATAACAAGACATGTACATAATTTAACCTTTACAAATTTGATTCCCAGTTGCTGCCACCTAAATGATATATAAGTAAACAGATTGCAATTCCCGGGAGTGGCCAGTTCTTGTCGAAGAAGGATGTGGCTGCAATAGATGTTGTCGTTATCGCAGACATTTGGATACACATCATAAATTATATGAGTTGCACAGACTTGAATATATGTGTCTGTTTACTTGTGTGAAGGCAAACATAGCTTTAATTTGATTATATTCAAGATGGCGACGTTGTTTTTTAATCCGAGCACATTTCCGTATATATGATCATTGGCCCATCTTGACAGATAATAGGCATATTTACTACCGAACTTTTAATATAAACTAGAGCAATACCTGTCCCGAGATGAGTAAAATTAATTCCGAAAACAGAACAGCTTTGCATCATTTTTTATATCCTCTTATGGGGATCAAAATAAAGATATGATACTAAATCTTATGTCTAGTACCTTTATTCTAATTTTGATAACATCCATTACATGATTTATATTCGAAAACATGTGCAAAATATAAGGCTTACGCTTAAAGGGTCTTAGGAAGAAATTGAAATTCAGGGTATCTTGCTTAATTAATGTCTAATGACAATGGATCGAATGAAATTCAAATATGAAATGTTTGAATTTCTTTAATAGGAGATTGTGCTTATATAATGCCTTTTAAAATATTTGCAAAATACAACAAATAAACTGAAATTGGTGAATACTTATTAATTCATGAATAATAACCATTGTTAATATTTCACAAATATCGGAAGTATCTGACATTTCCCCACGGACTTTCAACCGATCTTTGCACAGAATTCAATTTCACTAAAAATAGTCCACGTGCCCCACACTCAGGCTTAACAGTTGTGTTCCTAGTTGTGTTCCAGTTCGGTTAATTAGTTTAAAGGGGAGTCCTGTACATACAAATACATAAACATATACTAACTTTATACAAATAGACATTGATTAATTTCTTTTCATGTGCTCAAGTTTCTCTTCAGCCGAGGTACATGCGCATGAGATTTCGAGTAAATATGATTAAAAAAATATTATTATCATAAATCATCGTGTTTCTTTTTAACCAGGCGTTTATTGGTATTCATTGCAACGGAGACAATTTTTTTTCATTAATATTATGCGTCAATAATAATGATTAAACATTTCATAGTTTTCAAAGTTATTATGTGATTATTAACTGTCACAATAGAGACGAAAACGGAGACTGGTCAGCTTCAAAGCGTATTAGATGTTTCGCGTGTCGCGTGATTTGTGTTCATAATTGCAGATTGTTATAGTTCACTTTAATTTACATGCATGAAAAACTAATTTGCATGTGTCTGACATAAAAAAATACTGATTAAAAGCAGAGTTGGAGTCGAATTCTGTTCAGCTGAGAGAAAGCATTGATGTTGGGATCTTATCAGTGTTATTACCATGTAAGACGACCAGGTGTTACTTCTGAATTCTGAGCCGTTATTGCAAACTTATTATAGCCAGAGGGGGTTTGCATAGATCTTTGTTTCTTATATTACCATATACAACTGTTTATTATAGATGACGATGGTAGAAGTCGCATTAACAATTCGGAAAACCACCCGACAGATCCACAGGTAAATCACATTTATGTAAGGCTAACCTCATGTCGACATTCTGTATACCTAATGAATACCTAATGTTTTCCTCCCAATTCATTTATATATATATATATATATATATATATATATATATATATATATATATTTCCCATGACTTTTAGTTTCCTTTAAGATTAATCTTAAAAAAAGATTTTATTGAAGGTTAGTAAAATGTTTGATTATACGATTAATAGCTGAAAACTTATGGTGGGAAACATAGATATATTTTCTATATACACAAGTTTACTTACTCGACGTTGGCAGGCTGTAAAATGATAAAAAACTATACCCATTATAAAAACTCGTATAAAATCATGTTGAAAACTCATGCATGAAACGATGTATAAAATTCGACTGGAGAAAACCGAGGATCTGTGCTTTTGTTGATGGGTAAAGTTTACTTTAGTTTAATGTTAATGGGAAATATTTAATGCCAAAACACGATACATATTCTCAAGGATTAACGGTATACAATTATTTTTCGCGCCCGTGTAGCCACGAATATAAATGCTACGTTAAAACCAGTTGTAAGTGACAGTCTTCTAGAGGTTGAAGGTTCAATCCTCAGTACGGGCGATACTAAGAATACATTTACGAATTACTTAAGACTTTTATTCAGTCATGGCTGATTGAACGAGCGAAAGCTACCCTCGTGGATTAAATAAAAACATATCGATCTTTATTTTGCACAGATTCCCGAGTTTGACAAAACGCACTTGAAGAAGGTTGGAGGTTACATCAGCCGAAACCTTGTGAAAATAACATCCAATATAAAAACAGTTGTCCGAATAATTCAAATAATACAAATGTATACGATTGGTTAAACACAAATTGTTATTTTACGCACAGCTTATGGATGTTGTGTTTTCATACTTTACACAACGACATTATAAGACAAAGGGTCTAAGAAGGTTTACACCTTAACAAAACCGATTCCATAGGTCGTTAAGCTATCCATTAGGTAGGTCATGCACTCCCGTATGTTGTGCGTATAAAAACCGTTCGCATGATACAACAGTTCCCCAGTTGGTCTTTACAAAACGCATTGTCAGGAAATAAGTGACCGCATTTAAAATACCGTAAACACGGAATGAAAACACTTTCAATGAGTACGCGAATAACCTTTTTTTAGGCACAAATAAAAATGAAGCCAATTCAATCGGTTGATGAGTGCAAAAAGAAAAAAAAATCTACGATCAAATATTTTCCTTGGTTATATTTGCACAAAGAAATCCGAAATGAAGTCGGTCAAATGCATGAATCGTGAGTCTGTCTTTTTATTTATTATTTCTTTCTTTTGCTTTCTGAAATGCGTACTCGCGTCTTTATAAGAGCCTCGTTTTATTTGTTCATCGGTTTTTATGTTGGTTTGTCACGCTTCAGTTTAAGAAAAAACTTCTCCATCGTTGAGCCCGTGTTGTGAAAGACTTTTTAGATGAATCGAAGTATCATTCGAGGATTTTCTTGCTCTTTTGACTAGGAACAAAGTTTAGTAATTTTTCAAATACTGCACTTTACCTTTTTCTGTTCTCGGCCAGTGAATAACAAATCTTTCTAAACTGAAGACATTTTGGGGGGCTAATCCGAAGTGCCCCTTCTTTTCAGGGATATGTATTTACCGCACATTGAAAACCGACCTTGTGTCCAACTCTGCCTTTGTGTGAAGGAAATTAAATAGGGATTCTGTCCGTCAGTCGGTCTACCACCCTCAAGCTTAGAATAGCATAATGTTCGCTCTATCATTCTGAAGTTTTAAATCACATTTTATTCGGTCTGTCATACATTAGATCGAGTGTTTTCCTCGTTCTATCACGCTCAAACTTTAAATTGTATTTTCGTCGGTCTATATATTAATGTTGTAAATTTTGCCCCACGTAAGTTGAAAATGATATTTTAGTAAACTTTTAAATAGTATATTCTTTGGTCTGTAACGCTGAAATTTGAAATAGCATTTCCGGTAACCTCTCATGCCTACGTTTTGAAAAGGTATTTTTGTTCATTTGTCACTCTCATGTTTGAAATGGTATTCCGTTGGTCTGGCATGTTTTAAATAGTATATATTTTCGACCGGTCAGGCTTGAATTTGTGATAGCATTTTCGTTGATCACGCGTACATTTAAAAGAGCAGTTTTATTGACCTGTCATAATTAAGTTTAGAATCAGATTTTCGATGATAAGTCACGCTTATGTTTGAAATGAGATATCTGTCTGTCCTTGATGCTTATGCTTTAAATGATATATCCTTTAGTCTATCAAGCTTAGATTAAGAATAACATTTTCACTGAAATAGAATGTTTGTTGACCGGTCATGTTACATTTTAAATAGCATTTACGTTGATCTGTCATGTTTGAAATAGAATCTTCTTCGATCTGTCATGCTAACGTTTTCAAATAATATTTTCGATGATCTGTCACGCTTAAATTTGAAATATCATTTTTGTTGACCGGTCATGGTTACATTTTTAAATAGCATTTACGTTGATCTGTCATGTTTGAAATAGAATCTTCTTCGATCTGTCATGCTAACGTTTTCAAATAATATTTTCGATGATCTGTCACGCTTAAATTTGAAATATCATTTTTGTTGACCGGTCATGGTTACATTTATAAATAGCATTTAAGTTGATCTGTCATGTTTGAAATAGAATCTTCTTCGATCTGTCATGCTAACGTTTTCAAATAATATTTTCGATGATCTGTCACGCTTAAATTTGAAATATCATTTTTGTTGACCGGTCATGGTTACATTTTTAAATAGCATTTACGTTGATCTGTCATGTTTGAAATAGAATTTTCTTCGATCTGTCATGCTAACGTTTTCAAATAATATTTTCGATGATCTGTCACGCTTAAATTTGAAATATCATTTTTGTTGACCGGTCATGGTTACATTTATAAATAGCATTTACGTTGATCTGTCATGTTTGAAATAGAATCTTCTTCGATCTGTCATGCTAACGTTTTCAAATAATATTTTCGATGATCTGTCACACTTAAATTTGAAATATCATTTTTGTTGACCGGTCATGATTACATTTTTAAATAGCATTTACGTTGATCTGTCATGTTTGAAATAGAATCTTCTTCGATCTGTCATACGTAATTATCGAAATAGCATTTTCGTTGCCCTATAACGTTTAAGTTAGTAATACTACATGTTTCGGTCTCTCTTGGAATAACCTCTTCATTTTGTTGATACGCTTCAGCTTTTTAAAGTATTCTCGTTACTAAACGCACAGTTTTAATGGACGCAACGTAGGAATGAATCCGTTTTCTTTTATTCTGCTTTTGTCTTCATTTGTCCCCTTTAATTCTTTCTTTTCTTAAAAATAAAGAAAAGAATTCGGCTAATAAATGCATTGTTATTTGTTGTTCTGGAAGTAAACATTCACACGACCAGAATTGTTTTGAAAGGAAGTCAATGGACGCCATCATTTCGCCTGTTTATTATTATTATTATTATTATTATTATTATTATTAGTAGTAGTAGTAGTAGTAATATTATTATTATTATTATTATTATTATTATTATAGCAGTAGTATTAGTAGTAGTAGAGTAGTAATATTGTTGTTGTTATATCAATTTACGAGATGTGCTCACATAGGTAATCAACCGTGATTTCTCACTAATAATTACCGTAGATGTTCCCTGGAATAGGAGTGATAACAAGTCTCTCCAGATTTCCAGTACTCTTCACCTCTTTCAATAACCATTGCAAATTATTTTGCGTTATCGCAACAGCCGCTTACTATTTATTGAGTCGCAGAAATTAGGATTTCTCGAAAATCTAGAATAGTATGGTTAACAATAGGCAATCAGCAATTCACCCACTATAGAACACGTTTGCGCAGCAACAGATAAGAACGAAGTTCTAGCCGATCTGTTCGCCTTAAACTACACCTTGGACTGAACAAATAGCCTCATCCCAACCACACTTGATGATCTGATCATCACTTTTTCCCACGTCTTGAATATCATAAAACCCCTTGACACCTCAAACGCATGATGACCTGGATTTATTCCTGTTATAGTAATAACAAAATGATCGGCTGAGTTTGCCTTTGTCCTCTCTAAACTCTACAACAAATGCCTTGCCGAATTTTGCTTCCCTGATAGCTGGAAAATTGCCTCTGTGGTAAAAATCTTCAATATTTCCGGCGAAAGAATTGACCTACAAAATGATCGCCCCACAAGTCACTTCCCGTGAAACTACTCGAATTCGACAAGATCGGAGGTTATATCGGCTGCAACGTTGTGAGAATAAATACAAGATTAGTACAGTAGTCCGAATAATCCAAATAATAAACGTTCATATATTTGCTTTTCTATTTTAAAATTATATTACTATTAATTATTATTATTATTATTATTATTATTATTATTATTATTATTATTATTATTATTATTATTATTATTATTATTATTATTATTATTATTATTATTATTATTATTATTATTATTAATGTTATTATTATTATTATTATTATTATTATTAAATTATTATTATTAGTATTATTATTATTATTATTATTATTAAACTATTATTCATACTTTTATTTTTCTTTTGTAATTACTTATTGCATCCAAGCTTAAATTCATTTCAAGCGGAACCTTTATTTTTTCATCTTTAGGCATTTTGAATATTTAATTATTGTTCAATATCTAAATTTTTCATATGGCATTTGTTTTTCATTTTAAATTAGTGTTTTCTATTATTATTTATGTACAGTTTCATGTAGAAAAAAGATCTGGCCGATTCCCTAGACACAGCGCTCTCAACAATATACCCCGATGGACCTTAGACGTCGTTGGCTTCCCGTCGACCCTCAGAATTGTTGCACTCGACAGAAGGGATAGCATACGGCCCGATGGCTTGACAGTGTTTCCCTTTGCAAACAGCAATTCACTTATGTTATATGCGACTTATGTCGTCACCTTTCCACCTTCATCAGAATCGACGACAAACCTAGGACATGTAGCAGCGTCAGCAGAAGACCGCAAGCAATCAAAATACACCGAGCTTCTAGACAGATTTGTGTTTTAAACTATCGTAGTCGAGAAGAGTGGAGCGATAGGCCCTGCCAAGCGGGACTTACTCAACAGCCTTTCTCTATCGCCCTTATTCGCGGAAACGCATTAGCCTGCTCTCGGCCTGCAAAGCTATCAGCAAATGTTTTTATTAATTAACAATTATTTTGTGTTTTTGAATAAATTTTGTATATTTTAAATGAAATATATTCCACCTAATAAGTATTCATGATAGTTAAAATTGATAATCTAAATGAAAGTGCGAAATAAATTATATTAAACATGACATTTATTTTATGTATACTTATGCATATATATATATATATATATATTAATTATTTTTTATTAAAACATGTAGATAGTCTGCTACACTGGCATGTCGATGTTATCGATCTACAGCTATCAAGAGCTGAGGTTTCATCAGGCAGAGGTTTTTCTTGTGATCCAATCCTTTCGGTGAAGTCCAGGAAAAAGAAACAGGAGGAATAATTGGTCACATGACTATTATTCCTCCTGCTTCTTTAGCTTGGCTCTATTCTTCCTGGACTTCACCGAAAGGGTAGAATCACAAAAAAACCTCTGCCTGATGAAACCTCTTGATAGCTGATCATTCATAATACAGATCTATATTCTTATTAAGCAGTTTTTTTATAAGCCTGGTTTGATTCCCTTTTGATTTCTACCCTACCTGGCTTTTTACCCTACCTTGATTAGTATATATATATATATATATATATATATATATATATATATATATATATTGATCAAGTTCAAATGTGTTAATAAAGTGAACATGAAAACAAGTTTTTCAAGAGTGCTTAATACCAAGTAGATCATTTATAAAATACATAAGCAATACTATAGCCTTACGGCAATCAAGCAACGTTTCAATGCGTATTACCGGCAGAGTTAAAATAAAAGGAATATATTTTAACTCTTCTTTTAACAAGATGCGGTAATACGTATTGAAACGTTGGTTGGTTGACGTAAAGCTATAATATTTTTTATGTAATTTATATATATATATATATATATATATATATATATATATATATATATATATATATTATTTAGATAATGCCCCTAATTTGTTTCAAAAAACATTTTAATTTAAACACATACATTATCTTGATGACAAATTTAAAGATATTTTTAATTCATTGATAAAGACTTCTTTGAGTTATCATGGTTTTTTTTCCAATAGAATGTATGTGTTAAAATGGTCAGAAACATTTATTTGAATTAAAATGTTTTATTCAATACATTTTTAATATTTACTAAATTATTAATAATATTTGAGTACAGATGCGTGTACACTATTTAGCTACTACCCCGACTTTTGTGTAAATTAAAAGGAATTTATGTAATATATATATATAGATATATATGTTGACTCTGTGCCAGGGGTTCGAACCGTGTGACCGTCCGAGATTATCATCCCTGCACTGATGAGAGCGAAAGGTCGAAACGCTAGCTTATGTAAGTAAAAATAATTCAATATTATTTATTTCAAATTAATATATTAACTCACAGCTATCGACATTCATTTTACTCTCTACCACTGACTGACTTCTCTTAGCCCGAACATTGGTCCAGCGCTCTTGAGCGCCACGGCTACTACTTTTTTCATCAACCCATCATGTCAACCCAATATTTCGATGTACTTGTATGACATTTTTCTTAAAATTATCATCCCGAGGAAGTCTTACAAATAAAGACGAAACGTTGATGAATATATAAAAAAAAATATCTCTTGGTTTTTCCTTTTTCATTTCCCATATCTCTCTCTCTCTCTCTCTCTCTCTATATATATATATATATATATATATATATATATATATATATATATATATAATCTTTATGGTTTTCAGATGATTAACTTTTGCATTTTGTATATTTCGTGAAATACATAATCTGGTCGCATGACATACTTTTTATTGTAGAATTACAGTATTTTTTATCACGATGTTTATGTTTATAATTTTATAATGTTGTTTTCACTTGTAATTTGTTCCATATTTTCTGTACACCTACAACTTATATATTGAGAGATAGAGTGACGAGATAAAAACGTAAAAGTTAACTGTATATGTTATGTGAATGGCCACATGTTCATGTTTAGTTAAACATTGATGAAATTAGACGGTTACTTAATTATCTGAATCTTATAAATGTACATCACATTATGTGTGTGTCCTTTCTCCGCCCTTGCCTCCGTGTTCTTAAGATTGTCATAATTATGTTATTACTAAGAAACGCGTCAGTAAGCTCGATGTTTGTTGCAATAAATATCTCTGCCATGAATCCTTTTGAGCAGGCGGATTATCCAGACGGTGGGAGGAGAGAGGCGGGATGAGCGGAGTTAAACCTGTAGCTATCAAGTGATGAGGAAAAGCTGTCTTAAGAAAAGAAAAAGAAAGAGTAAAGTGCCGTCTTTGTGGGCATATGTGCTATACAGGTATATTAGACAAGGATATATACAAAAAAAAAACATACACCGCCATTTTAACAGAGGATATTAAGAGAGTAAGGCTATCTCTTCTTTATGCATGGATTAAAATGCATTACAATACATTATAAAAGCAATTATATTATATAGGAAACATTACTTTATACAAACGACTCTGCATTAGAAAAAGTAGAAAAAGTATTTTCTCTAAAACATAGAACATTGCTGTATATAAGCAATTTATTTCAAGGTTTACCGAAATAACACCATAGTGTATTGATTTACTCCTCTCCAGGAGTTAGGCACAAGGCCAGTTTTTATCTTACTCCCACAAGTAAGATGTGACCCAAGGTCGGGTCGGGAAAGTGGGGTTTAAAAATTGCCTGGGCAGCCCCGTCGGCATTCCCCGATAGGGGCGCCTCAGACAGTAAGCAATAAACTTACTCCTCCCCAAAGAGGGGAGGCGAAGCCTGGGAGGGTGGACCTCCTAGAACTGCACAGGGCAGACCCATAGACCGGCGTAAATCAAGCCCCGAAGGCCAAGACAATACCAGTCTATGTGGTGCAGTATCCATCGGAACAGATACTACACTTTGATCTTAGCCAAGAGTAGCGAACTGAAAATATTTTTAAAAACTCATGATCGTATCAAACATGTTGGGTTGATATTTGTATGCGATATCGTTCTGCTAGCTGTATCGTCTGTCCTGTTCTGCTCTTTTCTCATGAGTACTGTCTCGGTTCGAAGGTCAGACCGTAACCGACTGTTCACTTGTCGACCTTCTGTTGCCTCTTTTCCGTCTTCCTGATGCTAAACTTCTTTTCACATTTAATCGAAAATCCGTGCCCCCTCGAATCTTTCACACCTACAATGATATGTAGACGGTCCGGCAGATGGTAACATTTAATGATGCGAATATGATCTCTTTACTCCCCGTCCAATATTAAGTTGTGATGGTGTCTGTGTAGACGAGGCTGTCTTATAATATTTCATTGAGACCTAAGACGCGTTTTTTTTTTAAAGAAAACGCGTAAGATTACCGCCTGCCTTTTATGACGTGAATGTATATCTGCGCAGGGATGTGACAAAACGACAACAGTTTAAGCCTTTGGTTAACCGTGTCTGTGCTATTGATCTAAACGTAAACTATGACGGTAAGTACGGTGAAAAAAATAGGAAATATCATTCAGCTATAACAGAAAACATAACTCTATATACAAACAATGCATAGTATTTCAAAAGAAACTTTATCAATACAGAACAGATAAATGAAAGTATAAAAATAATTGATATATATATATATATATATATATATATATATTCGTATGTATTTATGTGTATTTTTATATACACATAAAATCCTTTCAAGTGAGCAGGGTGAGAGAGAAAACAAATAGCAAGTCAGACAACCTACGTTTTCTTAAATTAATTCGTAAACAATTTATTTACTCTTAAAATATCAACGGTAAGTTTTTTTCCTAATGTAATCGGAAATGATGAAAATCTATATATGAAAAATTAAAATTACGTACGTAATTCTATGATTTTATATGAATGTTTGTGCGTATTAAAGTCATAACGAAAAACTCAACAATCTATCTATGGTTATGTTGTTGGATTTTCAGACTGATACTTAAATAGCGCTGTATTGACTGAAAAAGTGTAGTTTGCTTCAAGCATTGTGCGTATTGTGTAAGAATTGTCTTTTTTCTGAATAATTTTGGTAGAAGTCACCGTTTGATAATATCCCACGAGACAAAAGTAAATAGATTAAATGACAATATATAAGTATTAAATAATCTGCAATCAAATATTAATTTACGAACGTAGTGTATCAAATCATGGTGCTATGGTACGTCGTGATATTTTATCATGTTTAATTTTAATTTTTGAGTTATCACCTTCTCAAAATGAAATCTCCACTCAATTCGAAGAGTGTTATTACCTGGAAGCGCTAAGCTGGAATCGGTTGATTTGACCACGTATTTTACATATTCTACGACCACATATTTAATTTCGTCAACCTTGCCACTTTAGCAAGCAGGAAACTCCATTCTTATTTATAAATATCAACAAGGTTAGAATGTATATTTGTGCAGACATCCTTTCGAATTAAAATCATTAAATCTTTTGTAAATAAAATCAACAAAGCCACATAGGTCCAGGTTACGCCGGGTCGGGTCAGCTAGAAAATTCTAATTATTTAAATCAATGTTTCTAGCGAAATAAGTAACACCGTAGAGTGTTAGGGTTTTCATTACGTTCTTATTGCTATATTTCTCAATATATTACATTGAGTTTTCTACTCGGATTTGTCATTTGAAGAACTAACCTTTTTGGATCTGCTCACTTTTGAAATCTTGAATGAATGCATATAAAACGCAAACCTGTAGTATGTAGTCCTCAACACACACACGCACACGCACACACACACACATGTATATATATATATATATATATATATATATATATAGTAGTATGACACACATTTATGTCAAGTAAGAACTACAAAGGCGTCTATGTTTCATTTTCGCAGAAGATCGTCAGGCTAAGTGCCTACTACTACTACTACTACTACTACTACTACTACTACTCACATATTTAGTACTGTTTAAGTACAAACTGAAAAAATATATATACGCATTATATTATATCAACTTATAATATTATATAAATTATGTATATACATAAATTAATAAAACAAGTTTAAATATATTGATAAAATGAACCTCCAACCAATATTTTTCAAAACTGCAAAATACGACGCAGATGTTTATAAATATACATTATATAGAAATTTAAAATTGCCTACACACATTCAGTGCTGAAACGTAATTCCATTTATGTAGGTCATTTTACATATTAATATACTGTATATATATATATATATATATATATATATATATATATATATAGAGAGAGAGAGAGAGAGAGAGAGAGAGAGAGAGAGTAAGTTATGAAATAGTTTTATCTGAATTAAGCTACATGGAGGCTTCCTCATTTAGCCTGACCATTCGCTACGGGAATGAAACGCGGAGGCGTCAATGTAGCTTAATTGCCATAAATATATTTTCATAACTTTATACCTAGCTCTACTCACGTATTTAGCACTGTTGAAGTAAATTCTCAAAATGTATACATAAAAGAGTATATCTCCTTATAATATTTTTGTTGATAAATGTAATAATATATATATATATATATATATATATATATATATATATATATATATATATATATATATATATATGTATATATATATATATATATATGACCATCCGGACAACACACATATAGCTAACACCACACTTGTTGTTATGTAGGATTTTAAGAAAAAATAAATAGTAAGTCTCATTTTGATTCCGATTCATTATTTTTGTACCTTCCAGCTTACATCCTGCCCGGGACTTTGTATTGCCCACAACCTTTTAAAAACATACTACTACTACAATTCCCAGCAATGCTTCAAGAAAACTACCATTCTCTCTCTCTCTCTCTCTCTCTCTCTCTCTCTCTCTATATATATATATATATATATATATATGTATATATATATATATATATATGCTTCACGTCCATGCATTAAAATAAGAAGTAAATAAGTTCCGAAAATTGTAGGTTTTTCATACCGGATAGCTTTTGGTTTTTGTGCGAAGACATATGCATGCCCATGCAACGACTGCACTTGAATTTGTAATTCGTCTTTTGTCTGTCCATTGTCAGCCACATAATGTAAATGAATGAACTTGCCCGCTGTTAACCCAACACATAATGTCTCCCAGTAAAGCTAATGTATCGACTTAGTTAAGCCTACCCATATCAGTCCGTGCATTTCGCTACACATCTACGTGATTCAGAATATAAGACGAGCTCCATTTCCGGTACGAGTTAAAAAGAAAAAGAAAGAAAAATTAACGAAGAAGAAAGGATAAGAAAAACAGATTTTTATCATATTCACAATTATTGCAAAAATCTTTTATTTTTTCTTGTTGAGAAACAATTGTTTAATTAAATTTACAATCTTTTGTACGCATTTTAACTTCTCGGACTATTGTCGCCACCAACGTTGATAGTTGGATTTCGATTTTAATCAATAGTTTACAATTTTCAATTATAAGTAACATGTCTGGGTATGAGTTTTATGGGAAGGCATTAAAGAAAGAAAGAGCAAACTAAAAAATTAATATATTTTAATGCATTCACAGAATATTATGCATTTATTTATGTGAATCGCTTCAGAAAAGGCAGAAAGTAAGTTGATGTAAGGAGCTAATCATGCTTATAAAAGGGGAGAGGAAATTAGAATCACTCTCAGAAAAAGCAAACCTGAAAAAGAACCCCACAACCAGCATTTAACCCTTAGACTTCAAACAGGCTAGCCAAAAGTAAGCCCTTCAAAGACCACTCAGAAAAGAAGGGGTTACAAGTCTGTCTTACAAATAACTCTACCCCTAAACTTGCATTTGTAATATTCATATGTTCGTGTGCATGTAAGTAAATAACAATGCAATATGCTCGATATTGTCTGCGTATCATACGGAATTTCTAATTTGAATTGGATAGTATCGAACATGTGCGAAATGATATTCAGATAACGAATAGACGATACGGCATAGAGAGATGCTAGTTGTAGATCATTGCCGTTCTACTTATGAGGTCATTCATTCATTTCGTATGAATCAGGTGATTCTATTGTTGGCATAGGCTTCCCCGATATTTTTCTAGTTAGAATTCTTTCTAAGAAGACATCGAGTACTTACAGGATCCGAAGTGATATTGTTTCTGTGGAACTAACTCGATTTGAACTTAGAATACCCAAGTTGTCAGCCACTTAACCACCGTCACCTCCCACTTGTAAAGTGAGACCATTGGTATCTAGCCTTGAAAACAATAAAGTCGCTTTACTCCGGAAATGACTCAGGTCGCGAAAAAAAAACGGATGGACTGCTTCATTAAACTTTATTTCCAACCCATTCAATTGTCAGTTGGAATGTTTGCCAACCTTGCACTACAGTCAAGACGCTATGGTTTCCGGTGACAAACAGCACAAATTGGTATTTGTTCTCGATATCGACTCGTCTCGTCTGCTCTATCGCTTAAGGTGAGTGCTAAAAAAACAAGGGGCATAATTATAAATGGCTCTACTTTCCGAAATGTGCTGCCTAGACAACAGAAAACAGCGTTGTGTCACATCCTTCCTGTGTGTGTCGGTTCTAAAATTCGCATGTAGCAAATGCTTTCTTAGTGGAGATATCTTGCAGCTTTGATTGTGTAATATTGAAACTAGCATTGACGCATATAACTCTTTTTCCCCAGTAAATGTTACCTTTTATATCCATATATTATCAATGTCATATAACCTTATTTGTGTAACAATCCTTCCTGGTCTTGTAGAAGTGGCGTCCGATGTTGTGGGCTAACGGTGTAAGTGTCTCTTTTAAATTGAACTTGAATCGCGCATGGTCGCTGGTAGGTATAAATTTGAGAAAAGCTAATATTTTAAGCATCTTTAAAATTTTAAACATAAAGAAAGAGGCAAAATGCCTTCATAAAAACCATGTGTTAGATGCAGATATTTTTATTAAAATCAAAATCAAAAATAATATATATATATATATATATATATATATATATATATTCACCTACCTCGAGGCTTTAATCATGCAATATATAAACTAGCATTGAATATTTAAGATATTAGGATTCAAGGGTACTTCTAAGGAAATTTATACCTAAACGTGTATACGTTTTATACTTAACTCGTGTTTTGAGAGAAATAACGCAATCATCAATACCGATATTACCTCCCTGCATTAATTATTTGCCTATATTTATATTGGAGAGGTTGCATTTCCCCCCTCTATATTTAGCATTTATTTGGCATCATATTTTGAATAATTATTGTTTTATTGGTTCTTACATACTTCCTTAAATTATTCTTGTATTTAAGTTACCATTACTTCACTAATTATTACAGTTGACATCTAAAAAACTCGTCCGCTGATGTTCTCATGGTCTGGCTTTCTTAACATTTCCTTATCTATAGGCTAGGTTTAGGCTATGTCACTTCGGTTATTTTTTATGTATGTGATGTGCTCTATATTTAATTTTTTTTATAGTAGGGTATTACTGTTCCGTTAGCTACAGTTTCTATTGGCTACATAATCTTATAATATCCCAGGTGTCTATATTGGTCTGTAACGTGATACATCATATGCGGTTTCATGTAGACAGTTCTAACCCACTTCATGTCTTTTATTTAATAAACTCTCCTTAGATATAACTATATTGTAAGATTCCAGAATACAGAGGTTACATCTCTTAGATTGGTTACGTTTGTATTTCCTTGCCCTACCTCAGGCAGACCCTTTCACTCTGTATTGTATATTTTTACTATTTAGTTCTCTTATATGTTCAGCTACAGTTGTAGGAGTTGTAGGAATCTTCTTTGAATTTGTATTAGCTTCTTTGAAGGAGTTCATATGGGTTTTAAACCTGTCATTGAAACTAAATCCCGTCGACCGAATATATGTTCTAATTCTGTTTTCTTATATGAAGTTACATTTATACACTTTCTCTTAAATTTAACATCTTCCCTTTTTTTACAGTTTCATTGAGAGTATTTTTCTGGTTCTGCACTGTACTAGTATCTATGTTCTTATTTTTGTTGATGTTGTGTTATTTAAACTTACTATAGTTGATATTATGTTTATCGATGTTAAAAAGATATCTTGATTTATAATTTTACCTAGTCTACTATCCTTAGGAAAATTTCTCTCGATAATTAGGTAGAACAGTTTAGGTATGTTAGTGAGAATGTTTAAGGCATAAGGGGGATGGAACCAAAGTGAGTGTCTACGTCTATTCTTCGTCCTAATTATATTCTCTATGCACTCAGGTTCGCATTAAAATGCCCTAAATAGGTATTTGCAAGCAACTTGAGGTAACTCTAATGAATTACACTTTTTATAAATCAATGATAGAATTTATTAACTATTTTAAAGAATATTACTGAATTAACATTTAGAAATGCCCGTACAAGTTTTAGGATGTTATAGCTCTGAACTAAACAATTCAAAATGGCGTACTGGTAAGTTTTTCCCCACATGTGAATTTGCCCTTTTCTTTGTTTTTTTTTCATTTGTTTTCGCTAAAAAAGTGACCCACTGTATAGTGTAGTTTTTTTTCAAAACATTTCAATGCAATAATTCTTTATTTTAGTGGATTTTTCTGATGATTTTGTTGTGTTGCAGAGACGATATTGGCATGAAAGTGTTGTTTGGTTCACGGCAAAAGAAACGGACCGTAAAAATACATCTCACAGAAATGTTATATTTTTTGGAAATATAAAAACATACAAAAAATACATAGTTATTGAAATATAAAATGAACCGAACTTATATATGCTCTGTTGTTACTTATTGACAATCATCGAGATGGATCTTTTAAAGAGACTGCTAATAGAAATACACTGATAGTATATGCTTATACATATATTGTCATAATTAATATATATATATATATATATATATATATATATATATATATATATATATATATATATATATATATATATATATATATATATTTATCACAGAGATCTCATTTAGGTTTGAGAGTTAAATCGAAAAGAAAATCAGAATGACGAACTTACTTTAAAGAGTAATTCGTCTGGCCAAATCTGACTGAAATTTAATAAGCAAAACGGGATCACTATTTTTCACGAAATAAATAATGGCTTCACAACTAAAGGAGTGTGCAGATTTACGTACTGGAAACACAGGAACAGAATTAAGGTTCTACAATGGGTTGGTTGATGTTGACAAATACGAAATGAACTTATCCTGAAGTTCGCCGACTCGCCTACCGAAGGCCTGGTAAAGAACGCAGAAATATACGTCTTGCCGATTTGAAATATAAGAAGAAAAGTTTTCGCGCAAGATGATTAATCGCGTATGAATTTCATTGAGCTTAGGTGAGTTCATGCGGTTAACAGGCGGTTAATAGGCGAGAGACTGACATTTGAGGTGTTTGTCTTATTTAGTTGCGAAAAAATGAATTTTGAGCTGTTTGTATTATCTTAAAAAGAATACAAAAAATATATCGTAGAAAATAATTTAAAAAAATATAAATGAAAAAGATTTTATATAGTTTACAATTTATTTGTTGTAGACTGTCGACATCCTTTTAGAGCACTCTACTTTACAGATATGGGTAACTCCCCAGCCCCAACTGGAGGAAGCAAAATGCAGAACATCCGGTCACTTCGATCGTAAGTCTTGCCCTGATGTTTTTCCCGATTCATTGTCGATCGGGTATGTAATCAAAACAATTACTTTTCATACATTCTTCAAATCGGAATACATGAAAATAGAAACAATGAAATGTTTACAAGTTCACTTTTAGTCTCAATCTTGAAAATTATCACAACACTCACAGTCGTATTCCAAACAAGACGTCCACTTACACCCTTAAGCTAGATTATATATCAACTCGCCTATCATCATCATCATCATCATCATCATCATCATCATCATCATCATCACCATCATCATCATCATCATCATCATCATCATCATTATTATTTACTATCCTGTTTTTTTTATTACCCCAGAGTAATCTTTTACCAAAAGAGATTACTCATTTAAAAAATAATTTCTAATTCTAGTGAATAACTCACACGAAAATAAATGTGTTTTTTGCTAAACAATAAAAATAGCAAACATATCCAAGAATCTTCAATCTGATAAGATCGTATTTCTTAACATTCTTCATAGACATCTGACTGCTTACACGACAGGCCGAGATTTCAATCATAATTTAATCAATCGTCAGCCGGACTTATCGCCGCTTCGTGCAGGGTTAATAGCAAACAGACAATAAACACTTGTGTCCATTAAACATAACAGCTGATTGCCATCCAAATTCGTACTCTTTGCTTAAAATTCCTACATTATCTTTGGGAAAATCTGTGCTATCAAATAGAAGATCCTTGAAAACGTAGTACTCAGCAGACAAAGGTTCCTCTGAGAGTTTCCGAATTCTTAATTAAAATGTCGAAAAACTGATGCTTTATCTGACGTTTTGTGCTTAACGAAGACAATAAGAGGCTTTTCTTCTGACTTCCAGGTAAAACAAGATGGCTGTGAATTTTCTTATGTTATTTTTTGTGTCTGGATAAGTTTTCACACGCGGTGATTGTTATCTTGATGTCTTCAAGAGGTAAGTGGCCAGCAGACTTGTGGCACATGTAAGTATGGCTCATGCGCAGAGAATGTGGATGTGTTAAGCATGTGCAAGTGCATCTGAATATGCTGCCAACAGTGTATTTTTTGTAAGATGTTGAACTGTCCAAAGTAGGAATATCACTTAATTGTTTCTTGTTTTTCAAACAAGACGGCAATCCTCTCTGGGACACTTGGGGAATATTTATATATATATGAATATATATATATATATATATATATATATATATATAGAATATATATATATAGAATCACTCCATAACTTATTAATCAACCATTATCCATTTTAACACTCCTTCTTGGCGTAATGGGGTGCACATGTGGGTTATATTTAGTTTTATTTAGTTTTATGCAAATGGGAAAAAAGAGATAGAAGTCATTTCGTGAAAATATTGTCATCTGACTTCGCTTACATTTGAGACATTTTCAAGAATGAAAATCATGTAATTTGATAGCATCAGGATATCTTGATTTACATCTGTATACGTGGCCATAAAAATGGTGTCAAAATGTCCGGTTCGGAGAATTAATTTAAATTGTCATGAGGACGCGTATTATACAATATATATATATATCTATATATATATATATATATATATATCTATATATATATATATATATATATATATATATATATATATATATATATATATATATATGTATATAACGTTAGGCGCATGTATGTGTTTATATATTTTATGTCCAGAATTCCATTCTAAATCAATTAAGCTATCATCAAAATTTGTTAGTACATAACTGCTAAATGTAAGAGTATCTGATGTTGACTATATTTATTTTAATTTAGTTTTATTCAAATACCTCCGCTCCATGTGAAACGTTAACAAGAGTTATTAGACATCAATGAATAAATATTCTTTAAACTTTCCTAGAATTAAAATCATATTATAGATTTTAATGAAACTTAAATAATGATGTTAGACATAAGGTTCAGTATTATTATACCATGATTTTAATTTTCATTTAAGTGATACTAACTGATCTATTCAGGGAATTATTTGTACCCGTCATGGGGAGGGTATTTTTATAGTATGTATATATATGTATATATATATATATATATATATATATATATATATATATATATATATATATATATATCCAAATGATTAAATTAAAAAAATCATTTCATTTAACACTTTTATATTCTAATCAAAACGGCTTCCTGTTATTTATTTAACTTTAAAACCTTTCTAATTAAAAAAAACAACAACAATGTTCGCTACGGTGAATAAATGAAGAGAGTAATGGAAGGGAGATGGTGGATGCTCGCTCGTTTGCTCGCTTACTTTCTCTCTCTTTCTTTATCTCTCTCTTTCCCTCTCTCTGTCTCTCTGTCTTACTTTCTCTCTAATAAGAATTAGACACAAATTTAATTTAAGTTGCAATTGTTGCAGTGTTTAATGCCGAATTGTACACACTACATGATTTATGTGATATTAGCGATGCACATTTTCTTTTGATAATAATTAAATTGTTTTGATTTCGTAGAGAAAACGTTTAGCATTTGTGTTTAAACGTTCCTTTCGGCCTTTTAGGGGCCTGGCTTGATTTTCAACAACTTACGATTCATTTCTATATTGTAAGTTTAAAAAAAGATTCCCCCCCCCATCCTCACATTGACACACTATCGCTCAGGGGCATTGGTTTATAATTTCTTTTGATTTCATTACAGTCTTATTTAAAAGATAAATTAGTATGAACATTATAAAAAAATGTTAATGTTTATCTATACGTTTCTCATTAATATTTAAAGAGAATTATGTACAATTTTTTAATGTTCAAAAAGATTACCCAATACAAGACTGAAAAGGACACGGCAAAAAATAATAACCTTATTATTAATAGCTGTTTTCTGTTTTACGCAATGTGAGGCTGTTGTGGGTATCTAATGGCGAAACAACATTCTCAGGGGAAACGGTTTGTAGTAAACGATTCATTCAATGAAACACAATATCACCGGTCGGCTTCTCGGCTGACTACAACATGGCTATTTTCAAATCCAATGTTTACAAATTTGCGTCGAGCCGTCCTCTTAAATAATCAAATTTTGCTCAGTTTCAACCAATGTCTCAACTCCTTCAAGATGTTTTCTCAACGTCAATCTGACAAACTTATTAAGTCTTATCCTTGAGTGGCATTCGGCCATTGAAAGCGGTGACGCATTAGTAAAAAAAAGCTGCAATTCCAATAACAGTTGTGAATAGGTTTTCATGCTTTACAAATACTGTTACGGTGTAAGTGAATACAATGGATCCGACTGGATTTTAACACGGCTCATCCGATTCAATAGTTAGACTCGGTATCCATTGCGCAAATAATATTAGGTTGTTCGGAAAATATTGTCCGATTTTTTAACTTACTTTAACAAATTTAATTTAAGTTGCAATTGTTGCAGTGTTTAATGCCGAATTGTACACACTACATGATTTATGTGACTCTAATAAATTATAAATAAATGCGTTCAGAATGAAATTGTAAATTATTTAAGCTCTTAATAACAAAAGTGTAAAAAAAGAAGTGTGGTCATTTATATTGCGTGTTTTCAAACTTGGCGATAATGCGCTGTGAACATCAACAAAACAGTGAGTGAAGGGTCCACAAATCACCAGGAAGTCGGCAGGTTGTTGTAGATATTCCATAATTGTACTGAGAGTCTTGAAGATAAATGAATGGAGAGGGCGACCATGCATTGTTGACAATGGACGTTTGAAAGAAAGTGTTGAACACAACCCACGTTAAAGTATGAGAGAAATGTCGTAAGAAGTTGATGTCATTATTTCAACGATGCTCGAGCATCTAAAGTAAATTGATACGATTTAAAAGCTCGATACATTGGGCATGCCGCATGAGTGCAACATATAAATGTTTGTTTCTAAAATCGGACATTAGTTCCCGAACAGTAATCTAATTACTTCGTCTATTCTATTATTCTATAGTACTAATTACTCCGTCTATTTTATTATTCTATAGTACTAATTACTCCATCTATTCTTTTAGTCTATAGTACTAATTACTCCATCTGTTCTAGTATTATATAGTACTAATTACTCCGTCTATTATATTATTCTATAGTACTAATTACTCCCTATATTCTTTTAATATATAGTACTAATTACTCCGTCTATTCTATTATTCTATAGTACTAATTACTCCCTCTATTCTTTTAATCTATAGTACTAATTACTCCGTCTATTCTATTATTCTATAGTACTAATTACTCCGTCTATTTTATTATTCTATAGTACTAATTACTCCGACTATTCTATTATTCTATAGTACTAATTACTCCCTCTATTCTTTTAATATATAGTACTAATTACTCCATCTGTTCTATTATTCTATAGTACTAATTACTCCGTTTTTTTTATTATTCTATAGTACTAATTACTCCGACTATTCTATTATTCTATAGTACTAATTACTCCCTCTATTCTTTTAATCTATAGTACTAATTACTCCATCTGTTCTATTATTCTATAGTACTAATTACTCCGTCTTTTTTATTATGCTATAGTACTAATTACTCCGACTATTCTATTATTCTATAGTACTAATTACTCCCTCTATTCTTTTAATCTATAGTACTAATTACTCCATCTGTTCTATTATTCTATAGTACTAATTACTCCGTCTTTTTTATTATGCTATAGTACTAATTACTCCGACTATTCTATTATTCTATAGTACTAATTACTCCCTCTATTCTTTTAATCTATAGTACTAATTACTCCATCTGTTCTATTATTCTATAGTACTAATTACTCCGTCTTTTTTATTATGCTATAGTACTAATTACTCCGACTATTCTATTATTCTATAGTACTAATTACTCCGACTATTCTATTATTCTATAGTACTAATTACTCCGTCTATTCTATTATTTCATTGTACTTATTACTCCGTCTATGTTATTATTCTATAGTACTAATTACTCCGTCTATTATTTTATTCTATAGTACTAATTACTCTGTCTATTTTATTATTCTTAAGTACTAATTACTCCCTCTATTCTTTTAATCTATAGTACTAATTACTCCGTCTATCCTATTATTCTATAGTACTAATTACTCCGTCTAGTTTATTATTATTAAGTACTAGACTCTCCAATCAGATTTTTATTTAGTCAAAACTTATGAGTCAATTACAGTATGACTGCTTTTCTCCTCACTCAATAATGAATGAAATAATAGGATGACTGGTGTAATTCCAGAAAGGAAACATCGATATCATTCTAAAAGAAGTCCTGGAGTTATGCTCTTCATTAGATTAAACTTGCTATAAAAACAGCGTGATTACAAAAGGACATTAGAGAGCCAATGTACGCACATCTGCGTCAACTGATTACAGGATATATGTGTATGCGGAAATGTTAATGTGCGATATTTTTCATTTAAATAAATTATGGTAGCCAGATTTTTCTTTAAAGTTTTGCACTAACATTCGTTTGCTTGGGTGTTTTATATTGAAGATTACGAATTTTAGCATGTTGAAAATAATTGCTATTTTCAATGCAAATATCCTGAGAAGCATTCAAGGACAGACGAGGCCAAGAGCTGTCTGGTGAAGCCACGCCGTCAGATATGAACAAAATCGTGTGACTAAAAAGATAACATGAGAAAAATGTTAATCATGTGAAGAGTGACGTCATAAAAAAGTTGGAAAATATTTCCGAAAACTAACTAGGAAGCGAGAGAAGATACACGTAAAAATGCAATAGTTAAAACAAACTGAGATAATCTCTCTTTTTCTCCAACCCTACCGTGCCGAAATTATGATATCATAATTATCTATGTATCATAGTTTGTTCTATTCGATCGAATTAACAACTATTGGGTTTGGTTCTTCAGCAAGGAATAAACCTTACTTTGAGCGCAATAATTTCCATGAGAAACGCTTCCATTATGTCTGCAGAGTTAAGTGTCAAAAGCTTTCAATCTCAGAGGGTTTTATCACACCCACTAGACGATCGTCGTCCACTACGAAAAGATATACACTAGATGCACTGGTTAAAACAGATGAATTTGTTTCGGAATGTTTTACACGAATATTGATAATTTACATCATTTCGATTATCCGGACTACTGTTCTTATCTTGGATGTTATTTTCACAAACGTTTGGCGTAACGGATTAAAGTGCTAAGTTATAATCAGTTCTAAGTGATAGTTTACTAGAGATTAAAGGTTCAATCCTCAGTGCGGGCTATACTTAGAACACAATTACGAATTATCTAAGACTTCTACCCGGTCATTGCTAAGGGAACAACAGCAAGTTATCCCCGTAAATTAAATAAATGGTTCTGTTCGATATTCCGTACAGAATCCTGAGTCTGGCATACAGATCTCCGAGTTAAACAAGATGAACTTGAAGAAAGCCGGAAGTTATCTCGGCCGAAATGTTGTAAGAATAACATCCAAGATGAGAATAGTAGTTCGAATAATCCAAATAATAATACCGTTTAATTTCCATTTGCGAATTATATCATTCCGTGCGGGTTAATCTTTTTTTAAAAAGGAGAACACGTATGTTTTCACCGCGCGTTTTTTTTATTTGATTTGTTTTATTTGTATAGTAAATCAACTATTTTGGAGTTATTTAATGCCTTAACACAATCTATTGTATACGATTAATTGAAGACATATTGCAATTTTACGTGTCGCTTGAGCAAAATTGTTGGTAGAAAGTGCGGGTTCATACTTTTCTTATCAATATTAGTGCTTAACTGACCAGTAAAGATCCGATTCAATACCCCAATCATGATACTCATTGTGTTCGTTTGTAGATTAATATCTGTTCTCATTGAAATTAGCATGACATCGGGGAGAGAGAAGAAAACGGGTTCAATTATATGAGAAAGAGTAACAGTTGGTAAGATGGGATGGAAGGGGATAAGAATATATAACAAAAAGCTTAATTTTCTTCGTTAAATAATCACACTTGCTTTAAATGAATTATTTAACAAGTCTACTCATAGACACATATAATGGAATTAAAGCGATTTTATTTTTACTAATTGGTCACCGTTTGAAGGTCCACACATCATTGAAGAAATACTCATTTTGTTACGAGTATGATATAAGACTTTTGGAAAATTAGAGACAATGGGTTAAATAGACAGAATTTTACTATTTAATAAGACGCCTCAACAAGAATTTGTTTACATCGGACTCGAAAAAAAACATGTTGTAGTCAGCTGGGAAGCAGCAATGTGTTATTTGGTTTCTACGGACGTTAAGTTCTTGGGGAACAACTGTTGGCATTGATGTATTGTTTAGTTTTACTTATACACAGAATAAAAGGAAAAGTATTTACAGTAGTTGTAGGTAGACGAGTTTTTGCTGTGAATGTTTTACAACGTGAACAATAGATTGCGTACTTGTCAAGCATTTACCATGGACATAAAGATAGAGTAGAAAAAGACTAGCTACGATTCTTCTGTGAAGAAAAATGGTGTATGGAAGTAAATAGGACACTCCACTAGATTTTTAAGTTTACTTTGGTAATCTATAAAGTTAGAGAAGTGGCAACAGTACTCCATCTTAGGATGCATCTGATTCTGACTCTTATACAGGAAGAGGATTGCATCATGGGTGACATATCTTCTGGAGCGGTAGAATGATCCAACAATTTCTCCAGCGACCGTAGCACCAGATTTTATGCAATGTTTTTATTTCAGGTCTAGAGTGAAAATCAGTCCGAGGAGCTTATCAAAAAAAGAGTCTTCCTCAGGAAGGGTGCAATTCAATTGGGGCAGAACGAGGATTCAAGCGTTGGTGGTGAAAGGAGAGAATCTTTGTTTTAGATGTATTAAAAGCAACAAACCATTTTCGTAATTTTAAAGATTATCGTGATGACTTCTAAACCCACGTACAAGATTAGCTAAGCTGGTCTTTAATAGTTCTAAAATTCCTTCAACAAGAAGAGACATCCTTAACATGTGCTTATTCAATATGCGCGTTCGGCGATGAATAGACTTTTAATAAAATGAAGCCTGACAGACCGACGAAAATAATATTTAAAACTAAAGCGTGTCAGAACTACTGACAGACAGACAGAGACACTTTAGAGATGCGTGGACGCATATAAAAATAGCATTTCAAACTTACGTCTTACAAACTAAGAAACGAAGCGCGAGAGACCGACAACAAACCTTATTTCAAATTGACCGATCGACGGGCTTACATCAAGTTGCACGAACACATTAAAAAAATAAAGTGATCGACCATAGTTGAGGGCGACCCGAGGGTTCTCTTTTCGTTAGCTACTCCGGTTAGGTGTAGGTGAGGGTGTTACTCTCCCCCCCCCCCCCCCGGATTAGTCCACTTACCTTTGATCCTCAATTTGTTGCATTGTGTATTTAACAAGAATATATCAAGTACTATTGTTAAGTATTTTGTATGACTCGACCGGGGATTGAACACGGGCTCATTTGCTAAATTTACCATAATGCCAAATATGACGGTTAGACGCATCTACAAAAAGTCATGAGATCTTGATTGGCTGTAAAAATAAGTTTGATGCTTTATTTATCATTAAAATAATAATACTCTTGTTGAATGTATTTCACTATTCGGTGTATATCTATTTTTTCAAGATGGCGTTGCACTTGCTCACTGTACATCGTTAGATAAGCTGCCTCGTAAAATGTCTCCCGGTGTAACACCTTATCGTTTTGCGAGATATAAGTATTAAATGAACGAGCAGCTTCACCATGAAACTTGATCTAGCTTATTTATTTAAATCTGCCGAGGCAATTGGACTACGGTTCGTGTACTAACTGATGCTCTGTAGTCTATTTATTTACGATCTATTCTTAAAAGTTATCAAAAAAAAATTAATTTAATTTAATGACATTAAGTGTTGTGCGACAAGGAGTGATATGATGAAACCACGTGAAATGTTTTGCCTAATTAGTATCATATGTTATTTATCTCTATTTGTGTATGTGTTTATATATTTCTACGTATATGATTCGCTCCTAAACTAATTAACCAATCATATTAAATTTTGTAACACAGATACTAAGAATAATGGTAGGAAATATAAGCTAGTTTGATTTTATTTAATACTAAGGGGTAAAAAGAGAGGTGTTTACGCCATTCGTAAAAATTCAGATGCCTCCGATTTTCTGAGAAATTTTAACAATATGTATTTGACATCAATTATATACATAATATTTCAAACTACAGCGTGTCAAAACTACTGACAGACAGACAAAGACAATTTAGAGATGCGTGAACGCATATAAAAATAGCATTTCAAACTTACGCCTTACAGACTAATAAACAAAGCGCGACAGTACCAAATTCAGTTTCTTTTGGAGTATTTTAAAGACATTTTACGGGATATCATGGGCAAAATCTCTCATTGGAATATTCAAATATTTCAGATTTGCATCAAATTTGATCCATATTCATTGACGTCAATTAAACAAGACTCCTGAATTACAATTTCTTAAGACCCCTTAGGCGTAAGCATAAATTTGAGACATTTTACAGAATCAAAATTACGTGATGGATTTATATCAAAATTATAATAAAGTTTCCAACCATAAGGTTTAGTAGTATTATATTTTTATTTTAATCTTCGTAAGGGCATATGAAATAAAAGTAGTTCTAAACTGTTCTGTTAGGGGCATTAGTTTCATTTGTCCTAGAAATGGTCGCTAACGCTATCGCAGATATATTAAATTCAATAATTATACAAATAAAAATAAAATAAATAACCACATAATTTTTTGAAACACCTTCTAAACACATGTACACAACACTTAGCCCACACTTTTCCATTCTCGCTCCTAAAACATATGATCGCCCAATATTTTAGTTTTATTAACTTTTTTTCCCAATTTAATTTTCGAAGATATACTTCCTTGTCAGAATTTTAAATAAAGATATATTAAAAAAATTTTTTTTATTTTCTTCATCTCGTTTTTTTGGTGTGTTATTAATTCGTGTGTTGTTTAAACGAATTTGGGATGAGAGTCTCTTTAGTCAAGAACGGCATGTGGCAGTGCAAACTGAATAATAAATGTTGTTCTTGGTTTAGAAACCATTGTTTATGTGATAATATCAATCATTTAAATAATGATGAGCAATTAGAACGCCATACAATGCATTTTAGTGTTATTAACTTTAATTCTTTTTCCAATTTAATTTTCGAAGATATAATTCCTCGTCAGAATTTCAAATAAACATACATTAAAATAACTTTTATTTTTTTAAATTGTCTTCATCTTGTTTTTGGTGCGTTATCAATTCGTGTGTTGAAACGAATTTTCAAGAACGAAACGTAGCAGTGCAAATTGAATAATAAATGTTGTTCTTGGTTTAGAAAGCATTGTTTATATGATAATAGGAATTATTTAAATAATAATGATCAATTAGAATGCTATACAATGCATTTTAGTTTTATTAACTTTAATTCATTTATTTTTTCAAATTTAATTTTTGAAGATATACTTCCTCGTCAGGATTTCAAATAAAGATACATTAAAATACCTTTTTTTTTCTTTTCTCATTATTATTTTTCTTATTTAACGTTTATCTTTCAGGCGGATTCAGCCCTACGTACTAACTTTTCCAAGTAAGTTCGTCATTCGGACTTTCTTCCTGATGTTAACCTTTTTAATCTATCCTGCTTCTTACCAACTGGTGAGCTCAACTGTCTCCAACCAGCTAAACCAGCTTCTTTTCTTCTTTCCCTTTACTTAATTCACTTCACGCTTTATTCTTCTATGTGTATATTCTATTAGTAATTTATCATTTTTTCACTTTTTTATTTTCTATGATTCATTATTCTATTAGCGGGACCCCTGGAAATTCCACAGTGTTATCCTTCATCGCTTCATTGCTGTGTTAAAAATGTTTCCATTCTTGAGACGTCCGGTAAAAACGCAGACCCCATGATATTATTCTACTTACTTATTTCCAACTGACACATACTTATCTATGCGGACTGAGGATCTGGGTGTGCCGGGTTCGAATCCAGTTCATTCCACAGAAAAAACTTTTATCGAAACCCACACCTGACCTTGTGTCTAACCTCCTGGAGAAGATATAAATATCTAAGTATAATTGGTGATGTAGTTTCAGAATATATCTGGTTATAAAGGTCTATATTCGAAAAACTTGTAGATCTATGTGACATATTTCTATTCAGAAATTACAATTTAACCATATTCCGAAAGCCAAGAATGTGTGTTTTAGATAAGGTTTCATGTTAGACATAAAACGACATCGGATTTCATGTTTTAAATTACTATTTTTGCATTGCATCAATAGCGATCGAGCGATCTCATTTTCTAAAGAATGCGAGGAAGGTGATAACGTACGTACGAACAGAGAATTGCATTATTTTTATAAGGATTATTTGTTTAATTCCTTCTGTTCTCATTACATTCTTTAACATCTTTATTTCGTTTCGTTTCTTTTACTTATCCCCCCTCTCTCTCTTTGTGTCGTGCTTGTTTAGATAGGTCAATCCGCAAGCGTTCCCAGAATGGCAGCCTCATCTGCCAGCCAGGATCATCTACTTTCGTTGAAATGTCTACACAAATGTTCCACGGTAATCCGAGCCGAAAACAAAACCACTTATGTTCTTTGCCTGGTGTTTTTACAACCTTTTGTTATTTTTACGAAGACGCAAATAAATGTATTGTCAATTGTATGTTTATGTGCTTATACGAGAGATAACACGTGTTTAGGGCGAGAAAACATTGAGGCTGACACAAAATTGAATTACAATGCAATGATAATCACCAATCAAGACGAAGAAGAAGGCTACAAAAGGCAATACAATACAACCATTAAAAAACAAAATGCCAACACCCATACTAATAGGGGAGACGTCTTCCTGTCTGTCAGTCTCTCTGCTTATTTTTTTATGTCCGCAATCTATTTTCAGACTGGAAAGTTTTTAGATATGCGAACTCGAAATTTAGTCGATACACTTCCAAAGCAGATTGTCTTAAGTATAGTCGTGATCAAGTCAAAACATCTTGGTGACAGGAATCCAGCTTGCTTCGCGGTATGTATAGTCACGTATGCTAATTTAATTTTATGAGCAAAGTAGGGGAGGCTTAATCTTAAAACTAACTGATAATAAAATAAAAGGGAAGCATTCTTATGAGCAAGAGTAGTTTTGTCCTCTTTTTCTCATCGATTACTTTCGTTTTCCTCTTTTTCATCTTTCAATTTATATTTTTCATCTTCTTGTTCTCTTAGCTTTCATAGATCAATTTCTTGCACCTCCTTGTAAATCGTGCTCCCCAGTATCAAAGACAGAATCGGTATTTCACACACACACACATGTATATATATATATATATATATATATATATATATATATATATATATATATATATATATATATATATATATATATATATATATATCCATTAGTTCAACTTGATTGATGTTCAAAAAAATAACAGCTACGTCTAATCTGATAACATTTTTCACAGGCAGGTGTATACTAACGTATGTACATTAAACCAATTTACCCCAAATTGCAAACATTTCATTTGATATTTTGAACGCAGGTGAAATGGCACCATTTAATAAGCCAACACTTGATCCTTCCATATAAATATACACTTAAGTATAAAAGTACCAGTCAAACTATACGTTATGGCGTAGTTCTGGCTCGTCTTTTTAACCGGAAGTCAGCTTTCTAAGTGTGACGATGTTTGCACCGGATGGTGTTTTGATTAGTAAAGCGAAGAGACATCAACAATATCTTGTTTTATTTTTTTTAAAATTCTTTTTCTTATGAATATTTCGCTAGTGGGGTCTGGTTTGCTTTATATTGTGATATGTCTGAGACATTTCCGTCATTATCCTGCAAGTAGACACACATCACAAGAAGTATAACAAGCCGCGCGTGCGTGGTCCCCATCTGTATGTGACTCGATGTGGCGAGTGTAAAATGCAATACATTTGGGCAATTTGAGGCATTTTTGACCCCCCTTTGACCCCCTAGGAGCGCGAACCAGAATTTTTCTGAGGTCGAGGATGCTCATTTCATATCCATAACAATTACCTCTACATTTTGGCCAAGTTTCAGATAAATTGAATGGATGGATCAAACGTTATCGGAGAAAATGGTAATTTTTTGCAATTTTGAGGACTTTTGACCCCATGGGGGCGCGAACCAGATTTTTTCCAAGGTCAGCGATTCTTTTCAAATCTGTAAATACTTTTTTTTTCATTTTCAGATGACCGTAAACACCCATGCAATATATGCATACATTTTCGCAAACGTAAAAATACACTTGTAGGGATCTACAGATTTAAGTTGTACTAGTTGTTTAAAATAAATAAATGTTCATAATTTTATCATTAGCACCAGCAATGGGAAATTGAGTTTTAAACAAAAACAAATTAAAAGAATCAAAAAATTAAAAGAATCGTTTTTCGAATCGGAAAATAGACACATTTTTCCGATTCCGATGCCCCTAAAAGTTCTGATTTTTCCGATGTCTGATTCCGATTCAGAATAAGGTCTTAACACGAATATATATATATATATATATATATATATATATATATATACAGTATAATTTTTTATTCATAAGAAACATCTTTTGTTACAAATATACATATATGTTTGGCTTTATTTCTAGTCCAATTCCCTCATGTTAATATACACATGTATGCACATATGCAGCCAGAAATGTTTGTATAAATAATACAGCTCAACATGCTATTAAGTACTATATTATCAACTCTTTAATTTCATTGGTTTAACCAACAGCCATACAAACCATATAAATAGATACACACACACACACACACACACACACACATATATATATATATATATATATATATATATATATATATATATATATATATATATATATGTATATGTTGTGACCCTGTTAGGGGTCGAAATGAAGTTTGATTCCTATTATGAGAAGCCTACATGCTTCCAGTATTTTATTAGGAATAAACGAGTCCAACTGTTCGCCATATAGATACGGCACCATAACAATATATATATATATATATATATATATATATATATATATATATATATATATATATATATATATCACTGATCATTTACAGACAGAATGTTCACTGTACTACATCTGTTCAGTGCGGTAGACGAACACTCATCCTTAGCAGGGGATCGAACCTGCCACCATTTTGATTATAGTCGGCTGATTTAACAATGAAACGAGTACCGTTCGTAAATGATATCTCAATGTTTTGATATAAACGTTGACCGCCACTAGACAGTGCCCTATTTTTTCATTTACCAAGAGCTTTGCATTACGCTTAATAGTAGCATTCATTAACGACAGAATAGGATATATATGTATATATATATATATATATATATGTATACATTTATAATTATAAATATTTGTTTTTATCTACATACGAATACGTTTTATTTTTATGGAAATCATTAGTGCACAGATGATTATTTATACCTGTCGCCGGACTTGAACTCCGAATTACGAGTCATTTTTTAACTCAAATTTCGACGCTGCATACGTATTCGTTTCATCGTTATGTATACATATATATATATATATATATATATATATATATATATATATATATATATATATATATATATATATATATATGTGTGTGTCTGTGTGTGTGTCTGTGTGTGTGTAAAGTATAATATATATTAATGGCAATTAAGCGACACGGAGGTGACCGTGTTTCATTCCTACAGTAAATCACCAGGCTAAATCTTCGGATTTATTGTTAGCGATTTGGGTTTATATCTAAGTAATGTTTACTCGGATATACGAGCCAATCAGATTCGTTGTTATTACTCGCTCTCGCACATTAGCGAATGTTACAACCATACCATATTTTATGTGCATATACATAAAATATATAATCATATATATATATATATATATATATATATATATATATATATATATATATATATATATATTATCTAATGTATCTACATAAAATGTTATAAAGCGATATCATATTTTATGTAATGACTTTCAGTATTTATATGAAAAGTGCTCAATGCATGAGTAGAGCTAGGTAGTAATTATGAAAATATATTTGTGGCAATTAAAATACACAGATACTTTCTGGTTACACTCCTTATGTTAGTTAGATAGACTAAACTCCACGCATATATATATATATATATATATATATATATATATATATATATATATATATATATATACCTGTAGTGAATAGTCATATTTTTATGCTGATGAGTCCCGATTGTTTAGGACGAAACGTGTACGTACATAGATAATAAACAGTAACAAATATTTATTATTTGTAGCTCATAGAAAAACCCGTCTAGTAGAGCACTGTAAGTGTAGTATTAACACAACATTACGTCGCTAGCTTTAAATGCATCGTTCCTTTCATTAAAAAAAAGTAGAATCTTCTAGACGTCAAGCCGCCGTATAAAGTGTTAAAATTATCACCGTTTATTCGCTGTTTAAAATTGGCCGAGTGGTTTAGGCGTCGGATTTGAGTTGCAAAATACTCGTAACCCGGGATTTCGAATCGCATGGCCGGTAGTGAATAGTCGTATGTCTGCTGATGAGTCTCGATTATTAAGGACGAAACGTATACGTACATAGATAGTAAACAATAACAAATATTTATTATTTATTATATAAACCTACGACCATAAAAATACATTTAATAACAAAAAAAAACGCCGAATAAAAACAGCACTAGTTACCCATTACTGGGAGATAAAAGAAATCGGGCGCCCGCCAATAATCGACAGGCCAGTATATGTAGAAATTCAGCCGGCCCGTTTGAATGTGAACATTTCAAATTCTAAACTTTAAAGCACACTGAAACATATTAAACTGTAAAGGTGAAATGGAAAACAACTGTATACACAGAATAAACTTTACTGTAGGATAACAATACATATTAAAGTAAAATAAAATAATTACATAGAAAACTGAACTAGGCCAGCACCTGAAATGGAAAAGCTATCCCAGCAGACACGTGTTAAAATAAGTGCACCTATTAATGCGACTCGCTCACAAAAGGGTCCGTCACAAGTATACAAAACAGAACAAAATAATATGAAGTAATAGTCAGCCGAATATTTGTTTGAAAGAAACCCTGCAATTAGCTTATGAAAACATTAACCCGGGGAAGAAATAACAATTAATCTGATGTGTTGACTAAGCACTAAATGTATATAAAAAACACCATATAAAACGAATTTCTTGCCTTTTAGCCAAGCGATTTCCTACGGAGATGAAACGAGGAAACCACTGTGTAGCTTGATTGCCATGAATATATTCTAATAAGTCACTACTTACTATATATATATATATCATCTTTTTTTAATGATCTTTAATCTCTATATACATAAAATTAGGGATGTGCATCTATTTATATATATATATATATATATATATATATATATATATATGTGTGTGTGTTTATGTGTGTGTACAGGATAATCTCATAAACTAATTAAAATACTGCATATATCATGGGCACATTATTTATATATATATGTTTTAATTTTTAATTTTAAGGTTTTTATGAACTAATCATTATGAATTTTGGAATATATATTCTCGACAAGACCGTGGGTAACATAGACACATTACTGTTCTTTACAAACTTTACCATTTAGAGGATGCGCGCACCCAGAATAACACATTTTCTATGTCTGTAACGCTTGAGTTTCAAATAGCATTTCATGACTGGGACCTATACTTTTGAAATTGTATTTTCTATGTATATTACCCTTATATTAGAAAGATACTTTTCTATGTCTGTTACGCTTTAGTTTGGAATAATATGTACGCTTATATGTTTTTTTTTATATCTGCGACGCTTATGTTTGAAATGGCATTGTTTATGTATGTGAAGCTTAAGTTTTTAAGAGCATGTTTCATGTATGTTCTGCTTAACTTTGAAATAGTATGTTCTATGTATGTGAATGTTTCAATTAAGAATAACATATTTCATGCATGTGAAGCTTAAGTTTTCAATTGTATGTTTTATGTATGTGAAACTTAAATTTTTAAGAGCATGTGTTATGTATGTGAAGCTCAGGGTTTTAATAGCATGTTTATGTATGTGAAGCTTAAGTTTTTAATAGCATGTTTTATGTATGTGAAGCTTAAAGTGTTAATAGCATGTTTCATGTATGTGAAGCTTAAGTTTGAAATAGTATGTTTTATGTATGTGAAGCTTAAATTTTAATAGCATGTTGTATGTATGTAAAGCTTAAGCTTTTAATAACATGTTTTATCTAAGTGAAGCTTAAGTTTTTAAGAGCATGTTTTATGTATGTGAAGTTTAAGTTTGAAATAGTATGTTTTATGTATGTAAATGTTTTAATTAAGAATGGCATATTTCATATATGTGAAGCTTAAGTTTTCAATTGTATGTTTTATGTTTGTGAAGCTTAATTTTTGTAGAGCATGGGTTATGTATGTGAAGCTACATTTTTTAAGAGCATAGGTTATGTATGTAAATCTTAATGTTTTAAAAGCATGTTTTAAGTATGTGAAGCTTACAATTTAAATAGCATGTTTTATGCATGTGAAGCTTAAGTTTTTAATATCAGGATTTATGTATGTAAAGCTTAAGTTTTAAATAACATGCCTAATGTATGGGAATCTTAAATTTTAATAGCATGTTTTATGTATGCGAATCTTAAGTTTTTAAAAGCATGTTTAATGTATGTAAATCTTAAGTTTTTAATAGGATGTTTTATGTATGTAAAGCTTAAATTAAGAATAGCATATTTCATGCACGTGAAGGTTTAGTTCCAAATAGTATGTTTCATATATGTTTCATATATGTTTCATATATGTTTCATATATCTTAAGCTTAAGTTTTAAATAGGATGCGTTATGTGTGTGAAGCTTAAGTTTGCAATAGGAGTTTTTATATATGTGAAGCTTAAGTTTTAAATAGGATGCTTTATGTGTGTGAAGCTTAAGTTTGCAATAGGAGTTTTTATATATGTGAAGCTTAAGTTTTAAATAGGATGCTTTATGTGTGTGAAGCTTAAGTTTGCAATAGGAGTTTTTATATATGTGAAGCTTAAGTTTTAAATAGGATGCTTTATGTGTGTGAAGCTTAAGTTTGCAATAGGAGTTTTTATATATGTGAAGCTTAAGTTTTAAATAGGATGCTTTATGTGTGTGAAGCTTAAGTTTGCAATAGGAGTTTTTATATATGTGAAGCTTAAGTTTGAAATAGTATGTTTATGCCCTTGACGCTTATGTTTTAAAAAAGCACTTTTTTTAGTAAAGTACATTGAATTTAAAATAGCTGTTTATGTTTGTAACGCTTAAGTTTCAAAAAGCATTCATGTGTCTGCTACGCTTCTGTTTGAAAACCATTTTCTATTCATGTTAAGCTTTATATTGCAGTAATATTTTCTGTTATTTTTGACGAGTAAGTCAGTACTATTTTAGATGCGTCGCGCGTCTCTGTAAGAGGCTACGGTCGTCTATAAATCTGTCATACTTTAATCTGCAATTTAAATGTCCATCTCTATACGCGCAGATTAAATGAGCACATCTTAAGAATATTCATTCTTTTTTCAAGGCAAGAATGGAAAAAGGATACGTAAGTAAGAATGTCAAAGGTCGCTGAGTTATCAGTAAAATGCGTAGATAAGTCTCAATGTTTTTGGCTGGTGAATAAATATGTTGGTAATACATCCAGTGTTAGCGTGGTATGGGGGGAATTACCGCTTCTATATTTGGAGAGATTAATTCTTCAGCGTTGCGCAATGCCAATTGCATGAATCAAAAACTTATAAAAGAATTGCTATTTTTTCCAACCACTGATAAAAGAGAATCTAATGGATTCTACAGCCGGAATGTAACAGTTGGCCCCTTTGAAGTTCTAACCTCGCCATTTACGTAAATGTTTAAATATAAAAACGAGAGTATTTCGCAATGGAAAGGCTAATACCAGTTGACCTTGTTTTATTACATTGCTTCTTAAATTCTTCTTATCTACAATGAATGTAGCGTTTTTTTCTTTTTTAGAGCCTTTTAAACTGTACACTTATAATCTAACTACAGTTTAAATACCTTTTTCGAATTCAAGTTACCAAATATTGAATATTTCAGATTTTTGTGATTGTATTATATATATGATAAAGAATGGAAAATGTTCCAACGTAATAGAAAATTAAACAAGGAAAATCAAAATATTAATTAAATATGCATCTACGTTTAACCTTTATTAAAATGTTTCATCAGGACGGGAGATTGAGGAAAAATGAAATATACAGCAACAAGTATCATTGATTTTTCAGACTTTGGTACTTGTCGCAGTATTTTTTCTTTTTCGTCAATCTCCCGTCCTGATGAAACATTCTAATAAAGGTGAAACGTAAATGGATATTTAATTAATATTTTGGTTTTCCTAATTTCATTTTCGATATATATATATATATATATATATATATATATATATATATATATATATATATATATATATATATCCTGACGCCTTTAAGTCATATTAAATTAATCAAAGTAGATTGATAGAATAAATCCAACCCTATTTAAGATATGCAGTACAAAGTTTATGAACGTATATATATATTTCAGGAGTCTGTTTTGGAAATGTAGTGTGCGGTTAGATGTTGGTAGATACAGCTGTGAGAGGAGGTTAGGTGGAATGTTATGCGGCGAAAGATCCTTGTTCTAGTCATGCCAATACAGGTATTATTTGTGGAGACACATTCTCCCATTCAGTATGGACACATATACGGCATTACTAGTTTTAGTGAACTGTCATTAGACGCCGGGTTATTTCGTATTAATAAGTTAGCTGTTTTAGATTTTTCATAATATATGGTAAATCGAAGTTTAGAGGTTTGTCTATAAGAAAATATGTTTATATATTTTTAATTATTTCCTCTACTTTATAATTTTGCTGCATCTAGTTACAATAAAATAAATATAACTTTTCTACTTCTCTTTCTTTTTCTCTCTCCTTGCTCATCATTGTCATATTCACAGCACATTTTAACACTTTCCTTCTAACTTACTTATATTCACACATTCCTGACATAGCTAGCTGGTCAATACTCCAAACATTTCACACCTAACTACAACAAAATCTTCCCACTCCTCCCTCACCGATCTCACCCTTTCGACTACTTCTTTCACACTCTTACCCACCCACCCCGCCTACTTTCAAATCATCTTCATTTCTTCAAATCTTTTCTAAAACTATAATACTACCTACACACCAAAGACACATAGCCTCCCTCTTCCCTCCTCTTTCTCCAGCTCCTCAAAATCCATGCTATACCTCACCACGACAAAAACCTCAGCACCCCCTCCCCTGTCTCCTACCCTAAGACAAATTCACTAACACTCCCACCCTCTCCTTTTTCACTCACAATCATCGACATTCATTTCACTCTCTGTCAACGACTTCCCTTAGACCGGTCTTTGGTCCTACGCTCCCAGTAGTGGCTACTACTTCTTCTCATCAACCCATCATGTCAACCCAATATTTCAATGTACTTGCATGACATTTTGCTTAAAATTATCATCCTGAGGAAGTATTACAAATACAGACAGAACGTTGATAAATACATAAAAAAACATCTTTTGGTTTTTCCTTTTTCAATTCCCCTCCACACACACACACACATATATATATATATATATATATATATATATATATATAGTGATAAAAATAAAAAATAACTTAAATTTTAAATAATTTTAATTATAAATTAATGTTATCATTTAAGATTTTTCGAAATATCAAATGGATATGAATATTTATTCAAATTAATATTCAGAAACATTTGTATTTTTTCGAGAGTAGGTATAAAATATATTAATGACATTACGAAAATAAAATTTAAAACTTAAAAAATAAATTTACAATTATACTTGAAAATATTAATAATATATTCTCATGAAAATGTCCTCACTGCCAATACGCACGTATATGGTGCTAGTAAAAGACAAAATAAGATGAGAAAAAAATTCATAACATTTTATAAAAATACTGAATTGATAAGACTTTGGTTTGATAGTGTGTTGTCCTTTACTACAGAACGATAACCTTCAGATTCTTGATTAAGGATCGATTTTGAACCTTGTTCCTGAAGTATATAATATGCGCTTTGATGTGCATATAACTTTACATTTTACCAAAATATTTAAAATTTGAAATAGCAGTGATAGGTCCTTCGACCAAGTATTGATTTAGTAGGGAAAGTAGAAATTCTTCTATAAAAATTTGACATCTTTGTTGTCCCTAGAATTTTGTGACAGTAAAATGTATTTTCCCTCATTAACACACCATATATTTGGTATTGGTAGAATGATAGAAAAAACATGTAAGCCAATTCAAACTCCAAAATGTTGAAAAGTTTCACCGGGTAAATACTTGTAAAAAACACTATATATATATATATATATATATATATATATATATATATATATGTTTTTTTTTGTGTATTATCTATGTACGCATACATTTCGTCCTTTTTAATCGGGACTCATCAGCATAGATATATAACTATTCACTACCAGTCGCGTGATTCGTATCCCCGGGATACGAGTATTTTAAAACTCAAATCCCGACATCTAGAACCATACGGCCACCGCTTGATAGCTAAATGAACAGTGATGATTCTAACACTTATTTCGGCTATATATATATATATATATATATATATATATATATATATATATATATGTCTATTTTTAGAATAGGATTTCATGAGTAACTTGTCTTGTATACAGAAAAAACGATATCAATGTTCGAAAAAAGGTTCTCTCGACCAAAGCAAAACAAAAACGTCAAGTGTAGATTCAATTGACGTACACGCGCCAAGGAAATAAAAACGTCATCAGTTCGAAGAGAGTTGGTAATTTTCCCACGGAGAAGCTAGAATTAACATAAGTCTGCTTTTAATGAGAACTAATTAAAATCACTTTATATGTTAAAATCGCCCTGTTAGGTGTTTATGGCAATATAATTTTTTTCAACCTGAAAGGCGTGGCGATGATTCCCCCTGACAATGTGTACCTTGGTTTTCCATCTTTTTTTTTTCATATCCTTAGGACAGTCACATTTTTGTGGTTCCTATTGATAGCAATAACTGAGTACCACGATGTTTTAACGCCCGTTCAGATACGGATGTCCGGTTCACTTTTGGGCGTGCGAATTAAATCAGCTGAGGATTATGCATGAGTGCAGTAAAAGGGTGAACAATAGTAAAAGAGTAGATAAACTATTAAGACAGTCTTTAACTAGACATGTGTCTACGTGACACAATGCGAAAAAGAGAAATGGATTATGTATATACTAGTATCAATACACGTTCAATGGCGGATTCATGACATTGAGACACACTTTAAGATGGTTCATGAGACAAATTCTTTTAATAAATGCAAGCATATCGAAAAGCAAAATACACATATAATTGTGAGAAAACAATGTCTGTTTTATCTCTTACTTTTAATTTACGTAAACCAGTTTAACTTACCAGAATATATATGTGACATTAAAATATGTGGATTAGCTCCCTTGTTTCAAACGATGTGCGAGGCAGCCCAATGATTGGTCTAGACACTTCAAACGGACCATTCGAATTGGCGCAAAAATACAACGATTCTGTATAACTCTTTACTTTCACGAATCTCAAATACTAAAGACGTGTTATTCTCCGCTATTACATGACAACAGATTAGAAAATAACTGGCTTCTACATATGAACTTAAAACTATTAGACTATCTAACATGATGAATACAAATACTTAATAGCGTTTTACATCTATATGAAGATATTGCAGTTTTTCACTCCACTTATGTTCTAAGAGTTTTTTGTAAAATATATACACAAAGCTGTTGGTATATGTATGAAAATAAATGTGGAACTTACTTTTCAAAACAATTATGTCAATTCGACACCTGATTCATTCGCTGAACAGTAATTTATTAAATCTTATTACACATTTGGCGCATGCTTAGAACTGAAACTATGTCACATTATTCTAAAATATTAGATCATATTCTAAAAGCTAAAACATACTTGAAACAGGTAGAATTATTACTAGTATATATATAATTAATATGCAATGTTTATTATACACGATAGTTGGAAAATTCCCTCTGTGGTACCAGTCTTTAAGCATTCTGGAGAAAGAACTGATCCTCTAAACTATCGCCTAATCAGTCTGCTCTCGATCTTTGCTAACATCTTTGAATCATTAATCAATCTAGCTATAGTCCGGCACCTAGTTAATGCTAAATTCTTTCTGATCATCAATATGGATTAAGACAAGCACGATCTACTACAGCTATTCTAACGGTCATCTCTTAACGCATATATCATACACTAGATAAGGCAGGTGAAGCTAGGGCAGTAGTGCTTGATATATCCAAAGTTGTTGACAAGGTCTGGTATGAAGGGCTTCTCCTAAAACTGAACTCATATGGTATTACTGGACAATATTTCATATAATTAAATACTTCCTAACAAAAAAAAATCCAGGTTGTCCTCGATGGCCGTTCATCTAAGCAATATGACATAAATGATGATGTACCCCAGCCTTCCTGATGTCATTGAAACTGAGATAGGAATATTTGCTGACGACATTACGCTCTACTTCCGACGCGCACATATCTGAGGCAATGGCTGAATCCGTAGAAAATAACCTCATGTATGTAGTGGATTGGGGTAAAAAATGGATAGCAACTTTTAATGCCGCAAAGACAAAGCTACTTTCCTTCAATAACTACAAGAAACCTATTCAACCACCGATTGTCATGGCAAATAACACCTTACCTGAAAGTTATCATTCAAGCACCTTGGTCTAACTTTCACGGATAACATGAATTGGAATAAATACATTGAAGGCATTGCCAGGGCTGCTGCAAAGAAGTTGAGCTCCTTCTACCGTGCTAGTAAACTTCTCACACCTGACATTATCTTATATCTTTACAAAGCCACCATCCACCCATGAATGGAGTATTGTTGCCACATCTGGGATGGTGCATCATCCACTAGTCTCTCCCTCTTAGACAAGGTCCAAAAAAGAATCGCAAACTTAATAGGTCCCTAACTATTCATCAAGCTCCAGCCACTGCCCGATCGCCGCAATGTTGCTTCCTTGTGACTGTTTTACAAGTACTTCAATGGATTGTGCTGGTGTTCCCACGACGCAAATTAACTAGACCAACCCGACAATCTGCCAAATCCCATCAATTCACTGTGGAGGTCCCCAGATGCCGAAGAGCTTGCTACACCAATAGCTTCTTTTTTCGTGCTGCTTGACTCTAGAACTCCCTTCCTGCTCCCTGTTTTCCTGACGGTACTGACATGCAGAAATTTAAAAATCATGTAAACAGACATCTCGCTTCACAGATCCTAATTTAGGTTGTTCTCTCCCCAAACTCTCACCATTTTTCTCAGTAGCCCCTTACGTCTACAGTGCCGGCCTGCCTTGTTTGGGGTGAACTATATTAAAAAAAAAGTTTGACCACATGTAACAATACAAGATTTTATTCAAATGACACATTTAATATTATTTTGTCATTTACAATGCAAATATTAATGTTGCTCACTTTTCTACTTTCCCCGCCATATTTTTTTCTTTTCTTCTCTTTCCCTTCGCCTTCTCTTTCCCATCCCCCTCTTTCTTCCTCTCTCCCTCTCTTTATATATATATTGAACTTAGGGAATTCATACAGATAAGTGAAATGTTCATCTAACTACGAAACACACAAGACATCTTATTTACAAGGATATTTTTCATTTATTGTCAATATGTATATATTTAAATTTCAATCCCGCTTTGCCTTTTATTATTGCTTGCCACTTATCTGTAGACGTATGTCCAAATCCCCATCATTTCCAAACATGATATGAAAATCACTTCAGGAAGACAAAATGATATACGCCCGAATTTATATAAAACTAAACATTATTAGTTAAAACAAAAAAAAGAACATCATAACACACACAGAAATAAGTTTTTGTACCCATATTCAAATTGCTCATCATTATTTTTAATAATTCATATTATCATATAAACAATGCTTTCTAAATCGAGAACAAAATTTATTTATATATATATATATATATATATATATATATATATATATATATTATATATATTTATATATCTATATATATTTGCTCATTATTATTTTAAATAATTCATATTACCATATAAACAATGCTTTCTAAATCGAAAACAAAATTTATTTTTATATATGTATATATATATATATATTATATATATATTTGCTCATTATTATTTTAAATAATTCATATTACCATATAAACAATGATTTCTAAATAAAAAACAAAATTTATTTTTATATATGTATATATATATATATATATATATATATATATATTATAAATATATATATATATATTTGCTCATTATTATTTTAAATAATTCATATTACCATAAAAACAATGCTTTCCCAACCAAGAACAACATTTCTTATTACAATTTGCACGGCCACGTGACGTTCCTGACTAAAGAGACTCTTATCCCAAATTCGTTTAAAGATCACACGAATCGATAACACACACAAAAACAAGTAAAAGAAAGCAAAGAAAAAATGGTATTTTAATATATCTTCATTTGAAATTCTGACGAGGAAGTATATCTTCGAAAATTAAATTAGAAAACACACTTTATAAAACTAAAATGCAGTGTTCTAATTGCTCATTGTTGTTTTTAATAATTTATATTACGAAATAAAAATGCTTTCTAAATCAAGAACAATATTTCTTATTTTATATATATATATATATATATATATATATATATATATATATATATATATATATATATATCATTATTTTTTTTGAAAAAATCATAACAATGGTGGTGTAAAATAAATAAGATTTATTTAATCTTAACTTTCGAGAATATACTTCTCATTTTCAAAGAGTGTTATTCTTTTATTCTTTTTTTTCAATTGTCCGATGGAAATGGACTTTTTGGTAAGAAAATCACGTATGTCCGCAAGCGAGGTGACGCCGGTTTGAATAAGAAAGGGTATATAGACATATTTTTTAAACCATTGTTTCGAAAGCTAAGATTAAAATAAATCTTATTTATTTTAAACCACCATTGTTATGGTTTTTCAAAAAAAATATAATACTATTACGGAACAATGGTTTAAAAATATGTCTAAATACCCTTTCTTATCTCTCTCTCTCTCTCTCTCTCTCTCTCTCTCTATATATATATATATATATATATATATATATATATATATATATATATATATATATATATTGCATTCGGGAAATTGACGTTGATATTAAACTTAATATTTTTACTTTAATTATTTATTGATCATTTTCTTTATTGTTTTGTTTGTATTTTCCGTACGTTTGTTTATAATTTCACTGTTTGTTTTGTTCTTTTTTCACAAACCCTCTTTTATGTTAAATACTTTCAGAATTTGATTCCGTCTTTTGTGATTCAATTTTCATATTATTTGCTGATGATGAATCTTCTTTACATCAATAGTCTTTGTGATTTCTACGTTTGGAGTTGAAATGATCTTGATTCTGTTATCGGTCTATTTGTAATTTGGTTACATTTTGTACTTTAAGTTTATTGCCCGTTTGTTTTTCCCCTATGCACGTTCTGTCATATTCTCATCTGTAGGTTTGTGTTTGTTAAATTGTTTTTAATTGTTTTCGTAATATTTTTCATGACGTCAGTGTTGTTATATTTCCTTTTTCTAATGTTTATTATGAATTTATTCTCATCTCTGCATTTAGATAAACGTTCCTGTTCACTGTTGAGTAAGTTTTCCTTGTATGTACATTCAATAATTCATAATAATTGTTCTATGCACTGGGGTAACCTTTTGTTCCTTGTATTCTATGTAGGATTTCATGTTTTAGTAATCGTCTACATATATTAGATAGGGTGGTGCTAATTCTTATGGTGACTACATGGTTGCTTTATCAGATGTTTAACTCCGACTAACGTTATTTATATGTTCTGACTTTTGTTTCTTTTCGCCTCATATACGCTGTTTTTTATTTGACTATTTATATTTTATGAGCTTTGTGTTGACAAGTTAATGACTCGTTGTTGTTTGGTTGATTTACATTCTATATTTTATAGCGCTTTTATACTGTTGATATACATGCAGCTCTAACTGTAATTTCGAGCATTTTATTAACTAATTTATGTAATGTGTTTATCTTGTTGAAGTCTTTATAAGTTCAGAAAACAATGCCTATAGTTACTCTTTCTTTTGCGCGGCTGATTGAACCATTTAACGCATTTTACGCCTTCTCTTTGTCACGCCTTCTCTTTGTTTATTGTTTGGCTCATGAGTGTATTTGATGTCTCTTATTTGTCTTTGTTTCTCTTCACTTTAGTAAGAAATAACCTTAAATGTCGACAAATGACAAAAAACAAAGTGCGATATTACCAGGACAATGCACCGTGTCACAGATCGATTGAACTGATGGCTAAACTAAATGAATTGCACTTAGAATTTCTCTCAAACTCACTTTATTCTTCAGATCTGGCCCGCCACGATTACTAGATGTTTGCAGACTACAAAAAAATAACCCAGCGAAAAAACGGGCTCAAATTAAGAAATGAGGCGTATTGTAATGCCAAAGACAAATCATTCTACAAAAAGACATTAGATTGTAAGAGAAGGGTCGAAATCAGTATCTAATCGGATACTATGTTGATGAATAAAGTCTTATTTTGCCTAAACGTTTTTGTTTTATAAGTTAGGCATGAAACTTTTTAAGTAATGTGTTAATTATTAGTTATTTATGATAACACTATGGAATATTTATGCAAAATATAACACAGCTAAAGTAACTTATAGGTGCTGTATAAAAAATACTTCCTGTCTTTAACACTGTTTAAGTAAACACTCAAACAAAAATATATAAAACATATATTGTTTTATAATATATATATACATATATATATATATATATATATATATATATATATATGTGTGTGTGTGTGTGTGGCTATATAGATTGTGGCTGTTTGACCTATATAGTTAAAGACTTGCCAAACCAATATTTGATTAGGACAAGCCAGTCATTTCGTAATTTATCAATTTGTGTCATTGGAAACAAATTTTTAAAATCAAATTTATTTCATCGCATTTTCTTTAGTAAGATAAACTTTCCGATTTAATCTGCATTTTCCGGCGTTGACTCAACATCTACGTTGATTACCCAATAACATTGTCGATTCTTTTGTAACAAATAAAGAAAAATGCAAATTGCCGCCTACATTGTAATAATTAGTACGTATATGTGATTTTATTATTCTTTATTCTATTTCTAATAGATGCAAACGGTTGACACACCTGTTCCCGTTAGATCACCAAAGTTAAGCGACGTCGAGCCTGGCCAGTATTAAATGGGTGATCATTTGGGACTACCAGGTACTGTATGTGCTCTCTGTTTATCTCGGCATTGTTTCCACTCGTCTTGAACTGCTTGCCATTGGAATCAAGCAGTGCCGACTCAGGAGAGGTGTTGTTAGAGATTGCGCAACCCTTGCTTCATAATTACACGCGCAGCCAGCCCCTTATAGGGGTATCAATAGTCTCTCTAGACTGAACGGAGGGCTTAAATAGATGCAAAATAAATACCATTAAGCTTACAGTTTTGTTTTAAACATCTTAAGTTTAAGCAAAATCATAAAGGAACACAGTGCACTTTGGATTAATTTTCACTAGATGCTTCAAGACACTCATTACTGCGACCGACAACGCCCTTTACATATGAAATCACTTTGGTTTTGATCAAAAATAATTTTAGTCTAAAAACATCAATTAAGACATATATTCAGCATCCGAACTAAATGCCTAACAGGGGAATATGTGTGCAATTGACTAATACTAGAATACAAGTTAACTCATCTATCTTTTGTTTTTTGATGACTGTTGTACATTCGTAAGTACAAACACTGTTACATAAGAATATAAATAAGCTATTTGACTACAACACATACACATTTTATTGCTTTGTGGTTTTGTGGGTTCTTAATTCGTTTCAGTTTTATTATTTCCTTCTGTTTGAAACAAAATATAATAGGTAACTAGATTCATTACAGGATACGAGACATAACAAGTCAAGAACGTGTAAGTTCACATTCCTCAAAGTTATCTTTTTTACATTTTTGGAGGATGGAAAATGCGCCAAAATTTATGTCCTGTCATTTTATATTAACCACTTTCTTTTACATTCTCATTTGACGTGTACACTGAAACTTGGTAAATTCTCAAAGATATTTTACAGTAACTAGTTCTCATGACTGATATAAGAGTAACGTTTGACACGATGAAAAATGATGTTCTAAAAAGGTTACATACATCTTGTAAAACGGTGTATATATATATATATATATATATATATATATATATATATATATATATATAATATATATATATATATATATATATATATATATCGTACATGTATTGTATTAGTTTCTGTAAATGTAAATCCGTAGAAACTCAAGTGTTTATAAAAAGTGCTCAATAACAAGTAGAGCTGTTTATAAGTATAATGTTTTATTTATACAAACATTATTGGTTATATATGTGCATACATGTTTCGGTTGCACTATTCCCAGAAAGTCAACCTCATCAGACCAAGAATTTAAGAGAAATGGATGGATTTGAAGAATTTTCTCTCCTAAATAAATCTTTTTGGAGTTTAGTCATTTTCTATTTCTTATGAATTAGTATCGGATTACCTATTCCACTTGCTGACTTTTTTTGTTAGTGGTTGCCCTTTTTATTACTTTTTATGGCGTCTCCATCACCTTTTTCTTTCCTTATTTTATTGCCCACTTCTTTCTGGGTTTCTTTAAACTCTTTTTTTATTTATACACACATTATTGGTTACATATGTGCATACATGTTTCGGTTGCACTATTCCCAGAATGTCAACCTCATCAGACCAAGAATTTAAGAGAAATGGATGGATTTGAAGAATTTTCTCTCCTAAATAAATCTTTTTGGAGTTTAGTCATTTTCTATTTCTTATGAATTAGTATCGGATTACCTATTCCACTTGCTGACCTTTTTTTGTTAGTGGTTGCCCTTTTTATTACTTTTTATGGCGTCTCCATCACCTTTTCCTATCCTTATTTTATTGCCCACTACTTTCTGGGTTTCTTTAAACTCTTTAACCTACCAAGTTTTATAAACTCACTTCAGTATAAATATCTTATCTATATATCAAGAATCACACATATATAAACAAACTCTAATAGATACGCAAATACAAATAAATAAACAGACATTAATATACATACACATCTAAACATGGACACACACACAGATCCACTATCAATCAAGCATACATTCAAAATACATACGTGCTTATTAATATATTCTAGATGTATAAAAAAAAATTCAATACAGAAATTCATACGTCTACACAAACACACATATATACAACTATATGCACCTACACACGCATATATGTTTATATAAATAAAAATTTATACTTATATATATATATATATATATGTGTGTTATTGTTTATTGTTTATTATCTATGTACGTATACGTTTCGTCCTGTTTTAATCGGGACTCATCAGCACAGCGATATGACTATTCATTACGGTCATGCGATTCGAAACCCCGGATTACAAGTATTTTACAACTCAAATCCGACGCCTTAACCACACGCCCAATTTTAAATAGCGAATACACGTGATAAGTTTAACACTTTATCGGCGGACTTAACGTCTAGAGCGTTCTACTTCTTTAATAGAAGGAACGATGCATTTAAAGCTAGAGACGTCATGCTGTGTTAATACTACACTTACAGTGCTCTACTTTGGCGAGGAGCGACAAATCATAACAATAAATATATATATATATATATATATAAACAAGCACTTCGGTGATATAGTGTGTTACGAACATTACAGAGTAAGCATAATCCAGGCTTTATTCAAGCATGTCATGAGTATTAGTCATGTCGTTTTTTTTTCAAAATTTGGTTTTTGGTTTTTCATAATTTAATGAGGAAACGAAACCGGAATACTGAAAACTACTTTTGAAATATATTTACTAAATTGAAATAATTTGTTAGAAATAAATAAATAAATAAATAAAATTACAAAGACACAAAACGAAAGTAAACACGTAGATAAATTAATCTCGTCTATAAAATAATTTTTAATTTCGAAATGTCATCATGAAAATCATGCTTTTTATATCATAGTTAAAACAAAATATAAAAGTATAGAGACTCAGGGATAGGTACATATATATATATATATATATATATATATATATATATATATATATATATATATATATATATATATAATATATGGGATAAGGTAAACGATAATTCATGAAATAGAAATGTCGTGATGGACAAAATGTGTGAAAAATGACAAACGAAAAACAAGTTAAAGTGCAGGAGAAAAACAAAAACAAGAGATTTTGACCGGTTTCGTTCTGTTGGAGAACGTCTTCAGAAATGAAGATTTGAAAATAATTTAATTTTGAAGGCACATACATGGGATGAAAGAAGGATGATCTGATTGGACCATATGAGAAGACATTAAGTGATGTTTAAATATGACGAGTGGGTGATACATTCTTCTATGTTTCTTATTCTTCTGTCTATATTTTTATTTATTTATTTAATGTCTTCTCATATGGTCAAATCAGATCATCCTTCCCTCATCCCATGTATGTGCCTTCAAAATAAAATTATTTCCAAATCTTTATTTCTGAAGACGTTCTCCAGCAGATCACCAGTGTCAGGTTAGCTTTATGTTATTTGCAAGCTCATATTGTGTCACCTAGTAAAATCGGACTTAACACAAACGTCATGATTTATTAAGAACTACTACGTATTCTTCTTTTTAGGGAGATGAAAGTTGGCCACTGCGACAAAGTACATGTCTTTGATTACAACTGTGTGGATCGACTGACTCGCATCAGACCACTGGACAGAATTTCTAATATCGAATTCTGATGCCGTTGCCATACACACCTGTTTCCCAGTTAGTTGCAACTAGACGTCTTCGTTGGTTGGGTCACGCTTTACGACGCAAGGAAACAGAACACACACGCAGAGCTGTGACCTCTGAACTCATGGCCGGATGGCGAAATCGTAGGGGTAGTCGACTGAAAAGCCGGCTAAAGACGGTCAAATCAGACACAGAAACTATGTCTGACCGTTACATCTACGATCTCCGACGTTTGACAAGAGGCTGGTTCTAAATAATCACGGAGCGGAGAATTGGGCGCAGTGCTCAGAGATGTGTTGTATCTACTTGGATACCGGTTAAGTTCACTTCAAATACAAGTAACACATATTAGCAGGATTCAGTAAACGTTACAGATAAAATAAGACATATAACGAATGTTTATAAATTATTTTATTTTATAAAGTTTGAAAAATGTTCTTACAACGAATAATGGTTTATTTATTTATCTCATTTATTTATCGAATTTATTCATCTAATTTTGTCATCTGATTTATTCATATCATTTATTCATATCATTTATTTATCTAACTTTTCATCTAATTTTTTCATCAAATTTATTCGTCTAATTTATTCATCTAAGTTAGTTATCTAATTCATTCAATCTACCTTTTTCGTCTAATTTATTCATCTAATTTATTCATCTAATTTATTAATCTAATTTATTTATCTAATTCATTCATCTATTTTTAAATCTATTTTTTTAATCTAATTTATTTATCAAATTAATTAATCTAATTTTTTAATGCAATTTATTCATCTAATTTGTTCAGCTAATTTATTCATATAATTTATTCATCTAATTTATTCATCTAATTTGCTCATCTAATTTATTCATATAATTTATTAATTTAATTTATATGCTTTTGACATCATGAATTGCTATTGTTGTGATTCCCTCTTTAATTCTACACACTTACAGTTTCAGAATATAGCCACAAAATGGATATTCCAACTCTATGGCCATATATACATCCTAACTATAATAGTGTTCGTGTATGTATGTTTGTAATCGAAATTGGGGATATTATTTTAAATAATACCGATCATTATATTCAGATACAGCGATATATAAATATATTGACTGCTGTTTAACGCCATGTTCCTTGTAATTGTCATGCCAAGTTTTTGGTTTCAGATAAATCACCATTATAATAAGGTAACGATAGCACTTTTGCCGAGAGTCCATCGGTTAAATTCTCCGGCATAACATTCACAAGCAACGTGGATTGGAATAAATATATAGAAGATAATGCCAAGCCTGCCGCAAAAAATCTAGTCTCCCATAAATCATTAGTATATTTTAAAAAATACAATGTATATATATATATATATTTTATTGAATCCATACGTTTAGAAATACGTGGACAATATAATATAATATCGCCATGAAGGTGATTCTATTAAACGAATGCTATAGCGAAACGTTAGTTTCAAAAGTATAATTCTGCCATATATATATATATATATATATATATAATTTCGGATAAAGTTATAACATAGAGTTAATTTGATTAAGATTCACTTGGACATTTACAAAATGCATACAGTTTTTCGGAAATACTGTTCAAGTTTTGGTTATCAAAATAGATATGACTCCATATGTATGACTTCAAACAAAAGGAATTGCCAAAAAATTACATTTTGCTTTTGTATTACCTTGAACGGAATGATATATGATATGAGAAGGGATTATTTTCACGAAATATTATGAGGTACGGCTTCACAATTACAGTGAGCGAACTGACACTTAAGACCAGTAAGATTTATTAAACAATTATTAAAAAATGTAAATAAGTAATAAGTTTAAACAAAACTAAGAAACTTTTTTTCACTGTTACATTTGTCTTATTTTAAGACTTGCTTCCATCTACCCGATATATTTCAGCATTGGTAATACCCTCCTTTAAATATATGAATAACTAGTCCTTTGATGTTATTGTATTTTCCTTGTGATAGTGTTTGCAAATGTGAACACATTACTTAATTAACATCTCGGCCTTTTGCCTGAGATCAAAGTGTATTATTTGTTCTTATGAACACTACTGTAGACCGGTAGTGTCTTGTCCTTTCGGCCTTGATTTCACCGATCTGAGGGATGCCACTGTGCAGTACTAGGAGATCCACCCTCACAGGCTCTGCATTCTCACACTTTGAGATGGGCTTAGTTTATGTTTAATCGTCTCAGGCGCCCCTACGAAGTAATGTCGAAAAGCCCGTCAAGGCATTTTTGTAGGCCAGAATGCTCTTCCTCAAGGGCGCTGACTTTTCAATCCTACTTTCCGACCTTGTGTTACATCTTACCGCTGTGTGAGGAAGATAAATACAAACAAATAAATCAGGGATCGGTCCTAAGTAATTAGACATTTTTTTTTCAAATTGAGTGGCGCGCTTAGGGTCGACTCCACACATGGACGCTATGTTGAATTAATGAGTCTCCCGTGCGCACAGTATTTTTTTGATAATGTCAGCCAAGTTAAATTACTCAGTCCTTCATCGTATGTCTGTTTCAATCTTTTATTTTTAATCGGTTTTGGTTTTCATTTCAGTTTATCGGCAACGTTTAGCTTTTTGAGGAAAGGGCCCATGCCGAGATGTATCCGTTTTAATAGACATCATTGAAGAAACTATTCAGCATTTATCTTGACTTGTAATAAAACATTAAAGCGTTTACATGACATTTTTGTAATTAGTATATCTTGATGACTAATAGTGACGCTTCGATCTCTCATGTGTTTTTCGTACTTCGTTAAGCTGTAGTTGAATGGGATTAACAATGCATGGTTAGCTTCAAGACAAAGACTCTTTCCTTTAACGGTTATAGAAAAAACCTTTCAAACTACCGATTTCCATGGACGATGGCACCCTTCCTGAGAGTCTCACGTTTAAAATCCTCGGCTTAACCTTTAAAGCAACATGAACTAGATAAATACATAGAAGATGCTGCAAAGAAGATGAACTCCCTATAACGAGCTACAAAACTGCTCACACCTGTCCGTACTCTATATCTCTTTAAGACACCATTTGCTCATGCATAGGCTGTTGCTCCAATCACTTTATTCTCTCTCATGGGCAAGGCGCAAAAAAGTCTAACCTAATAGGTTCCGCACTGTGTACTAAGATCCAGCCCCTGTCCCATCACTGCAATTTTGCATCAATGTGCTTGTTTTAAAAGTACTTCCACGGAATGTACTCCGACGAACTTAGTACATGTGTACCTCCTCAACGTAAATACTCCCGACTAACCCTAACTAGCAGCAAAATCCTACCCCTTCAATGTAGAGTTTCCCAGATGCCGGCAAACTTTATGCTCTAATAGTATTTTTCGCTGGTTGCTTGTCTTTGGAATTCCTCCCATGCTCCCCCTTTTTCAGAGTGTCGAAATTTAAATCTAATGTAAACAAATATTTCGCTGTATAACAACCCACTTACGATGCCCTTCCTTAAATCTTACACCTAATCACCGTACCCCATGCGTCTCAGTGACAACGTGTTTTGTTTAGGGTGAAAAAAAGTAAAAGAAAAAGGTTTTGTAGAGCACATGGCATCACTAAGATGTTTTAAAATCAGACTTCTTAACTCGGCACTGGCTAACATGTAGTTTCTCTTTCTGTCTTTTTGTTTTGTGTCGTTTTGGGTTTTGAATAAAGGGAGATAACACAGGTTTTGTAAGCTAGAAATGTTTTCTTATTGAGTTTTGATTCCTTGAAAATGTATTAAAAGTGTGATTGATATTTCAGACTAAGAAATCTTTCGAAATGGTATAAACTCGAAAAGAAAGTAGGTTCTTGCATAAGGGACAGAGAAATATTTTTGTCTAAAGTAAAATTTAAAAGAGCCAACAAAAAATAAACAAAGGCCACAAAAACATTTAATTATAGAAAACTATTATTTACTTTTTGTTTTTATTTCGGCTATCATAGCAAGAATGTATACGTTTGATAATGACATATAAACTGCCATTATCAAAATAATTTTATTTGCTTTCAAACAGTTCGTAAAAACGTCGTAAAGATTTATAGTTTCTTTGTAAATAAAGTAAAAATAAATGTGGAAAATTTCCGACTTTATATGTCAATAAAATAAAACAATACGCATAAGAATTCTGAGTTTCTGTGTCAAAAAAAGTGAAACTAAACGCGTCATAAATTAAAGCTCGATCCAATAAAGTTAGACTAAATGCGTAAACAATTATTAAGATTCCGTGTTAGTTAAGGTAAACTTTACGCATAAACATTTCAAGTTCCTGTTTTTATATCTACTTTTATTAATCACAAACAAGGCATATTGCCACTGCAACGTAAGAGGTTACTGTTTATTTAGGGCCAGATTTATAGGGAGCATCCCAAGTGGGGAGTTGTGAAGCGAGGGTTTTGTTCACATTGCATTAACATTTCTGCAGCTATTAAATTGGAAAGTTTTCTGGCATCTGGATCCATCTACAAGTGAAGGGGAGCGATAATCCCATTTGTCGGGTTGGTCGGTTGTATTTACGTTAATGGAGTACAAGAGCAATAACTTCGTTTGAGAACCTTTACTTGAAGTACTTGTATAACAAGCACAAGATTAATAAAGTGAAAACTGTTAATAGCGTGGAACTAAACGCGTTAACAGGTTAGAATTTTTGTGTCAATAAAATGAGACTAAACGCAAAAAAATAGCGCGTGTCTGTGTCAGTAAAGTAAGATTAAACGCATTTTAATTGGTCTTGTGCAATTAATTTTTCTTTAAAAAACGAGATAGTTATAAACATAAGCATATGTTTGGTTATTTTGTTTTACGACATATCAAACCTTTTCGGGTTATTAAATGCCTAATCAGGTCATTTTGGTAAAAGTTTTTACACTTCAAGTTCTTTATATCTTAAATATTTAATCTTTGGTGTTTGGTTTAGATGTTTTGTTTTACGGCATACCAACGCTTTTCAGGTTATTTAATGCCAAATAAGATCATGTTAGTAAATGTTTTTATGCTTCAAGTTCTTCATATCTTCAAATATTAATTCTTGATGTTTGGTTTGGTTTGGGTGTTTTGTAGAGGAAAAATGTTTTTTTTTTTAGGTTTGCAGAAAATGATTGAGTTTTGCAAAGGAAAAGGAAAAAACCCAATAACATTCATGTTTGGTGCATTTTAAGTACGGAAGCCGGTACATTTAGACAGCCTGTTCTCGTAGCATCAGATATATAAACATAGTGATAACTCTGTAGTAATATGAGACAGTTGTTTTTGCCTGTCCATCTCCGTTTGTCCGCTTACCACTTTAAGAGTTTAGGCGTAGGAACACGCAATTTTGTATCAATTATCCCTACGTGCGAATATTCTCATAAGGGGATTGCAGTTGCCTTTTTTCCAATGAAAACTATTTTTCGGATCATTAACATGCTGCCATATTGACACGAACTTTTACAGATTCTCCAATCCGATCATTTTATAACCCTCTGATAGTCGTGATAGGCGGGTAAATCATTACTATTACCGACATAAATTATTTTAAAGAAAATACATTTAGGAAATTAGTTATAAAGAATTTATTTTATTTTACATAATCATTTGTGAATTATTTGCGTTAAAAATAAATATTTAAAATTTGCTAAAAGTTATTAAAACTTAAAATTCCGTAAATATCGGATCTGCGCAAAGTAACCATCTTCTTAGCTTATTAACTGACTACACAAATGGTGCTACTTTGTTCAAAAACGATATTTAGGGAACTTTAAATGCTTATAACTATTATTAAATATTTAATATTTATTTTTAAGGCAAATAGGTCACACACACCTTGGTAAAGCAATATTAATTGTTTGTGATTTTTGTTTCAAACGGTAATGTTTTAAAAATAATTTGTCGGTAATTTTTTTATGGAAATCGCTCCAGACAAGGCATGAAGCCACTTAATGTAAGGAGCTAAAAAATACTGCTCCAATGTCAAAAACTAAGCCAACGATCAGTGTGATTTGGATAGATTCCTACCCAGAATACAGGAATTCTCTCCCCTGTTGTATGAAACATCGCTTATAGAATGTGAGTACTGAAGGAGAAAATGAGGGAAAAGAGAGTTACGAGGCTGCCGAAAGTTAACCCTAACCCAAAGTCTACTTTCTACTCTCCTAAATGTAATGATTAAATCTGGCGGGGAATAACTCCCACAAATAAAAATATGTTCATATCTTCGCTTGTGTTAGCCGTATTTTCGTATTGTTTTTCATTATTTTTCATAGTTTCCTACATATTCTCTTTCATGTATCACATTTTACACAAACTAAAAACGTTCTAACAATATCACGAATTAGTATTATAGCAGGTGTTTCATTCAATCTGAATATAAGATAACTTAATCCCTTAATTATTTTTCTTTAAATTTTTTCTTTATCATGTAACGTACAAAATACATATAATCTATTAGTTGGTCTTTAAACGCCAATAATAATAGTCGTCAAAATCCGTTAACAATACGGGAAATTATATCCGCTTGTTTCAATTTGGGAATAAATATCCAAAATAATCATCATAGACAAAAATAGATGGTAACCCTACGGCCATTTTGAATTTTTTGTCACGTGATCTCATCACGCGAACTAAGTTTGTCATTTTATGCGTTGGATCTTGATTCGTAATGTTACTGAACCGACCTTAATGACCTTTACCTTCTCACAAAATGCTTAATTTAGACATTAAATACATACCCAACAAGTAAAAAAAAACCAATTCGCATGTGAGCACGCACACATACACAAAAACACACACACACACACCTATATATATATATATACATATATATATTACCATTCGATGTATATACACTGATGTTATATATAATATATTACGTATATATATGCATATATATATATATATATATATATATATATATATATATATATATAGTGATTGTGTTCATGTTTCCTAGATTGTAATCGAATGACACAACAGTGTTTATACAATAGTGCTCAATAAAATGTAAAGCTGTATTATAGTATAACTACTTTTATTTATGCAAACATTATTCACTACATATGTGTAGACACAATGTTTGTATAAATAAAAGAATTTATACTATAATACAGCTCTACTTGTTATTGAGCACTACTTTATAAACACAGAAGTGTCATTGGATTAACATCTAAAACATCAATACAATCCCTAGATGAAGCTCCACATGTTTTATTAAATACACACATGGAAAAATCAACTTGGAAAAATTAAAGGCTTATCATGAGGAATAACAATATCCTTCTTTTCTTCTACAAAACATGTATACACATATGTAGTCAATAATATTTGTATAAGAAAAAAAAATTTGAAGTATATATATATATATATATATATATATATATATATATATATATATATCAAGTTTTTACTTACACGGTGCTGGACAAGGCATGTGAAGCGACAACGGTAACGTTTGATATATCCAAAGCCTTTCATAAAAAATAATTCATGTGGTATTATTGGACGAATATTTAATATAATTTGAACCTTTCGTAACTAAAAGAAAGATCCAGGTTGTCCTCGATTGCCATTCACCCAAACAACGTGACATAAATGCAGGTATACACTAGGGATCGATCCATAGACCTTTATTGTTCCTGATTTTCATAAACGACCTCTCTGATGACATTGTGTCTGAGATGGGTATGTTAGCTGACGACACACCGCTCTACTCTAGTCATGTGGGTAAAACAGATGCGCACCTATCCGAGGCAATGGCTGAATCATTAGAAAGTGACTTCTAGACTGTAGTAGAATGGGGTCACAAATTGATGGTAACATTTAATTCTGCTAAGACAAAGCTTCTTTACTTAAACAACTACAAGAAACCTCTTCAACCATCGATTGCCATGCCTAATAACTCCATACCTAACCGTCCAACGTTCAACCTACTCGATCTAACCTTCACATGTAACATGAATTGGAACAAATACATAGAAGACATTGGCAATACTGATGCAAAGAAAGTAAGCCTTCCTCTACCGTGCTAGAAAACTTCTCACACATGAGAGGAACCTATATTTCTACAAGAACACCATCCGCCCATGTTTTTCTTGTTCTATTTTCTTTCCCTTTTTGCGAGTACCTACGATTTGAGTCGTCAAATCATCTTCAGGCGGTGTTAATTTTGGTTTCTTAAAAAATATGTCTTTATGAGTTTTTTTTTATTATCATAACGGCCAGTAATTTACAACTTAAAAGGAGCGTCTATAATATTGATGTTACATGAGAGCGTGATTACTCTCTAAGAACCTGCAAGATTCAAAAGTTTGATTGCTTACCCGTTAAGAATTTGATAACGTTCTGAGCGCGTTCAAGATTTAAACGTATAATTTCTTAATTGCTAAGAATTTGGTAACGTAATCACGCTCTCATGTAACATCAATATATATATATATATATATATATATATATATATATATATATACATATATATATACATATATATACATATACATATATATAAAGATAGATGAAAGAAGAGGGATAAACATGTACGAATGACAAATTTATTTCAACTTCGATTGTTCAATGCAAGGTGTACTCGGTAAACCCATGTTTATTATAATTATTTCCTTAAGCCAAGGCTTTTCAAAATTTAAAATCTGATGATCAGAGGAATTACATAGATAGATAAGTTGGCACTGGAAAAGCCAAAATTCAAAATTAGAAAAAATATTAAGTGATGGAGAATGAGAATGTGCGTGTAATAAAGATATGGGGTTTGTCCAGTTGGTAAATGTCCGTTGATAAAGTGCCCAGTGAAAGGAGATTTTAAAGATGGAAAAGAAGGGTTTTCGTGAAGGCAGCATTGAAAAAGTTCAAGAATGAAGTAAATCCAATAGAAAAATGTTTAGTTCAATCGTAAGTGGAACGCACTTATTCGGAAGCAATTTTGAGAATTTGGGCCATTTTAAAATACTTCCTTGGCTTAAGGAAAGAATAATGCACATGTTTTTACCGAGTACACCTTGCATTGAACAATCGAAGTTGAAATAAATTTGTCATTCGTACATGTTTATCCCTCTTCTTTCATCTATCTTTATAATTGCTCTATCTCGTATATTGAGCTTAAACTATTTCACTATTAATTCTATCTACTTAAAGTATAGTTTTATTTTAATTACTTTATATTTATATATATATATATAGTACATGTATTGTATTAGTTTCTGTAAATGTAAATCCGTAGAAACTCAAGTGTTTATAAAAAGTGTTCAATAACAAGTAGAGCTGTTTATAAGTATGAATTTTTATTTTTTAATTTTTATTTTTACTTTTTTATTTTTTATTTTTATTTTTTAATGTTTGTATAAATAAAAATGTATACTTATATATATATATATATATATATATATATATGTGTGTGTGTATATATATATATGTGTGTATATGCACAAAGAGTAAAAATAAGGCACAACTAATGATGACGATCGTGAGATCGAAAGCGCTCGAGAGATGGCCGACGAAACAACATTCGTAGCCATGATGTTTAAACTAACTCCTGAAAACAGAACAATCGCTCGCTGCTTCGATAAGCAAACAAGGAAAATAACCAAAAGAGAAAATTCAGTCGTTAACAACGAGGAATGCATAAATAACGATTTGCTGCATAAACATCCATCCATCCATCCATCCATCTCTCTCTTACTCTCTTTCTCTCTCTCTCTCTCTCTGTATATATATATATATATATATATATATATATATATATATATATATATATAGAGAGAGAGAGAGAGAGAGAGAGAGAGAGTGTGTGTGTGTGTGTGATTAAAATTATAATAATATTTAATGTCTTAACCCCTCTCCTATCTCAGTAGTCATAACCTTGGAAAGAACGTGTTTTCATCTGAACATTATTTTGCATAATTGTAGTTATTGTCAAAGAAGCCAGTAGTGAATGATGTAAAGCTCTACTTTAATATTGAGCACTTTAAAAATATATTGGTTTAAGTTAATTTTATCAACATATTTGAACTTGATAATAATATACGTATATATATATATATATATATATATATATAAATATATATATAGAGAGAGAGAGAGAGAGAGAGAGCGAGAGAGAGAGAGAAAGAGAGTATGCATCCCTCTTAATATAGATGCTCATGAAATTATAGGATTGTATATTATTCTGCGTGTGAAGATATTTGCATTTAAGTAATGCAAAACAGATATATGCTATGTTTCTGTGTCGATGAACAATAGATGCGACACCGTAAACATGCGTATATACGTAGACCCAGTTATTATTTGCCCCTCCCTACCGAATTTTGATCCCATAATTACTTTCTATTATAGTGTCTTAGCGCTGTGACCCACATTAACCGGTTACTGACACGCCATATAAAGATACAAACATGGACGAAACCAGCAATGAATACAAGAACGTACACCCATCTTTAGACACGACAAAGCTTATTTCATCATCATAATTACACGACTCTTCCTTCACGTCACTCAAATTCATGAGAGAACAACCGACCGTTATTATTTAGCGGTCAAAGGTAACGGCTGGTGCGAGAACATCAAATTAGCTGCTATGTGTATTGAATTAAGCGGAGAGAATTGCAAATATGGGGAAACTTGTTGTCACTCAAATTCAAGGGAAACATACCCTATTTTTGTTTGTTTAGCTTCATTCGGCATAAGAGATGAAATCGTCGGTCGAGTATTACCAAAGACGCAAAAAAATGAACCTGGTGCTTTCTTGCTTAAGACTCAGTCTTATTAGGTAAAGGCTCAAGGGGAAGTGGGTAGATCCTGGAGAAAAGAATTAGCATCTTACCTTGCACATCGGGGTAGTAGCTAATGCAAAGGGAGCCTTCGGGTCGCCCTCAACAATGTATGACCGCTTGAATTTTAATTTAATGCCGAAACTCACTACCCATTGTAAAAAGGAGTTAGGGTAAATTTTTATTATCTTACCCGACGCAGTTTACCCCCTAAAAAGTTCAAATTCTACTTCTTTGTGAAAATACATTTAAACAGCCTAAAAAATATCCGCAGAGAAGGAATTTAAAAAAAATAATAAGATTTTAGACTGGGGGATCACTTTCCTTTATAAATTTAACGTAAAATGAGCACCCATTTTCTGGCCACTTAGCGTAAAATGAGTTAGTGTATACGATGAATAGAACACACGTTGTTATTTTCCCAACAAATTGGAACTAATATCGGTTTCATAGATTTGGTGTGTAAATGATCACAATTGTTTCTATATTATTTTAACTGTCGCATACTTAAACGATTTTTACAAAATTTGAGGTTGGCAACATAGGCAGAATGCACCTTTGTCAGAGAATAAATGAACCCAGGAATTAGAGAACTATAGGTAAGAAAACCAACAAATATGGTACATATATTAGTTTGTTAGTATTTAACGGCGCAATAAGCATTATGATGTTATGACAGGTCAAACATTTTAATAACAATATACATTTTACTACATTCTTTTTGTGTAGGTGTTTTTGAGTGTGGAATTTGACTATTCATAATGTATGAGTGATTTTGTTTGATTTTTAGATTTTGATGTGCTTTTTGCTTCTTTTAGTTTTAGGCTATTTTAAAGTGTTTTACAGGTTAATTGGTATTTCCTGTACGTACTTGTAAATCGAGCACAGGGATGCAACACTGCGACGATATGGCAGAGGCTCGAGCTTGATTAACAGTGTGGAACCTATTAGGTATAATACTCTTTTTTTTGTATTTTATCCAAAAGGGGGATACTAGTGGTTGGTGTACCACTCCGGATGCGGAAACAATACTCCATACATGAACGAATGCTGAATTTGTAGAGAGATAGAATACTGGCAGGTGTGAAAATGTTACTATCCAAGTAGAAGGAGACAACCTTATTTGCAGCAGTATATTCTATCTATTCATTCCAATTCATGTTGCCGCTAAATTTTAGGCCAAAGAGTTTTAAGGTTGGTATCTTGAGAAGGGTTCAATTAACCATAGAAATACGTTGGAATAAAGCATTCTCATAATTGTTAAAAGAAAGGATATTTGTCTCTGTAATTCAATGGACCCATTCAACTACCATTTTGACATGACTTATGAACCCCCACTCTATCGTAAAGACTCTGACACACACATGCACGGGCTAAGAGTTTATGTTCATAAGACCTTCACCTTGACTTGAGAACATAAGCTAGAAACAGATGATCAAACCTACATGTGCTTTAGATTAACCTTGCAGCACAGTGTTAGTTACTTCTATTTCTTATACCGTTCTCCTTCGACCCAGGATTGTACTCTTCTTAACTCTGTCTTTGAAAGCATATATATAGCACTGTCATTTGACTCGAGTGTCGAAATACATGTATTTGAGGATTTTACTGTACACACCGTTACTGGCTTGGATTGTCAAGCTATACAGACGCAGCTGGTAACTCCACGTATAGTTTTTCTATAGATCACTCCCTCTCACAGACTTTCTCGACACGTCTCCCTGATCGTATGGCCCAGCAAGCCACACTTCTCGACCTGTTCTTGATCCTACTGCCCGAGGATTGTGTGAGGAATGCCCATAGCCTGATTGAGAACGCTTATCACCTTGTGGTAATGATTGATATCGCCTTAAAATCTCGTCCTAAAGCTGAAATTTGGATTTTCCGGACTTAATCTTTTGTTATTAAATTTTCCATGGATATGTACGCATTCAGACTACACGGATTACTCTGATTGCTACTGCTTGGAGTATTCGAACTTTATGGATTACCTTTGAACATTTGAGTATTTCCACATTCTATTGTACCATTATTTGTATTGGGGTTGTTTGCCCTAATTATTATGCTTTTAGCCAACAAAATAGTTTTTTCTCTCTATATAAATTTTCAAAGTTATATTTACCAGTAATACATACATTACTATTTTTTGTCGCCTGATGAAAATAATTTCTCTTTGAAAATCCATGGGTTAAGGATCATGAAATTATTCGCTTTTTTGACCTTTTGATGAATTAATAAAATGTTAATATTTTCATTATACATTTTCTCACTCACTCACTCACTCACTCACTCACTCACTCACTCACTCACTCACTCTCCCTATCTCTCTCTCTCTCTCTCTCTCTATATATATATATATATATATATATATATAGGTTGATAGATAGGTAGGTACATGTTATAAAATAATACGGAGTGTTTTGTTTGATGAGTCCTTTTTATTTTCTCCACTTTATCGCATAGTTTATTTAGTATTTCTGTCAAATTGGTGTACACAAGTTCCGTGGGTTTCTTGTTATATTTCTCTTTCTTTTTTCCAGGAGTACTCTCGGTTAGTCTTGATGTGTTCCTAACTATGTACTTACTGATGTGTTACTTCAATAGCTAATCATTTACGTATTTTAAAATAAATGTATGTGCTGATGAGATGCCGCATGCGAAACGTGGTCATGTGTGCATAGCGTGCAAAAATTCAAAATAATATATTTTTAACGGCATAGAATTTGTTAATGTTCATTATTATGGTACACACTAAAAAGTGTGTAATTAGTTACATAATTAATATTATTGGTAGTGGAATGTCTGTTTTTATGTAAAGGTATTCAAGAATTGTTAATCTTTTAACGTGGGTATCGTGGTGTATTTTTATATATCTCTATAATAAAGTAAAGTCGAATTTTCCTTCTGCGTTAGGACATAATAAATTTGTAAACACAAGCGACATAGAATGTTGCCATAGTCACGCTTTATGCCAATAATTTATGCGTATATTCAGAAAATATCGGCTCGTTTAGTTAAATTTAAGAACTTTTTATATTTATCTCGGCTGGCTTGATGCTCTTAAAATAATCAGGAAGTCGGCGAAACTTTTACTCACATACGAAAATCTACTACCTCTACCAGCTTCAGATGGGAAATACTCTTTATATTATAGTTTTCCTAGCAACGGCCGTCATTATTTCCTTTTTAATTCCTTGCTATTGTCTTTAACGTATTATACTTTTACTAACTAAATACGGGTCACTCCCTTTAATCTACGCTTTCTGCTTTTACGACGATTTGATTGGCTACAACTTTATTCTGGAATAATCGAATATGATTGACGAACACAAACCAAATACCCATTGAAATTAAAACGTGTCTTCTCGTATATCTACATTCAGTAAAAACAATTATTATTACGCTCAAAATTAAAGTAATTTGGTTATATTTACTAAAGTAATTTTTATTACAATTACTTTTAAACTTTTATCGACAAAAAATCGAAAGTGCTAGTAATATATATAGAACATTCATTAATGATTTGGATGTTGACCAAAAGATTATCAGTATAATTAAAAAATTAAAATAAGTATTACCAAGCTGTGAATTCTGTTATGCTTTACAATGTTGGTTTAAATTAAATTGTGCCGCCTTAATACACACCATATCTATACATCTAAAATCGATTTATATGTATATATATATAACGTATAATGTATACATATATAAATTATACATTATATATATATACAATATTTATAAATAAATATTAATTATTTATTATCTACAGACATCGATGTTTCATGCTAACGCAATCTTCAGTGTAGGAAGCTAATTCCCAACGGTCGGCGGGCGCGAACCCCGATCACAAATCGTCACTGATTTGTAGTCAAAACCTTTAACCTCTCAGCCATAGTGAACTAGTTATTAATTAGGGGGGAATTTAACTGTGTAAATAGCGAATCGGCGGCTAAATTTACACAAGTAGTTTATAAATAAAGTGTAAAACATTATCACTGTTTATTTAGCTATTCAGCGAGTGGTTCTAGATATCGGAATTTGAGTTGTAAAATAATAAAAGCTCGGGGTTTCGAATCGCGCGACTAGTAGTGAATAGTTTTATCTCCATGCCAATGAATCCCGATTATAAAGGACGAAACGTATACGTACATAGAGAATAAACAAAACAAATATTTATTTTAAATATATATATATATATATATATATATATATATAGAGAGAGAGAGAGAGATATATATATATAGAGAGAGAGAGAGAGAGACAGAGACAGAGACAGAGACAGATAAACTGAGATTGGTGAGATGATAAGCTGAAATGAGTTAAGCCCAAACTAAACAAAAGAATATTTGTATCTATTTCGGCATGCTATCTAATCAGCTGAAAGGATTTATGAATCTAAAAGAAAAACGTATTTATTCATTCAGCGAAAGATATTTTTTAAACGCGCCAAAATGTTTATTTTGTATGGACATCTCTTGTCCGGTTTTGCGCTGTACGTATTCATATCATGACATTCTTAGAATACTTGTCCAATGCACTCAAAACAATTTAGTCTTGTACTTGGCTATCAATTCATATATATATATATATATATATATATATATATATATATATATATATATATATATATATATCTGTGTGTGTGGGGATTTCAAATAGCATTTTAATCAAGTGCCATACATAAAGAATTAACATAAGCGTGTTTACGTATATTTGGAAACTTAAATCTCTTACTCCAATGTGACACAAAGCAAAACATCAAATAAATTGACCAGTTTTTTTATTCGTTTACTTATAAACAAAAAAGATTCCCGTTAGAAAATAAAGACGAACAAAGATAATCCAAAAGTCAGCAAACCCTGTGGACTGCGAATAAAGCCACAGAGATCAAAATGTGGTAACATATATTTTTATAAATATATATACTTGCACAAGACAGTCCAATATTAAAAACATGATAGTGTTGTGCAATACGAAAAAAACACATTATCCGTCAAATAAGTTTGTACACATATATTTGTTCAAAGAGGTGTTTTGCTTGAAATATGTTTGAAAGATTTAGAAATATTAGCAAAATACTATGAGGCTGCTTTCCAACTGAATAAAACATGGTTTTTCTCAAGTCTAATGTAAACAAATACTTATTAATCCGACCTCTTGAATAATAAATTCCTCTTGTGTAATTTTCTACTTATGCCGATCATCACGTGGTCCTTATCCTTGAGTGGTCTGCGAACCTTGATAAGCGGTGACTTATTAGTAAACAAAGAGATAAACATCGGAGAGATCTTAGCTGTTGAGTCCAAGATGGCCGTTTTTATTATAAAGAGGATTTTCAAAGGGAAATACTTTATTTCTTATTTGGCTTGTAATTTAGTTCACAGTTAAAAGAGGTGGGTAATTCAGATTCAGCATAAACTCAGGTGTATAATCCTTTTAAGTTAAATAAATTAAACTATCATAGAATAAATATTTTAATTTAACATTACAGTTTAATTTTTAAAGTGGTTTAAATTTAAATAAACTAATTTATTAATCAGTTAAAAGTGGTTTAGTTTAATGTATAACTATATGTTATATTATATCATTCTTTTTGTATTTATATTAATATTACTGAAAATAAAATACATTTACTAAATCTAGTATATAAGCTAATTCTTGTAAAGTTTTTATGAAGATTATTTTTCGATTATTTCAAGGGATATCACAATTAATTATCCAACAAATTCATAGATAATTGAAAGTCTTTGTAAGATCATACTTTAATTATTTAAAAAAATAATCTAAATTCAAGGCTAACAATGTTACAACTGTAGATAAATCAGAATTCGAAAAAGGTGAAATTTAACATTACATACGCTGTCAAGGCAAGAATGATTCATTAAAGCGGCAGAACTTCATATATATATATATATATATATATATATATATATATATATATATATATATATATAGTAAGTTATGAAAATATATTTATAGCAATTAAGTTACACAGTGGCTCCCGCGTTTCATACCCGGGGGAATCTTTAGGCAGTCTAAAGATTCCCCCGGTGAGGAAACGCAGGAGCCTCTGTGTAGCTTAATTGCCATAAATATATTTTCATAACTTACTACGTAGCTCTAACTACGTATCGAGCACTGTTGAAGTAAATACTGAAAATTGATACATAAAAAGTGTATACCCTTATAAAATTTTATGTGGATACATCAAATAGTAGTATATATATATATATATATATATATATATATATATATATATATATATATATATATATATTATATGGAAATTGAAAAAAGAAAAATCAAAAAATATTATTTATGTATTCATCAACGTTTCGTCTTTATTTCATGACTTCCCCAGGATGATTGTCTGAAGAAAAAAAGCACAAATCTCTAGACAATCATATTGAGGAATTCATAAAATAAAGACGAAACGTTGATGAATACATTACTGATTTTTTTTGATTTTTTTTTCAATTTTGATTACGTCCGAACACTTTTTTCCATTCTTTATTATATATATATATATATATATATATATATATATATATATATATATATATATATATATATATAGAGAGAGAGAGAGAGAGAGAGAGAGAGAGAGAGTAGAGAGTAGTTCAGAAAAAAACACATAACTTTTACCCAGAGTAGCAAATGATATGAAAACACATACACATATCCCCGCGTGTACATGCGCAGAAACGTCAAACTGTTAAAAATAAAAACATATTTTCAAATGGAAACAAAATATCTAAAAGGAGCATAAATGCTTGAAACGCGTTATAAAATTATAAAATTATAACATGATAAAATAATAAAATAATAAACTATTGTTGAAAATATTTTTTTACAAATGTTGCTAGCCTCACTTCTTTAATATATATATATATATATATATATATATATAGAGAGAGAGAGAGAGATAGATAGATAGATAGATAGATACATACATACATACATACATACATACATACATACATACATACATACATACATACATAAATAAAGTGTCCTTAGATCATTTTGAGTGACTGGTATCAATTATCAAGTGTTCGTATTCAAGCGTAGATAATCTGCTATTCTCCATTTCACGGGTTCCGTAAAAGCAAAAATAAGAGTATAAAACAAAATATGGGATTATTAGTCAGTAAAAAGTAAAAAAAAGGAATGCACAATACAATGGCATCAGTCATCTTAACGACAAAAGCCAGACTTCTATGTTGATGTCTCAATAATCTATCTCATTGTCTCCGTCTTTCGCAAAATGTGAAAATTGCCGTAACTCGGTACACGCGTGCGTTTATCGGTGAACTTTGAACGCGTTTAACAATAAAGTATTAGCTTCGCAGTAATGGTGTTATTCAATGGTTCGGACGTCCGCTTGATTGCGTATGGATTATTCTCAGCCACAGGAAATGAAATGGTTATAAAGATTTAGAGATGAAGACATTACAGGAATGCTAAGACACAATTCTTGAATTGATAGCTATTAGAACGATATAGAATTTTCTTTCCAGCGACTGTTGTTTGTATTCTATTTCTGCTAAAACTGACGCATTCTAGCAGTTTTACAGAGCAATAATATCGTGCGAGTCACAGACGCACATACGAAATTATGTGTACTTTATATCTACTCAAAATGCTGTCTTTGTGCAATGCAAGCTTCTAAGATATGTGCGTATCTCGCATATGAGGAGCTTTTTTCATAAAGCTTGTTGTATTTTTACTGATACTGGGTTTTTTCCACGTTTGTTGCAGTTATCAAGGCTTAGCAAAGTCCACTAAATACCTATCTAAAAAGATTACCCCGCGGGGGGGGGGGGTAAAAAAGGCAGGATAATGAATAGAAATCATAACCTATATGTTCACGAGATACACATACGAGTTTGTGGTGTGTTCAGATTGCATATATGCAAATTTTGATGTCGACGCTGAAAAAAGAGAGTCCTTATTTCTTGAACAGCTTAGAGAGATATAGAAATATTAGATAGGGGTTTAATACACATAGGGTGAGTATAGTGAGAGAAAAACATACACAGTTAAGAGATAGTAACGGGTGGCTTGTTCAGTTAATTATAAATTACTTCAATTAGAACAATTAAAACAATTTTTAAACGAAGAAATAAAAATATATTTTTGAATTTATTTTTTGTTATTATAGAATATCGGAAGTAACCTTGAGGAAGCAAAGGTTAATTTACTCACATTTAGTATAATAATAGACAACAATGCTGACGATTTATTTTTACACAGATGACTCAACATTATATCCTTTAATTATTTGTATAAGCTGCAAAAGCTCATAAAGTTATCATAAAGAATTAAGCCGACCAATGGACGAAAGGTCCGGTCATAATTATTGATGTCTCTCGGCCATTTTTATCTTTCAAGTAGACTTTGCGTTTAGAATGCGACTGCGAATGTTTTATTAAAAATACTTTTTAAAGTTTGAGACTAAAATTGAGAGTGTAAAAATTGTATTGTTTTTATTTTAGAAGTATGTCGATTGGGGAATTATCAAAAGCAAACGTACGTCACCGATCGAGAAAAGATCGATAAAATCATCAGAACAGACCTGTTGATCGAAGTGAACGGAGATTCCGCCTTTTGCTGGCCCAGCTGGGGTTAGGGAGCTGAATGCATCTATAAGACAGGCGTGAATCAATGGAATGTCGACATTCTATTTGTAATAAACTATTAGCTATAACTGTTATAATGGCCCTATGGGAATGGACGTATCTGTTGGACATCGTTGGTTTGACTTGCGCGAATTAACGCGGGTGGACCCGGCAGTTGAGTGCAGAATAGGTCCTGTTCTCACAGTCGGGAATCACAGATGTGACAAGGTCACTGCGTGACGAGATCCCAGATCAAGGGTCAATGTGTACCTGCGAGAGGCTCTGTGACATCACGGGCCCTTGCGTGGGAAACAGAGGAATCCGTGACGTCACTCGTTCTACGTGAGAAGCGAGTTTTAGTCAGTCTAGGTTTTGGAGGCGAACCGATGAGACGTGATTTTACCATGTAGTCAAGCAACTTACATAGGAGAATTATTCCCTAAGAAAATACAGGCGAAATATCCCTTCCCCCCTCCACGAATGGTTAAGACTTATTTGATAAGTAACTACGATAAAGTAGTGATTTGCTCTCTCTCTCTCTCTCTCTCTCGACGTAGTGAATATCTCCCAGCTGATTAAATAACTAACGCTTGTAATAAAAAGAATTGGAAGTTAAAGGGATTGTTTGTCTTCGGAGTCCGTCATGAAGTTTTGTTGTAGCGGCGATGTTCACGGCAGTACAGAAGAGAAGAAGGAAGAAAACCACTGGACGACACGCACCCTCCACGCGACGAGGAAAGAAGAGACGGTACGAGAAATTTAAAGATATGCAAACAATATATGAACAATGTGATGTATGATGTTTTTAAAATGACAAGTATTAAATGTGAACTGCCACGGCCCTTTCAGGGACGAGTATACGAAACGAGTACCGCTGCAGCCCAAGAGAAGGGCTATGCAACATAACATTGTTTTTCTTATTTCGATTCATCTAAAGCTTACAATTTTTACGCGTTTTGTTACCTACACCGCATAGCAAAAGCATTTAATTAAATTCTATATGAGGATAACTGATCCGTAAAAACCGATTATCTCCGGCAAAAAGGGGGGTAATTATTGCTACCTGTTTGTTTGTTCGTTGGTGACAATTATTTATAAAAATGATACATCTTTTTAGTTACAAAAGGCTCTAATAACTTATAAACTTGTATTATCATGATCTCCCGAGTATTAGACCAGTCTACTACGATTAGACAAAACAATGGCAATAATATGTACTTATATTTTCATTGTCATATACTAGTCTTTTTACTTCGTACTGTATTTTCGTTTGTACCTTTATATGATGTTACTTCTAAAATTTTCTAAAATTTTATACATTCATGAATCTGGCTTAGCGTCGCTTATTTTAATTTATATCTATATTCTACGCCTATATCCCTATTGCCACTGCGGATTTAATATTATTAGACTGGGATAGTCTTTAGGGGAAATAGAGGCAAATGATATGTAATTCGGTCCATCCATAACTAAGTTTTATATCGATACGTCCTAAAAAGGAATACTGCGGCCACAGCTGTCGAAGCGCAACTCATCGATGCTGAGACAGCGGGCAAAATCGATTTTGCAATCTAGTAGGGGATGATATCTTGTGCCCCTTAAAATTTATTTTTTACAGCCGTTGATAGTCTATCATTATATTCATATAAGGTACTCGACTGATCTCCAATTTCTGCTTGCAAGTTTGTAGGACATTCACAGTAAGAACTCGATTATCAAGCAAAGTGAATAACAAACTTCCCTGTCTTCCTCTGTGTGCCTAGCGTCAGGCAAAATTTCCATGGATAGAGCTTCTTCGCAGGAAAAACCCATCTAGAGAGTACGTTACCGCAGGACTACTGACCTGCAGATTACAACATGGTCCTTTTAAAATCCAATGTCAAAAGATTAATCTATTTACTAAACCCTTCGCTCAAGTAATAACATTTTGTTCATTCTATTAATCGTCCCAAATCCTCTCATGAGTATTTTCATGTTTCAACTGGCAATCATTTCATCTCATTAACTGTTACTCTCAAGTGGCTTTTTGCTTTGATTCGTCGTGACTCATTAGTACAAACACGAAATGCTTGTAGGGAAGTGTAGTTAAATATATTGCGATTACATTTGCTTCAGTTTTCTAAATGAATATAGAAACTCGGTAAGAAATTGTGAGAGATTTGGGAAGGTTTTGCACCATTTAAATGTACGAATTGAAATGAGAGGTGGTTGGAGTGAAATGGATGTCTCGGCGTCCATGTTAGATTTTTGTCGAATAAATCGAACTAGTTTGATATGTACGTGTGCAACATTGACGTGATCCATCCTCATTCGGAAAACAATCTGGTGGACCAATGCCATCAAACGAGAATGGAGCAGATCGAAAAATCATAATTGGCTTATTCGTACGTTCATCAGCTTCACATTACAATACTTGCAAAACTTTAGCAAATCATCAAAATAAAAGAACATACATTGTCGTTTTACTGAACTTTAAAAAGTCCCAAACTAAAGTTTTATCACCCGTCAAACATATCCGATCCGATCTGGGCCAAGAAAGTACGAACACCTGCTGGAGTCACGGAAGTGCTAATGTGACGTCAACGACAGAAGCGACTAATAAGTGGAACTGTATGTTAAAATAGACTTACACCCCCCCCCACACACACACATATATATATATATTTATATATATTTCACAATTTATTATTATATAATTTTGTAATAATTCATACCTAAACAAAGTCATGGATGGCACGGTGGACCGATGACCTGGTTGTACCGGGTTCGAATCCAGTTCGTTCCACTAAAACACTTTCATCAAAAAATCACACCTGACCTGATGTCTAACCTCCTGGAAAGGTAAATAAAATACCTAAACTAATTCGCGCAGGTTACAATTGCTTTAAACTTCAGGTTGGTTACTATAAACAAAAAATATTATCTTGAAGATGTAAACAAAAATTTCGCAAGATCGAGAAATAAGTAGAGTGAGAAAGGACGATTTATCAATAGTTATGAAAACATTGAAACAGTCAAAATACAAGCCGGGGGCAAATTAATACCAATTTGTATGTAACACATCAGAAATGCAAAATCTCGGTCTCTAAATGTTTCCCATAGCGATGTATTAAGATAAACACACGTGTTTTCGTTCTTAATACATCAGTTATGAAGAATTTAGAAACCTCTGCAGACAGGCAGAGGGGAAACCGTCTCTAAATAGTTTCGAGAAGTTCTTGTTCTAGGTCGAAGTCAGGGTATTTCGACGATGCTTAAAAGTATTTTTGTCATCTTTCTTACTGACGTGTACTTCAATGTTGCATTGAGAGTGATGAAGTGGCTAATAGCACCGATTGATCAATAATTGTTCTGTGTTATTTTCATTTGTAAGCTTTGCCACCTTTATGTGACCCTTACTGTGAATACTTGTATCGTGGGAAACCAATGCCCGAAACAGAATCAAACAGGTCAAAAGGTTATAACATGCCCATTCGTACGAATTACGTTTTTATCTCGTTTAATTATTCAATCAAGAAAGAAAAAGATTCCATAAATTATCTGACAATCACGGCAAGGTGTCACTTCATTTAATGAAAAACACGTGACAAACGACTAATTTAACAATAAAAAGAACAACAACAACAACAATAATAATAATAATAATAATAATAATAATAATAATAATAATAATAATAATAATAATAATAATAATAATAATAATAATAATAATAATTACGAGAGAGAAAGAGAACGATGAACGGGCGAATGTCCATTGCATAAAGATCAATTACGAATGTCAAAACAGTCTCGTCTTGAAAATCAGAATAAAATGACTGACACTTGAATGAAATCTGTCACTAATTATTTCAATTGTGCACACATTAAAATTAATTTATTGTCACTATATTAAAAGCCGCCTAACAAATCTCTTTTAGTATACCTCCCGTGGAGGGATATTAATGTTTTATTTAAACAGCATAATTGCCGTTGATGTTTTTGTATCCGACATCATCGGAGATATCTATGTCACATTTAGTTAAATTCTACCTAATAATTTTGGATCCTATAAATGTATATGTATATGTATATGTATATAATAATAATAATAATAATAATAATAATAATAATAATAATAATAATAATAATAATAATAATTATTATTATTATTATAGGTAGTAGTATTAGTAATAGTAGTGGTAGTAGTACTATTTTAATGCTTAACTTATTATGACCTATGCTGCACCCCAACAGCTCGTCATACTACATGTAATAGTTTTTGAAGCTGTAAGTGCTAAGTCGTAGTAGTATTTGTATTTGTAATAGTAGTATCAGTAGTAGTGTTTGTAGTAGTAGTAGTAGTAGTAGTAGTAGTAATAGTAGTGATAGTAGTAGAATAATTCAGATTCCTCATAACTAACTCGTCATGCTTTGGGTTTATTATGCCAACACTTTTGCAACATATAATCGTTTATTGTTTTTTTTAAATATCATCACTAACAGTAGTAGTAGTAGAAATAGTAGTGTTAGTAGTAGTAGTAGTAGTAGTAGTAGTTATAGTGGTGTAATAATATATTTCCACGTAAGGTTTAGAATTAAGTTGCGTTGAATTTTCCAATTAGAAGTTGTAAGAGCTACGTATCCCGGCAGTGACGTTGCAGTCACAGCAATCCGTTTAGTTGACGTGGCGAACGGGGAGAAAACATTTTTCTCTTTCGACTAAACTTCCAGAAGGCGCGAGAGAGAGAGAGAGAGAAAGAGTGAGAGAGAGGGTGGAGAGAGGGGGCAGTTGGTTTATATTGCAGTTGTTTCCGTCATGGCTGGTTTTTTAAAAGTATGTTATGCGTATACGTGAATGCGAGAAAGAAATAATCATCCGGAAAGAGATTTTCTTAAAGCAAAGTGATTTTTGCGTTTCTTTATTAACAACGTTTATGAGCACTGTTATTTGTAAAAAGAATACAACGTCAGATAGAAGAGGTTAACTTGAGCTTCCACCTCACCACTGCGACTACAGCAATTCGACCGTTTGATTCTGCCAACAAAGTATACGTACTGTGAACATTAAAGAACATCTAAACTACGCTACATAATACTAACATCATACCGCTCATCTATGACACACTCAACATCTCGAGTGTATTTCTCATGTCAAATGTGGTGTAATTACTTTGGGTATTTTAGAGAATTTAAGTAACCAAACGGAAGACCGACGCAGGTGAAAATAAGGCTCCGTTATTATAAAGATTCTAAAGTTTTACCCGCTGTCCAAAAGGATAAAGGTGCTAAGTAATAATTAGTTCTAAGTGACAGACGTCTGGAAGTTGAATGCTGAAGCGGGCAATACAAAGAATACCATTACAAATTACTTGCGAGTTCTACCTGGTCATGGCTGACGAAACGAATGTAAGCTATCCATGTAGATTAAATACAGGGTTACGCCTGAAATCCCGTACATATTTTCGTGTTAGGCAAGATGCATTTAAAGAAGGGTTTACATCGGTCAAAACGTTTGTAAAATAATATTAACAAGCCGCGCGTGCGTGCCCCCCCCCCTCTGTATGTGACTCGATGTGGCCAGTGTAAAATGCAATAAATTTGGGCAATTTGGGGATTTTGACACCCCTTTGACCCCCTGGGGGCGCGAACCAGAATTTTTGTGAGGTCAATGGTGCTCAATTTATATCCAGAACAATTGTCTCTACATTTTGACCAAGTTTCAGAAAAATTGAATTGATGGATGAAACGTTATGGGAAGAAAGGGTCATTTTTGCCATTTTGGGGTCTTTTATCCCCCTGGGGCGCGAACCAGATTTTTTCCAAGGTCAGTGATACTTATTCTCTATAAGGAACAATTGCCTCCACATTTTGGCCAAGTTTCAGAGAAATTGAATGGACGGATCAAAAGTTATGGAGCAAAAATGTCATTTTTTTCCATTTCGGGGCCTTTAGACCTCCTGGAGGGCTAACCAGATTTGTTTTTCAATAATTGGAGAATGTCACTTTCTAACCTGACCAAAGTTAAAACTTCATGCAAAATTTCAAAAAAAATTCAATTGATGGTTGCGGAGAAAAATACGGACGGACGGACGGACATGTCTCAAAATATAAGTCCCCCGATTTGATAAATCGGGGGACCAAAAAGAATAACAGTAGTCTGAATAATGAAAATAATACAGAATAGCAATTCTTTTCTTTAGTAAATGCCACGTCATTTGACCTGATGATATGCGATAGAATCAAACTTGTTTTATTCTACTTCTATTGTTATTCAAGATATTCTCTAATGACCAATATTGCGATGGATTTGCCATTCTTTGTATAAAGATATACATTTACAATCACAGAATCTAAAATTTTAGTGATACATATATATATATATATATATATATATATATAGAGAGAGAGAGAGAGAGAGAGAGAGAGAGAGAGACAGACAGACAGACAGACAGACAGAGACAGACAGAGAGATTCAATGGATATTTTATATTAAAATTACGTACTCTTTTCTAGAATATTCGTTCCTCTTCACTTTACAATAAACATATGTGACCGTGAGTATTAATTTTGGATATAATTTTGATCCATTAAAATTGATGAATAGATAATGGGTTCTTGTTAGAAATAAATTATATACTTCGAAGTGGACTATTATTTCTCAAAAAACAAACTATTTTAGAAAGAATTCCGATTTCATGTTTAACCTTTAATGATAGCAAAAACGCATTTGACATTTTTGGTCGAATTCTGTTTGTTGTGCATTTGCAGTACAAGTTTAACTAGTATTTGCAATTCAGACACAACTATTGTGATAATGGTTTTAATCGAAACATGCGACAAAGGCTATTGGATGTATTCGCTATTTTTTTAAAAACGAAATAAAACTATTGATTTCACAAAAGCATTCTAAACAATAATCGTAAGCTATTGTTAGAATACGATGACTTGAATATTAGATTGATTGAATTTAATTATTTTAAACATTTTGTTGTGTACCGTGAACTATTGAAGTTAATTGATAGGGGTTTCTTTAGATGTGTGAGTCATCCCTTCTATAAACATGTTGAATTTTGTTTACTTGCTCAATATTTAAAACTTTTAATAAAGTATATACAGAGAAGTAAATAGTCGAATAAAAACTTAATATTAACATATAAATAGTGCATGTAGCATTAAACACGCGCAACAGGTAAACACAATAACTAACATATCTAATAGCATGTATAACACTTGTTATAAGTTTATGTTTGTATGTGTAGGAAAACATCGATACTATTACATAAATATATGGTGATGTATTGCGTGATTTAGTAAACAATTCGATTTGTAGATTATGTTACATCCATAAGCAAAATAGAAGTTAAGTAAGCAGGGTTTGTAGGCAGGTCAACTGTTAAAACATAGACCGGTCAATGTGGCAATCTCGATAGAGAAATAACGTATTTTCAGATTTTAACAACGTATATACAGATTTATATGTATAAGAGATGAATACGCCCCGAAACGGGTAAAATAAATTCCCCGTAAAGAACAGTTTTGCACCACACACATATCCCCTTACGAAGATTAAAATGAACTTGTAACGATACTAAACCGTATTCCTAGAATCCTCAGTTACATTTTTTTATTGAAATCCATTACATAATTTTGATGCTAGAAAATGAGTTTAAGAGAGATTAAAAAGAAATTGAACTTCACAGAACCTTACTAAATCGGTGTCTAATGAATTTTGATCAAATCCAATGCAAATCTGAAATTTTTACATTCTATATAGAAGCTTATGTCCATATTATGACCACTAAACACCTTGTCTATAGTTATCATGAACTGAAGTTTATTCTATCTCTACAGTTGCTGGCTATTTCGTATTTACAGGGATTGTTAAAAAATAAATGTCAAGCTTCTTATTCGAACATAATCTACACGGGTCGTCTAAATATTTACATATACTGACTCATTGTGATATTTTCCATTCGGTTATTGGCGAGCGTCAGCTTTCTTTGAGATTCTAGTATGAATTCGCTGGTGATGGTTTGAATCGGTGATTTTTATTATTGAATGTGCTTTTATGGTTATTATACCTGTTTTTTTTTAATATAGAGATATTTCTCCTATGTAGTATTTTTTGTTATTCGGGTTTTCTTTGGAAAATATTGATTTTGGTAAAACAGTTGTTTTGTAGTGGACAAAGTGCACGAGTTTTACAGTTACATTTATTTTCATTATTAACTTTCTTATTTCTATTTGGACTATTCGTATTTGAGTTAGAGTTAGTACTATTTCAAGTGGTTATAATATGGTTCCTTTTAATGTTGCGACATTTAAAACTTTTTTACCATTCTGTTTGGATTTTATCTCTACCACACACGTTTAGTATGTTGTTATTCTGTATTTTGATCATAATTTGTAACTTTTCACAGCAGATGTTAGACAGTTTTAACTTACTGTTAGTAAATAGTTTATGCAACTCTTCCTTGAAATTTTAGCAAATGCCTTGGCTCTGGTGATCTTAATTTTATATTTTTGTTTCATGAGTGTTTCATCTTGTTGGCGTTCTTCAGTTATGTAGGTTAGTTTCTGTACTCGAAGATTTTCTTTAATATTCTGGCTGTCTTCATCATTGTCGTGTGTTGTATCGTGTCAATTCTCTCTTTGATTCCAATTTCTCACAGACTTATTAACAGGTGTTTTTGAATTATTCTTAGTGTTTTTATAGTTATTGGTATTAAATATATTGTCTTCATAATTGTTGAGTATTATCACGTCTAGTTTTTCTGTTTAGATGAGTTTGTCTGTTTGTTCTAGCAGGTTTTGTATTTTAGCATTTCGCAGTACTGTCTCCAGATTGTCTTTGTACCATTTGTCTGCATATTCGAAGTGCATACTTTTTCATTGTTTCAGTGGCTCGAAGTATTTTCTTAGGGTTAGCTTGCATAATTCACTTATTGTGTGATTTACTGTTTTGTTTCTTTTCCACGAAATATACATTTTCTGTTTTTTGGGTATTATCTATTTTTGTTTTGATATAGTTCGTTCTGATTGCGTTGTTATGTACAGCTGTCAGTAGCTATTCTGTTTCTCGGTTTAAATATTATTTTTGTAGTCAGTCCCACGGGTTTTTGCGTGTCTCTTCTTTGCTCAATCTATTAAACCCTAATGTAGTTTCTTCTCTTCAGGTTTTGCTTTTCTCGACTTTTTGTTTCCAGTTCTGCTGCTATCTGTATTGTTCATTTTGGTAGTGTGGATCAGCCTTTTGGTGTTTTAGATTATATCTCCTTCTGTACTTACAAGTCTTAATTCTACACTTTTCTTTTCATATATATATATATATATATATATATATATATATATATATATATATATATATATATATATATGAATGAATAAATGCGAGAATTGTTTCATCTATCATAACTATATTAACCTCAACACATCTTGGACTTACTTAATTCTGATAATACAAGAATATTTTCAAATCCCCTGTATGTACAAATCTCCACAAATTCTCAAATATATCTCTATATTCCTCATTTGCTTGTTTATATTTTTAAAAGTTTCTAATAAATGAATGTTCTGTAATATACATTTGTAATTTGTATTTCCTTATTTTCGTCTCTATACGTAATAATTTTATAGATAGTATTATTATTATTATTATTATTATTATTATTATTATTATTATTATTATTATTATTATTATTAATAATACCAGTAATTAAAACGATTTCATAAAAAAGGATAGCAATTTAAAAATCTTTTTAGAATTTCATTTCCGAGGGAGATAATTTACATGAAGACTTCTGAGAGGTGGCTGTGATTTGGAGAACAAATACTACACTTTGATCTTAGCCGGGCCGTCACTACAATCGTTTCAGCTTGCCGATGATTCCACTGGCCACAGAGATTTACTAAATATGTCTAAATCTGCCCTTTTGGATGAAACCTCGGTACACTGCTGAAATATGTAATATACAGTATTTAAATAAATTATATTAGCTCTCTTATATGATCGAACACGTTATTTGATTTCTTTTCATATACAACCTGACACTACATATATATATATATATATATATATATATATATATATATATATATATATATATATATATATATATATATATACTAGCAAAACCTACCCGCGCACCTGGCAGCAATTAATTGGGATGGAAGGCCGTTAATTAAAAAAAAAATACTCAGAGAATTCCAAAAGGGATATCAGTTTCCTATATAGATTTAACGTAAACTGAACTCCCACTTTTTGACCATCACCATATTCCCTTTTTTCTGTGTACAATTAGCGAGCATGTAGCATGAAAAGGCACTTGTGAAATATGGCAGTAAAAAATAAAATGACACCAAAACTTTATGAAGTACTTACTTGGTATTGAAAAGTATTACCGTACACTACACCGAAAATTACGGAAAACAAGCAATTATTTTTATTTTTATTTAAGAAAATAAAAGCGCTGGTGATCAAAAGATACTTGTGAAATATGACAATTCAAAATAAAATGTCAGCAAAACATGTAGCCAAATTTTAAAAAATATATATTGTTTTTACTTTTTTCATTTATTCCAAGGCCCACATATATAAAAAAAAAATTGTTGGCGATACGTGACAATAGCCAACAGAACAAAAACAAGTAGAAAAAACAAAACAAATAGGCAACAAATAAATGATATTAAAGACAAGATAAAACTGATTACCCTCCTAAAATCTATGAGAAAATTCCCCAACACCCGGAATTCTCTAGCGACATGATAGGTAACAGTACACAGAAAAAGGAATTTTAAAAGTTTGAGATGGTCAAAAAGAGGGGGACCAGTCTAGGCTTAATTTATGTAGGAAACTGATCCCTCCTCTTAAAATCTATGGATTTGAACCAGTTTTCCAAAAAATAAACAGAATTCTCTAGCGAACTGATAGGTAATCGTAAACAGAAATGGTTAAAAAGAGGGGGATCAGTTTACGCGAAATTTATATTGGAAACTGACCCCCCTTCTAAAATCTAAAATATTTGAAAGAAATTTTTTAAAAACCTGGAATTTTCTAACGACGAATAGGTAATTGTAAACTGAAAAAAGCAAAAATGTTCAGTAAAAAAATTGGAAAAAACGGGTTATGGACAAATACGAAAAAGCGCCCGATTTTTTTAATGATGGAATTACTTCTTTATTTATTCCATACCTACCTAATTTACCTACCTTTCCCAATTACGTAATTTTCTGGGCACAAAAACGCACACACCCTTCCTACTACTAAACCTAAGTCCGGGTGGTACAACGAAAAATAAATAAAAAGTCAATTCAACAAAAGTCGGAAAAGGTGCGTGTGACGTGGGTGCAACAGGGCTGTTGGTAGTCAATTTATTGAACATTAAAGTTGCTTTTTGTTGTGTTATTTATTTTAAATCGTTCTATTTTATCACTTATCTTTCGCGGAAAGGAAAAAACTAACAATTATTATAGAATGTTGATTAGAGGGGTCAGTTTTGCATATAATTGTAACATAAAATAATCCTCTGTTTCCGGGCCATTCGAACATTTTAGGGCAATTAAACATTTCTTTTTGCGATTGGAGATAAAGTCTATGCGTTGTTCTTTGTAGAGATGAGGGTTTTTAAAAACTTTTTTAGCATGTGGTTTTACGACTTTGCCGACTTAGTGTAAATAGGTAAAATAATTTAGTTAACATTAGCTTTCCAGTGTAATTTGAATTTTATGGGGATACAAAGTAAATATTCCAAAGTTCACTTAATCCTATCCCATGTATTAAACCTTTTGAAATGTTAAATTTCTTTTAGCACCTACTTGTTAAATGTTTATATGACGCCGCTTAGAGAGTTAAGTTTCAGGATAAGGTTTTTGGGTGGCAAACGAAATCTCCAGATGTTAAAGAAAAAACCTGCTAAATTGGCAACACTGACTCTCAATGCAAGTCATTGCCCCTCCTCTTTGTGATCGGACTACTAACATCACGGTCGTCTCAAATCATGAGGCAACGGGGCAGTCCAAGCGTCACACAGATGATAACAAATGTGATGATGCTGAAAATAAGATGGAGAGAGAAACAAGTCAACACACGGCACTGGTGGCAGCAGGGATAGTGAAGCGCCTAGCTGACTCATAGAAGGGCATTTTGGCCCCACTCTCAACCCACACTGCTGAATGGCAATGAAAATAACATTCCCACAGTAACACAATCGGTTTATTTTTTAATTTCTAATTTTCTTTTTGCCCAGCCTCCATATAAGTTCTATTTTATATTTTCCTCGTCTAAAATATTTTTTGATCAAAAATTCCAGGGGGCGACAAATGTAATTGCAGGATGGGGGGGGGGGCTTGTTTTAACTTAAAGTGTTTTAGTTATTTTTCCGATTTATTTATTACATAAGAAATTACTGTGAAGATGGACGATACTATTGCATATAAATAACACATAATCAAATGCAATTCCAAATTAATAATACCAAATGATGAACGGTTTTAAATGGTTATGCAAATAAGGCAGTCAAAATGTCATCTTTTAATCGTTTATCTTCACATAATATGAAGTCTTTATGTTTTATTATTGATTAAAATCACAGTAACCCGTTTTGATTATTACATTGAAGTGATGAATAAAAAACTTCCGCATATATATATATATATATATATATATATATATATATATATATATATATATATATATATATATATATATATATGCGAAAGTTAAGAAAAAATAAATATATATAGTATGGTAATTTACCCATCGCAAGTAACTAACACATACCTGTTTATGTTTCATTTCCGTAGGAAATAATCAGGCTAAATTCATTGATTAATCTATTAATAAGTTTTCATTCTTAGGCGAATTTGTCCTTCATCAATCAGTTACGAATAGCAAAAACCCATACATATTTTTTCGTTGGTTTAAAACGCATGCTTACACTTGTTTAAAATATATGAGTCTCAACCGTTGTTTTTGTAAAATAAATATCAAGATACGTTCTATAGTGTGTTCGTATGATGCACATGAGGACAGGGATTGACCTTAAATTCGGTACAAATGGCAGGGTTTCCCGTGACCTTCCATAAAACGATAACCTTTTGACGGTTGTCGATTGATATGAGGATCGACTAATCATCGCTCTTTTTAACAAAGGTAAAAGAGAGAAAAAAAAGAAAAAAAAGAAAAACGGTATGTGTGTGTGTGTGCGCGCCAGTAACAATAAATTAGAGCGTTTTGAGGTGCTGCATATAGCGAATTCCAAAAACAATTTTTTAAACGTTGGCAAACGTTCCTTGTGCCGGCAGAAGGAGTTTGTAAAAACGCCAACTTCTTTAGGGGGAACTTTGACCTCCTCCCCGTTTTTTTTCTTTTACCCACGCTGTTCTATTTTAAACGACTATTTGATCAACATTTATTTTAAACGACTATTTGATTAAAATTTATTTTAATCGCGTATTAGTATACACTGGCACTTCAATTTCGCACTTAGCTCTTTATTTTCGCTAATATTATTGATGTATTCATACTATCGTTTTATCTGACGAAATGATAGTCGAAAGAGCTCTAAAGAGTTTCTCGCGAATCATCTTCAAAAGCATATATCAATTTTGTACCCCCTAAAAATTTATATATATATATATATATATATATATATATATATATATATATATATATATATATATATATTGCGTTTGGGTAGTATGTGCGTGTTCATACGTATTTAAATTTTTAACTCGTTTTATTTTACTTTTGTTTAAATGAGCGATTATTAGTCGATCCTGATATCAATCGACAACCGTCAAAAGGTTATCGTTCTATGGAAGGCCACGGGACACCCTGTCATTTGTATGGAATTTATGCGCACCCCGGTGTCTGTAGAGAAATGTTATCCGTCCGTGACAGTTTGGCAAAAAAAAACGTAGGTTTTTCTACTCGCGTCAAAAACAACGGCACCATTCTTCGCTTGCTAACCGATTAAAAGCGCGCTAACTTAAATTAAAAGGTCATTCTGCGAACAAAACATCCATTGCTTTTCGTTTAATAAGACGTTTCCAATTCCAGCCAGGATTTCGTGCTCTATCGGCTCCTAAGCATTTCCTAATTATTCTCATTCTTTTTATCGGTAATTTTAAAGTGACTTTTGTCTTTCTGCGTTATTTTAAATATATATATATATATATATATATATATACATACACACACCCCCACACCTATATATATATGTGTGTGTGTGTGTATTAATATCGTAGTAGTAGTAGTAGTAGTATTATAAGTAGTATTATAAGCTAAAAATAAATGTTGATGTTTCATAATAGAATTATCATCAGGCTATTTTTATAGTATATGTTGTTCACATAAAATAGTAAATTATATATAGATCTACCTAATCCATAGATCTGCGCTCCTTAAATTAAATTATAATTTTTATATATATATATATATATATATATATATATATATATATATATATATATATATATATATATACCTATGATTACACTTCATAGAACGTTTGAAGAATTGAATGGTTCCCAAAAGATAACTTCAGACTATGTCAGAAAAAACAAAAACAAGAACAAAAAACAAAAACAAAAGCTGAAATTACGATTTACTTTATTTTGTTTCTAAAATCGTCCAATAAATTCGGCCCGAAATTCTAAGTTACACGTTTAATTTTTATTAATTCTCAGTCTGTTATTCATATATATATATATATATATATATATATATATATATATATATATATATATATATATTGAAGGAACAAAAATAATAAATCGAAATAGGACTTACTATTTATTTTTTCTTAAAATCTAACGTACCAGCGAGTGTGGTGTTAGCTGTGTGTGTGTTGTCCGGATGATTATTAAAAAGATAAATGTATTAATGAAATAATCCGAAACAATTCGTGCTAATTGCATTGTTTTAAAAGTACGGTAATTTTGGTTATCGAGCAAAAATGAACTAGCGTATATTTTCAGAGTGGGGTAGCAATGCGTCAAAGTGCTGACGTTACATCCGGCCGCCGTTGACCTGTACTTTTCTTCAATATTACTGGTATAACAAATGTTTATTTGTACAAAACTTATTTGGTAACCCATTTGCATACATATTTCGTTCAGAGCTATAATTGGGTAGACTGCTTCAGGCCATCCCTTTCTCTACGGCTCTATGAAAACATTTTACTGGATCCAAGTTGGATATATTGTATTTTGCAGGGTAACTTGTTTGAAATCTCATTGTAATTACAGAGCAATATTGGCAAAACTATATGTAAAAAAACAAACCACAAGAATCTTAAATAACCGGGCTGTAGATGCTGCAGAAAGTAGTTAGAAAAATAAATTATCACGTATAACTGATATGGTACGTTTAAATAACGTCTCAATGAGAAAAGTACGAAGAGAAATAATTATGCTTCGCCACTGTTTTCACTAATATTTGTATACATATTAAATAACGTCTGAATAAGTAAAGTACGAAGAGAAATAATTATGCTCCGCCATTGTTTTCACTATTACTTTTATACATATGAAATAACGTCTCAATCAGTAAAATTAAAAGAAATAAACAATAATGCTCCGCCATTGTTTTCACTAATATTTGTATACATATTAAATAACGTCTCAATCAGTAACGAAAGAAGAGAAATAATTATGCTCCACCATCGTTTTCACTAATATTTGTATACATATTTAATAACGTCTGAATCTGGGTCACTACGTTTTATTGCTGGATCACCACGTATTATTGTTGGGTCACCGCTTTTTATGGTTGGATAACTACGTGTTATGGTTGGGTAACCACTTTTTATGGCTGGGTCACTACGTTTTATGGTTGGGTCACAACTTCTTATTGCTGGGTCACCACTTTTATCGTTGAATCACCACTTTTTATTGCTGGGTCACTACGTTTTATTGTTGGGTCATTAAGTTTTATTGTTGGGTCACTACGTTTTATTGTTGGGTCACTAAGTTTTATTGTTGGGTCACTACGTTTTATTGTTGGGTCACCACTTTATTGTTGGGTCACCACTTTTTATTGCTAGGTCACTACGACTTATTGTTGGGTCACCACTTTTTATGTTTGGGTGACTACGTTTTATGGTTGCGTCACCACTTTTTCGTGTTGGGTAACTAGGTTTTATGGTTGGGTCACTACGTCTTATTGTTGGGTCCCTACGATTTATGGTTAGGTCACTACGTTTTATTGTTGGGTCACCACGTTTTATTGTTGGGTCACCACTTTATTGTTGGGTCACCACTTTTTATTGTTGAGTCACTACGTTTTAATGTTGGGTCACCATGTTTTATTGTTGGGTAACTACGTTTTATTGTTGGGTCACCACTTTTTATGGTTGGGTCACTTAGTTTTATTGTTGGGTAACCATTTTTTATTGCTGGGTCACTACGTTTTATTGTTGGGTCACCACTTTTTATGGTTGGGTCACTACGTTTTATGGTTGGGTCACTACGTTTTATTGTTGGGTCACTACGATTTATGGTGAGGTCACTACGTTTTATTGTTGGGTCACCACGTTTTATTGTTGGGTCACAACTTTATTGTTGGGTCACCACTTTTTATTGTTGGGTAACTACGTTTTAATGTTGGGTCACCACGTTTTATTGCTGGGTAACTACGTTTTATTGTTGGGTCACCACTTTTTATGGTTGGGTCACCACTTTTTATTGCTGGATTACCACTTTTAATTGCTGGGTCACAACTTTTTATGGTTGGGTCACTACAGTTTATGGTTGGGTCACTACGTTTTATTGTTGGGTTACTACGATTTATGGTTAGGTCACTACGTTTTATTGTTGGGTCACCACTTTTATTGTTGGGTCACCACTTTTTATTGCTTGGTCACCACTTTTTTGGTTGGGTCATAACGTTTTATTGCTGGGTCACCACTTTTTATTGCTGGGTCACTACGTTTTTTTGTTGGGTCACCACTTTTTTGGTTGGGTCACCACGTTTTATTGCTGGTTCACCATTTTTTGGTTGGGTCACCACGTTTTATTGCTGGGTCACCACTTTTTATTGCTGAGTCACTACATTTCATTGTTGGGTCACCACTTTTTATTGTTGGGTCACCACTTTTTATTGTTGAGTCACTACGTTTTATAGTTAAGTCACTACGTTTTATTGTTGATCACCACTTTTTTGGTTGGGTCACCACGTTTTATTGCTGGGTCACCACTTTTTATTGCTGGATCACCACTTTTATTGTTGGGTCACAACTTTTTATGGTTGGGTAACTACAGTTTATGGTTGGCTCACTACGTTTTATTGTTGGATCAAAACTTTTTATTGTTGGGTCACCACTTTTATTGTTGCGTGACCACTTTTCATTGCTGGGTCACCACTTTTATAGTTGGGTCACCACGTTTTATTGCTGGTAAACCATTGGTTTTGTTGCGTCACCACGTTTTATTGCTGGGTCACCACTTTTTATTGCTGAGTCACTACATTTTATTGTTGGGTAATCACTTTTTATTGTTGAGTCACCACTTTTTATTGTTGGGTCACTACGTTTTAATGTTGGGTCACTACGTTTTATTGCTGGGTAACTACGTTTTATTGTTGGGTCACCACTTTTTATGGTTGGGTCACCACTTTTATTGTTGGGTAATCATTTTTTATTGCTGGGTCACTACGTTTTATTGTTGGGTCACCACTTTTATTGCTGGGTCACCACTTTCATTTGTTGGGTCACCACTTTTATGGTTGGTCACTACATTTTATTGTTGGGTCACCACTTCTTATGGTTGGGTAACCACTTTTTATAGCTGGGTCACTAGGTTTTATTGTTAGGTGACCACTTTTTATGGTTCAGTACCTACGTTTTATGGTTGGGTAACCACTTTTTATGGTTGGGTCACTACGTTTTATCGTTGGGTCACCACTTTTTATAACTAGGTCACCACTTTTTATTGCTGGGTCACTACGTTTTATTGTTGGTCACCACTTTTTATGGTTAGGTCACTACGTTTTATGGTTGGGTCACTACGTTTTATTGTTGGGTCACTACGATTTATTGTTTGTGACAACTTTTTATTTTTGGGTCACAAGGTTTTATTGTTGGGTCACCACTTCTTATTGCTGGGTAACCACTTTTATCGTTGAGTCACCACTTTTTAGAGCTGGGTCACTACGTTTTATTGTTGTGTCACTAAGTTTTATTGTTCGGTCACAACTTTATTGTTGGGTCACCACCCTTTATTGTTGGATCACTACGTTTTAATGTTGGGTCACGACGTTTTATTGCTGGGTCACTTGATTTTATGGTTGGGTCACAAATTTTATTGTTGGGTCACCACTTTTTATGGTTGGGTCACCACTTTTTATTGTTGGATTACCACTTTTTATTGTTGGGTCACAACTTTTTATGGTTGGGTCACTACATTTTATGGTTGGGTCACTACGTTTTATTGTTGGGTCACTACGATTTATGGTTAGATCACTACGTTTTATTGTTGGGTCATTGTTGGGTCACCACTTTTTATTGTTGGGTCACAACTTTTTATGGTTGGGTCACTACATTTTATGGTTGGGTCACTACGTGTTATTGTTGGGTCACTACGATTTATGGTTAGGTCACTACGTTTTATTGTTGGGTCAACACTTTTATTATTGGGTCACCACTTTTTATTGCTGGGTCACTACGTTTAATTGTTGGGTCACATCTTCTTATTGCTGGGTCACGACTTTTATCGTTGAATCACCCCTTTTTTATTGCTGGGTCACTACGTTTTATTGTTGGTCATTAAGTTTTATTGTTGGGTCACTACGTTTTATTGTTGGGCCACTTTTTATGGTTGGGTCACTACGTTTTATTGTTTGGTCACTACGTTTTATTGTTGGTCACTACGATTTATTGTTAGGTCACCACTTTTTATTGTTGGGTCATCACTTTTATTGTTGGGTGACAACTATTGATTTTTGAATCACAAGGTTTTATTGTTGGGTCACCACTTCTTATTGCTGGGTCACTACTTTTATCGTTGAGTCACCACTTTTTAGTGCTGGGTCACTACGTTTTATTGTTCGGTAACTAAGTTTTTTTGTTGGGTCACCACTTTTTATTTTTGGGTCACCACGTTTTAATGTTGGGTCACTACGTTTTAATGTTGGGTCACCACGTTTTATTGCTGGGTAACTACGTTTTATTGTTGGGTCACCACTTTTTATTGTTGGATTACCACTTTTTATTGCTGGGTCACCACTTTTATTGTTGGGTTACAACTTTTTATGCTTGGGTCAGTACAGTTTATGGTTGGGTCACTACGTTTTATTGTTGGCTTACTACGATTTATGGTTAGGTCACTACGTTTTATTGTTGGGTAACCACTTTTATTGTTGCGTGACCACTTTTTATTGCTTGGTCTCCACTTTTATTGTTGGGTCACCACTTTTTATTGTTGGGTCACCACTTTTTTTGTTGGGTCATAACGTTTTATTGCTGGGTCACCACTTTTTATTGCTGGGTCACCACTTTTTTGGTTGGGTCACCACGTTTTATTGCTGGGTAACCACTTTTTATTGCTGGGTCACTATATTTCATTGTTGGGTCACCACTTTTTATTGTTGGGTCACCACTTTTTATTGTTGAGTCACTACGTTTTATGGTTAAGTACTACGTTTTATTGTTGGTCACCACTTTTTTGGTTGGGTCACCACGTTTTATTCCTGGGTCACCACTTTTTATTGCTGGGTCACCACTTTTATTGTTGGGTCACAACTTTTTATGGTTGTTACTACAGTTTATGGTTGGCTCACTACGTTTTATTGTTGAGTCAAAACTTTTTATTGTTGGGTCATTACTTTTATTGTTGCGTGACCACTTTTTATTACTGGGTCACCACTTTTATAGTTGAGTCACCACGTTTTATTGCTGGTAAACCATTGGTTTGGTTGGGTCACCACGTTTTATTTCTGGGTCACCACTTTTTATTGCTGGGTCACTACATTTTATTGTTGGGTCACCACTTTTTATTGTTGGGTCACCACTTTATTGTTGGGTCACCACTTTTATTATTGGGTCACTACGTTTTAATGTTGGGTCACTACGTTTTATTGCTGGGTAACTACGGTTTATTGTTGGGTCACCACTTTTTATGGTTGGGTGACTACGTTTTATTGTTGGGTAATCATTTTTTATTGCTGGGTCACTACGTTTTATTGTTGGGTCACCACTTTTATTGCTGGGTCACCACTTTTATTTGTGTAGTCACCACTTTTATGGTTGGTCACTACATTTTATTGTTAGGTCACCACTTCTTATGGTTGGGTAACCACTTTTTATTGCTGGGTCACTAGGTTTTATTGTTGGGTGACCACTTTTTATGGTTGGGTACCTACGTTTTATGGTTGGGTAACCACTTTTTATGGTTGGGTCACTACGTTTTATGGTTGAGTCACTACGTTTTATTGTTGAGTCACCACTTTTTATGGTTGGGTCACTACGTTTTATGGTTTTGTCACTACGTTTTATTGTTGGGTAACTACGATTTATTGTTAGGTCACCACTTTTTATTGTTGGGTCATCACTTTTATTGTTGTGTGACAACTTTTTATTTTTTGGTCACAAGGTTTTATTGTTGGGTCACCACTTCTTATTGCTGGGTCACTACTTTTATCGTTGAGTCACCACTTTTTAGTGCTGGGTCACTACGTTTTATTGTTCGGTAACTAAGTTTTATTGTTGGGTCACCACTTAATTGTTGGGTCACCACTTTTTATATTTGGGTCACCACGTTTTAATGTTGGGTCACTACGTTTTAATGTTGGGTCACCACGTTTTATTGCTGGGTAACTACGTTTTATTGTTGCGTCACCACTTTTTATTGTTGGATTACCACTTTTTATTGCTGGGTCACCACTTTTATTGTTGGTCACAGCTTTTGTGGTTGGGTCACTACAGTTTATGGTTGGATCACTACGTTTTATTGTTGGGTTACTACGATTCATGGTTAGGTCACTACGTTTTATTGTTGGGTCACAACTTTTATTGTTGCGTGACCACTTTTTATTGCTTAGTCACCACTTTTATTGTTGGGTCACCACTTTTTTTGTTGGGTCACCACTTTTTTGGTTAGGTCATAACGTTTTATTGCTGGGTCACAACTTTTTATTGCTGGGTCACTACGTTTAATTGTTGGGTCACCACTTTTTTGGTTGGGTCACCACGTTTTATTGCTGGTTCACCATTTTCTTGGTTGGGTCACCACGTTTTATTGCTGGGTCACTACTTTTTATTGCTGGGTCACTACATTTCATTATTTGGGTAACCACTTTTTATTGTTGGGTCACCAGTTTTTATTGTTGAGTCACTACGTTTTATGGTTAAGTCACTACGTTTTATTGTTGGTCACCACTTTTTTGGTTGGGTCACCACGTTTTATTGCTGAGTCACCACTTTTTATTGCTGGGTCACAACTTTTATTGTTTGGTCACAATTTTTTATGGTTGGTAACTACAGTTTATGGTTGGCTCACTACGTTTTATTGGCTGGTCACAACATTTTATTGTTGGGTCACCACTTTTATTGTTGCGTGACCACTTTTTATTGCTGGGTCACAACTTTTATAGTTGGGTCCCCACGTTTTATTGCTGGTTAACCATTTGTTTGGTTGGGTCACCACGTTTTATTGCTGGGTCACCACTTTTTATTGCTGGGTCACTACATTTTATTGTTGGGTCACCACTTTTTATTGTTGGGTCACCACTTTATTGTTGGGTCACCACTTTTTATAGTTGGGTCACTACGTTTTAATTTTGGGTCACTACGTTTTATTGCTGGGTAACTACGTTTTATTGTTGGGTTACCACTTTTTATGGTTGGGTCACTACGTTTTATTGTTGGGTAATCATTTTTTATTGCTGGGTCACTACGTTTTATTGTTGGGTCACCACTTTTATTGCTGGGTCACCACTTTTATTTGTTGGATCACCACTTTTATTGTTGGTCACTACATTTTATTGTTGGGTCACCACTTCTTATGGTTGAGTAACCACCTTTTATGGCTGGGTCACTACGTTTTATTGTTGGGTGACCACTTTTTATGGTTGGGTACCTACGTTTGATGGTTGAGTAACAACTTTTTATGGTTGGCTCACTACGTTTTATTGTTGGGTCACAACATTTTATTGTTGGGTCACCACTTTTATTGTTGCGTGACCACTTTTTATTGCTGGGTCATAACTTTTATAGTTGGGTCCCCACGTTTTATTGCTGGTTAACCATTTGTTTGGTTGGGTCACCACGTTTTATTGCTGGGTCACCACTTTTTATTGTTGGGTCACCACTTTATTGTTGGGTCACCACTTTTTATAGTTGGGTCACTACGTTTTAATTTTGGGTCACTACGTTTTATTGCTGGGTAACTACGTTTTATTGTTGGGTTACCACTTTTTATGGTTGGGTCACTACGTTTTATTGTTGGGTAATCATTTTTTATTGCTGGGTCACTACGTTTTATTGTTGGGTCACCACTTTTATTGCTGGGTAACCACTTTTATTTGTTGGATCACCACTTTTATTGTTGGTCACTACATTTTATTGTTGGGTCACTACTTCTTATGGTTGAGTAACCACCTTTTATGGCTGGGTCACTACGTTTTATTGTTGGGTGACCACTTTTTATGGTTGGGTACCTACGTTTGATGGTTGAGTAACAACTTTTTATGGTTGGGTCACTACGTTTTATGGTTGGGTCACTACGTTTTATGGTTAAGTCACTACGTTTTATTGTTGGGTTACCACCTTTTATGGTTGGGTCACTACGTTTTATTGTTGGGTAATCATTTTTTATTGCTGGGTCACTACGTTTTATTGTTGGGTCACCACTTTTATTGCTGGGTCACCACTTTTATTTGTTGGATCACCACTTTTATTGTTGGTCACTACATTTTATTGTTGGGTCACCACTTCATTTGGTTGAGTAACCACCTTTTATGGCTGGGTCACTACGTTTTATTGTTGGGTGACCACTTTTTATGGTTGGGTACCTACGTTTGATGGTTGAGTAACAACTTTTTATGGTTGGGTCACTACGTTTTATGGTTGGGTCACTACGTTTTATTGTTGGGTCATCACTTTTTATAACTAGGTCACCACTTTTTATTGCTGGGTCACTACGTTTTATTGTTGGTCACTACGTTTTATGGTTGGGTCACTACGTTTTATGGTTGGGTCACCACTTTTTATTGTTGGGTCACTACGTTTTATTGTTGGGTCACCACTTTTTTGGTTGGGTGACCACGTTTTATTTCTGGGTCACCACTTTTTATTGCTGGGAAACTACATTGTATTGTTGGCTTACCAGTTTTATTGTTGGGTCACTACGATTTATTGTTGGGTCTCTACGATTTATGCTTATGTCACTACGTTTTATTGTTGGATCACCACTTTTTATTGCTGGGTCACCACTTTTATTGTTGGGTACCCACTTTTGATGGTCGGTCACTACGTTTTATTGTTGGGTCACCACTTTTTATTGCTGGGTACCCACTTTGATTGTTGAGTCACCTTTTTTTATTGCTGGGTCACTACGTTTTATTGTTGGGTCACTAAATTTTATTGTGGGTCACCACTTTATTGTTGGGTCACTACTTTTTATTGTTGGGTCACTACGTTTTAATGTTGGGTCACCAATTTTAATTGCTGTGTCACTACGTTTTATTGTTGGGTCACCACTTTTTGATGGTTGGGTCACTACGTTTTATGGTTGGCTAACCACTTTTTATGGTTGAGTCACTAAGTTTTATGATTAGGTTACTACTTTTTATTGTTGGGTCACCACTTTTCATTGTTGGGTCACTACGTTTCATGGTTAAGTCACTACGTTTTATTGTTGGGTCACCACTGTTTTGGTTGGGTCACCACGTTTTATTACTGGGTCACCACTTTTTATTGCTTGGAAACTACGTTTTATTGTTGGGTCATTATTTTTTATGGTTGGATCACTACGTTTTATGGTTGGGTCACCACTTTTGATAGTTGGGTCACTGCGTTTTATTGTTGGGTCACTACGTTTTATTGTTGGGTCATTACGATTTATGCTTATGTCACTACGTTATATTGTTGGGTCAGCACATTTTATTGTTGGTTCACCACTTTTTATTGCTGGGTCACCACTTTTATTGTCGGGTACCCACTCTTTATGGTTGGTCACTACGTTTTATTGTTGGGTCACCACTTTTTATTGCTGGGTCACCACTTTTATTGTTGAGTCACTTTTTTTTATTGCTGGGTCACTACGGTGTATTGTTGAGTCACTAAGTTTTATTGTTGGGTTACCACTTTATTGTTGGGTCACTTCGTTTTATTGTTGGGTCACAACGTTTTAATGTTGGGTCACCACGTTTTATTGCTGGGTCACTACGTTTTATTGTTCGGTCACCACTTTTAATTGTTGGGTCACTACGTTTTATGGTTGGGTAACCACTTTTTATGGTTGGGCACTACGTTTTATGGTTGGGTCACTACGTTTTATTGTTGGGTCACCACTTTTTATTGTTGGGTCACTACGTTTTATGGTTAAGTTACTACCTTTTTTTGTTGGGTCACCACTTTTTTGGTTGGGTCACCACGTTTTATTACTGGGTCACCACTTTTTATTGCTGGGAAACTACGTTTTATTGTTGGGTCACCACTTTTTATGGTTGGATCACTACGTTTTATGGTTCGGTCACCACTGTTTATGGTTGAGTCACTGCGTTTTATTGTTGGATCACTACGTTTTATGGTTAGGTCACTACGTTTTATTGTTGGGTCACAACATTTATTGCTGGGTCACCACTTTTTATTGCTGGGTCACTACGTTTTATTGTTGGGTTACCACTTTTTATGCTTGGGTCACTACGTTTTATGATTGGGTCACTACGTTTTATTGTTTGGTCACTACGATTCATGGTTAGGTCACTACGTTTTATTGTTGGCTCACCACTTTTTATTGTTAGCTCACCACTTTTATTGTTGGGTCACCACTTTTTTGGTTGGGTCAGCACGTTTTATTGCTGGGTCACCACTTTTTATTGCTGGGTCACTACGTTTTATTTTTGGATCACCACTTTTTATGGTTGGGTCACTACGTTTTTTGTTATGCGCACCGGGCCGGCGATAAGTTTATATATAGTATGTGCACCGGGGTGGCAATAGGTACGTATGTAGTAGTGCATAGGGGTGGGGATAGCTACGTATTTAGCATTTGCACCGGTGTAGCGATAGGTACGTATTCAGATTCGCACTGGGGTTGCGATATGTGCATATTTAGTATTTGCACTGGGGCAGTGATAGGTACATATGTAGTATGCACACCGGGGGGCAACAGGTACGTATTTAGCATGCGCCCCTGGGCAGCGATAGGTACGTATTTAGCATTCAGCGGTGGCGATAGGTACGTACATAGCATGTCCACATGGATGGCAATGAGTACGTATATAGCATGCACACCGCGGCGGTGATAAGTATGTATTAAGCATGCGCTCTGGGGCAGCGATCGGTACTATATAGCATGTGCACCGGGGCGGCGATATGTATGTATTTAGCTTCCGCACCGGGGCGGCGATAGGTACGTATTTAGAATTCAGGGGTGGCGATAGCTACGTATTTAGCATGTGCACATGGGCGGCAATAAGTACGTACATATATAGCACGCGCACAGGGGCAGCGATAGGTACGTATATAGCATGTGCAGTTGAACGGTGATAGGTACATATTTAGCATTCACACCAGGGCGGCGATAGGTACGTATTTAGCATTCGCACCGGGCCGGCGATAGGTACGTATTTAGCTTCTGCACCAAAGCAGCAATATTCACATCTTAATTATTCGCACTAGGGCAGCAATAGGTACGTATTTAGCATTCACACCGGGGCGGCGATAGGTACTTATATAGTATCTGCACTGGGGCGGCGATAATTACGTATATAGTATGTGCACTGGGCGGCGATAGGTACGTATATAGTATGAACACCGGGGCGGAGATAAGTACCTATATAGAAGGCAAATATAGAAGTGTTACTTTTTATAGAAATATGTCATACTATTGCTCTGGGCAACGTAGGAGAAATGGTGGGGAAGAAACAGCTTTCGCAAAAGGCAAAGTTAGAAAGTAGCGGTGAAATGGGACGATTAGGGAAGAGAAAGGTAGAAAGATAAAGAGACGGCTATAGAGAGAGGGGGAGAAATAGAAGTTGGAATATAAAAGTGTTACACACGCGATTTTTCTTCAATTATATGTTTTTATGACCCCGAGCAACGCCAGGTAGCCCCGCTAGTATTTTATAAATAAATATTAATTATTTATTACCTACAGACATCGATGTTTCATGCTTACGCAATCTTCAGCGCAGGAAGCTAATTTACGACGGTCGCCGGGTGCGAACTCTGATCACAAATCGCCAATGACTCGCAGTCACGAGACTTACCCGACGACCACCACACATTAGCTTGGGAGTTCGGAGGAATGTAACTTTTTGAATGCCAAGTCGGCAGGTATTTACAGCAAGCAGCGAAGAGTGATCAACAAAAACAAAACATATATATATGTATTAATATATATATATACATATATATATATATAATATATATATATAACATATATAACACATATATATATGTATATAACATATATATATATATATATATAGATAGATAGATAGATAGATAACACATATATATAACATATATATACACCATATATATTAACATATGTATAACACATATCTATATATTTAACACACATATATATATATATATATATATATATATATATATATATATATATATATATATATATATATATATATATATGTTATTTGAAGGTTTGCCAAAGCATTCCGTTCAGGAGAATAATCATCACCACACACTACTTTTTCATTCAAAAATTATTTATTTATCATTTTCAAAAAAAAAATAAAAAGATAAAAAGAAAAAAATAGAGAATGTCTTTTCGCAGCATTCTTGCTAATAGGCGAAACAGCAAAAATTAGTCCCAAACCAGCAAAAACAGCAACAAATTTTGGTTTGGGACTATTTTTTTCTGTTTCGCTTAGTAGCAACAATGCTACGAAAATCTTGCGAGATATTTTTCTAAGACATTCTCTATTTTTTCCTTTTTATCTTTTTATTTTGTTCTCCCCTTCTTAAGCGACCTCAATGAAAGCAACACCACATTGTGTATTGCCGGTTGTTGTAAATTCTAGGTACTTAATTTCGCAGATGATCTGCCAAGCAAGGACTTGCTTGGTAGTGAAACACGTGTAGGAAAAACTATTTAATTTGAAAATGATAAATGAATAATCTTTGAATGAAAAAGTCTTTTGTGGTGATGATTGGGCTCCTGAACGAAATGCTTTGGTAAGCATTCAAAAAGTCACATATCCATGTAAAAAAATCGCGAAGATTGAAAGCGCTATGAATGGCCGAAAAAAGAACTCTCGGATCGAATTTACATCGAAGAACTGTAGAATAGCCCGCTGACTTGACACAATGATTAATAAAGTAAGAACCTCCCTCCCCAGAAAATTCCGTCATGTTTGATCAAACATGTTGATAACGATTTACTGCCGAAATATACATACATGTATATATTTTTTAAAAAAATGCATTTCGAAACTACGTATAATAGTCAAGAAAAAAATGAAACTTGTTCATTTTTTTCTTGACTTTTATCGTATTAATTTTGGATAAAATATTCACCTTCTAGAGAATGAGTGTTTCACAACAAAAGTAAGGTGTTCCCTTTATTTATTTAGTTTTGTAATTATTAGGGTCCTTTCTACGTGTAATCGAAGCGTCACTACGATGCTGTTTGAACGATCTGGAAACCTCTACTCATAATATAGACGTTGAACAGCACGTGGTACGTAGTAGGGTATCAAAATAGACAAAAGTTTTTTTGAAAGTATCTTTTAAGAATTTACATTAAGAAACACAGGCAAAATGCCTTTGGAAACTGCGTATGAGATGCAATTTTTAAAAATCATTAATGTTTTTAATTTTTTCTTGGCTTTTATCTCATTAACGTCGGATACAATATCCATTTGCTAGAAAACAAGTCTTTCACAACAAAAATAATTTATTTTTAGGATTAGTAGGGCCCTTTTTTCTTGGAGTTATCGAAGCGTCCGTCCGATGTTATCATAACGATATGTAGAACTTTACTTACACTTAAAGGGAGGTAAATCTTATTTAATTCAAAAATAAATTAAATAATTTGTATACTAAGAAAGAATTTTAATATATTAACAAATAGTCATTAAAGGGCATTTACTTTCACAAATAACTAAAAATAATAAACTCACCTTATTTTCTTAAATTACTATAAGCTTTTCTTCTTTGTGTTATTGAAGCGTCCGTCCGATGTTATTTGCACGATCTAGAAACATTTAGAACTGTTCAAAATCAAGTTCAAAATCAAAAACATCTACGACAGTTTTATGGTTGTTTACAGCTGTTTCAAATCTATGTTTATGAATTATTAAATTATAAATGCTTATAAATACTTTTCTTCCTTGGAACATGGCAATGTATAATCAAAACAGAAATATCGTAAGCGAAATACAAAAGAAGCACATTCATTTTACATGTCTAAAAAATAACAATAAATGTTTTCCTCATAGATATATCAGTAATTACCATCAAATAAAAACACAATATAGCATCAGAATTCATAATACGTATGGATCGATGACCCGAAAGTAATATAACCCCCATATTAGCTAAAAGAACAGTTTAAAATAAGTTTTAAAAAGTCTCAAATTAAAAAAGTAAAATGAACGTCAATTTAAAAAATAATATTTAAGTAATTTAAACAACATTTTAGTACAGTAGTTTTAGCCTTTCCTCTATGTATCGACAAGATTGTTTTCATAATTTTCATTGTATATATATATGTATATATATACATATATCTATATATATATATATATATATATATATATATGTGTGTGTGTGTGTGTGTGTTGTGTGTGTGTGTGTGTGTGTAAATGGAGTTTAAAAAGAAAAGCTCAAACCACCATTTTAAGCCGTTGGCACCATAATTTATTTTACTCGGATAGGAAAATCATATGCTATCTGTTAGTTTTGCACTCTTGGACTGAGAAGTTGAGACGCTTACACCGTATTCGAAATATTGGGGTGACGAAGGAAGAAAAATATTTATTATTCAAATAGAAAAGAGTAATTTCAAAGAGACAGTAGTGGAAGCCAGCCAGTACCCAATCTAACCTAAAGTCACTTAATCGATTGCCTTAGTGTTGGCCTGACCTCGAACCTGCTTCTATTTATACACATGATATCGGTGAGATCTGAGTTTTAAAATTAAACCTATTATAAAACTAGAAAAAAAGAAAAAAAGAAAATGAACTTTTCGTGTCAACTAGTGCATACGTAAATACAATGCATTTATTGCATCATTTATTTCATACAGTATACATTTTTTGGTTTAAAATCTATCAAGTTCTAAAAGGTCGATTAAATTTGACTTGAATTAAACTGAATTGTGTGTGTGCTCTCAGAAATGAGCTAGACTGATGGCGACAACATCAAGAGTAACACTTTTGCCGTATGAGGTTCTATTAAAAAAGAGACTGAAAATAGAAACGGCTCAATAAATAGACAAATATATCAAAGACTTGTAAATCTTTCTCTTACTGGAATTCTTTTAAAACATAAACATTTATTTTTTATAGAATTACAACAGTTAGTATTAAAATAACAAGAAGTGTTTGTTTTTAATTTCATGCAAAGAGAATGCCCATTTTATCTAAGTTATACATATAGTATATTTTGCTAAACATTGCAGAGTCGCCACTGATGTATGTATGTACATCTACCGAGTTATCTACATAAATAGATAAGAAGTGAGATAATAATATATAAATACAGCGATACATTCTTAGTTGGGTATATAAATAGTTATATTATAATAAATTTAAATCAGTAGACAGATAGACATAGCGGCAGTTAAATGGATTGGTAGATTTGAACAGATTTGGATAGATTAATACATAAATAACTAGACATGTATCCGGATATATATTGAGCTCGCTACATAGATTAAATCTGATATGATGATGATTGACACTTTTTTTTACAGAAAAAGGCCACTCCCACAAGATTGCAATGCCCGGTTGTTATTTTTACAGGTCTTGCTGCAGATATGACACACAAAGCCACTGGTTTCCATTTGTATGTAGCTATATGAAACTAATGTTTGACACTTGTTAATTAGGCTCCTAGACAGACAGACTCTGCCATATAAACCACACACATGGTAAGGTTGAAATGTTGCTGAGACGTTTGGCACTGATTGCTTCCGCAAAGTACGTTTAAAGATGTAGTACTCTATACGCTTTGCCTCAAATCTGCCACAACTATCATATATATACTTGTGCCAGACTGGTCGCCCAGAGACATTCTCGCCCTATATAAAAATTGATTGTGCTCTATTAATAGAAAGCGATATCATTAACGTTCTTCAATGCGGCTAGACTCTCTTTTTCCCTCTCCCTCTCTCTCTCTCTCTCTCTCTCTCTCTCTCTCTCTATATATATATATATATATATATATATATATATATATATATATGTATAGAGAGAGATAGAGAGAGAGAGGGAGAGAGATAGATTATATTACCATGTAATATATTTACTGTATATATTCCTTTATGTTTCTTTATAGTGTCCAATAGAGAAGTGGAGCTTAATAATTATGAAAATATTTTTGAAGCTGGCGACACAAAAGCAATTGGCGTTTGCATCCATCAGGCAAGCGAATTTTAAATATTTTGGTTTACATTTTATATTGATGTCCTAGACCACATACAACCCCATATTTAACAAGAAGAGAGTTTTAATTATCTACTCGAACCATTTTCGAGTGTCTTCGGTCTCTCTGTGCAAGGGGTTGTCAGGATAACCTGACATGAGGACACTTCCCCTACAAATAAACCCTGACAAAATAACATAGTATTCGAGGGCCAAATGAGATCCCCTCGACACGGCTATACACTGGCTCATACGAGGAATAGTGCGCCTTTTCCAAGTAATGTTACCTCAAGTAAGAGCACTTAGCTGGATACTCCACCAGACTAGATAAATTCTTGACGACAAAAAATATATACTATAACATGATTCACAGGTCAATTGGGGAGAGGAAAATTAATATTATCAATTTATTTACTAAGTCAACTTCTGGCAGTTAAAGGAGAAAATTAATAGAATATTCAAATATCTATAGAGATTAAGTGTTAGCCCCAAGAAGGGGCCCCCAGATTTCTGAGAACTTCGACTGAAGTAAAATAAAACAAAAAAAACCCTGGTGTGTAATACACTCTGAGTAACTGATTATGATATTCTCATACCCTTCTGTAAGCCTTCTATATGTATCCCACTAGTAATGAACACTTGTCTCGTGCGTTTTTAGTAACGTTTAGTAAATTTAACATGTGCGGTCGTAACAAAGACATCATTTGGGTGTATTTTCCTCAAATAACACGTGTCATATTTATTTCCTCTCTGTTATTTTTTAAAACAATTGTTTGTGATTTTTTTAGTTTGTTTTATTTCGTTGTATATTCCAACTGGAGATCAATTACATTATTTTATTTTCTCTTTCTTAAAGTTACATGGGATGAATTTATTTTTCTTTATAGATAGATGTAGCAAGTTTAATAAACAGATAAATAGACAGTACTTGGGACGCAAATCTAAACTATGGCAAATTCATCAGCCAATTCCCCTCCGAAACTAAGATCCTGATTCGGACTATTGAAAGGATCTACCAAATATATCTAGACATGAGTTGTCTCTTATATTCAACAATATATATATATATATATATATATATATATATATATATATATATATATATATATATATACATACATATTTATATATATACATATATATATATACATATATATACATATATATATATACATATACATACAAATATATACATATATATATATACATATATATACATATATATATATATATATATATATATATATATATATATATATACATATATATGTATATTTCAAAATTTCAACCAAGCAGCCCCATATTACAACAAAGCGCTCCGCGACAGCCGGTTCAGAGGAGAGATCTCATACACCCCCACCCGAGACCAACCACGGGGGACCCGCAATAGAAGGAGATCGGTGATCTGGTTTTCCCCACCCTATTCCACCTACACCAAGACAAAGGTAGGCCACCTTTTCCTCAAATTACTCGACAAACATTTCCCACCCACAAGTGAACTATAAAACTTTTTAACAGAAATTCTGTTAAGGTCAGCAATTCCACTACCCCTTCAATAAGAACAATTATCTCTGCGGAACCCAAAGCAATTCCAAACGCAGGCTGCTCATGCCAAGACAAAAACAACTGCCCCCTAGAGGGGAATTGCAAAATCGATTCAATCATATATGAAGCAACCATCACAAACCAGAATACGGGTAGTGCAGAAAAATACATTGGGGTGACGCAGGGTAACTTACAACAAAGATTATACGAACACAGAAACTCCTTCAGACACAACAACAAGGCAAATACGGCACTCGCGACCCGAATATGGCAACTTAAAGAAGAAAATACACCCTTCACCATCAAATGGAAAGTAATTGAGAGAAAACCATTCTTCTTTCCGGCCATAAAAAGATGTCCTCTATGTGACGATGAAAAATACCACATTTCAAGGGCCATCATTGATCCGAATACAGCCTGTTTTAATATCCGCGATGAAATCTTTAAAGGATGTATCCACAAGAGACAAGCACTACTCATAAACTGGACTGACCGATTTACATAATTAAACAAATTAAAAATACGAACAAACACCTTATCAACCCATATCCACATTAATTTAAAAGAGCAAAAACTTCGACTTTCACAAAAATATTTATCTAGTCATTATAAGGATAATACTCCAATTTCACAATTTGTTTATCAGTTATTAGACTAATCTAACAAATCCATTTAAACGACCTTAAACCATTTATAATTCCAACAGAGTTACCTCCCTTAAATCCAGAGATTTCTTTATTCAAATTACTTCGTGTTGTCTAAAGAACTTAAACACGATATTAATTAACGGTTTTCCCTTTAACCTCTTTTTTCTCTCTCCCTTTTCTCCCTCCTTTTAGAACGCACATCTTCAAACCCAAAAACAGTAACGGCCAATAATACAAATTCATAAATTGGCTCACGGGAATTACATAGAAACTTTTTTTAATTTTTAATTTTTATTTATTTTTTATTTATATATATATATATATATATATATATATATATATATATATATATATATATATATATATATATATATAGCGACTTTAATAACAAGCAGTGCAAATAGCTACATGCACGACCCGAACGCCGTTCGTAGATCACTCTAAAACTGCTTGGGTAAATCTAGCCGCCGATTCGCTATTTACATTTAAATTCCTCTCTATTTACTAACTAATTGGCTATGGCCGATGGGATAAGACCCTCAACTATGAATCGGTGGCGATTTGTGATCGGGGTTCGCGCCCGCCGACCGTTGATAATTAGTTCCTACACTGAAGATTGCGTCAGCATGAAACATCGATGTCTGTAGGTATTAAAATATTTAATAAATATTTATTTATAAATATTATTATTATTTATCAGCCCCCTCCAACAAAGGCCGGGCACTCTCGAGCGACTTTAATAACAAGCAGTGCAAATAGCTACATGCACGACCCGAACGCCGTTCGTAGATCACTCTAAAACTGCTTGGGTAAATCTAGCCGCCGATTCGCTATTTACATTTAAATTCCTCTCTATTTACTAACTAATTGGCTATGGCCGATGGGATAAGACCCTCAACTATGAATCGGTGGCGATTTGTGATCGGGGTTCGCGCCCGCCGACCGTTGATAATTAGTTCCTACACTGAAGATTGCGTCAGCATGAAACATCGATGTCTGTAGGTATTAAAATATTTAATAAATATTTATTTATAAATATTATTATTATATATATATATATATATATTTTTTTAATTTTATTTTAAATTTAAATTTTATTTTATTTTTATTTTTATTTTTATTCTTATTTTATTTTTATTCTCTTTAATTTTATATTCTTATATCTCTCCAAAATCTCCTCCGGTTTTAAATCTCAACCGTTTTCTTACACTAAATTTAAATTCGAACAAACATACACAACACGCTGAGCAAATAACGCGTCCCAGCGAGAGTGTCACGCGACTTCACATTTCCAAAACAGATGACAACAGAAGCTGAAGAGAGCTGGATGGCTAAGACTTTCCGTGCTTGAAACCGACGGTACGAATGGTGTACTAATTTTTCTGTACTAATATATATATATATTTCTAACTAATTAGGGTTCTTAATTATTACACCTCAATTCCTATTTGCTTTATTCGAACATTGACTTCATGTTACGTTGTTTAAAACTGATTTGGACGCGCTATACTACTACGTCGGTCAAAAAAAAACAAAGGATGACTTTGCTATGTCACTCGAGATTCCGAGTGAATTATTGAGGTTTCGCATTGTTTTCTGTTCAACTATGGCCACTTGTTCACTATTATATGACATTTAAGGTTTATATTTTAGAATTCCATTTTTTAAAATCTGGTGATCATTTAAACCTATCGATTCAATTCGTAAATAATCCTATTCATCTCAAGGAAAACTTGATTCTGTGTTTACAGTATGTTCCTGTTTTGCTTACGACTAAGTTTGCTTTTTTACATATTTAAAATGAACAAATCAAAAATGCAAAAAAACAAGAAACTCACTAATGAAGAAAAAATGTTTAGAATTGTAATTTATGAGCTTTTAACCGTCGTTAAATTACAAAAAAAACATCACGCCAATTTTTAAAATATGAATTAAACGATCAGATTGGCTCAGGCAAATAGTGGATTGCAACGGTACACTAATGTTGCAATAATGTCACATATCCGCAAGAAAATAAAACGCGTCTATCGTTGCAAACCGGATAATATGTTCTATTGCCAGATTAAAAATTACTTTAAAAATTACGAAATCTAACGATTAAATAAACATGTTAACTATATTTTGTTTCGTAAAAGTTTTGCGTCGTGTAAAAATTAAAATCTTATATATGTATATACGGCCATAAAAACCAACCTGAAAATTGAAAGATTCAAAGTTTTTCCGTACCCAGCTTATAGTTCAGGCGTTACTCGAATCTGGTTGCGGTCTATTCCGATCCACGTAGAACTTTAAGAAAGTGTCATTGATTTAAATATTTCAATGTTGTTAAAGAAGCCTGGTGAGACTGTTTCCATTCAAATCAGAAGGATTGGTATTTTGACTTAATCCAAAACCTTGCATTTCGTTGTCAATTGGTCTATATTTGGACAATAGTTATAATCTTCGTTTTGACACTATTCCTCCGGTAAATTTAATATTAGTATTTATTTACTCCTCTCCATGAATGAGGCAAGGTCGGGTCGGGGAAGTGGGGTTTGAAAAGCCAGCGCCCGAGAAGGTCAGCACTCTGGCCATTAAAAATTGCCTGAGCAGCCGCGTCGGCATGCCCCGGTAGGGCGCCTCAGGCATTAAGCAATAAACTTACTCCTCCTCAAAGAGGGGAGGCGAAGCCTGGGAGGGTGGACCTCCTAGACTTCACAGGACAGACCCATAGACCGGCGTAAATCAAGCCCCGAAGGCCAAGACAATACCAGTTTATGGGGCGTAGTATCCATCGGAACAGATACTACACTTTGATCTTAGCCAAAAGGCCAAGGTCCCAGTCATAGCAGATCGGAAATTAAACCGAAATATTTAAGCCTTTAAACGACTGAATAAAAAGTTATTTGGAGCTTGAATGACAGTATCAATGCAGAGCTCAAGTATGAACTTTCTGCTCCTCGACTAACGGATAATATCAGTTCACACCTATTAAGTTGATAAATGATGTTCATGATTAGATGTTTGAAACCTTTACTAATGGCGTCCATGGATTGTGGATGCAACCTAAAATGGTCTAATTTACAAGGGAGAAGGACCATCACTTTTCAGATGTTGAGCAAATTACTGTCCTTCGGCACCTTTTATTTCTCGACAACTCACCATTAAGCGAGTTGGGAGACAGATCAGGTCTTTCGTAAGTAACCACTCCCTGCTTGAATGATAACAAATATGGTATACTTTGATTCTAGTGTGACGTCACAGTCACACCTGTTCATCTTTAACCAGTGATTAACCCACCAATCATATAAGAACGGTTTTACGAAACTTCGACCAAGTCTGTCGTTTAGAAATAGCATGTATAAAATCAATTTGAAGCCTCGAAAAAATAAATACGAGAACATATTCATAATTTTAAGGTTATGCTGACATAACACATTGACACGATTTCATACGTTTTTTAACTTTCACAATAAACTCTTTTTGTTTCATATATATATATATATATATATATATATCTAATGTAAATGTCAGTTTTTCTCTAATTTGACATTTTCAGTGTCGATTAGGGAAGGAAATACTTGTAACTAAACGCCGACATGTGTTTTTTTTTATAGTTTTACGATTGTTTCTTGGTTTATTTGAAATCATTTTCTTCTTATTTATTCTCATTTTCATTTGCACATTATTTTTGTTTTCTTTTATAAATTTAAATTTTATTTGTGTATTATTTTCATTTTAGTTTCACCCTTTAATTTGAACTTTTCTTTTTGGTGTTTTAACGCTGCACAACATTTTACTGGTTTACAGAAGCAATAGTAAAGAGTCTACGAAGATCTTCAAGGACAACTGTGAGGTATATTTAACATTTAACTAATGGTGGCGCTGTGACCTTTTTGCCTCAAATTTATATATCGGCGGGACAAACAATATAAAACTTTAAACGTTGTAATCGCAACCAATACAAGCTCACATGCATATATCATCATCATCATCATCATCATCATCATCATCATCATCATCATCATCATGGGTTTATCACTGCAACAGGAGGTATCCTTTCATGTTTTCTTTCAAACTTAGTAGTGTCTGTCATTCAGGCGTTGTGTCATAGACGCCACGCTTGGCATTGCGGGTTGGCGACGTTATTTGCCCATATTTGGACGTAGGGCTTTTTAACATACAACGCCAGATATGCACAAATGGTCACCCATTTGATACTTGCCGGACTCAACATCGCTTAACATCGATGATCTAACGGGAACCGGTGTATCAACGTGTTGCATAGATCCACTCTTGGGCCGCGGCGGCACTCATTTACTATACTCGTCCCGGAACGGGCCGTGGCAGTTCCCGTTTAACTCGTCATTTAAAAAAAATCAAAAATCATATAGTCTGCATACCTTTTAATTTCTCCCTCGTCGCGATGAGGGTGCGTGTCGTCCAGTGGTGTTCTTCCTTCTTCTCTTTTGTACTACCGTGAACATCGCCGCTACAACAAAACTTCATGACCGACTCAATCGACAAACAATCCTTTTACTTTCAATTTTTTTTTTATTACAGGCGTTAGTTATCTATCGGCTTTGAGATATTCACTAACGTCGAGAGAGAGCAAACTTACTTATCAATTAAGTCTTAACCATTCATGGAGGGGGGGAAAGAGATTTTTCGCCTGTATTTTCTCAGGGAAATATTTCCCTTAAATCAAATTGCGGACTACATCACAATCACGTCTGTTAGGTTCGCCTCCAAAACCAAGACTGCTAAAACTCGCTTCTAACGAAGAACGAGTGACGTCACGGATCCCTCTGTTTCCCATGCAAAGGCCAGTGACGTCACAGAGCCTTTCGCAGGTGCACATTGACCCTTGATCTGAGGTCTCGTCACGCGGTGACCCTGTCACGTCTGCTAGGTCCGACTGTTAGAACACTCCTTATTATTCACTCGACTGCGCGGGTCCACCCGCGCTAATTCGCGCAAGTCAAACCAACGATTTCCAACAGATACGTCCATTCCCATAGGGCCATTATCCAACAAACGTTATTATGCTGTGTATGCGTATATACAATTACATATAAATGTATGTAAATATGATATTTTCTTTTTTATTCTCATCCGTTTTCAATATATATATATATATATATATATATATATATATATAGATTTAGATTTTTCACTTATAAAATAGATCATTCAGTGAAGACCGGGGTTGTTCCAATAAAAAACAAGCTCGATGATACTCGATTACAGAGTACAGAGCATTTATATGTGATTTTATGAAGGCTTACCAAAGCATTCCTTTCAAGACACCAATGATCACCATTAAAGATATTTTTTCTTACAAATACTATTTATTCAAATTAAATGGGAAAAAACATTTAATTTGAATAAATAGTATTTGTAAGAAAAAATATCTTTAATGGTGATCATTGGTGTCTTGAAAGGAATGCTTTGGTAAGCCTTCATAAAATCACATATATATATATATATATATATATATATATATATATATATATATATGATAGTTTTGGTAATTTTATAACGGATAAACTCTAGTTTAAATCCAAACAATACTTACACGGAATACTCATTTCTTTTTGATCAGATTTTGATTTTATTAGTGTTATTGATAAAGGAAAAGATTGTAGAAATCAGGAGGGGCCGGCTATTTTCTTAACAATCTTTTTTTTTTCAGTAATCCAAAACATGTCGTTTAAGTTGATATGCTCCTGAACCTTGTGATATCTAGAACATAATTCAATACATTTTACCATTGGAAATGCGTTTGATGTCTTTATTGATAGCTATAAAAACTGCTGAAATAGAAATGAATACTCAACTACACTACGGCCACGATGACTATTACTTCTGCGACGTGTCAACAAGACAGTCTACCGCAACCGGGAAACGCTGGCATATTTGTCGACGCTAATTCAACAACATAATAAAGAAATTCCTTTGGCGCTATGAATCACTTATGTATGTATGTTTTTGTAAACCATACATCAAGGAAACCTAATTCATGTTAATCCAAGATTCAACAGCCCGTTTTTCAATCATTAAACATATATAGATAAGCAATGATTTATCTAAGTGAGTGTTTCTGATAAATTATAAAGTAAGTTATACCGTTAAATAGCGGTTCTCATGAGATATAAATTAAATTCAAAACATCCGGTATTAATGATAACATAAAAATAAAATATACAGAAGATCATTTGGTAAACAGTCTCTGTTTTTAGATAATAGATTAAATTCATCAATAAGTTATATCCATCCTCTCGATATTATATGAATACTTTAAAAGTAAGTTATAGCTGTACTGAAACGCTTTTTAAAAATCATTAAAATACAGCGACAATTATAATGGTAATAATAGTGCTAAATGTAATGTAGATGAATTTGATAAAAAAGATATACAGGGTGGGCCAAAATAAGGGTCCTATCTTTAAATTTGAATAACTTGAATTTGAATAACTTCCACAAAATAAAAGTTAAACTCACCAAACTTTATGTGTGTGTAGACTGACCCTTCCGAGATTTTTTGAAATAAACAAAACAAATTTTAGCCGAAAAACATTTCTTAAAACTTACAAAAACTAAAGTATTGTTTTTTACACTGTTTTGAGTTTTTTAAGCAAAAATAATGTTTTCTAAATGAGGGTACGTTCCTTAGGGCTAATACGGCTCATGCTTGCTTCGGAAGGGGTCCTTTACTTATTCTAAAAAAAAAAAAAAAATCAATAAATAAAAAAGTTATGAATTTTTTAAAATAGGACCCTTATTTTTGCCCACCCTGTACAACAGAATAATTACTAGCATAAATAATAGCTTTAGTAAGATTAAAAACAAATACAAAAACAGATGCAGAACAATTGCTTAATATATACATCAATGATATAAAAGAGAACATCTAGGTAAAAGTATTACATTAATTCTACAGGCAACTTGTGTAAAACCTGATTTTATAACCTCAGATTTTAATTTAAAATCAAATTCATAAAAATTATCTTGTAATATATGTAAGCTATTGAATACTAAACATTCATCTATAATTGGATAGAATCAAATGACAAAATAATTTATGTTGGGCTTTAGATGAGCCATGATATCTATGTCAAATCGAAATTACTATAATACAATTCCCCCCTGACTTGACTGAATCGAAGAAATTGAACAGTTCAGCCATTCGTATATTTTTTGGATTCATGTATATATATTTTTTGAATACAGAATATCTTTTTAGATTATCACAAAATATCTATATGTCAGCGGTAGTAATTAAACTAGTTAATTAATTAATATTTCTAGATTTTTTATTATCAGTCTATTTTAATTTTAAATAGTAATTTTGACTTGAAACTTTTTAAATATTTTATTTTAATTTTTATTTAATTAAATTTATGTTAAGGTATTTATATATTTTCATAATGTTGTATTTTTATCTTTATATTGTTTTATTTTGTTTTTTACATTTCATATGTATATTTTTATACAGATTTAATTTTAATTTTTATGATTACATTTTCTATTTATTTCCATTGGATGAATAGATATAAATATATATGTATGTGAGAGTATAATTCTATAAAGGTTTTGCTTGTGTATTAATGCGTATATATATACATATATATACATATATATATATATATATATATATATATATATATATATGCATGTTCTTTTTAGTAGTAGAACACTTTTACGACGGCTGCCTTTAAATAGGATTAATCTCTCGCTGATTTACGTCTTGGTGGGTTAAGACGTCTAAATTTTAGTTTGGAACATGACTCGTGTTTCGGCTTTTGAGTGAGGTGATCGGTATGAATAATCCTACACTGACGATCCCCGAAACGATGAAACATATACGTATGTAGATGAAACATATATATATATATATATAGAGAGAGAGAGAGAGAGAGAGAAAGAGAGAGAGAGAGAGAAAGAAAGATATGATGATAGATAGATAGATAGATAGATAATAGAATATCAGTTTGATTAAAGCATTTATTGGAATGGTAATAACACTATTAATAAGGCTGAAGGCAATGCAGAAAGCCGGTTTATGAGAAATTGTAAAGATAAAAAATAAACAATTGAATGTGAGATTTTACAATCATTTATTTATTTGTCTTATCAATCTTACATAATATATATATACATATATATATATATATATATATATATATATATATATATATATACATACATATACATTCAGAGAGAGCGAGAGAGATAAAGAGACAGAGAAAGCGATATATGGATGGATGTTCTAGACAGAGGTTCATTCGTTATCTTTAGTATTCCTGATTCTCATAAATCAAATCCCTTATGCAATTACGTCCGAGATGGGTATATTTCCTGAGACATAGCGCTCTACTCTCGACACGCGGGCAAAACGGAAAAGAAATCCAAAGCAGTGGCTGAATACTTGGAAAATAACCTCCAGTCTGTATTAGAATTGAAAAACAAAAATGCTTACACTTCATGCTACTAAAACAATGTTCCTTTTCTTAAAAAAGAAATAATAAGAAACCTTCTCAACCACCGATTTCCATAACTAACTGCAATTTATCTGAGAGTTCAACTGCCAAACTCATCGACCTAACATTCACAAGAAACATGAATCAGAAAAATACGTAGAAGATATAGCCAAGTCTGCTGCAAAGAATGAGACAACCTTCTATCGGACTAGAAAACTTCTTTCACCTACCAGTATCTTATATCTCAACAAAGCCACCATTCGCAGATGCATAAAGTATTGTTGTCACATGTGGAATGGTGTGCTATCAATTAGTCTCTTCCACTTAGACAATGTCCAAATAAGCGCCTTTAATCTAAAATGTCCCGCATACTCTACCTAGCGCTAGTCCCTGTCTCATCGCCGCAATTTTGCATCCCTATGCTTGTTTTACAAGCACTTCTAGAGAACGTGCTTCAACGAACTTGCTGCACTTCTGCTCCTTTAACGTAAATACCCCCGATCTATCCGGCAATCAGTAAAATCCCACCCCTACAATGAATAGGCTACCGAGATCCCGGAATCTTTCTACTTTAATAGCTTCTTTCCTCGAACTATTCGAATATGTAGTAATTAAAATGTAATGTGAATAAACATTTAGCTGCAGAACCCCACTCGGGATGATATTATAAATAGTCCCTTACGTCTCAATAGCACTTAGCCTTTTTGGGGGTGAATATAAGTAAATATGTTATTATTAATTAAAAAGAAATCCTGTAATATATATATATATATATATATATATATATATATATATATATATATATATATATATATATATATATATATATATATAAAGAAAATAATATTTAGGAACACCTACTCTAATCTCTCTCTTTAGTCTTTACGCCTTTTTTTCAATCGTCGACGGCAACTCCATGCAGAGGGGTACGCTCCACCCTCCCCAAGAAAAACAGGACCACATGTAGGCCGTAGAGGGCATCTAATGATGCCTTAGGACGAGATCTTGGTACCTGAGCATTCTTCAACTTCGGCCCTTACTTCGGCTAGATAGGAAGTAAGAGAGACCCGATCCGATCAATCTGCTGGTCATGTCATGCCCTAGTATCTATAAGTTCATCTTCAACCGTATTATTCAATATAATTCTTTAAAAACAAACTGTTTTGTCCTTTTTATTTTCCCCGCATCCCAATATTAAAAGACGATGGTTGAGAGTCAATCGTGTTGAGAACAAAGATTACCAATGCAAAGGAGTAATGTTTTCAACGGATAGTGTCTTCTTTGAGTGGTGTTTTCTGAAAGAAATGCCGCACTCTCACTGTAAAATTTACTTCTACGAGTAATGTATTCTGAGATTAATTCATTCTGAGAATATAACTAATTACCCTGCATATGGAATAATATTTTACAACTTTATTGGGCAATAAATAACACAGAAAGACTGGAGATGCAATAAAACAAACCTAATTTAAATTTCTTCTAAAATGTAACTGATTTTAATGTTTAAAATTTAAGAAAAATTGAAATTCAGGAAATCTCGCTTAGATGGGTTCGAATTACTATGTATCTACATTCTGTGGATTTTCATCTCCGTGGATGTCTACTTTACCCGGATGAACTTATCTATCTATCTATCTATCTATCTATCTATCTACCTATATATATATATATATATATATATATATATATATATATATATTTAAAGAACATTCGCAGAACACTTTTTTCAGCATTTGTTTGTTATTTTATTATTTTATCATTTTATAATTTTGTGATACATACATATATATATATATATATATATATACATATATATATATATATATATATATATATATATATATATATATATATATATATATATATATGCTATAGTGTATCTAATCTTGTTTACGCATATTTACACTCACATGTATAAAAACATTCACAAGTTTATAAAAAAAATTCGCATGATATGATACATTATGAAACTACATGCAGGTATATAGATAATCCATATATATTCTGTGTATTTTTATAGAACATTCTTTTATTTAAGCAAACATTGTTAAACATAACCTAATTTTCCCGGCTTGATGATACCTTTCTTATTTTTTCAATTTGTAATATATATATATATATATATATATATATATATATATATATATATATATATATATATATATATATATATTATTTTATGTATCTACATAAAATGTTGTAATGGGATATAATATGTTATATATCGATTTTCAGTATTTACTTTAATAAAATCAGCCAAACCCTTTTTTATGTGAAAAGCTTTACCATTGGCTAATGGAAACATTACCTCGTAGGAAGGAATAACAAAACATTTGATTTGTTAGCTAGTTAAACTAACAATTACGTGTATATATAAAAACACCCGATAATACAAATTCTATGCATTTTAGCCTGACGATTCCCTACGGGGATGAAACGCAGACGCCTATATGTAGCTGAATTGCCATAAATATATTTTCATAACTGACTACATATATATATATATATATATATATATATATAAATATCTATGAGGAAATAAACGTCTTAAGAGCGGAACCTTACTAAATCAAGACAGAAAACCTTTAACACATAAAGGACTGATATATCTTTTCAGAGATGTGTAACAATAATAAATAATAAATGTGTCTTATCTGAACTCTTTCCATCCGTTTTATAGTCTCTCAAACCATGTATTCAAATATTTACATTCAAATGTATAGCGAAAACATTCACAAGTTTATTAAAGCATTCCGATGATGATGGGATACACTATGAGACTACAGTAAAGCGTTCAGATAAGCTACCGTTAGTATTTATTACTTTTATTCCTTTTTCATTATAAATATTATTTAAACATTATATTTTAATGTGATCCCGAGACGTAAACAAAGTTCGACTCAATGTAACCAGACGAATTATGTTACTGGTTAGAAATTTGGTAATAAAACCGAATCTGTTTAGGTGAGAAAAATGAGAAGATGCGGAGATCTTTATTTATATTTCAATACATTTTATTTGACCGGAATTAAAGGTTTACTTCCGCGGAACTTCATACATTTGTATAATACAGCCAGAAACATTAACAATCCTAAAAATATGAAATAAAGATAACAACACTGTTTCACCTTTTTTTACAAATATTATTGAGATGAAAATTATCTTTTTGTTTTACACTTTTTTAAAAATCGAAACGTAACGTTTGACGTCTTCTCATCATGTCTTTCTTTTCTCTTCTCTCTATGGAGTAAAAATCTATTTGACTAATAGAAAACGAGGTTATATCACATTATTAAAGATGGTCAGCCTTTCTCTCAAAACATTGTTCTATCTTCTGTGACGTACTGTGCGGTGTTTTCGATACTTTCAACACTCCACAAATCATTCAAATAGAGGTATCACCATCGGCCAAATAAAAAAATGTATTTATGACAAAGTAGGCTAATCCGTATGTCGGATGTTTTGGAGAAAGTAACATTTTATTTTGGTTAGTTAAGGAAGGAATAACTGATTCTAGGATGAGTTCGATAGAACTCCAAATTCCCACCCCGTAAATAATTCACAGCAAAAACTCACTTAGCTACAGCCACAGATTTGAACTTTTCTTTCTCCTTCTCTGTACCAAAAAACTAAACGACACTTTAACATACGAAGTTTATTTTCTCAAACATCCCATCTGTGCAACGAAACACTACGAAGCTGGTTCCCAACCGACTATAAAATAGTCGTAATCAAGTCTAATGTAAATAAATACTTGTTTCGTAATCTTCTGTCCATTCATTGTCTAACGGTAAATCTCTTTAACCCTTATTCTCGAGTTGCTCATGACCATCCATAAGTTGGGAACCATTAGGAAAAATAAATAACACATTAAAAACACCACCTAAAATCAATTATAGAATAAATAAAACACCAGGAGACACCCTGAATAACACTGAGAATACGAAAAGCGAGAAAACAGTCATTTCTAAACATGTAAATAAACTAAACCAAATAATTTACAAGTTAAAAAAAAGAACTTGAAATTAAAATTATTTAATTTTCTTGAAATTGTACATTTATCCGAAATTTTCTGAAAATAAACTTCGTCTGTTTGTTTCTGTTAACGTGATTTCATTTATTATATATCGGAAATGGTCGTTCTAAGTTTGTCTGTATTTATTTGAAACCTCCACCAAAAATGTTGACGATAGTTTAGACCAAGGTTATAATTTCTGTAAGTGTACCTTGTCTGTGTTTTCATGGGTTTAATATGGTTCATGTTTAGTTCGAAACATCTATATATTAATAACCGACACCTTTACCTTTGTTATAAATAGAATGATTTTGACAAGAATGGTATGCGGTTCCCTTTTCTTTCTATCCCTTTCGTTCTCCTTGTATTTCTCCGTGTCTCTGTTTCACATACTCGCCTATCATTCTTATCCAAAAGGAGTCACGAATTTTGAAAGATTTAAATAATATCGTAAATAGCTGAAGAATATCGGGTACAATGTGTATCTATTCTGGATAAAGATCTAATTTCTGTCGTTGCTGTTATATTCAACACTGAATGAAGGGACAAAACTATATCACCTACGTTGGTGTTAGTGAACACATGACTGTTTTCAAATTCGACTTTTTTAAAAACTTAGCATGGAGATTTTTAAATTTCACATCTTCACCCGTAACTTTCCAAGACATCTGTTACATCATAACAATTCTGACAAACTTACCTTTTTCACTAATCGTATCGCATTTATCTTTTTATTTGTTGACCTACCTTTAAAAGGGTCCAACAACAAGCAATAACCAAGGACATACATCAGTCATAAAGATGAAAAGTACTGGCACCTAATCTTACGTAGGTAATATATAGACATATATACATAATTATATATATATATATATATATATATATATATATATATATATATATATATATATATATATATATATATATATGTGTGTGTGTGTGTGTAGATGTGAAGATATATGCATGTAAAATATGAGGAAAATGATATATAAATAAGTCAGAACATGTTTATATAAATAGACATTGTCTGCAGTTGAATTGGAACATAAATGGATGGTAGCATTTAATGCTGCAAATACAATTCTACTTTCCTTTAACAATTATAAGAAACCTTTTCAGCCACTGATTTTCATGGCTAATAACACCCTTCCCAAGAGTAAAAACATTTAAACTCCCCGACCTCACATTCACAGGGAACATTAATTGGAACAAATACATTTAAGATAATGCCAAGGCTGCTGCAGGAAAAGTGGTCTCCCTGTATCCTGATAGAAATCTTCTCACACCTGCCAGTATCCCATATCTCTACAACGCTACCATCTGCCAATGCATGGGGTATTGTTGTCACGTCTGAGCTGATGCACCAACCACTAGTCTCACCCTCTTAGACAAGGTCCTAAAAATAATCTCAAATCTAATAGGTTCCGCACTGTCAACCAAGCTCCAGCCCCTGCCCCATACCGCAATGTTGCATCCTTGTTCTTGTTTTACAAGTACTGCAATGACATGTGCTCTGACGAACTTGCTGCTATGGGGGCCCTCATCGACGTAAATACACCTGACCAATCCGACAAATTACCTCTGGAGATCCTGAGATACCATAGGGCTGTCTACTCGAATAGATTATTTCCCCGAACTTTGGTATTCTCTGTCTGCTCTCTGTTTCCCTTATTGTACCATTATACAGACATTTAAATGTAAAGTGAGCAAATATCCCGCTACACAACTCCTCTTTTAGGTTGACTCTATAAATCTTACGTCTCAGTGGCAATGTGCTTTGATTGGGTTCAATTAAAGTTTTTAAAAAAAGCAAAGAAACGAAAATAGATCGATAAATAAAGAAACGGAAATTAACAATAACATATTTTTTAGGCTAGGAAAAAAGTGTAGTAAATAAATAAACAACAAAAAAAGTGTAGTACGTGTGTTGATGCTGACTTAATCGGTCAGTGAAATAGACGGTCAGTGAAATAGACGGAGACAAATTTTATTTTCGTTCCAATCCAGAGTGCCACCTTTTATGGAGCTATTTTTTCCACATAAATGACCGACTTTGTGTCTAACTCTGCCGTCGTAGGGATACAGGTAAATATAACCTACACCAACCGAATGCCAGTGGCTTTCAATATATAATAATTATACAATATTTGAAATTGATTGAATACATGGCAATATTGCCTGATGCAGATGATGAAAATTGAACACACACCAATATCTATCGTACTTGGAAAAGCGAAAAAACAATGCTATAATGCTGGCCTTGAGGGTTTTAAATAAACCCCCTTCGCTTGATATAATACCCCTATAGGCCTACATTTTTCATTGATAAAGATACCCCCTTTCCATTAGATATAAAGCCCCCTAACTAATAAGCTACAATATAATAACACCTTTATACTCAAACATAATCCCCCCAAAATATAGCACATAAATCCTTCAATAAAATTAATATCAGTCCACTACACCATAATTTAACCCATGTCTATAAATAAATTATACTACACACTATCAACCCTAAATACGAATACGGCATGGAAACAGATAAAAATGAAACCTCCGAAATCAGTAATTAAGTTACATTTAAATGATACTAAGTTACAATTAAGACCTAAGCATCCATATAGACAGCTTTTGTAAACTCGGAACTTGCCCCCAAAAGGGACACCTGAAGAAATTCACCGAACGATTAAAAGGGTGAACATCGGCTTCCATTTTTTCGAACTGTCTCCATTCTGTGAGTCGCCGAAGATTTGAACTTAGTTTTAAGGGCCTTGTCTAAACAGTAATAGTCTACTCGTGTCAATAGAAACCATGTTACGTCTGTGGAATATGTAATGCATAGTTTCTAAATAAATAGCTTATGTTGGTATAAACAATTTAACATTTCTTTGTAAATACTGTTATGTGAAAATTGAGGTGAAATTATATATGGTAGTGTCTATGAATGCGTCCATAGTCGTGTGTAGGTGTGACTTGCCCAGTTTTGTAACCATTGGGCTAACTATAGTTTTAGTTTTTACAAATATTTCCATTTCTTTTTATCACGGAATTCGTTGAACTCCAAGCTCCCTTCCGATTATAAAAACATAGACATAATTGCATCAGACACGCCCAAATGCGTATATAGATACGAGTAATGCAAGACTGTTTATTCCTAGGATACAAAACTGATAACATTAAACAGTTATTAAAAGTTCACAACGTAATATCACGTGCGCAAACACATACACAAACACGCAAACACACACACACAAACACACACTCATATATATATATATATATATATATATATATATATATATATATATATATATAGTTATGAAGTAATAAATTGCATTTCCAAGACACTATCGTGCACTATATCATTTAACATTCAGAAACAATAATAATAATTACAAAAATAACAACAACGATGATGATGATGATGATGATGATGATGATGATGATGATGATGATGATGATGATGATGATGATGATGATGATGGCAAGCGAAGAGTTAGGAGTGAGCATCGAGAAATATCTCGAAGTAAGTCCGTTTCAAATAATCGAGAAATAGTTAAATAATTTGGACGTTTGATTAAATTATATTCTTTGTTGTCGTAATGTATTACTATTAAGATTAATAAAATAGAAATAAAATAAAATATAATAAAATGATGAAAAGTAAGAAACCAAACAATTGAATCGAGCCATTTCAGATTACCCAATGCTCACAATTAGATTTGTAATGGTTTGTTGTAACTTTCCTTCTTCATGTCGCATTTTATATCTAACGAAGGCAAGAAATGAACACTAACAGGTTCATACGTTAATTCAACTATGACCTGGTGTTGCAACATACACTAAACTATAGCAAATGAAACTAAATAAAATTGAAAGCCGTAGTAATAATCATCAGATATGCTCTGTGTGTACAATATCAAGACTCGAACAGAATCTTGTGAATAGTAATCGCTAATGAACTAGAATATTACGGACCAAAACAGATGAGTAACACTTCATATTTCAATTACAATAATAACACGGACCAAAGTTATGTAGTTATGTAGAAATAATCAATAGAGAATGCCAACAGCCTAGAGGAAGAGAATAGACTGGTAAGGAAATGCTATTAGCAAAGCAACATCACATACTGAAACGCATGAAGAATCTATAGGACAATGTAGTGACTACCATGCAACGGAACAAAGGATTACAGATGAAGCAACTTACATTATCAAACAGGATTTTTTCTGAGGTAGAACGAATGGAAATTAAAATGATAACAGAACACCAGCAAAACACTCCCTAGTGAAAAGACTAACACAACACAAACACTGAAACTGTGGAAACCAATAAGTACAAAACCACAGTATTCACCGGGAAAGAAGCAGCAGAAGTTGAAGACTTAAACGGAATTATGAACGAAGACAAAACAAAACTCCCACCCCCAAGAAACGAAGAATTAGAGAAATTTGAATTAGAAAAGCTGAAGAGACTCTGCTTGCATATATGTAAACATGCACTTTTAAGCAACTTAATTTGTGAAGGGGGCAAATCAGGAAAGTAAGAGACAAAAAAGAGAAAGGCAAAATCGATAAAAAGGATGAACCGATAATCCCGGGATGGGAAACTAAAGTAGAAACATAGATCAGCTACCAAAAGAAGATAACGCCGTAAATAAGACAAAGAAGAAAGACTAAACAAGAAACAGAAAGAACTAAAACAAAAATTATAACAAAAGACGGAATACTGAGACGTAGAGATATAATCTGACCAATATAAACCAAATACTTTCAAGACAATGATGTTCCAGAGACAGGAATCTACAGGTAGAGTACATGATCTCGTATACATAGATCAAAAGATGAGGGTAAAAACAGATGAAGAACATAGTCGTGGCATGGATCGACTACAAAAAGCCTACAACAGATTTACCAAAACATGAATTATTGCATCCTTTTGAGTTTACAAAGTATCCGACAACGAAAACGCCGGATAGAATTTCACAAACACCGAAGGAAAGAATACATCACCTCATGTATATAGACGATATGAAGCTATTTGCAAAAAGTATAAAAGAAAAAGAAAACTATAAATACAACCAGAATCGTCAGCTATATCATTCGCATAGAATAAAAACATCAAACTAATCTCACAGAGGAATTTTACCTTTGTTTGCAACTTCTATATCGAATATTAAAGAAAATTCACATGGCCCCCAGTAAAAGACCCCAGTTGCACGATTGCCTGGCCTGTAGTAGGGATGGCCATGATTTAATCGTTATAATACATTATTACATTTTATGACATAAATTAAATCACATAAAATTAAAAAAAACATGATATAAACATCTCAAATACTTTTCAATAAAAAGAAAAAAATATAACGTCAACTCAAGAAAATCAAAGAGTTGTTATTTTTTGTAACCAGGAAAGTGCAAATGTACATCGTACTGTTAGAAATACACGGGGTCGTTATTGGTCGAGTGAGATCACGTGATAATAAAAGAGGACGTATCTTTCTATATAGAGAGTTAAGTTAATGCAGTTAGTGAAATACACTTAACATTACATAACGCTTTTTCCTATGGTCACCTTGAAAAATAAAATAATAATAAAAGTTCCTAGGAAAAATATGACGCAACCAACCAGTCGCTGATTGTGTGTTGAATGATTACATTAATGATGGTAATAGTATATGTTGTTTGCAGATCTTAGCTATGTAGACATATATAGCAATATAACAGCCAACAAGATGGTTCACATGTGGCGTCCAAATGAAGCCACTAGATGCATCGCGGGAGAAATATTCAACAACATATTGTAAACGCAACAGCACAAAGTTGCAAATTTAAATTGTAAATATGAAATGAATCAATGAGACATGATAGTTTTTTAAATAATTAATGATCGTACTTTTAAATTGGGTGTTGCATAGTAGTTAAATTTACCACACAAATCCTGTGTAATTTTTGGATGAAATGGAACCTCCCATTCCATATTATCATATGAAAGAAGAATCCAAATAGATTATAGATTCTGTTCCTTTGTTCAGGTAAAACACAAACCGCAAATAAATGAAAAGGAAATCTTATGTTTGAGGGCCTGTAGCCGCCTTCATTACTGTATGTTTTTATAAATTAAAGTTGGGTAATCTGGTCGAAAGTGTATGATTTTGAAATAAAAAAACTAAACACTTCATAGAGCAAGGATGACATGACTAAATATTGCGTTCGATTTATGTACATATATATATTAGAGATAACTATTTATTTTTAACAGATATGTAGAAATGTTAAAAATGTACGTATAAACAGGAAACTTAATTTTGTTTAATGACATTTAAAATATAGGCAAATCTTTCAAAATTAATATTATTGCTTTTCAGAAGGCATGCAATCGTGTCTTTACTATTCCAAGATCTCATTCGTATCGAAGATCAGCGCATTATAAAACAACTCCTTGTTTAGACATTGCAACTAGTAAATGCCAACTATGCAAATTTACAATCTATACGATGGTTATAGTCCATAAAGAATAAACGGATTTTGAGCAAAATAGTAAAACGAATCAGCGTGTAGACGAACTCAATGTTATCTAACCTGGGGATTTGATTCCATTCTCGCCTTCTAAATCCAGTCTTAACTTTAATATGCTTGATGGAAAAGGTATACTAAAGAAGTTTACTCGTAAAAATAATCATGAAGGTTTTAGTTTATATAGATTTTTTTGTAATCAAATTTAGCATTTTGGTTTGCTAACTTTAATATTTGAAAGAAAATACAGAATAGACAATGGATTGAAATTTAAAACCTGATTAATACATTCTAAATGTATATAATAAATACGTTTGCTAAGATTTAAATTTAATCATTATGAATAGTCTTTACTTTTCTTACTACAACTTAAATTGCATTGTAATTTTAAAACTAGAAATCGAATAATCGTACATAATGATGTCGTTTGAAAAAGAATTTAGGACGCGGAAGACGTACGCAAACGCTGAGCTGTTTAAATAAATCAGAAACTTAACATTTATTATAATGACTAGTTGTTATAGTAGTCATAGTAGTCATGTAGTAGCACTAATAGTTGCATATCTTTCTATATAGATGCCACATACTAAACTATCTGAATTTTACAAAAAAATATACATATCGTCTCTTTCGAAGATAAACGAATTCTAATAAATACATACTGTTCTGTTGATTTTTAAGAAAAGGAAAATAATTTAATCACCAAAAAAAAAATTTAATCTCCAAAAAGAAATGCATTATTTTGGGAACATTCGACGCCTTAAAATAAATTTGGAAGAATAAAAACTGTCGAATAGTACCTCATTTAAACTTCTTTAAAATCTTTTTAGACAAATCCTCGTATATTAAATAATTGAAAGTTTTGGAACCAATTTACATTTCATAAAGAATGATTTCAAAACATGTTATTAACTACATTTGTTATATAGAAATTTGTTTCAATTAATAATTTACTCAACAGATAATACTGTAATAATTTAATGTCATCTTTGAAGTTTTGTGTGAGAAAATAATTTAGTAAAAACTAAACAAACGTATAGTAAAAAAAGTGAGACAACAATGACATTAAAAAGCATCCTGACTAACTGGCAATCGGAATAGCTCGTATATAATAATTTTAATTTCTTAAATTAGAGTTTGCTGGTTGGATGAATTGTTTCTGATTAATTACAAGATCGACGCGCGTGCGTTGATATTGAGTAAAAAAGTTAAGGTGTCTTGGTCATTCGTGAGAAGGGTTTCTTGTAGACAGACTAATACTTAATAATGATTGGTTTATAAAGGGCACTACTCCAGGGTTTGCGCCTAATTTCCGTGACTGCTCGGCCACATCGATCCGACAGGCCACGAAAGCGTCCGAGACCTGCCGAGTCGAAAACGAGGCTGTCGAGACGAAAACGAGGCTGTATAAACAAAACCGCAAAATGCGTGAAAAAAAAAATGGAAGGTTGGCAGACGACAATATAAAACGATGAATACGGAAAGAAAGAAATGCATATATTTTTATAAAAAATGAAAGAAATTAACAAACCCATAGCTGAAATAAATAAACTTTTTTTTTAACCATTTTTTAAAAACTTTTTTTCAATTAGGCAAGTCTTGTGTGGTCGGAGTTTTTTCAATTAGGCAAGTCTTGTGTGGTCGGAGACAGTACGCCGCATTCCTTTCGTAGATTATTTCCTGTCGCATATATATATTCTTTCCTGGGATCACAGGTAGATCATCATCAGTACGGTCGCTATCTCCAGATTTGAACGCGAAAATTACCGGTTTGTACGTACGTTATCACTCGCAATTTCCTTTTTGTAAAAGAGAGGATTGCCCAATTGCCGAAGACACTATACATAGAAAGTATTTCTTTTTTGTAATTTCATCTTATATTGCTGTTGTGTCTAACGTAGGAAACTTTCCTGAATTTCGTGTTAAGATGAGAGTGTAGTATTTGTTCTGTCCAAAGATGGTACACAAATATCGTGATGGTCTATATTCGCGCCGGACGTCAAAAGAATAAAAATATACAACAAACTACTAAAAAGGTTTAAGAGGTAGACCCCTATAATCATATATATACTGAAATCTAATTACTCAGGGTATGCAGTTAACATATACACAGTTTGAATACAGGTGGTACACTATCATTGTGGGCATTTATGTTGCATTTAACATCCATAGAATGCACCACAACAATATACAACAGATGGAGTAGACAACAGTGGAAATACACTGGTCCTGTTAGTATATATATATATATATATATATATATATTGTGTGTGTATTTAGGCAGCAAGTTTTCATTTAGGCAAACGTTGTTGAATAGCACGGAGTGTTTCTGCTTTGTGATCTTTTTTTAAATTTTTTCCATCTTCCGAATGGTCAACTATATATATATATATATATATATATATATATATATATATATATATATATATATATATATATATTAAACGATTGAATAAATGTAAGCTCAACAGGTATCGCTATTTTCCCGATGAATAAGGAATATTTGGGAGAATCTTTTGAAGCAAGAAAAACACCCCATTTCTTATTCATAAAATATGTACTTAATGCACGCTAAAACACCGTCAATACAACGAATCATATAAAGTCGTTTGAACTTGAACACATTACGAAGAGGGTAGCAGGGTTGCCGAATTAATGTTAATAGTGCAGTTAAATAAATATAAACGAGTAGAACTTTTACTCCAATAGTTCAAGAATATTAATCCACATTTCGTTATGGAAGTTTATATCTATTGTATATCATTTGTTTTTATCTTGTTATTGTTTTTCAGAAGACAAACCACAAAAACAGTGGAACGGTTTCATCTTTCGAGAGCTACCATATGAAGAACCAAAGAAAAGAATTTAAAAGAAGGAAAACACCGGAACCGACAAGAAACGAGAGTCAGGGATCACGTGAGAAAGGACATGGCGATTAGAATTCGTTTGGAAGCGAAGACGAACGCACGTGTCACCATGTAATTCTGAAGATAATAGCTGATTACTGCCTGTCTATGCTCGGTGAAAAATGTAATTAAGGACAACTGTGATACTATGAACTGCCTTCATCCCCACCCCCGCAATTGCAATCGCCTGAAAAATGTAAATTTATGAAATAGATTGTCAATGAGGAGGTAAGATAATGCAGCAACAACAACAACAACAAAACCTGGCCAATCCATCAAACTCCCCAGACGAACTGATGTCCATGACAATTAGGTGTTTGCTTTTGGGTGAATGCATGCCGATAGAATGAATGAAAAGCGGATGTGGTCAGTTCCGGTGGTGGAATGAGAAAAAGACCGGGCATTTAAGATTTCCGGTCGAAAGTAGATATATTCAAGAGGCGAGTCTAACAGTGTTAGTATTGTTTGAGGAGATGGTTTGATCGGCTCGGGGAGTGTGACGACTTAGATAGATTGGGTGGAGCAGACGATGCAACAAGCAGACGAGTAGATAACTCAACGGGCAAATGACCTCAGTTCGTTCTAGGCTGATATCCTGGACACACACACATACCCGTGTTCAACAAGTCAGTTTACACAATATCTGTTGCTTGCGTTTAATACAAATTGTAAGCAAACATTAATACACGACATATTTAACTTAAAATCATTTTAATGTTTAATTGATTGTAATTAATGACGACGATTATTAAGACACAAACACATATCAGTTAGAGAAATGGCGTGTATTATTGAAGTTTTACTTTCCTTAAACAATTTTACGCTGAAATTATACTGCAAAATTTATTTACCAATATTAATACGAACATTAATTAGTTTCTAAATAAAAAATAAACCTAATGTTTTATTTACAGTTTTACAGAGATAATTAACTCCTATGCTCTTGATTCGTCCTAAAGTCATTATCCAGTATTTAGAGGCGACCAATACAACGATGTGTATTTTCTATTATTGTTGCTATAGACTATCCTCGGGGAAGGGATATTTGTAATTGGTACGTGTGTTAGGACTAGTTTAGATAAAAGAAAGTGTAAAAAGCGGACAAAACAGGACACTTTCTATATATATATATATATATATATATATATATATATATATACATATATATATATATATAGAGAGAGAGAGAGAGAGAGATAGAGAGAGAGACGTGTGTCTATATTTTTGGTATTTGTGTGCATGTTATATGTATACGCGTGTGTGTGTGTGGTATGCATGCTTGTGAGTGCGTACGCGTGTGTGCGCTTTCGTTCGAGCGAGTGTACACTTACTATTTTGCCGCTTGTATAATTCCACAGTTTTTGATGCGAGTAAGGCATTTGTCTCATATGGACAAGTACTTTTCGGTTGTCGGATCGTTTCGGCATTGTTTATTTGTTCTAAATTTTTGTCGAGGGTGTTCCTTTCTTCCGCAGGGCGGTATGCAGGCCGTTCTCCCAAGGTGGTCTTGCCCAAGGATCGAAACCGAGACTTATTATTTGTAAACAAGAACCACAACAAAGAAAATATCAAACGTGTCCCATTACTCACCTTTCTAGACCTTGCTTGACAACTGCCCCCTTCGTATCCCCATACGCCATTTTCTTCTTTTTTCTCTTCTTCTTCTGAAGCCTTTCTTTATTCTATTCCTCATCTTTCATCTTGTTCGATTTCTTTCTTTTCCTCTTCTTCTTTTACTTCTCTTTCCTCTTCTGCATACTCTGCTGCTAATTCTTCTTATTTCTCTGCTACTTCTTCTTTTTTTCTTCTTCTTCTTCTTATTTTACTTCTTCTTTAACTTCTTATTGTATTTCTTCTTGTACTTTTTCTTCGTCTTCTATTTCTTTCTTTTCTCTCTCTTCTTCTTTTTTTAACTTTTCATCCTCGTCTTACGTCTTCATTCCTCATTTCATTTTCATATCCTTCTTTGCTTTTCACCTTTATCTTCTTCCTCTCCTTTTTCTTCTTCTACTTCGTCGTTTCTTCTTTTTCTTCTTCTACTTCGTCGTTTCTTCTTCTTTTTCTTCACCTTCTTCTTTCTTCTTCTTCTTTCTTCTTCTTCTTCTTTCTTCTTTTTCTTCTTCTCCTTCTTCTTTTTCTTCATATTCTGGCTGCGTTTTGCTTTCCTTTTAACAAGTACACTTTTCATTTTCTCTGTCTTTCCATTAATACATCTATTACACTTTTCTATACATTAATTTTATAAATATCTCTTTTTTCTTCTTCTTCTTCTTCTTCTTCTTCTTCTTCTTCTTCTTCTTCTTCTTCTTCTTCTTCTCCTTCTTCTTCTTCTTACCATTCTTCTTCTTATCATTTGCAACCCCCTTACATTTGTCATTTGTCATGTCTTTGACTTTTTTATCTTCTTTATCGTCTTCCTTTCTGTGTTAAACTTCTATTTGAACTTCAATTAGATCTTCTTTCCCCCGTAACCTTTTTTAAAACTTGCATTCAAGCAAAATAAGGCACAATGCCACTTAGACGTAGGGGGCCATATTTATAGAGGACCTTTAAGTGGAGAGTTATGCGGTGAGGTGTTTGTTCACATTACATTTAAATTTCTGCATGTTGGTACAGTCAGAAAAACAGGGCGCAGGGGGGAAATGCTAAAGGCTGGCATCCCGAAGAAAGAACATATTAGAGTAGAACGCCTTCCTGCATCTTGGGACCTCTATAGTGAAGTGTTGGGATTTTGCTGATTGTTGGTTGGTTGGGTTTATTTACGTCGGGAGGGAACCAGTGCAGCAAGTTCGTCGGAGCACATTCCATTGAAGTATTTGTAAAACAAGCAACATTACGGAGGTGGGACATAGGCTGGCGCCTGGTAGACATTGTGTGGCCTAGTAGTTGAGAAGCTATTATTTGGATTCTTTATAAGAGGGAGAGAGTAGCGGTTTGTGCACCAGCCCATATATGACTACAATACTCCATTCATTAGCAGAATAGTGGCTTTGTACAGATATAGAACACTGGCAGGTGTCCGAAGTTTTCTATCACGGTAGAGCTGAACATCTTTCTTTCAGCAAACTTTTGCAATATCTTCTATATATTTCTTCCAATGCATGCTCTTTGTGAATATGCGACCGAGAAATTTGAATATTTGGCTCTCAGGTAGAATGATATTAGTTATGACAATCGGTGGTTGAAAAGGTTTCCATTCATTCCCTTATTCCACTTCATTCCTTCATTCCTCTATTCCCTTCTTCTTTGGTGTCATATTACTAACTTGTCTCTCCCTCTTTATCGATCTCGTACATTCTCTTACCACTACTTCAACATATTTATGTTTCGTTATAAACTCTATCATTTACCATCCTATTTTTTTAACTTGCTTATTTGTACTAGCTGCAATACTCGTCCCAGCAACGCTTGTCATTTTTAATAGGTTCTAGGAAGTAATGACGCAACTTACTCATATTTCATCGCACTCAAAAACAACTTTCTATCATCAATAATTTTATAAATACTATTTTTTTTTTATTTAAAATGTTCAAATCACATCAAAATAGGAAGAAAACACGATTTTTAATGAGGCTTTTTGCTCCCTCCAGCGTTTTATGTAGAATATAAAGATAGATATGACTCGCATTACATAACACTCTGTATAAGTAGACTTCCACTAACACCTATTAAAAATGTCAAGCGTTTCTGGAACGAATATTGCAGTTAGTTCTAAAGAAAAGAAATTCATATTTAACACCTCGTAGATGTTCTCAATGCGGTTATATCGGAAATACAATTACAGGCATGTGGCCGATGCAGTAAGACCAGTTTACCCCGTATCCAACTTAAACAAAAAAACGGATAATTTGGATCCCGTCTCTTGTAGATGTCATCACCTCGTGATGATTTCGAGATCAGGTTAATCACTGTCTAAACTGGTTGAAATGTTGGTGCCAGTGTACGTTATCGATCGTTTAGCATTAGTAGTTAAGTGTTATGTTTTCTTATTGAAAAGAAAGAAGGCATCTTCTTCTTTAGTTCATAAACCATGGTAAATCTCCGTCCACTGGGACTGAAGAGAAGATAACTGATCGCTTATCCAAAAGAAGAGGAGATATTTGTCTGGGTCATAATACTTTTTACAGATAGACGTTTTTCTCAGCCAGCCTTGTGACCCTTCCTTCGTTATCGAGCTTACTTTTTTTATCTAACCTATTTATAATCCAGGAGATTTTACGTTGGTAGTGGGGTTTCTATCAGACCTTGTTTGTCTTGATGTGATTTTACTTTGTCTCCCTATTAAATATTACAATTAGCTTCTTACATCAAGTAGCTTTATGCCGTATCTAGAGCGTTTTCCTTAGTAACATATGATAAACATTATGGATTTATTAACAGAAAGTAACTCTTGATATTTTAAAAATAATTAATAATGTCTTATGTAACTTAAAACAAAAGTTTGTTTTTTTCAACTTCATCCAGAAAATGATATAAAGCAAACTCATGGTTTCGTGCTAATTGCGCCTTTGTATCAATAAGACAATTCGGTATTTAACTCTGTTTCAACAGTGCAAATTATGAGGATTTCTATCTACTCTACTTTCCTCTAATATTCTTAGTTGACAAAACAGGTAAACAGTCACTTTAATCTAATATTTCAAACAAACGAAATTCATATCTACAATCTGGTATAATTTCGCAAGACTGTAATATCCAAAATACAATTCAAGACATGTTCCAAGCGGGGTCAGACAAGCATACTCCGGATTCAACTTCTAAAAAAATATTACTTAGTATGTTATCCAGGTTGTGAAAACAAGGGTGAACATTTTAGAGTTTAGAATTATCACAAGAAAATAATGACTCATAAAAGTTGGGGTGTTAATTAATCCAGGCAGTGCGTCCACTTCGTCATTAGAATTAGCTGGTCGAATTTCTGTAGTCGCAGTGGGGATGTAGCAATCGAAGCTTCCATTTTTTCTCGTCTCCCAACTGCCTTTATATACACCATAACAGAATACTCCCAACAATCTTATTTCTCAATGACACACGTTTCTTTATATTTGATTATTCTATTCCCACCATAACTGTAAGGTTACGCATAGGCTCACGCATACGAAGGTGTGGGCAATCGGAAACGGAGCTTCGACAAACTGCTACTAAACACCCTCAGCTTATCTGCCAAAGAGCAAGTCTTGCATCCATATCTACGTGTCAAATTGAACTTCTGCCCATGATTCCACTTCTTGTACACGTCTTTCTCGTTCTACTTTTAACTTCGAATGGAATGTTCAATTCCCTTACGTAATTTAAAACTTCTCTGGAAAGATTCCAATCCAACCATATTATTAAACACAAACATTACATATGATTACATGAGTTTAATTTGATATGTTTTCCAACTCACTTGTTTTCTAAAAAAAAAAAAAACACATTTATACACCTACTTCAATACGTCAATCATCTTGCTACAATGGATGATTCTTACCACATTCTCCTACCCTTAATATGTTAAATATAATTGGCGGTGTTTGATTTGACTAATAAATATTGTTATGGAAGATGGGATTAAATATGGCGTGATAAAATCGTGTTGAATTTATTGTGTTCAGTTTCGCTAGGGAAATGTATAAACGTTCAAATTCAGGCCAGATATTAGTAGAATAGTAACATGTTAAACTACTTGTCCAATGTACATAACTAAAACTATGTATTGTGTTTCGACATAAAATGACCGAAAATGGGTTGATATGCCATAAAAAAGACAAACTAACCTAAACCAAACATAAAAGTAGTAAGATGGACAGATGCACGTCGCCCATCTATGGTTATACTGGGTTAGTCGACGTTTCCCAAAAGTAAGCTTTAAAATAAAATCTTTCGGCAGGTTAACCTTTTATACACTACTTTGAATCCACTCATCCGGGTAATGCGAAGTAACACTGACAGTATAAATATATATCACGTGGGCGTGTCTGTGTTCTATGGTTATGATCATTTTTGTTATTTCTTAATCTTTCTAAGGAAGATTTCTAATATATAAACAAATTTTGCGTTTGTCTATACATATATATTTTCAACGACACGTAAAAATTTACTTTAATTTCTCTATCTATCTATCTAACTATCTATCTAGCTACCTCACTCTCTATATATACATACATGCAAATAATATACAAGTACAATACATTTTATTAAACTCAGCATTTGTATAATATATATATATATATGCAAACATTGTTAAAAAATAACAGATTTTTGGTTCAGCCAGGGTTTTCTTACCCCGCCTAATAAACCGGTATCGTTCGGGTCTTTGGGTCTGGATTTATGCCGGTCTATTGGGGGTTGTCTGGTTTTGTGCAGTTCTAGGAGGTGCACTCTCCCAGGCTTCGCCTCCCCTCTTTGGAGAGGAGTAAGTTTATTGCTTGCTGTCTGAGGCGCCTCTACCGGGGAATGCCGACGGCGCTGCCCAGGCAATTTTTAAATGGCCATAGTGCTCACCTCTCGAGCGCTGGCTTATCTAATCCCACTTTCCCGACCTTGTGTCACATCTTACCTTGTGGGAGGTAGATAAATAACTTTGGTCCGTTTAATTATACCTTTTTTATTTTTTCAATTTTTCGGATAGTCCTTTTTGTATTAAAATAAAAAAAAATTTCCATAGGGTTCACAGGTTTTACCAACGTTTTCGATTCTTCGTCATGCTCAGGTGTCAAGAGACAATGAACAAAAAGCTGGAGAAAGAAGAGCATTTTTATAAGACCGCGGACAAACGCGCAGAGAGCGTTTCTCTCATGTTCGAATAAGTCGTTGACGATTTAAATTCAGCAACGCTGGATGGCATAACAGAACCAAATCGCATTACGTTAAGCATTTTAAAATGTTACTACTGGTTTCATATGTGATGTTATTAATTTTAGGTTGTTGTATTTTTATGCAGATAGCTTCCAGAATGTTTAATCTTTTTAAATTGGTTTCGGAATATATAATTTTAGTGTTACCAACTTGAATTTGTCTTCAATCAGGAGGGAGGCAGTTATGTCTTTGTAGATGTTGGTAAATTGAGATAGAGTTTACAAGATGCATGGTAAGGCGGCGGGATAGGGTAGTGCTTGTATATATATATATATATATATATATATATATATATATATATATATATATATATATATATATATATATAATATTAATAAATAAATATTAAATTATTAATCCCTACAGACTCTAGAGTGTCAAGCTTATTGTTATCATAAGTGCAGGAAAGTAACAATTTCAGACGGCCAGGAGGTGCTAACCCGGTTCACAGAGTCAGCTTAGAATCTGCAAGCGGTCGCTATATCCACTCGGCCACTGGAAACTTTCACGTAATTAAGGGACATTATGATATATATGCGGGCAAAGATAGAAGACAAGTCGAGAGTGTTCTACGAACGTATTCGGAACTTTGCATTAGAGTTTTTTGACATCCCCGAGAGTGCTAAACTTAAATTTCTTAAAGGGTCTTATTATAATATTTATAAATAAATATTAAATTATTAAAACTTAAAGAATAAACATGTGTTAAATACAGATATTTTTATTAAAATCAAAATATTATTTTTATTATCGTGACCTTTTTTCTAATAATTTGGCTCGGTACAAAAGCCTCATCAGAGCTTTAAATAAATAATAAAGGTATTAACCTTATTCTTTACGTAAGAGTTCTTCCTGGTCTTGTTGGAGTGGTGTGCGATGTTGTGGTGACTTGCAGTGTAATGTCTCTTTTAAATTTAAAAGTGGTCGCTAGCAGGTATTCATTTTAGAAAAAAATCATCTTTTAAAGCATCTTTAAAATTTTCTATTTATAGAAAGAGGCAAGATGCTTTCAAAAAAACATGTGTTAGATGCAGATATTTTTTAAATTAAAATCAACATTTTTCGCTCAGTCCAACGAGCCGCATCAGAGCGTTAAACAAATAGAAAGGTATTAACTTATTAATTAAATTATTAATACCTTCAGACGCTAGCGTTTGAAGCTTATTGCTTTCACCAGTGCAACAAAGTAACAATGTCAGACGGTCCATGTATATATTATATTATACTAAAGCTGAGTTAATCAACTCTCTTATTTCATACTTCATCTAAAACTTTCTCTGCCTGCATAAATATTCACAATGTGTTACTTTTGACTTCAGTCGATGTTCTCAGAAATCACGGGGCCCCTTTTTCTGTGGCTAACACTTTATCCCTATATGAGATACATAGGTATTCGAATATTCTATTAAAATTCTCCCTTACCCCTCAAAGGTTGAGTTAATAGAGAAGTTAAGAATATTATTTTCCCTCCGCCCAATTGACCAGTTACCTATGTTATAGTATATCTTTCTTGCAGTTTCTTGGTCTTACCGGATTCCAGGACAAGAATTCATCTAGTCTAGTAGAGTATCCAGCTAAGTGATGTGACTTGAAGGTGCCATTACTTGGAGAAGATGCAATATTCATCATATGAGCCAGTGTATAGCCGTGTCGATGGGATCTTACTTGACCTTCAAATACTATGTAATTTTAAATATTTAGTCAGGGTTTACTCGTAGGATGAAGTAAACTTATGTCAGATTGTCCTGACAAACCCTAGTACATAGAGACCAAAGACACTCGAGGATGATGTCTAGTAGGTAATTCAAACACTACATAATATATATGTACGTTGGCATGTGTGTATTTATTATTTCACAATTCTTCAAAGATACATTTTTAATATATAAACATTTTTTTGAATGTGTATCCGTATATATTTTAAACGACACGATACAATTTACTTTACTATATATATATATATATATATATATATATATATATATATATATATATATATATATATATATATATATATATATATATACATTTGCATATTTGCATTATACAAAAGTTAATTAAACATCTTATTTCATACTGTATTTAACACGTTCGCTTCTATCAGTCGCGCTTTCTCTCTTTGTTTGTTAATGGTTAATGAAACGACATAATTTGAATGATAACAATAATCCATTATAAACAAAAGAGAATATAACTATATTCAATCCTTAGTTTGAGATTATTTCATATATCCACATACAATGTTATAAGGAGATATAATATTTTATGTATCGATTTTCAGTATTTACTTTAACAGTTCTTAATACGTGAGTAGAGCTAGATAAACTGTTATGAAATATGGCAAGTAAGCTACAAAGAGGTTTCCGCGTTTCATCTCCGTAGGGAATCGTCAGAGTTTGTGTTGGAATGGAAACATTAATCCGTGGGAGGAAATAGCAAACACTCTGATTGCTTAACTAGCTAGAATAAACACCACGTGTATATATGAAAACAGCCGGCTACACAAACTCTATGCATTTCAACCTGACGATTCCTTCCGGGAACAAAACACACATATATATATATATATATATATATATATATATATATATATATATATATATGTATGTATGTGTGTGTGTGTGTGTGTGTGTGAATATTTATAGGTCGGTGTTAAATATGGCGCTGATTTATGAAAATTAACAGTAACTTACTACCTAATGAACCTGCATATAAAAATGCTTAAATAATGATTTATGGCAGAAATGAAGAAATCGAATTCTTTCTAGTGTTTGAACCGAACAGGCACTCGCTATTGCTAAAATACGTATCAGTAAAAAGTGGAAACTGTTTATGTTGTTTACTTGACTTCTTTTATTTATGTTGTGAAATGTCGTTCAAGAAGAGACATATTAGAATAAAAAAAAGAGGAAATAAAAAATTAAAAATATTAATCGTATTAGAAACGACCGTACGCCAAATCTATGTTGATCTTGAATTCTGTGAACTGATATAGATAATATAATAGTGTTATTCGTCTTAACTCACTCTCTCTCTCACTCTCTCTCTCTCTCTCTCTCTCTCTCTCTCTCTCTATATATATATATATATATATATATATATATATTAAGTTTTACGTACATAAAAGTAATCCGTGGACACGTGTTTCTGGCTATCAGCCGTCATCAGCATGGCTAACCTAGACAAGGATCGAACCCTCGATTAAATTGTATAGAAACACGTCCTAGTAATGGCGACAATTCAATATTTAGCATGATTATTTACCCTATAGGAAGTGGAAAAATACAAACGCTGTTACCATCGCCAGTAAAAACAATAACAAATACATAAACTTAATATTTAGCAGATACAAAATCGTACATATTCCGGGCAAGATGTTGTGGTCTGAAGGTAAGGCTTCAGACTGCAGACAATTTAATCGAGGGTTTAATCCTTGTCTAGATTTGCCATGCTGATGTCAGCTGATAGCTACAAACATGTGTCCATGGATTACTTTTATGTTCGTAAAAATGAATAAATTTATATTTAAAAAATAAAAACCCGTCCTTGTAATGGCGACAATTCAATATTTAACATGATTCTGAAAATACAAACGCTGTTAATATCGCCAGTAAAAAACAATAACAAATCCGTAAAATATATATATATATATATATATATATATATATATATATATATATATATATATATATATTGCCCCTTTATGACTCTTTATATATATTTTTTCTGACTCCTTATATATATATATATATATATATATATATATATATATATATATATATATATAATATACTATCGCCAGGAATAAAAGAAACAATGTTTCAGACAAAATGTAAAAATAAAAATGAAATAAGGATAAGCTAATCAACAACTAGCAAAAATAAACTAAAAAACACATATTTAAAAGTTCTACCAAAATATTTATATTGTTAAAATACAATCATCATCAATCGGTAGCAGAACTTTAATTAAAAACCGGAAAGGTTTAAAATTCATACAAAGAACGCAATTTCGAAAAAAAATAGTCACGTGTAATAAACAGTAGAAAGGGAGAAAGAAAGAAATGTAAAAAAGAAAAAGAAAAAGAAGAAGAAGAAGAAGAAGAAGAAGAAGAAAGAAAAAAAAATCGGCAGTTAGCTTATGAACGCCGATTGGAAACGCTGTAAGTTAATATAGTCGGGAAGAAAGATTAGTAGTAATTTAAAATACATGACAACAAGGAATTACACACAAAAAAGGAGGAGGGGGAGGAGGATGAGTATTTTTTTTCTCAAAATTGCGTCTTTGTATAAATTTGAAAACTTTTCTGTTTTTAATTAAAGTTCTGCTACCAACTGATGATGATTGTATTTTAACAATCGAAATATTTTGGTAAAACTTTTCAATATGTGTTTTTGAGTTTATTTTTGCTAGTTGTTGATTAGCTTATCCTTTATTCAATTTTTATTTTTACATATATATGTATGTATATATATATAATTTATATATATATATATATATATATATATATATATATATATATATATATATATATATATATATCCCCTTTCTGCCCAATAGGTGTGTGTATCCGTTAGAAAGAGGCTAATCATAGTTTTTGCCTTATTATTTTTTTATATTTAACTTGCTTGGCAAATTCACTTTTTCTTGATCTTTCTTATTTAATCCGAGCTCAATGGGTGACCGAACGGGTCATATCTAATCTAGTATTAGTCTAGATGTTTAATACGCTCTCTCTCTCTCTCTCTCTCTCTTTCTCTCTCACTCTCAATCTCTCTTCCCTTTTTTCTGTCTTCTCCTACATGCTGTTTCTCTTGTAGTGGTTATTTTAGTTTAGGTACTCTCTCTTCCTACTCCTCCTAATCTTTCTCCTTTTTTTCTCTGTATAACTCCGTAGTTTATCTTTACCCGTTTTCTTTTTCTGTCTCTCCATTATTTTCTCCGACCTTTTCTTTTCTTTCCTCTCTCTATTTGTTTTTTTTATTCTACCGTAGTGTCTCTCTTTTCCTGAACAGTTTTTTTCCCACAATTTATTTTTATTCATTGCAGAAACAGAATTTTTAATGGACGCTTGAGCAAATTTGTTTCCAAACGAAATTCTTTCTTTTTGTTTTCTTTTCTTTTTCACTTGAAGACATTCATCTATTTTACAACTTTTAAAAATCTCCTGCCGTTTGTTTTACAAATACTTTTTCAAAGAAGCTGTTTTGTCTACATGTCGCCTGCAATTGTCATTCATCACATTTCAACAAAGAGCTGACTGATCAATTTCTTTGCCTTCAGCCAAAAAGTCTAGGGTAAATACTAGCTGAAGTGCCCGCCTACAGAGGGTGATCATAGGTACAGGGTGTTGCACCAAAATCCGACAGTTGACAAAAAGAACACGAAATAGGCAATAAAATAATGGTACTGATGCAGATTCGAACCCAATCTAACCCTAACCCTAACTGACGCCAGCCAAGTCGATTTAGCTTGTATGCTAATCTGCATGAGTACCAAAACAAAAGTTGTATATGTAGACACCCGTTTGTTTATTTAGAAACAGTTAGAGTTACATACATTATTTTTAAAGTTAACCACCATCTTAAGGCGGGCGCGAAATGAGTCACCCTTTTTGGCGTCCACAGTGGAAGCCTTAAGTAAGTCAAACGGGCTATAGGCGTGCTTGTTGGTCTTGGCCTCGATCACACCCGGGATAAATAGTCAAGGGGGTTGAAGTTAATTGAAGAGGGCGGCCACTAGTGGTGAGGAACATTTTTGAGCAGCATTGTCTGGTTCGTATTTTCCTTGTGTGCAAGAATGGAGTCTAGCTGGAAGACATAGTGGCGTCCGGCTATCTCGCTATGCAGAACATGATTAAGTGTTGCAAAGAGAAAGTAAAAAATACAATAACATCAACGTTTGGTGCATTTTTGGTCAGGAAGCCAGTATCTTCACACAACCTGACTGGTAGCACCAACGCGGTAGGGTGAGTAACCAATGTCTTTCTTGATCGTTCGGCAGATAGTCGATTTGTGACAGCCATGTTAGCAGCGATCTTGGCGTAGCTTTGGCCCCCGGACATTACTGCAACACCCAGTATAATCTTTAAAGGTAAATTCTTTACATTTTGTTACCAAACCTTTCAATTAGATTAGTTTTTACGCGGGCAACTGAAAGTATTTAGCAGAGAACGAGTGACAATAGATAAATGCAACATCACAGCACAACACCCTATAGACATATATGGGTGTGTTTCTGCATGGGGTCTTGCGTGTATTCGTGTATGTGTGTATAAATTGAAGTGTTCTCGGTGTATTTTGGGTCTTTTTGACATCAATTATGTTCATATCTATAAACGCCAGTATTGTTGCCAAATCTCAGCTGGTGCACGAACAACTACTGTCTCCTTCTTAGACAGAGTACATAAAATAGTCTCAAACCTTATAGCTCCCGCACTGTCTACCAAGCTCCGGCCCCTGTTCTATCGCCGCAACTGATCGTATTTAGCAGAGCGCGAATGACAATGAATCACTGCAACATGCTAACGCGCAATCCTCCGAAACATACGTGTGTGCATTTGTGTATCTATAAATTGAAGTTATTTATCGGTATTTTTATATAATTATTATCAGTGAAGTTTTTTTACAAAAGCCGATGACAGGCTGGTTATATTTGCCGAGCGCGAGTCGCAATATGTACCCCTAACGCTCCAATGCAAGTTTCGAACAAGTTCTTTTTCTTTCTTCTACTTTTTCTTCTTTTTTCTTCTTACTCTACTTTTGAAGAATGATGTAGACAACATATAAATGTTCATTTAACATATTAAAGAACTTCTACTAAGCATACTCTGACTGAAATAAATCCCATTTAAATGTGGTTTATTTTACCACTATGTATTATTCTTTTTATTCTTTGTTAAATGCTAGGAAATCGACAAAATAGTCATGTTTCGTCTGGAAACGCGTTGAGGGGAAGACATATGGTATCCTTGTAAGTATGTGTTATAAGTGTGCAGCATAAGTCTTCTGACTATCTCTATGTAGGGTTTAACTAACCAATCTGATAGACTTATAGCATCAAAACTAACGAAAAAAACGGGATTTAGAAGAAACCCTATGTGCTTTTACGCCCAGCTTATAGCATCATATTACCGTTATTATTTTTGATTTTTACATTTATAATTCAATTATTGGGAGTTGAGCATTGATTAGATTCGACGGAATGTAACTAATGTGTCGTCAATTGAAATACATTTCGGTCAGCTATGTCTCTGATAGTATTGATTCAGCACTTTCTCTAGATCTGAGCACACAACTCTATGTATTTGGTAATTGTAATGTTCACAACAGCAATAGACTTGGTTTATCGAGTTCTACAGACGCTCCTGATAAGAGCAAGCATAGTTTCTCTATCGCGCATTCCCTTTCACACACCTGTTTCTCAACCTGCCTCCCAGATCATGAGGATCAGCAAGCCGCCCTTCTCGATCTATTCTTAACTACACTGCTCAAAGCTTACGTAACGAATACCAATAGGCCATTCGGGAACGCCTATCACCTTGTGATAATGGTGGATATAACCTTAAACTTTGGACCCCGACTTGAAGAGTCATTGCTCAAAACGACGAGGTACTACAAACGGGATGATTGAAGAAAATAACACGATATCAAATCATAGACGCTCCATGGAGTAGTATCTTTTCTTTTCCTGCTGATCAGTATGCACATGCGGTAACAAATCAGAGTTAGAAACACATGCTCCAATGCGGGAATTCTATAGGAAGCCCCACTCTCCTCAATGGTTACCTCTACCTGTGTAGCTGCTATTGCGCATAGGCAAGAAACATTTTGCAAATTCAGCCAATATGAGTCAAATAAAAATCCTCCACAATTTTTAGCATCAAAACATTGATGCAAGATTGTAATAACTACAGCTAAGGAAAAGTATACTGAGATAACAAGATTACACACTGAGTCACAGAAATTAAGAACTAGCGATTTCTGGAAAATCTACAATAGTTTTTCATAATAATGGGCAATCAACAATTTTCCCGCTATCACATAACCAAGAAGTTATTAGCACGGCAAGTGATGAGGCTGATATGCTTACCAGATGTTCGTACTGAACTCTACCATTAACCTTTCCCAAGTCAGGGATATAAAAATCTTGACACCTCCAAAGTATGTGGGCCTGATTTTATCTATTCTATAGTAATAAAGAAATGCTTTGCTGAGCTAACATCTTCCCTCTCAAAACTCTACAACGAATGCCTTATCGACACCTTCTTGCCTGATAGCTAGAAAATTGCCTCTTTACTACTAGTGTCCCAAAACACTGTTGAATTAACTGACCAGCCCCATCAGTCTCATCCCGCTCTTCGCTAAATGTTTTGATACTAATTTATATAGCGATAATCCGTCACCTCGTTACTACAAAATTTCAAACAGTATGGATTTAGACAAGCCAGTTCCACTAGAGATATCTTAACAGTTATGTATAAACGCATAGACTATACACTTGGAAAAACCAGTAAAGGTAGGCGGTAGCGCTAGATATATCAAAAGCTTTTGACAAGGTCTGGCATGAAGGTCTTCTCATGAAAATCAATCTGTACAGTATTAGTGGACGAATATTTAATATAATCAGGTCCTCATTAGCCAAAAAAGATCCAGATAGATAGCCGTACTTCTAAGCAATATGACATTAATGTAAGGGTACCCCAGGGATCGATTCTTGGACCGTTATTTTTCCTGATTTTGATAAACGACCCTCCTGATGTAATTGTGTCTGAGATGGATATATTTGCTGATGACACCATACTTTATTCTTGACATGCGGTCAAATCGAACACACATATAAAAGGCAATGGCCGAATTCTTAAAAGAATATTTACAGTCTGTAATGGAATAGTGACATAAATGCATGGTAACATTTAATGCTACTAAGACAAAGCTTTTCTCCTTTAACAACTATAAGACACCTTTATAACTACCAATTGTTATGGCTAATAGCACCCTACTATAGTATCCATTATATAAACACCTCGGACTAATTTTCACAGGTAACATGAATTTAAACAAATACAGAGAAGACATTGCCAAGTTTGCTGCAAAGAAGGTTGGCTCTTTCTACCGTGCTGGACATCTTATCACATCTGCCAATATCCTATATCTCTACAAAGCCACTATTTGCACCGCATTGAGTATTGTTGTCACATATGAGCAGGTGCACAAACTAGTTGCCTCACTCTCTTAGGCAAGGTCATTAGAAGAGCCTCTAATCTAATAGGCCATCTACTATTTACCAAACTCTAACCCCTGTCTCATCAACGTTATGTTGCATCCCTGTGCTTTTTTGCAATTCCTCGTTCTGTTTGCTTTTAGCTCCACTTCCTGATAACTGTATTAAATACCTTACCAACATGCAACAATTTAAATGTAATGTGAACAAACATCTTGCTGAGCAACTCTCCACTTAAGGTGCGTCTGTAGATATAGTCCCTAATTTAAGGTAGCTTCTTACGTATCAGTTAGCTTCTTACGTATCAGTTGCAATGTGCCTTTTTTGGTAAATCAAAGTAGAACAATGTATAGTTTTTCACCCTCTCAGACACAGCCAGCGTTTCGCACTCATTTTCTCAAAGAGAGTAACTTTAACTGGCTCCCACCTCATTAGTTACAACGAGTTATTTAAACTTACATATAGCTTACACGAATTATGTAAAACACACATGGGTATAATAAAGAATAAATAAATACAAATTATATTAAAGTAGAAACACGTAATAATTATATAATTATTACTAGTAAAATATTATAGCAGTAGTTTAGTAATATCAAACACAAAATACCAGCTGAAAATTCAACAATAACGTAATTCTTTTGTGCGACTATATAGCAACATACATCTCATAGCATCTGGATTCCTGGCAAAAACACACCCCAACTGAGTGGTTATAAATATTATATACCTAGGAAAATGTATAGAACAGAACATCATCGACACATTACGTTGATAAATATATAGTTAATCGAAAATTATTGAAATCTTTAAATATTGGCATTTATTCTGTTTACCTGGTTTCGTATCCCACAGTGTTTTCTACAAAGCTACATTGGCATAGCCTTAAAATACAACTGCTTATACACACACATACACACACACACACACACACACACACACACACACATATATATATATATATATATATATATATATATATATATATATATAAAGTTATGTACAGATATTTATGGCAATTGAGCTACACATAGGCTTCAACGTTTAATCCCCGTAGGGAATCATCAGGCTAAATCTACAGGGATAAAACGCGAAAGCCTCTGGGTAGCCATACATATATTTTATAATTTACTACCTAGCTCTACTCACGTATTAAGCACTGTTGCAGTAAATACTGAAAATCGATACATAAGATAGTATATCTTTTTACAGAATTGTATGTGGATACATAGAATAATAATATATTTAAATATATATATATATGTATATAAACAGTTAAATATTGTTAGACACACTGTCATTATTATCTATAATGAGGATCTTTTGGATTTTTTTAATGATTTATATTATGAAAGAGGAAAAAAGAAACACGTGAAGGGGAACAAAATTGAATCCTTTGGTAACTTTTTTCTTCTTTCTGTATGAGGATTTTTTCCTTTTCCAAACGAGTATTGAGAAGAAAAAGAAACAAAAAAGGTTAAAAAAATTGAATAAAATTACCGAGACGTCTTTCAGTCGACACTTTTCAAGGTAATCGTCGACTACGACGGGGAATCACGATTAAAAACGTGGTCAAAAGACCATAAATAATTATCGAGGTTATTAAAGAGAAAATTATGAAAAAGAAAAATTGGAAGATAAATTCTTAACGTACACCCATTAGTTCTAAGTTATGGGTGTACTTTTTTTGTTTGCATAGAGACGGTTGTCGTAAATTGATAGCAACCGCTTCGATAATTTTAAAATGCGATTTCGAACGAGCTCTGTGTAAAACAGAGAATGCCTCATCCGAGTACCATCCAGTGAAAACTTGGCACTGTAATAAATGTTCCCCAATGGCCGACTCGTGGGCTTGTGAAATACCCTCGTTAATTATTTATGGTCTTACAGCCGACGATTACCTTGAAAAGTGTCGACTGAAAGACGTTTCGGCAATTTAATTTATTTTTTTTTTACCTTTTTTTCTCAATACTCGTTTGGAAAAGGAAAAAATCCTCATAGAGACAAAAGAAAAAAGTTACGAAGTGATTCATCTTTGTTCCCCTTCTTGTGTTTCTTTTTTCCTCTTTTATAATATAAATCATTAAAAAAAATCCTCATTATAGATAATAATGGCAGTGTGTCTAACATTATTTCACTGTTTATTAAAACTTTCTACCTACAAAAATCTATTCAAATATAAATATATATATATATATATATATATATATATATATATATATATATATATATATATATATATATGTATCAAAATAGCAATAATCACAAATAAATGAGCAAAACAAACAAATACATTATAGAAAACGGTACATCACCATTTTGTTTATGAAATCCGTCCGATATTTTTTTGACTTTTTAAAGAAACATGTCTTATATATTGTTAAATGTCGAATTTCCACTTTTAATTTTTTTTCGATCATGGAGTCGAAACTTTTTGGGAATCCGATCAGCTTTATCAACAAAACACGATTTTCGGGATCCGTTACGTCTACATTTCTTTTGTAACCATTTCTATATTTCATAACAACGGCTATTTGTTGTGTTTAATATCTAAGCGAAATATGAACCTTGTTTGGATTTAATAAGAAGAAGAATAAGAAAACAAAATCATAGGTCAATTTCCCATCAATGACTTCATTACAAATGAATCTTTGCATGTGTTTATAAGAAAAAGTGCGAAAACGTACCTGAATGAAAAGAAAACAATTCGAAAACGATAACTCTCACTAAAATATTTCGTTTAGATGATTTTTATTTTTAACTGACTATTTAAGATATTTTATACATTATAAAACTGCTTGATCGGATTAAACATTTTTACAACGATAATTGGCTAGTCAAAATGAAAGTTTTATTTGTACACTTAAATGCTATTCAGGTGCAACAATTGAAATCCGCCCAGCATTATTTCATATATATATATATATATATATATACATATATATACATATATATATATACATATATATATACATATATATATATATATATATATATATATATATATATATATATATATATATATATATACATATATATATATATATATATATATATATATATATATATATATATATATATATGCGTGTAAGTGTGTAAAAAGAACCAAAGGAAAAAAACAAATCAAATACAGGTAATACAGAAATCATAAAACACGATATATTTTACCGGCCTCATTCGGATCAACGAACGTCTTCAGACTTTTTCTTGAAGAAGTTAGTTAATCTGAACGAAACCGGTAAAATCTCCTCTTTTTGATGATTTCTGTATTTCTTGCATTTGATTTGTTTTTCCTTTTGTCTTTTCAAACATCATGCTGGACGACATTTCATTTTATGATATATCGTGAATTTTATCCTCATATATATAGTTAATTATAATATATATATATATATATATATATATATATAGTATGAAAGTATACCAATGATACGTAACCTAGACAGAAGAGTCTATGTTTCATTCCCGCGGGAAATCATCAGGATACATGCGTGGATTTATAGTTTACGATTTGTTTCAAATCTAAGTAGTGTTAACCCTAGCTAACTTATTTATCAGAATTATGCTATTATTTGTATTGGCTAATGGCTGAACTCCTCTCAAATAAAGAATTCCCTGCCCTTTGTTAGATACCCCTTTTTTAGAATTGTCTTGAGACTGCCTATTTTAAATGAGTCAAATAAATAGCTGACCTTATTTTAACATGCACTACTACAACAACTACTACCACTACTAAGTTTTACTGTCTGTTGAAATAAATAGTGAAAATATGCTAAATTTATTATATTATCTTATAATATTATACGTGTGTATGTATGAAATAGTAATATATATATATATATATATATATATATATATATATATATATATAGAGAGAGAGAGAGAGAGAGAGAGAGAGAGAGATGAAGTAAAAATTGTGAACGATATTATTTTGTTACAAGACACATTTTTTTGCTGAAACGAACTAAACGCCTTCCGACCCGACTTATTTATTCCTTGCACGCAAAACAGTTATAAAATACCCTGACCGTCCGTCAACCGAAATAAAATAAATGATAGTTAAAGAGTGGGGCAGATGTCCTTTTCAATTTGGTTTGTCGCAAGATTTAACTTGACGACCACCCAGGCAATATTTCAAATAAACATCCCTTTTACCCCGTTCATGTTTGTTAGACACGCACACGCTTATGCGCAAGCAGAGTAAGAGAGAGAGAGAGAGAGAGAGAGAGAGAGAGAGAGGGGGGAATAATATGGAGGAGAGAGGGAGAGATAAAGTGAGCACGGAACGATAATACCTACAAGCATTTCCTTATGAAAAATAATACGTTTTAATCATGGAAGACATTCATAACTTATAAACGTTCACGTTTCTTTCATTCTCCAAAGATTATAATACTAACACAAAGTGCGTTATACGGCATAATGTCGTTGACGCACCGGAGTTAAGCAACTTGGGTTTCGTCAATATAAGGTGAGTGACTATTTGGGAAGACATAATGCTGTACCTTCTCTGCTCCCCCCCAAATAAAACTGCAAAAACATACGTCGTGAACAATATATCGCCTGAGCAAGTGGGTACAGCTTGTGAATTTGATGTTCCCTAGAAACTTCCTTCTTTGGTAAGAACAGGCTGAAACTGCTCAGGTACCGTATAGCACCAAGGAAAAAAGAAACACATATGATAGTACCATATAGATATACTCTTATTGTCCCAAAAAACGGTTTTACTTGTAGGAAAAATAACAACAATTATGAAAATAATAATCAACACTTCGTCATGCAATTAACAAAATTGATAATAATAAATGTATACCTCGTAATCATCGGATGCAAACACCTTATAAAATGTCTAGAAGTTTCAATATAGTCACGAAATAGGGTAGATCACCATCACAGAATAGCACACCTCTTTTTTTGCCTTATAAAGTCAATACTTTTGTCTTTTCAGAGTTTATTACGATCAAATCCGTAATCTTACGTTTTCAATTTTATCCTCACTGTAAAGAGTCTGTTTGCGAGATTGATATCTCAAATGTGTCGGACACGACATCTTTTAGTTCGTCCTTGGGAGTATTATTCTCGACAGCATCTGAATATTGTTTTCTTATCTGAATCACGTGTCTTTTGTAGATAACCTTCGGTCCCTTTACCAAGTAATTCCTGTTTTCAATCTGTGTATCTACTATCCCTTTTTCCTAGTAAACTGTATTGTTTTTGAAAATCTAAAAGAAAATTTCTGCAACTTTGATGACAAGTTTGTGACATATTTTTCATGTCCTGAATGGGTTCGCGATAATTTATCAACAACTGTTTTCATCTTCGTTACAAAAATAGTTTCTGCTGTCGTCATGGAAGATGTATCATTTTTGTTTGTGTCATTTTATATACCTGCTAAAATTATTGAATGCCACTATCTGTATGGATACCATTCACGTTTTTCAGCGCTTGTTGAACCTGTCCACGAAGTGTTCTGCCTTACCATTGCTTATTGCAGAGTATGGCGCGATCATGATATGCTCCATACAAATGTTTGCAGAATAGTTTAATTTACTAGACATGAATTGCGTTCCTTTTTCTGATACAATACAGTCAATGTATATGAGCTGAGCGAACAATTCATGTAATAACTAATGGTTACTTCCGTGGTTGTTTTTTTACATTTTAATATTTTCAGCAATTTCGAGAAACTGTCTACCACTATAAAGTAATAGAAACAATCCAGGATCTTAGTCGGTCAGTTTCCAGCCAGGCTCTGAATTTTATTAGAGGTATCTTCGTTGCTAAAGCACAAACTTTGCATAGTTTCACTGCATTTTCAATGTCTTTGTGTATACTTGTCAAACACACATAGCTTCGCATGAGACTGTTCATTCTCAAAATTCCCGAGTGATTAACATGACATTGTTCTAATATAATGCTGTGTAATGCTGTACGAATAACTATTCGATCGCCATACATAACTAATTCATTACACTTCTGAGATTTGTCGGTGTTTATGTTTTATTTTATTTTTCATGTTTTTTAAAAATCGTCATCTAACGGCTTTTTTATTTCCTTAAGCGTTACCAGGAGCTCAATTTTACACAATGCATTTTTTAACTTCTATCTTAGTTTGTAGTGAGACAATCACTGTGCTTCTAATGGGGTCACTATAGTTTAAGATAAGTCCAGATAATCCGTCGGCATGAGAATTTTTGTCGATGAAAGCAACTCTATTTCATAATTGTAATTGAGGAAAATGCCCCCATCTCTGCAGTATGTGTGTAGTATGCGTTGCTAATCCATTTTTTACCCATAAATGTTTAGCAGTGGCTTATAGTCGGTTTACAACACAAAATGTCTTCCATGAACAAATCAATGAAATTTGGTGGCTACAAAAATAATACACAATGTGTCTTCCTCGATTTGTGAGCAACTTTTATCTACAGATAGTAATGTACGTGACGCGTGGGCGATAAGTTTTTCAGACTCGTCTTTCATTTTGTGTAATATGTAGGCTCAAATGCCGTACGAGCTAGCATCAGTAGCCACGGTTGTTTCAAAATATGGATTGTAGTGCGTCAAAAATAATTCTAGTGTCATGGTATTTTTCTTTTTTTAAAATGCCTCCCGGCATTTTATCGTCCAGACGCAATCTATTTCTTTTCAATATAACCTGACACAATATATATATATATATATATATATATATATATATATATATATATATATATATATATATATATATATATATATATATATATATATATATATATATGAGATAAAAGGTTCAATTGTGCGTTACATGATTTAGTTTATACAGACATATGAGCAAATGCTCGTTTTGTGATTTAAAGGATATATAAAATTGTGCATGTTTGGAATAAACACATTATAGTAATTAACTTAACCAAGAAAATATTGTAGTGACAATACGTTTTCCGGAGCCGGTATATTCATATCTATCGCATTTTCTCGCTCTGGGTCTAGTCTTTTATTATATCATTCTATTATTTAACCAAGATATTTTATTTCATCATGAAAAAAAAACACACTTTCACTCATAGTCCTGTGTTCTCTTAAATACTTCATGTACATGTTAGAAACTTCAGCCTATCGCAAATTCCAATCCGTTAAGCAATGTGTCTATTACTTGTTTAAAAATGCTGGTGCAACCTTAACCCTAAATGGGAATCCTTCGAATTTATACAAACTCCTATTGGTATTTATACAAAGTAGCTTTGAACATCCCTCCTCCACAGGTATTTGTAAATAAACACCACTTAAATCAACTTTTAAAAGAAACTTCACTTCGTTGAGTTTAGCAAACTCCTCTTCTGGACTAGGCATAATGAAGTGGTAAACCATTTCATCCATGGCTGTTTACTTTTTTATGTAGACTGTAGGCGAACCCCACTCGCTGTACTTTACTTTTTATAATACTTCCATTTCTTCGACTAATTAATTCAGCGTTAATCTGATATTATGAGGCGAATGGAACTTTTCTTTTTAAAAACTAGTTAAATATGTAATTCTAATGCAAACGAGGCAGCCATTTTCCAAGTCAAAGTGAGAAAACTTTGAAAAAGCGTTATTTTTATTTTTTCGCCATTTTAAGTTTCGATATTTTGACAGAAAGAGTTTATAGACATATTCCATAATTTAAAGTTTTCTATCAAGTCTGAGGCAAGAGATTGTTTGAGTTGTTCATTACGATCATTCTTAATTTCAAAGTCTTTCTATTTTTTATGTAACCTTAAATTTTAATTATTCTTCAATGACGCTTCTAGCTATTTTTTCATTATCATCATAGTTTCTTTTCCAATTTGTTTCTATGTTTGAAGATTTTTTAATAACAGATCTGCGCTGGAATCAAGTTGTAGCTTTATATTGTTATTTATTATTTTACCTGCACAAAATTCCTGATATTTTAAGCATCGTCACTTTTAGAAATTTTAATAAAGCTTTTTTCAATTTTATTTTTACTCTACAGTGTGTACCTTTGTGTCTCATGCGCCCGCAATTTAAACAGTTTTTCATTTTACATTGACAATCTTTGTATAAATGAACTTGTTCGCAAAAAACACGGTTTAAGAGGCAAATTATATTTCTTTTGTTGATAACATTTAGTTGGTGAATTCATTTTCTTTTTGTTACAATTTTTTAAATATGTGATACTCTGCGTTGCTCAATGTCTCTTAAATCTTGGTGAATATTTAATAAAACGTTCGACAATGTGTTGAGAAGTTAAATCAGGTTCATTCTCTTTTTTTTTAAGCACGCTTCGTCTAATTCTGAATCCGTATTTGATACTAAACCATGTGCGTAGATTAGATATTTAACATTAGTAGGGCTCACATACAACAATCTGAAACTATCGCAGTGTTGACTACATTAGCGAATGTAATGTAGTTTCGTGAAAATAAACGTTGTAATTGTATAGCCTCAACAATGTTAGGTTGATGGTTTTTCTTTGGCAATATATAATTGACGAATTTGATATCTTAAATTGAACACAACTGTCTCAATAGCAAACGGACATTTTTTCAAATCTGTCCACTTCGCAGTAAAGATCTTCGTTTTGTCTGAAATACGGAGCGAATGTAATTTCGTTTTTAAAGACGTAAGTGAAATTATAGATAGCACTATAAATAGTGTTTTTGAAAATGCACTTTAAGTTTTAACATGTTGACTCCTATTCGATAATTCGTATAATTTTGTCTTTTCTTATAGAGTATGAAGAAACATTTCCTCATTTCTTTTCATTTGCTTCAATTGTGTTTTTTTTTTCAGATATTTTCATATTTTCATTTTCTTGTGATATTCTATTTGTCCTATATGTTTTGATTTGCTTTTTACTAATAGTTTAAAATCGTGTTCTAGTGTTTAATTATTTCTAATATAGCATTCTTCAATTCTTCCATTCTTGTTAATAAAAGTGTTCCACCGACTTATCGTGATTTGTTTATATATATATATATATATATATATATATATATATATATATATATATATATATATATATATATATGTATAAAATATGAAACTAAAAGTATACTTTTAGTAGATAGAACGTATAGTGAAATGGTTTAAGCTCAATATACGAGATAGAGCAATTCTAAAGATAAATGAAAAAAGAGGGATAAACATGTACGAATGACAAATCTATTTAAACTTTGATTGTTCAATGCAAGGTGTACTCGGTAAAAACATGTGTATTATTCAATTAAATATATATATATATATATATATATATATATATATATGGTCGTAAACTTTTCACTTCTTATTTACATATTCCTCATTAAAAAAGAAAAACAAACTCAAAGAAAAATCGACAGACCTCATGGTTTTTTTTTCCGTAGTTCACGATTTAGATTTCAAATTCTAGTGTTCAGAAATGACTTGAAATATTTTTCATTCTCCTCAAGAACGAATTTTTAAAATTTTATTTTTTTACGTCGGATACTTTCTTTCGCAGATTTGGCACACCTTGTGTGTTAAAAATCCAGTATTTTTTTTTTAGTTCTCGCTGTTACTGTTGTAATTAACAATTTTTCGAGCACACTACCTAAGTTTTATTCTTGAAATAAACATCGCCAGTTGTAGTAATGTTTATGTTGTATCCGACATCAGTCAACGTTCTCGTTGTTAGCATTGTGTCCAGCATAACACTGGGTTATGTTGTGTCTGAGTAAGTTCAAGTATCGATAGTATTGTGACCTTAAAGGGCTATTAAATTATAAGACACAACTGTGGTATATTTACAAGTGGGTGTATTAAAATAGTACAGAATAGTATGGTACAGAAAGACTGCTCACTCTTCATCATAGCCTCTTTTATACATAATGTCGAGAAAAGTCTATATAGGCACGAAATAGACCATCGCACTATCACACCATAACAATATATATATATATATATATATATATATATATATATATATATAACGTATCAAGAACAAATAAATTTATCGTAAAACACAGTAGGAAATATACGAAATAAAAACGTATATTTAAAAAAAAAATTAATTTACATAGTTTTATTGTTTTGTATATTTTTGGATTAGGAGAAAAGAAAAAAAGTTTAAACCTAAACATCTACAGCTAGTGAAAATGTGTATCATTTTATCGTGTGAATTTTGACGTACGTTTTTATCAATATTTAACGCACATAGTAGAACATATCACAATTCAGACATTCAGATTAAAAACCTAGTGTAAACAGATATTTTACTTAAATGATATGTCTAGCGAATAGAACATTTATGAAAAATAGAATAAAAATATAATATAAACAATTAAATAATAAAATGAAAATAAATAAATACTAAATGCACAAGTTTTCTACGAGTAATTGATATTTTTTAATATTTGTATATGACGAACATGTATGTGATTGAGGAAAGCCAGATAAGTGTATGCTAATAAGATCTATTTGAAGAATTAACGGAAATGTGTTACCTTAATTTACTCGGGTTTATGTTACATAACACTTAATTAGAGCTCTAGTTCTACACTATTAAGCTATAAATTGAACATTCGTGTTAATAAATATTATATATATATATATATATATATATATATATATATATATATATATATATATATATATATATATATATATATAACATAAAATATAACACGAAATATTTATAATAATATCTGTTATAGACACAGAATTACCGACTTGGTAATATATATTATTGGTGTATTAGTGTGTATGCGTATATAATAGTATTTTGAAATATTTATTTATTCAGATTATTTATTAAAATAAGATAGCTTTAAGAAAATGTTTCTGTAGGTAATACACTAGTTATTGAATTAATATAAGTAAAAATATCAAATATTACCACTAGATATTATTAGACTTGAATTAGGTTATAACTATAGATTATAAAATTAACCTAAACTATAAATAATGTAAGACTAATTTTAGAACTCATATTGTATCAGTAAGAATATAGAGTGTTATGTAATATTGTGTGTAGGTGTGTGAATATGTGTATATATATATATGTATATATGTATATATATATATGTATATATATAGATATATGTGTTTACATGTGTGAGTATATATGACTACATGCGTATAAATTTGGTTAATATTTCAAATAGATTCAAGTATATATATATATATATATATATATATATATATATATATATATATATATACATGTGTGTGTGTATATGCGTATAATCTTAGGTAAATTTTATTTCAATGTTATTTCAATTAGATTCTCGTTCTTGGAATCCAGACAGACTGAAAATCTATGACGCGCAATTTGTCTCTTTCTTCTCCTTCTCTATGTCTGGCTACTTGTTTGTTTCTTTCTTTTCTCCTATCGAGTTTGAGAACACGAGTTTCGCCAGACAGATTTTGTCTGGGCTAAAAATATGTGACTAAAAGTTATGTATGTGAATATGCTTAGTTATGGTAGTGTGTGAGTGGGGTTACGTGTTTTGGTGCTCACAGGATGTGTACGTATTTAGGTTTGCCTCTGTATGCGTGTGAGTAAAGTTGTCTATATGTATGATATCGCCAAGTCGTGAGTGTCTCAATTTTGACACGGCCGTTATTATTTGATTAACTTAAAGATCCCTCCCTTCGATCGCCATAGTTAAATATTAGTTTTAAATTCCCCCTCTCTCTAAAAAGATGTATCAAATTGGTTGCTACCACCACTCTGTCTCGTTGTGTTTAAATTGTCGTAATTCAATTTTCTTTCAGTCTCAAAAATGTAATTGTCTGAGTGATTCTTGAAAAAACCGCAAGGTTGAACTAAATTATTGCATCGACGATTATGTAATTTCGTGTTATTATATTTTATGTTATTCTTGCTCTGTTTACCACATTGAGATCTCGGATTTCCCCCTGGAAGTATTCCATTATAACACAAATATATATATATATTTCTCGCGGTCGCGTGTTCCTGAGCGCTTGTCTCGTGATTCTAGCCTGAATCTCCGAACTGCGTTCGAGCCCATACAACCGCCTGCAACCACCACTGCTCCACTGATGAGGGTAAGGGAGCCCGAAACGACGTCGCGTGTAGGTGAAAAACACTTTAATATTTAAACATATATATATATATATATATATATATATATATATATATATACATATATATGAAGCAATCCAACAAAAGATATAAGCGTCAACTAATATCTTGTAATTAGTGAATCATCCTGATAAAAACTGTAGCTCAATATACTGGATAGAGCATTAATATTATAATATAAAATGAAGTAATAAAATAAGGTGTCAATCAAATTTTATTAGAATTCAAAGTTCAAGCAAAGCATCTTTAAGTCCTTAGCTCATGAATTTTCAAAGATAATTCTTTTCTTCAGAGGACCATCACCGCAGTTATACTACCACAGGTAATAAAATTACGCTTTGAAAATATATAAAATTATATGCACAAATACACAAAAATACATAACATCAAATATATCAACCCAAAGACATACTTTTTGTTGAATCTATACAATCCATCCAGGTCATACAAATTGAGAAACATAATCAGGAAAGACATTCAGATGGTTAACCGAGGATTACTCAAGAGTCTTATCTTTGAAAACTCATGAGCTAAGGACTTAAGGTTGCTTTGTTTGAACTTTGAATTCTAATAAAATTTGATTGACACCTTATTTTATTACCTCATTTTATATATATATATATATATATATATATATATATATATAAAATAAAATTTTGTTTAAAAAGCTGAACAGATGCCATGATTTCTTTCTTTTTTATACCATAAATTTCGATCAACACTGATTTTGTTCAATGAAAATAAGAATCCGATATTGTTATTATTATTTCTTTAATGTCGGATTATCATTTTCATCGGCATTTAGAGAAAAGGAATTTTCGTTCTCTGTATTTTGACCTCGATGCGATATTGTTTGCATTAAGACTTCAATTTTTTATAAGTTTTTTTTTACTTTGTACCATAAGTATTTCTTCTGTTTTTGTAGCCTTTCGTCGGCTTCTATTTCTTGTACCAGTTGAAAATTTTGACATCGTTTCTCATTTTTTGTAGCCTTTCGTCAGCTTCTCTTTTTCTTAGTTGTTGTTGTATTTAACTAGTTTTGCTTCATGTTGCTTTACAATCTTCCATGTTAAAAATGTGTCTTCATAGAATACAGCTTTTATATGTTCTTACTTTTATATTACGCTGCCAACGTAATCGGAGTTTAAAGAAAAAAAGTGTATTAACAAAAGTATTATACAATAGAGAACAAGAGTGGTTTTACGTCAGTCTTGACTTCCAGTAGTTAGTATAGTTGTTTCAACCCTGAGAGGCAAGTGCACCAATTATTTATGATGGGTGGAAGACTTCAAGTAGCCCGTATAGGTAAAGTACCATAACAAATATTTTATTAAAATCATTTAAATACTTATTTTTATTTCTTGACTTTTTCTTATCAATTTTGAATCATAACACATTCTTCTTCAGAGTAAACAGAGTCTGAATCAATATAAAGGCAATACTTTTATTTTCCCTGTTCGTAGCTTTACACTTCAATGTTGCCGAAGCTATGGTCACACTTGGTCGCAGGATTGTGAAAAAAGAACCCCTTCTTTTTTAGATTTTGAACTACTTGTAGCGCGTGCCCGTATATGTGGTAATAAAATTTGACAAAAGTTTTTGGAAGCATATTTAAGAAATCTAGAAAATAAAGAACAAATAAAAATATCTTTGGGAGCCACGTTTAGAGGCAATATTTCGTTAAGAATAATTTGAATACTTTTTTTCCTGACTCTGTTTCTTATTATTTTCGAATAATGACACATTCTTCTTCCGAGAAAAGAGAGTCTTAATCAATTTAAATGCAATAACTTTATTTTTCCGTGATGGTAGCTTTACAGCTCAATGTTGCCAGAGCGGTGCTCAGTCTTCGTCGGAGGGTAGTGAAAAATTAGTAACGTCTTTTTACGCACTACAAGAAGTTCAAAATTTACTACCGAAATAACATATGCATTCTAATTGATGCACCATAGCTCTTCAAGCATAACTGTGATAAGTTCATAAATTACTCAATAATATGAATGCGTTAAGAAATACAATAGTTTCCTTGACGCTAGATTTTCGAGGCAGTATATCTATATACATGTGTCAATAAAAAGGTTTCAAACTTTGACCTCGGGTCGAATCCGGTCCCGTATCTGCAACTGAAATTTAATCTATCGGAAATAAGAGTAAAAGTTATTTTTCGAGTCATAAGCGTTCTTTTTATTCGCTGATGGGTGTGTCCTCCGAGTACACTGACTTCATTCGTAGTCTTTTCTACAAATATACGCGTTGACACGTCAACGCATCTGATGACATCTTCACACGTCCCTATCTTCACAATCTTCAACAAATACAAAAAAGATATTCATAAAAAAAATAAGGGGTCCCGAAAAGTAACCTTCCGTCCATAAAATGACAAGTTTTAACGACGTTAAGCTGTTTTATGAATAATTGCCTGCTGTTTCGTTCCCAGATCTTCTACACGGCTGGATCGGGGTACTTTTTTTCAATTATGTTTTTGCCAAAAAGGAAATAATAAAATCACGGCAGGGAGATTATGCCTATTATCAAAAGCCGTCGTAATATAAAACTTATTCAAAAGTGTGAATAAAGAAACGTATGATAACAATCATGGGAACAATATTGCAATAACCAGGAACCAACAGACGATTTGAAACCTTATCATAATGGATATTATGCGTGTGTTTGCCTTTAACAGTAATTACATCACTATCAACCTCACAATTTTCCAACGTATTATTATATACTAGCTGGCTTCGCCCGCTTGCTATTGCTTCGCAATTAAATTCATATTAACTATTTAAAATGAATGAAACTACTGCGACCCACTCATTCTCCCTGTTTATTAGTTAATATCGAGTATTATAATCGGAAGCATACGTTTTGAAAGAAGCAGCGTTACCCGGGAAAATTGAAGATCCCAAGTAACCCATGCTCCCAGAACTGATTCTATAATAATATTTTATTCAATGATCTATAAGTATTAGCTGTAGTGTTCTGTAAGTATTAACATTCTAAATAATAATGACTATTTAAACGTCCGTATTATTTAATAACTAAGAAAGGGCATGCTCTCAAAAATATACTTACGTAAAAGAGAATTTTACATAAAAATGCCTATACATAAACACTGGAAAGACGTTATTATTGAATAAGATTTACATTAAATGCATTTGTAGGCACTGCTTAAATCTATGTAAGTAAAGTAATGTTTCTAAATATATTTTAAAGAAGATCAGCGCTTAAACGACAAAACGAATATGTTCTGTAAAATCCAGCTCTTGAATTAAATAATAAATGAAATCGAAATAAAATATTAATTAAAGTAGAACGAAATATGAATAAATGTATTTAAAATGCATAAACACTGGAAGTAAAGTACTATTTTTATGATTAAATCTGTTTTAGAAATAAAGTAATTTGTCTAAACAGTAATCATGAGAAAAATAGCGTTTAAGCTTAAGATACGGTTGCCCCTGTTACTATGGTAACTGATCTATTTTCTTGTTCGAATTGACACTGATCAGATAGATTTGTATATCTTTTACTAGCGCGAACCAGTGTGTGTGAAACGCTCGTACGCATGTAAACTAACTGCTGTTACGATGAATGTACACCCTTCCTTTTTCATTAATGAAACGAAAAAACTAAGCATGCATGTAGTTCTAAAATTAGTCTTACATTATTTATAGTTTAGGTTAATTTTATAATCTATAGTTATAACCTAATTCAAGTCTAATAATATCTAGTGGTAATATTTGATATTTTTACTTATATTAATTCAATAACTGTCTGCAACAGACATCAAAACGAGTGAATGATATATTAATTATAAGTCTTTAACAAAAACGCGTCCAGGGACGGTTTGTTATGGATATTCAAAGAAAGTCGTTGGAAAAAAAAGATTGTGGATATTTGTGTATTATTTTCTCATTTTAAAAGATCCTATGTAATCACTGTATGAAGTAAACTGAGAAAACGATAATGCGAAAAAGTAGATTTCTATAGTATTTTTCTTACGATGTTCTGGGTTGAAAGATGAATAGTTATTCATGTGCGGGTGAGTAAATCGTCCTTCGACGCTGAAATGACTGAACAAAGAGAAAGTGATTGAGCGTATAAAATATATAAATTGTTTAATTTTGACAGAAACTAAATAAGATTTTTGGAAGCACGTATCAAAAACAGCTAAAGTGCATACGAAACAGCAGTGTATATGTAGCTACATTACTCAAAGAAATTGGAAATATTCTTTTCTTACGAATTTATATATATATATTTATAAATATATATATATATATTAATTTGCTGAAAGGAACAATATGTAGTATGGGATTAACGCAATAAAAGATTCTAGTTGAAAGCATTAATAGGTCCCGCTAACTCCATGAAATTAGCTTGATGAGTTTTATGTCGGAATAGAATACAAAAAATATGTACAGTTTACTTGCTATGAGTATTTTTGATACCTTTATTAACTTAAAAATCAGCATATTGTCACTAAGACGTAAGCGGCTATTGTAATTAGGGGCCAGATATTTAAGAGCCATTCTAAGATGGGAGTTGTGCAGCAAGGTGTTTGTTCATATTACATGTAAATGTCTACATGTTGGTACAGTGGGGGAAACAGTTGGCAGGGAGGGCATTGCAAAGGCAGGCGCTCTACAGAGAAAAGCTACTAAAAAGAAAACTTTTCCAGCAGTAAAGTGTCCGGATTTTGCTGCTAGTCGAATTTGTCGTTTTTTTATAAGTTGAAGGGTAAAAGTGTAGTAAGTTCACTGGAGCGCATTCCATAGAAGTACTTATAAAACTAGCTAAGGGGTCAACACTATGCCAGTCGGACAGGGCTAGAGCTTGGCAGATAGTGCGGGACCTATTGGGTTCGATACTCTTTTTGTACGCTGTCTAAGATTGAGAAACATGTGGTTGGTGCAGCAACCCAGAATTGGTAAACCTACTCCAGGCTTTTGCCTTGTGGCTTCATAAGGATATAAGATACTGGCAGGTGTGAGAAATTTACTAGTCCGGTAGAGGGAGCCTACCTTCCTTGCAGTAGATTTGGCGGTATCTTCTATGTATTTATTCCAATTCATGTTACCAGTGAATGTGAGACTGGCGTGTTTGAATGTTAGACTATCGGGAAGGGTGCAATTAGTCATGACAATCGATGGTTTGAAAAGTTTCTTATAATCGTTAAAGTAACATGAGCTTTTTCCTGGTAGAATTTAATGTAACCATCCATTTTTTATTCCATTCCACTATAGACTGGATCGCATTTGTAATGGATTCAACCATTGTCTTGTGTATGTGTGTGCGTTCATTTTTCCCACATATATAAAGCGTAATGTCACCTATGTCGGACGGGATTTCATCAGGGAAGTCGTTTATGAAAAGCAGGAATAATATAAATTAACCTATCAACCTCTGGGACACACCCGCATTAATGTGATTTTGGTTAGATGCCATGCCATCGAGAAGATTAATTTAAAACTACTACTACTACTACTACTACTACTACTACTACTACTACTACTACTACACTCTACTCATGTATTGAGCCCCGTTGAAGTAAATATTAATACATATATATGAATATATATATATATATATATATAAATATATATATATATGTATATATATATATATATACATACATATATATGCAAAATAACAATGGATTTGAGGATAAGCGAATCAACAAAATCAGCAAAATATAAACTCAAACACATCTCAAAACGCTATCAATATATTTCAGTTTTTAGCAAACACCCATCCTCGTTTGAAGTAAGACATTTAATGAACAGAAATTAAAATTGTACAAGACGCGTCCGAAAAAAAAGTAAACAAACAAGTCAGGAACAGTAAAAAGAAAGAAAAGTTTAAATACAATACTAATTCACGCAACACACATCTTTTCTCTTCTTTTCCCCAACATGGTTTCAGAACCATCCAAGCTTTCTCACACACTATAAAAAAACATTTTAAAAAACACACAAAAACAAAAATAAAGATCGCACACCTCCTACACAACCACGAACATGTACCATACCATGTGCTGATTGTGGGGAAATGTATTTAGGTGAAACTCAGCGTCCTTTAGATGAAATAATTCATGAACATAACCGTGCAATAAAAAACGGTGATTCCTCGAACGCGTTGTGTGCCCACATGATTTTTACAGTCATAATTTCAACACACGTTTGGCCAGTTCGATAAAATATATACATACGTCGTCTTATAGAGTCTTGCCTTATCCAGCGGCACAAGAAAGGAATTGTTCAGAGACCCGGGTTCTTTAATATTAACACTGTCATTGCAAAAATCATTTCATTCAAACAGAACTTTGTTCGATACGACGATGGTTAATACGCCATTCCTTTGACTTCCTCCTCCATCTTTGTCTCCTCCTCGCCTCCCCCATTGTTTTTTACGTACGCCTCAATTTGTTTTTGCATGCCTACTATGTTCACGTTTATTCCTTCTTCTTTCCTTCCTTCTTTGTATTTAAACCTGCTGCGTCTTTGCCTGTTTTTGACAGTTACGTCAAATGATGATGCGCATATCTTTTCTTTCTTTCTTTCTTTCTTTCTTTCTTTCTTTCTTTCTTGCTTTATGCTGTTTCTGACGTGTTTGTTTACGTTTCTTTCGGACATGTCTTGTACAATTTGAATGTCTGTTTATTAAAGTTGTTACTTCCAACCGAGGAAGGTTGCTTTCTAACAAATGAAATATATTGATAGAGCTTTTATATGTGTTTGAGTTTATATTTTTGTTAGTTTGTTTGTTCGCTTATCCTCAAATCCATTTTTATTTTGCATTTTGTCTGAAACATTGTTTTATTATTCCTCATACACACACACACACACATATATATATATATATATATTTATATATATAGGGAGATATATTTTTTAATTAAATAATATGTTAGATTTTGCGTGCACAAAAGGTAAGCATGAACACGTGTTGCTGGCTATGAGCTATCAGCAGCATTACAGTTTTAGGAATTTCATTCGTAAACAGGCTTTAATAAAATCATATTATTATTTTCCTTTATTTTCTAGATGTCCAAGCATGACAGCGTATAGATCAGTAATTAAACAACCATCTTAATATTATTAACATTTGCTGAAATTTTTGGAATATACATTATTTTTTTTCATTTGCCTTTGATTTAAATTTCATTTGATTCAAAGCGAAAACAGGTTTCAGTGAAGAGAGGGGGTTTTGACCCTGGGGACACTTTTATTATCATTATAATTTGCTGAAATTATAGGAATAGACATCAGTTTTTGCCATTTGCCAATGGTTTAAATTTCATTTGAATCTAAGGCAAAACAGTTTTCAGCGCTGAAGTAATATATATGTTATACAACCTATAACCTTCTCTGAGAGGTCAGTAGTCCACATAGCAATTTTCAAGCAATTCTGTCCAGCGGTTATGATGAACATACAACACAAAGATCAGGCGGACACACACAGATTTACTATTTCATATATATATGTATATATATATATATATATATATATATATATATATATATATATATATATATATATATATATAGTAAGCTATGAAAATATATTCATGGCAATTAAGCTACACAGTGGCTCCCGCGTTTCATCCCCGGGGTGAATCTTCAGGCTAAAATATTGAAGTAAATACTGAAAATTGATACATAAAAAATTATTTCTCCTCATAAAATTTTATGTGGATACATGAAATACTAATTAATATATATATATATATATATATATATATATATATATATATATATATATATATATATATATATATATATATATATATATACAGGGTGGGCCAAAATAAGGGTCCTATCTTTAAATTTGAATAACTTGAATTTGAATAACTTCCACAAAATAAAAGTTAAACTCACCAAACTTTATGTGTGTGTAGACTGACCCTTCCGAGATTTTTTGAAATAAACAAAACAAATTTTAGCCGAAAAACACTTCTTAAAACTTACAAAAACTAAAGTATTGTTTTTTACACTGTTTTGAGTTTTTTAAGCAAAAATAATGTTTTCTAAATGAGGGTACGTTCCTTAGGGCTAATACGGCTCATGCTTGCTTCGGAAGGGGTCCTTTACTTATTCTAAAAAAAAAAAAAAAAAATCAATAAATAAAAAAGTCATGAATTTTTTAAAATAGGACCTTTATTTTTGCCCACCCTGTGTATATATATATATATACATATACATATATGTATATATATATATATATATATATATATATATATATATATATATATATATATATATATATATATATATATATATATATATATATATATATATATATATATATATATATATATATATATATATATATATATATATATATATATATATATATATACGTACACGTTGGCACGCTTTTTCCATTGTCTAATTACTGATGCTTAGGCATCTAGAAAGATAAAGAAATAATAATATTATTTAATTAAAGCTTGTTTACGAATAAAGTACTTAACACTTTTATAACCAAATTCACTTGAAAAACACATTTGTCGTCGCCTCGCATTATAAACAATATTGATATTAGTATATACACTTACTTACTTACTTACTTACTTACTTAGTGTTCTATACTAAGGACTAGATATTAATACATACCTATATTAAAACAGAGACACAGTGTGTACTGTATTATATTAGAAAATTGCTATTAAAAATGACGGCGTTTTTTTTTTAAATTCAAGTTACTTGGAAAAATGTTTGTTTACAAATATTACTAATACTTCAGGTTAGCAGGTGGTATGATTGTGCTAGATAAACATAACAGCTTGCCTAAATATATATTGGCGCTAAAGATTACACATGCATATGTAAATAGAAGAATGTATTCTACTTACACAAAAACATAAATTTCGTCAACATTTCCTCAACAGACTTTACTTCCTGTCTTACGTAATAATTCAATTGGGTTGATAAAACAGACGTCGTTTTAGTAACATTACAAATAATTCTACTATTTCAATCAGCTGTTGCTCGTGCTGCGTTCGCTTGATAATATGCTGAATTACTTCCCTTGGTTTTACAGGCAAAGGAATAGCTTTTTATACATATCGATATTGACACAGAGACGCGGCGCCTATTATTATTTTAGATATCATCAGGTAACTATGTATAAACCTTAAGAAATTTAGAGAATGTTCGATGATTTAATAAAGTGTAATTTCTTATCTCTCTCTTTGTTGTTTTGAAATGCAACAGTTGCGCCCAAATATGCTTAATATGGCATAGCCAGACGCCAGGTGGCTTGCGAACCGTATCGCCGTCACTTAGATATTTAGTAGTTAATGTTTCACCAACTCAGTGGGAAGGCGATAAGAATCCATCGGTGTGTGTGTGCGTGCGTGCGTGCGTGTGTGTGTGTGTGTGTGTGCGCGTGTGTATACATGTGTGCCTGTGTGTATTTTATTGTTTTCATGTGGGTGGTATGTCTATGCCGGATGGGTGGGAAAATAAATAAAGCCGCTCATTATTCAAAGTGTACATTTATCAGACAAAACTTGACAAGACAGTTTCTTGTGATCAAACTTATCGTGATTAATTACTGCAAACGGCATTCAGTTTTTTGGACGGTGAAATATTTGCATTGTGCATGTCTCGCTTAATCATAGCACGATTATATATATATATATATATATATATATATATATATATATATATATATATATATATATATATATATATATATATATATATATTGATTCATTCCAATGACAGTGCAGTAATAAATCTAAAGTCATAATTTTCATGATATCGCTCAATTATTTAATTTTTAAATTTTAATTTCTTTATTTTACAATTATCTCAACACCTCGGTGAATATTTATCATTGACATCTTATATTAAAAAAATGGTTTCAATCTTACACGTGTTTCTTAATAGTTCAATAGCCGTTTCTAAATATGACTTTGGATTGATTACTAAATGGTCATTGGAATGGCTCAATCTTATATATATATGCTCTGAATCTTGTATTACAACTCCATTGTGCGCGTAATTAGAAATTTTCGGATATTATAAGGAGTATAAAATTGAAAATATAGATTCTTTAGAAAAACCTTCATATATATATATATATATATATATATATATATATATATATACATACATACACTAATATATATATATATATATATATATATATATATATATATATATATATATATATATATATATATATAGAAGTATAGACTATATTTATAGAAAGTAAGCTACACAGAAACGTTTGTTTTAATTCCCGAAATAAATAATCAGACTACTTGGTATTTAGCATGATGATTTCCATCTACAATGAAACATAAACGGAATCTTTTGTAGCTTTCTTGCCATACATATTTCATACTTCTACTCACGTATTGCACACTTGAGGTATATACTAATATATATATATATATATATATATATATATATATATATATGTGTGTGTGTGTGTATACGAAATATATTATAATACTTTATAACATTATGTGTGTATATACTTGAAATAATAAATTGCAATTATTTTACAATAAAATCCGGTCTGTTTTGGCAAATGGTTATGTTATGCTTATCTAATATGCACCAATTTGATCGAAATACTAAATTGACTATTACAAAACTCTCTAATTATATATATATATATATATATATATATATATATATATATATATGTTTGCACATAAAAATTCTCCTGTTGTTAAACAGGCAAGCAACACAAGACGTAGATATCTAATCGAGTCCAGTCTAATCTCACAAACAAAAATAACGAATAGAGCCTAGATCCGGGATCTTAAAATGATCTAACATTGTCTTTTATCTGTCTTTTAATATCTTATCCTATTGTTTTATATATATATAACTAGTTTCACTCGAGCGTTGAACACTGTAGACACCAATGAACCCGCCCCCCCCCCTCTCAGGTAAGTGTATCTGAATTGCAATTGCTATCTGTATCGATTTCTCGCGGCCGCGTGATCCTATGCCTTTGTCTCGTGATTCTAGCCTGAATCTACGAACTGCATTCGAGCCCAGGCGATGATCGGCAACCGCTACTCTTACACTTATGAGGCTAAAAGAGCCCGAAACGACGTCGTCTGTAGGTGAATAACACTTTAATATTTAAAAAAATTATTTATAGCTAAAAGCCTCTTCAAAAATACAATAGTTTTAAAAATAGAGCCCTGTTTAAAATTGAAAAGTTTGTTGCAATATGCAATGAGTTAGTTCCGCTCGAGCGTTTAATACTGGAGATAACAATGACACTTCCCCTGCTACGCGAGTAAGTGTATCCTAATTTCAATTATAGTATGTGTCGATTTCTCGCGGCCGCGTGGTTGTGAGCGTTTGTCTTGTGATGAATTAAAAAGATCAACTAAACATTGGTGCTGTCACAACTTAGTCGGAGACTTGGATAATTAGTCAGATCTTTTGGCAATCCCACGATCAATAAACATTCATCGTCAACGATAACAAATATTTATTTGAAAAAAAAGTGTAAAACAATTTTTAAAAAAGTTATGTTACTCTTGTTAGGCGGAAAAAAGAGAAATTAAGGAATTTAACGGGTCCTTAGTTTTGTTGGGAAACTTTGTCATTTTACTTCGTGCTTTTGTTCACGTAGAATTTAAAAGAATTATTCTCTGTCTTTCATTTTCTTTTATTCCTTACCGATTTCGGTACCTTTAATTCTGTTTGCCGGACTGTATTATGCCGAGCCAACAGGTGCAATATAGATATAACTGTTTATTATTATTATTATTATTATTATTATTATTATTATTATTATTATTAATAAAAACATGTGTTACAATAAATATTTTTTTTTAACGAAGAGTGGTTCTTCTTTTGGAGTTGCAGACAGAACTGACCACTTATCCAACCCCTTGGCGGCGACAGCAACATACTTGCGGAACGTTAAAAAAACATAATTATTTACAAAGGAACAAGCTAGAATGTACGCAATCCTCGAAGCATCAGAGTACATTACATTACTAAATATTTTTAAAAAGTGAAATGGCAATGTAATATTTGAACAAGAATAGTCGCAAACAGACAACATCTTGTCTGATAATTGTAAAACATCCTTATTTATATAGTGTTTGTATGGTTCATGGTTCATTGTACTTAATAACAAAGAGAGCTGATTTTAGTATAAGGTTTTATTCATATAACATTTGTACATACATGTTTCAGCTGCGACTTTATTCAAAGTCCAGCTTCCTCAGACCACATTAAATATACGGTATATTTACTGTGGCCCCGAAGAAGATCGACGTAGGTGAAACATGTATGCAAATATGTACACAAAATATTTGTGTAAATAAAAAAATATACTAAAATATCTCTATTTATATTAAGTCAGATATGTATATCTGTCTATATATTTGTATGAAAATGATTCACTCCTAAATTAATCAATCGATCAAATAGGAATTTTAGAAAAAGGTGCTAAGCCAAAGGGATCATGATGTGGGCAATATTTTTTTTAATATAATTCATAAAATGCTAAAAAGAGGTGATGTGAAAGCGATTCCTAAAAATTCAGATACTTTCCATTTTGTTAAATTTAAACAATAGGCAATAGACATACCAACACCTGTTGGTGAAACCTACGGTTGATTTTATCTCATATCGTTCACTGGTGCTTGTCGCCTTATCTTGTCGCTTCTGGCATTCGTTAATAAGAGACAATCTCGATCATTTTTGTTCAGTCGGTTTTCATGTCAGCGGTGAAAGATGAGAATCACCAAATCCTACAGTTGGCGCACCCTATTCGCTCGGGCTTGACGAAATATTTCATTTATTTTAATCGTTTAAATAAAAAAAAAACATCGAGTTACCTTACACCAATCTACCGTAAACCTGAGTTTACAGGACTATATGCCCGCTGAGATTTATTTTGTCCTGACAGACAGAAGGTGAACTTATATTGGACTCTAACACACAAAGCCCTTATGATTTTTCACAATCAAAATTGGACGAAGCAATAAAACTATTACGAATACTTTGCCCAATAATGGCTATTCCCTTGATGTGATTAGGTCAGTCATCAAAAGAAAAATAACTATTTTTCCGAAATAAAATGAAATACGGTGCTAAATGACCAATTTACATTCGTTTTCCTTGGTAAGGTACAGTAAGTGGGAAATTCGCCAAGCAAATCAGCTCAATGGTTGAAAATTGTTATTTTGCTTCGTATGTGCGTGTTGTATTATCTACAAAACCTTTATTGGCGTCCTCTCGAAAATACGTTTCATCCCTACCATAAGAATAATGGTATTTATCATTTTAACTGTGGGTGCAGTGACGACTACGTGCGTAGGACGGCGTTAATATTAGATAGTAGAGTCAAACAACTATACCTAGTAAAATTAGGACTGAAACCTTCCGTTCAACGGACGGTCTCAATAATATTTATGGGCCTTAACCACGGACCATGCGCTTAAAAACCCGCCGTGCGCTAAAAAATTCAGCATTGACTCATTTACTATCCTGAGTCATGCTCACTCACTATATCATCTAAAAATCTTGGAGCCGATTCACGTTTGTCTAAAACGTCCCTTACGTGGTAAAAAAGGAAGTGTACATTGGGATTAGATGTTATCTGTCTCTAAGACGCACCTCCATTGTACATATACCATATTTTTATATTTACTATATACAGTTGTTGTATTTTTTCTTCCGCTCTTCTCCCCCTATTGTTTTTTAATCCCTCGATACAGCTTTTGTTAAATAAAGACATACCGGTCAGCTGGCGTTTTTTAAACTTTTACTCATGCACCAGGAAACTCGTCTTCCCCTTTTCCTTGCGATATATATATATATATATATATATATATATATATATATATATATATATATATATATATATAATATTTGTTATTGTTTATTATCTATGTACGTATACGTTTCGTCCTTTTTTCAATCGGGACTCATCAGCATAGAAATATGCGATTCGAACCCCGGACCTCAAGTATTTTTCAACTCCAGTCCGACGTCGCTAATCGCTGGGCCAATTGTAAACAGCGAATAAACTATGATAATTTTAACACTTTAACGGCGGCTTTTACGTCGAGGCATTCTACTTCTATTAAGGGAAGGAATGATGCATTATAAGCAAGTGACGTCATGCTGTGTTAATACTACCAATTACAGTGCTCTACTTTCAAGGAGCGACAAATAATAAATATTTGTTATTGTTTATTATCTATGTACGTATACGTTTCGTCCTTTTTTTCAATCGGGACTCATCAGCATAGAGATATGACTATTCACTACCGGTCATGCGATTCGAAACCCCGGACCTCAAGTATTTTTATATATATATATATATATATATATATATATATATATATATATATATATATATATATATATATATTATGGAAATCGCTCCAGACAAGACATGAAACAACTTGGTGTAAGGAGCTTTTTAATAATGAATATAGCAGCCACTGCACGAAACGCGTCGCAGCTTGTAAATTGCTAAACTTTAGGTATAGATTTTACTGAATTTAAAACTGGATTAGTTTAAATTTGACAAAGATTAAGGGTTTAGAATGATAAAAGTTTATATTATCTTGTACGGCATAATCAGGTTGGAACACCGGTTCTCGTTAGGTCACTGAAATTAAGCGACGTTGAGCTTGGTCAGTACAGGATGGGTAACCACTTGGGAATACCAGACGCTGTATGTAGGAAGACGTCGAAACCTCTCCTCAGAAATTGCAAAAACCTAACGTCCTCATCTATCCTGACCGAAATATACATGCGACTGAGGACCGCTTGTGAATTGGATATTCCCTAGAAACTTCCTCCTTTAGAGGAAGCCTGCTCAACCCGCCTAGGGTGAATGCCGCTTCGTTTCGTTCTTTGGTCATTCGATCTTAATAATATCTTCATAGGAGGTGACCGTTGTGAAGTGGATAACAACACCGACCGATGACCGGAGTGTGTTAAGGCATATGGATGTCTTATATAGATGTTTGCAACATTCACTCTACCCCTGCTGTCAGAAATAACACAAGAGAACACATACTAATAACAGAATAAAGTTATCCAAAAAGTTTGTACCAAGTTGATTCACACGCATTACTTTACTTAAATAACTAATATAATTAAATATATAGATTCATTATTTTACAGAGTTTGACTGTGTTTGTCTTGGTGTATAAACGTCTAGTGTTTAGACCACACTTTCGCATTCCGAACGGAGGGAAGATTTCAATATTTAATAATAAAGTATTTTTATTAGTTGGTACAAGTTTAGATCGTGACGTTGATAGGTACATTGGTGTAAGTAATAGTTCCGTGTTCTTGCAATCGTAAGAAGGGAAGAGGGGGCGAATGTAGATCTCTGCCGGGTTCATTAAGGGAAGAGCCCAACCTCTGGCAAATGGGCATTCAGTATTCTGACGTAAAATAATATTCGACAGCTACAAAAACAATTGCGATATATCAGAATACCACATGAGAGGCTGCCATGCTGTAACACGCCTAAAGATAATGAACTATTCCGGTCGGCAAATTTGTAAGGTTGTTTAGCAGTCAGATTAATTCGCATTTTACTGTTTATACACAAGCAGGAAAAACCCATGTCTTTTCACAGCCAACTCTTAACACCATATTGCATCATTATTTTTTTTACGTCTTACAATATTTAATTTTGAGGGTATGGCGAAGTGTGTCCTCAACATTCGTGCAGTGTGAGTGGATGTAGGTACATTGACATCTATTGAAATACATTTCGGTAAGTCTATAGTCTTGAAACCCTTTAACACACCCGGCTTTTTTATGCACGCCAAAAAGTTTTATTTACACGTAAGCGTAAGGGACTATTGTGGTAGGGTCCAGATTAATAGAGGGAAACCTAGGTGGAAATTTGTGCGGTAAGATGTTTCTTCGTATCAGATTTAAATTTCTGCATGTTAGTACAGTCAGGGAAACTAGAAGGAGAGAAGGATTTCCGAAAGAAAGCGGTCAGAGGAAAGAAAATATCATAAGCGAATAGCTTACCGGCATTTACAAAGCTCAAAACTGACGGGTTAGTCGAGTGGGCCAGGAGTATTTTCGTTTAGGGGATACATGTACAGTAGATTAATAGAACATATTCCGTGGAAATACTTATTAAACTAGTACAGGGATTTTACCATTCGGAGATGCGACAGCGGTTGAAACGTGGCAGACAGTGCCGGACCTGTTAGGTTAGAATTCTTTATTTGCAACTTGTCAAAAAAAAGATGGTGATAGTGGTTGGTGCACCAGCTTAGATGAAGCAACAGTAATCCATGCACAAGCGAATGATGGCTTTGTAAAGATATAATATACTGGCAGATGTGAAAGGTTTTCTAACCTGATAGAAGAAGCCTGCCATCTTTTCAGCAAACTTAGAAACATCTAAGTACTTATTACATTTAAAATAGGCGAAGGGTGTGAATTTTGGACTCTCGGGAAAAGGTACTATCGACAATGATAATCGTTTTTTACAAAGGTTCCTTATAGTTATTTAATCCAAAAAACCTCGGCAACATTTAATGTGATTATCAATTATTAGTGCATTTAACTACAGATTGAAGTTTTTTTTTTCAGAGAATAAATGAACGCGCACGCGTACTCCTCCACAAACAATGACCCTCCTATAAACATGCATATTCTTATGTTTTTATATTTCTATAACTTTCAAGTTATAAATAATATAAGAGTATCAAAAAAATTGTATATTTTTGTTTGATTGTCAGGAAGGTAAAGCGTAAACATATACCCCACAATGATCTTCTACCCGTTTCGGTCAAAATGAAATATACTTATTCAACTACCATGAGTAATGTTATTTTTGAATATACATGGTTAGTAGTTTACCACAGTATGAGTTTGTTAACAAAGAATCACACAACCAGTCATGAATTTCATATATATATATATATATATATATATATATATATATATATATATATATATATATATATATATATATATATATATGTGTGAAAAAAATGACAAACGGAAAAACAAGTTAAAGTGCAGGAGAAAACACTTTAACTTGTTTTTCCGTTTGTCATTTTTCTCACACATTTTGTCCACCACGACATTTCTATTTCATGATTTATCGTGTACCTTACCCCATATATTATATATATATATATATATATATATATATATATATATATATATATATATATATATATAAAAATGAAGGAAGAGAGATAAAGATGTACGAATGACAAATCTATTTCAACTTCGATTGTTCAATGCAAGGTGCACTCGTTAAAACATTTTTATTTTTATTTCCTTAACCCAAGGCTTTTCAAAGATTAAAATCTTATCATTAGAGGAATTATACAGATGGATAAGTTGGCAGTGGAAAAGCCAAAATTAAAAATTTGAAAAAAATATAAAGTAATGGAGAGAAAGAGTATGCGTGTAAAAAATATGGAGTCTGTCCAGTTGGTGAATGTCCGTTGATAAGGTGTCCGGTGAATGGAGATTTAAAGATGGAAAGAAGGGGTTTTGTGAAGGAAGCGTTAAAAATGTTCAAAATTAAGTAAATTCAATAGAAAGATGTTTAGTCTAATCGTAGATAGAACACACTTATTCGGGTGTAATTTTGAAAATTAGGGCCATTTTAAAATACTTCCGTGAGCCGGGAATGAAAGTAGTTGTTCAGAAGTTGAGTTTGAAATGTGTATATTAAACGCAGGCAGTAGGAAGTTAAGTAGTGACTACGATCGAGTATAAGAAAAGCGAGAGAGCTCTGGTCAAAGACAAGGCCAAGTAAAGAAGTGGGAGAAGGAACAAAGATAAAAGAGGTGTGTGATAAGGTTAGTTAAATGAACTATGACTTATGCTTGGAGAAGAAAAGGGGAAGGGTTTGTTTGGTTACTGCTCATTGCTAGTAAGCAATAAACTGATGGAAGTTGGGGGTGGGTTATCATAAGCTAAAAACAGAAGTGCTCAGGTCAGTAAGTAAGTAGTTTTGAAAGGGGGCTAACCGTAATTAAAACGGATTTTGATACAAACTTATATATAATTCAGAAAGTTCGAAAATAGAATTTTGTACACATTTTTTAGAAGATCTGAAGCTATATAAAGGATATCCCTATAGTGTTTACTCTAACAAAACAAATAGTCTCGTCATCAGAAAACAACTCACATTTGAAAAAACAGGTACCTGATGTAATCAGCTATATTAATGAAAATTACCACGTGGACGATCAACAAGTTAAAAATGATAAATATAAAATCGTATACACAGAACAATAAGTCCGGCTAAAAGCAGTACAAATAATAATGTTGACTAGTTTCTCTACAAACATGTGTATAAAAAGTTTGAAATAATTATAAAATAGTATAGTCTTAAATGTATATATTTATAATTATTTTTTTAATATTATATTATATTTAGATATACGTGCATGTGCCTCTATTCATGTCGCGTGTGAGTGTGTCAGTTTCAATGTGAATTTCTGAGGATAGGACGAGCAATGAAACTGCAGTAACATTTTAAGACAAGCAACATGTATTACTATATATATATATATATAAATATATACAAATATATACATATAATATATATATATATATATATATATATATATATATATATATATATATATATATATACTCCCACAGTTCATGAGTTGGCAAGAAGCGTTGAAAAAGGTTCGTTGCCTTCTAACGAATTATAAATAGATCACACTGTCAAAAAGTTGAAAATTTACGAATCATTAACCATCAAAGTAAAACCACCCAACAAAAATTTCATATCGTTTAATCATGTCTATTATGACTCGACTATATTTTACATTAAGTCAACAATATCCAACTTTTTATCAACAAGCATGTATATAAAATATCAATAGGACAGTTTTTTACATTATACTAAAACAACATTTGACTTGATGAGAAGGCAAGAAGAAAGGATACTCAAAAGGTTAATTATAAATTATTATTTCGAAGACCATTAGAGGAAAAAATGTTTAATTAAAAGAAATAAAAATTAAAAATAAATAAAATGAATCTCTCTCCCTATATATATATATATATATATATATATATATATATATATATATATATATGTGTGTGTGTGTGTGTGTGTGTGTGTGTGTATGTTTTGTTGTTATTTTGGTGATAATGACAGCGTATGAAAGCTATCTTATTGTAATCCACTTCCTATGTGATGAGAGAGTTAACTCGCGTACATGCATTGTAAGCCACATTAAGGCGTGTATAGATATATTTCATTTATAGATAATAATTATCTACGTACACGTGTTACGCAGTATTTACCGCTCTTCAGCGTAGCTGTCTTTTACAATATTCGAACCAATGACCACATTGTTTGTAGTTTGAAATTTTACCTGTGAACTACGAAGCATATTTACGGATTTTTATCGCGTAAATATTAAGTTATGTGTGATGTATTTTTTTTTGGGGGGGGGGCGATAATGATATATTTTACGTCAAACTAGAGTCGTATATACCTCTGCGCTCCCATCTAAATTTATATATATATATATATATATATATATATATATATATATATATATTTATAGAATGAAATTGTATTGCCTTCTATAAACTCCGTTTATATACACATTAAACAATGCTTTAAGCTAACAACACTAACCTTTTACAACCCCCCCCCACACACATATATATATATATATATATATATATATATATATATATATATATATATATATATATATATATATATATATAATGGTAATAATCCAGGTGAAAAATATCCACAGGGTGGTAATCCAGAGAATTTTAACCGGGTTTATAAAAAGTGCTCAATATTAAAATAAAGCTTTATATATGATAATTTTATTTAGACAGACATGTACAAAATCTGCGACACTGGCATGTCGATGTTATCAATCAACAGTTACTATAAACTGAGATCTCATCAGGCAGAGTTAGAATCCGATCTTAACCTCAGATCATATTCTCTCCAAATATGATCTCAGTTTATAGTAACTGTTGATCGATAACATCGACATGCCAGTGTCGCAGATTTTGTACATGTCTGTCTAAATAAAATTATCATATATATATATATATATATATATATATATATATATATATATATATATATATATATAAGGTGACTGATCAGAGTTATATGATGCTGTGATTTTACGTCAATGAAAGAGTGAAAGAAATCGTATACAGTTTCTGAAAAAAATCAAAGCATACTTGAGAAAATCCGATAGAGTAAAATGTTAGATGGAAACCAAACAATATCAAGTGAATATTCATGCACAGAACCCTTCAGAAAAGTATTCAGAAAAGTTCACAAGTCAAATGACGATAAAACCTCGGATGCATATCAAAAAGGCTCCCGACACAAGCCTCGAAGACGTCAAGACAAACTCAGTCAGAACACCTAAGATAATAAGATAATATAATAAATTCTTACATCGGTTCTGTCGAGTTGAATCTTTTTCATATTGAATTGCTCTTTTGTAATGTTTTAAATAAATATGTCAAAGTTTAAATTTCAAATATTTTGCTTCATTTTTCTTTGGAAATTTATTTTTGTGAGAATCTGAACTGAAAAAAAGAATGTTATTACTACACATACACATACACATATACCACCATATATATATATATATATATATATATATATATATATATATATATATATATATATATATATATGGTACATGCATTATATTAGTTTCTGAAGATGTTAATCCGTTGAAAATCCAAGGTTTATAAAAAGTGCTCAATAACAAGTAGAGCTGTTCTTTAGTATAACATTTTTCTTTTTTTTATTTATCTTTTTTTATTTATACAAACATTTTGTACTATATATATAGTCTCGGAAGTTTCTCAACCATTAAAACTATATGTAAAAGAAAAAAAAAAAAAAAAGTCTCAAGTCGTTCGGTGGAAAATCACTTTTTTGTAAGTCAATTTACTTTTTGCAGTCACTATATTAGTTTGCTTCCAAGAATTTACGCTAGTCTAAACATTATTTAAGTGATCATCAGTTGTTTACCATGAAAAACTTTCGGGAATTTAAAAACAAAACAGTATTTTATTTCATGGCTTCCCAGCAGAGTTGATTAGACCCCACTTCCCTAAAAAGACAAGAACAAAAACGTCCTGTACATTAGATTTCAGTTTTGTTCCCGATAAATGTTTTGCTAACTTATTTAGCTATGGAAAAATGTCCTTCTTACCTGTGTTCGTCTGTGTCTAAGAAAATGTATCCGTTATTTACAAAAATGTTGCTGTATTTAAAGTGTTCGGACGAATCAATTACACTACTTTATATGTGATTTATATTTTTTTGTACTTTTATTTTTATTATTTTATCATATTTAGTTTTATATTAAAAATATTTAAAAATTAAAAAAAATATATCTATCTATCTATATATATATATATATATATATATATATATATATATATATATATATATATATATATATATATATATACATATGTTATTTATCTCTAAAATTATAAATGAATTCATAATTTAAAAAGATGTGGCACAAGGCCAAACAATTGTTAGGAAGGGGGTCGGGGGTCGGGGGTTGTCCACTTTTCTATTCTCTATGCTAGTTTCTGTTACCACAATACCGCATTCACTCTATGGACTTAATCTATTTAAAATTTCGCAGATGATTCGAAATTATGTACAACGCGTTTTAAACGCAAGAGTCTTTTTGATATTTAACAAGAGTCTTTGAAAAAAAGGAAAGGTATTTACCAAAGTTTTTTTTCATCATTTTTTACAATTTTTTATTTTTTATTTTATATAAAATAAAGTTATATCATAATTCAATGAATGATAGGGAGTGGAAAGAAACCTAAAAACACTCAAAATAAAGAAATATAACAATAATTAAAAAAAAAAAAAAATAAAATGCTAAAAAATGAGGTGGCTTAGTAGAGATCCCCCTTACCTGTCTAATTGTGAATAGCTCGCTGTTGTCCAGTATAAACTGAAAACAAGAAAGATAGTTCCTAAGTGAGACTGGAGATTTGCCTAATGGATAAAAGAAAAGTGGGGTGGATTTTGAGGACGGTTGGTGTCTTTCAGGATCAGTACCGATTGGATCGGGTCAGGGATAAACATAAATCTTGGGAAAGGGCATCCTGAAAGCTTACTAATACCAAAAAATAAATATAGGTACAGGACTCAGTTATACCGCTAGCTAAGGGACTTTTGTCTATTTATGACTTAAAGACGGCGTGCGCCATGCCTAGACAAGGAACACGAACTCAAATCCAGTTCGACTAAATACACATAAGCTAGCGGTGTGTATCCACCTTCTTCTAAACTGCGAGGCATGCAATCTCCTCCTATCAAACTTGATTTTGATTTTAAGCTGATGTTTAAAATACACAATCAAATCGTGATGAGAAGGCGACACACCTCCGCGACCTATCTTTATACGTAAAACCCACACTACTAGTCAAGCTACGGCTAGAATCGTGAGAAACACCATTCGTTTCTCCCTGGTTCACAAAGGAACCACATTGTAGATTACAGATGTTACATCCAGGCGAACCAGCTGATCGGGTACGATGCGAGACGTCACCTCGTTGAAATATTTCCAAAACTCACAAAGCCTGCTGCAAGTGAAGAAGGAGTGCTCAGCCGATTCTTCTTCATCGTCCTCGCAGCGAACACAATATGGACTGAGCCCCAATTTGGCTTTGTGAAGCCTGCCATTGAGAAGTAAAGCGTTCCTAACCAATTGCCAGGTGACAGAGAACTCAGCATTATTGAGATAACCGCGGTCTGGGGCGTAATACCACTCAGAGAGTGGATCTCATCCCCGGACCATCCCAGCCGCTCACCCAGCGGATCAGAAGCGGTCCCTTCCACTAACTCCCTATATAGAGCCTTTCTAGGCCGTGCAAGGTCACTAGACCTCGACAGCAATATGAGCGCAGCTCGGCATTCAGCGGAGAAACGCGTCTGTCCTCTTGGTTTTCGTCGGCATTCAACCAAGTGGTCTGGGATGAGGTTGGGAAAAGCCTTCTCAACCGCAGCGACCCACGCAGCTTCTTCCAACAAAGTACGACTCAGGAATTACAATCTCTCGGCATGTCGATGACTTGCTAAGTCCGGAATACCCAAGCCCCCCCCCCCCTTCACACAGACGTTGAGTGCAGATCTGTCTTCGGACAAGCGGCTTACTGTCTTGCCACAAAAGTGAAAAAAGCAGACGCGTAAAAGCCACCAAGCAGGAGTAGTACAGCCCCACGGTAAAGGATGAGCGGAAAGACGTAAGTGGCGCACGCGTCAGCTCTACCTCTAAGGGAAAGCCCCTTCGAAGCCAAATCCAAACAGATGCTTCGACTGTAGACTGTACTTCCGACCAGTTCTTATGAAGCTGGAGACCCGAACCGAACCAAACGACAAGGATCCGGACTGGGCAATTTGTCCAGTTTAAACGGCCCGGCAATGCAGACGCGTTGCTCCAGGCAGCCAAGTTCAGGCCATTGGATTTGCTGAAATTGACTACGGCTCCTGTCACATCTTCGTACTGTCTGAGTGCCTTAACCACAGTGCATATGTCTCGTAAGGTCGACACACACACAGTGACATCATCGGCAAACGCGGAAACCCTGGATCGCGCACCACCAGCCAGAGAAATTCCGCGAAGGGCTGGTCTCGTCGCCCCGTCCCTGAGTTTGCGGAGAAAAAAGCTCCAACGCAAGGACGTAGAGCAAAGGCGACAGTGGGCAAACCTGACGCACCAACCGTGAAACAACGAACGATTCCGATCGCATCCCGTTAACTTGCACCACTGCCGTCGGCCTGCGATACAAAATGGGATATCCATTTGCAGAAGTCCGGTGTAAAATCGAAGGCCTCTAGAACAGACCCCAGAAAACGTCTTCTAATCCCTCTATGATCGTGCGCATCAAGTGCTAATTGTTTTTAATCGATCCTCCTTTCACAGCATATGTCTGCTCAGGCTTGATCAAATCAGCGATAACAACTTGCAAACGATTCGCAAGAACTTTGACCAAAATCTTTAAGTGTTGAGCAGTCTTATGGGCCGTTAATCATCTAGCCCCCCCCCCACCATGCCCATTCTTTTTCTTCAGTAACGTAATAACGCCCCTGGTGACTTGACCTGAGATGGAACCCTGTTCAAACCAGTATTTGAATACATCCGTCAGAAGAGGGGCGAGCATGTGCCGACATCCTCAAATAAAATTCATAAGGAAGACCATCGAGTCCCGGTGATTTGTTGTAATATATATATATATATATATATATATATATGTATATATATAAATATTGAATTATATTTATTTATAGACGTCACTGTTTCGAGTTTTGCTCTCATCAGTGTTGGTTGCTGACAATTCCAGACGGCGAACCCGGTTCAAAGAGTCATCTTTGACTCCGCACGCTTCGCCCAACCAACTAGGCCATAGAAAATTTTCACATGATACGGAGATATAAACTTATATTTATGACAATTGCAGCGGGCTATACACTCAAGAAAATCTATAGGACTCAACGAACGTAATCAACTAACAACTAATGTTCTTATATATAGTAATAAATAGTACTAAATAATAAGAAGCAGTAAGACTACACATCTAAATCAAGAAATCTCTCGAATATTTATACTATGGACACGTGGCATAGCGGATAAAGTGTCAGTCCATGTAGAGGTTTAAAGGTTCAATCCTCGGTACAGGCGATGCTATGAATATTATAAACATTAATTAAGACCTCTACCTGGTCACGGTTGAGAGAACGAGAATAATCTACCTGAAGGGTTCAGTTCTAAATTATGTATAGATTCCCGAGTTCGACATATATATTCCCGAGTTCCACAAGACGCACGTGAAGAAGGTCGGAGGTTACATTGACCGAAACGTTCTGCGATAAAATGAGAACAGTAGTCCGAATAATCAAAATAATACAAGAAAAGATATTCTTGGAGTGTTCTCATCTAATCAACACTTGTAATTTTATCAACCCGTTTTTTATTATATTATGTCGGACCAATCATTTTACTAAATAGTTTTTTATGCTCCAGTTCTTAATATCTACAAATATGTATGCATTGTGTTAACACAGTTGCTTCCAGAGGTTTCATGATGCCCTGGTGATCACCGAGAACAAATTCTTGATTGTATGCCCCAAAGACTCAAGTATAAGTCCTAGTAATAGGAAATATTATGGGAAAAGGGACAAAGTTTGATTATGATTAGATGCCACCACCCAACTTCCGAAATTAAGCGACGTTAAGCCTGGTCAGTACCAGGAGGGTAACCATTTATGAATACTGTGTTAAGATGGCGATATCTTCTTGTAAAAAAATACTGCGAAAACTAACGTCATAATCTCCTCTGACCGGGGTATGCATGCGACTGGGAACCACTTGTGAATCTAAAAATACATAAATCTCATTTATTTGGAGGGAACCAATTAAACCAGCCCAGGTGAACATCGCACCCGGTTTTTGATCTATGTATAACAGGCCACGCGTCCTTTTTGCCCCCTTTTCGGCATCCTTTCTGTTCCTCTGGAAATAGGGAGTCATATATCTGGAGGGTTTCTCAGTTTGCTGTTAAGATTTTCCACATAGTTGGTCAATAGATTATTGGTCTATAATTGCTTGGGATCATTCCCTTTTTGGTGTCTTTTGGTATTAATGTGTTTCGTCTTTTAGTCCTTCACTCTTGTACATCTGTTTCATGGATATAGCCACACTGTTCACTGGTGAAACGAAGAACCTGCTGTCTGTGGTTAAGACATATTTTGTACTAGCGGAAACTGTATCACGGCGTTTCTAGAAAAAGCCAAGAATCACAGAAATGAATTGATCGGAAAAACACTTTACACAAAAAGGTATAATGCTTTATCCCGAAAATAGAAATATTTGTAAAAAGTGACTTAGGGGGATACTCACTGGATTGTTTGTTTTGCTGCTGTGTGTTTGTCTGTTGGTTTTTAGTATTGTTTTGTGTTTAATTTACAAATTAATAAACGAGTAAAATAGCTGACTCGTGTATGAATGAATCAAAATGTATTATGATCGAATTTAACTGTTTGCTTAGCCGCGGTTTGTTCGTGTCTTTGAAGGGTTTTTTTATCAACAATAGAGAACCAGATCGCCTCAAACATACGTAAATTGACCTGAATGACCGGAAAAGCTCTTTTCACATCTTTGAAAAACAACTTTTGTTCACTCCAAACAAGGTATATTGGCACCGAATTGTAAGGGTTACTGTGATAAAGGACATATAAATAGGAAGGCAAACGTAGTGGGGAGTTAAACAGCAAGATATTCGTTCACATTACGTTTAAATTTTTGCATGTTGGTACGGTCGAAAAAACAGGATGTAGGAAGGGAATTCGAAAAGCAAGCGGTCCGAGGAGTGAAGCTATCGGAGTATAACATTTTCCGGACTCTAGGGAACTCTTCGTTGAGGCGGTGTGATTTTGCTGCAATCCGGGTAAGTTATTGATTGGGCACAAGTAAAGTAAGTTTATCATAGAATATACCGTGGAAGCACTTGTAAAATAATCACTGGATGAAACACGTAGCCTTTAGTTGTTAGAACTGCAATTATTTTACTTGTGTTCGACCTAAACAAACGATATTGCCACTGAAGCTTAATGGGCTAATGCGATCTAAAAAATCCGCAGAACATTGGTGCTGATGCAGCCATTTTGATAACTTGGGTAAGTGGTCGGTTCTTCCGGTAATCTAAAAAGAAAAAGACTCGCCATCAAGACTAAGAAATATTTGTTGCAACATTTATTATGCAACACTAATAAAAATGAAAAGTTATTTTGCTCTTGTTGGGGAGACAATACATGCTGAGTAATTTGACAGAGTTCTTTGGAGTTTATTTCGTGTTGTTATTCTTAAGAATTTGGAAAGGAATTCGTTACAGTCTTTTAAATTTCTGTCTTTGATAGTCGCCGACTTTGATCTTTTTTCACAGTCATTACGTTTGTATTTCTCTCGGACTGATTGACTGTCTGCTACTTATATCACTGGTGATCTTCTGGGGAATTCCCCGAGTGTCTGTTTTTTCATTGATAACGTTTATTTGAGACACGATTTTTGACTTGCGACCCAATCACAATTGATCTCTCATTTTCTGATTGCATATGATTTATTGAACAATGAAAAACTTTACAAATTATATTTTGCGATATTTTGTACTTACCCTTAATTTCTGTCAATTACTTATTCCATAATTCATGTAACTTTATTAATCACGTAAATTGCACCAGAATTATTTTGAATAAATAAATTAACTGTAAATAAATAAATAAAATTTTACTTAATAAAATAATAGAAAATAAATACCAATCTCTATATAAATACATTTTTGTGACCACTTACCTGTGTCTTTCTGTGTATGTTTTTAGCATATACGTAACGCATATATTATTATGTTTTATTTAATATTTATAGATGACCTAAAAATGCAAGCGGATAAAATACCAAAAATAATTTTTACATGTCATATTTAAACATAATTTGATTACGAAATAAAATTCACTTGAACGCATTTCCGTTAATATTTGAAGCAAAAGCTTGAATTACTTCGTGACAACTGGAATTTGAAAGGCGATTGATAGCAGTTTAACTGTCGAATCGAAAGTGATTTGTTGCTTAGAATTTCTTTGCAAATCCTCGTGTGTTGAAATATTGAAAGTTTTGTAAACTATTCACATCCAATAATTGTATAAATACAGATTACAACAACATTACCTGAAACAACATTAGTTATATTTTCATAAAAATTTGGTTCAATTAATAAATTAATGAACAAACGATTACTTAATAATTAAAGTTATCTTTTAAAAGCTTTTTCTGAAATAATAGGTTCGTATCTAAAACGACATAGTTTAAAAAAGGAAATGTAATGAAAATAAAATGAGTTATTATGAATGGATTAAATAGAAAATACAAATATACTTTTGAATGAATAAAACTAGAAATTAGTTAATGAAATACTAGTAAATAAATACTAATGAATGGATAACAGTAATACATAATTTACAGTTTTTATTAATGAATACACTAGTAGTAGCAGTACAATATATAGCGATGAGCATCTGTATGATGCCTATAGCGAAACGAATGTGGAAAGGTAATCATGATGTACTTCTATGAAACAGTATGCTACAAGGCTGAGGTTTTTTATAACTGGTTTTAAAGCTGTTATAAATCGTTTTTTATCATCGTTGAAAAATGTTACGAATAAAATAGTTATTTCCGGCTTCATCGTCGTAGTTCTCTTAAAATGTTTGTAGCAATTTGTTTTCGTTTTTTTCTGTTTCTAAATACTACATTTATTTATCGAAATATCTAAGGAAGTGCACTCACTGGAATAAAATTCCCCTTCTTTTTCCAAAGACGTGAATGTTAGGTCGGTGGAAACAAGTTTAATGTAATACTGAAACTCATCACTTTATAAGATATAAGGAAACATGTACCACACTTTGCTCTTATCGAAAATAATAAAGTAAATTTCTAACTATTAATCTCCCCTATCATTCAACCTCTTGTTACTAGAAGGAAAAAAGTAAATTAAGAAAAAATAATAAAACATAATTAAGGGGAAAATTGTTGGGTATTATCGGATGAAATATTAAACAGGTTTTGATCTTATGCTTTGGAATTGTTTATATACCGATGAATAATACGTATGTTTTCAATATGACAGACTACTATTCATGGCTTGGTTTTTATATTCACAATGTTTCGACCGATGTAACAACCAGACTTCTTCAGGTGTATCTTTTTGAACTAGCGAATCTTCTAGTTAAATTTGGTTATCTATATGTCGAATTCTGGAACTTGGAAGGATATTTAAACTGAAACATTTATTTAATCCACAATAAAACATAATGCTAATACTGTCAGCTATAAATGTTCTTCTTAATTATTATCGCTTGTAATAAAGATTAAACCATCAACCTCCAGTGATTGAGTTTATTTAAGCGACCATTGTCGCCCGATATCAATACACCACCATTAATAGGAATTGTGTTCGTTCCATTTCATGTAAATGTAGTACAGTATATAAAGCAGTGAAGTCTTGTAATTTAAAATTAAGGTTGGAACAAAATAAAAAGTCGTGATAACATATATAGGGAATGGGAAAACCATCTCCCCTTGTAGGATGAAGTAAAAAACGGTGGAGACTCAAACGTTTCAAAAGAGCAGTGCATATCATAGGCAAACAATTTATCCCACACCTCTACTAGGTGACGTCACCACTTTGTCTGTTTTTGAGTTCGGTTGGTCACTGCTCGGAAAAAGTTGCTGTACTGATGAAGGCCAAATATGGCAAAGGGTCCTTGTCGTACAATCACCGCTCTACCATGTTGCGATTAAAAGGTCAGATGCTTAAACAATTCCGTACCACTTAGAAGCAAAGGTCTATTTCAAAGCTATACAATAAAAGAAAAGTAATTAATAAATCCGTAGGTTGGTTTTTGTTTAAGAATTATTATTTGGGTAGAAAAAGTCGTCCAGTTATACGCAGTGTACTTTCATACTTCTATCTTCTACTTCTGTGTTTCGGACCGACAAATCTTTACAAGTTCTGCGCGTTTTTGGTTGGGCGATATCAACCTTCAACTGAAGTTCGGGGTTCGTCTCTCAACGACGTTAATTCGGTGGGCGAGCAAAGTGAGTCTACGAATCTAAATTTGCGCTTGTTTATATTGAGATCCATATAGTTTGAAACTGGGCGTGGCTCCGACCATCTCATAATAGAATTAAAGCAGTAATAAAGAGATTACATCAGTGGGAGGAAATTCCTCCTCCCTCAAAATTTATTTCCTTAAGTACATTAACGATAAAGGCGTGGACGTATCATCCATCAGACACTCAACCTCCCCATCGTCCCACACGGCCACACCAGGTCCGGCTATAGATAGAATCCTAGTAAAAAAAAATTAATTGTCAAGAATATGTGGTGTGTTTATGAATATTAATTGTTTTTTACGAGGATTTTTAAACGCGATAGATGAAACATGGTGAACATCCAAATAGTTATGTTAGGATATTAACGTCTTCATCGAGATAATTTTGTGTAGGTAAGAAAATCGTAAGCTGATCATGTGCTGTTCTGTGGTGTAATGGTTAGCACTCTGGACTCTGAATCCAGCAATCCGAGTTCAAGTCTCGGTAGAACCTCATTCGTTCTTTTGTGAGCAAACAAACACTGTTTGGTCTTTCATGTATCTATACAGATCAATTTTCCAGGTTTTACACGACTTAAAACGCTGGTCAGAAGAATATTAGGCGATATCTTTGAAAATCAACACTGGAGATGATGTGTTAACTTTCATGTCATATACCTATTTTGTAAAATTTTAGTTAATTTTAAATACGAAACAGAATCTGGCTATAAAGCAATAGTTTTACAACATCGTATGAAGCAATACGGATACATTGCGTTAAGCATCACCATTAGATGCAGAAGTTTCGAATATGAGATTTTTAATTATCGCGTTTTAATTTAAACACCGTATGACATCATCGATGAAAATAGAATACGGATTGGTGTTGTTACTTTAAAAATGAAAGTGTAAGAAACAGTTCATGGCATAGATAAAGATATACTATAAAATTGTATGATAAAAAACGCCTGTTTTTTTACTTATAACATTTATACACTGAAATTAAAACATCATAGTGAAATGCGTTCCATAGTGTAATGGTTATCACTCTGGACTTTAAATACAGCGATCCGAGTTCAAATCTCGGTAGAACCTGAGAAATATTTACGTTTTAATCTTCATTTCTGAATTGAATTCGTATCTTGAGAAATACGCATGTTTCGTCAAATATAAAAAAGTAAATAATTACCTTTTCTGTTATGCGTTATACTATATGTTTTAAACAGCTAAAATAAGTATGAATTAAGTAAGTAATCTATAATTGCAATCAAGAGTATGTGGTGTGTTTAGTAATATTAATTTTTTATTACGAGCATTTTTAACCGCAATAGATGAAACATGGTGAACTGCCAAATAGTTATGTTAGGATATTTAGGTCTTCATCGGGACAATTTTGTCAATATAAAACAATCGTAAGCTGATCACGTACTTGCAGAAACATAAATGTTTCATCAAATATTAAAAGAGTGAATAGTTACCTATTCTGTTAACTGTTATCTGTAATACTATTTTTGAAACAGTCTAAATGAGATCTAATTAAGTCAGAAATCTATAATTACAATCAAAAACATGTGGAGGGGTTATGAAAATGAATTGTTGTTAAAATGATTTTAAAACATTATAGATGGAACATGGTGAATACCATATAGTTATATTTGTATATTAATGTCTGCATGATGACAACATTTTGTATTTCAAATTATCGCACGCTCGCCATTTACGGTTGTATGGTGTAATGGTTAGCACTATGGATGCTGAATCCAGCGATCCGATTTCAAGTCTCGGTAAAATCTATTTCGTACGTTTCCTACTGACGTGATCAAACAAACACTCTGCGATCTTTTCATGTATCTTCACAAAACAATTTTCCGGATTTTACACTACTTGAAACGCTTGTCGGAATAATATTAGACGATATCTTTGAAAATTAGCATGGTAAATAATATGTTAACTGTCACATCATATAATTATCTCGTAGTGTTAATAAATTTACAGTGAAAATCAGAGTCGGACTATAAAAAATCGTTTTACAACATGTGATGAAGCAATACTGATACATTCCGTTAAGCATCACCATTAGATGCAGGAGTTTCGAATAGGAGATTTTTAATTATCGTGTTTTAATGAAAACACAGTATGATATAATCAGGCCAAATTTGGGGAAGGGGTGTCGGCATTCGCCGGTGAGGAGCCTCAGGCCAAATCTGAGGAGGAGGAAATTAGGGGGAGGGTTAATGTCGGCATTCGCCGGTGTGAGCGCGTCAGGCCAAATTTGGGGGAGTGTCGGCATTCGCCGGTGTGGCGCCTCAAGCCAAATTTGGGGAGGGGGTGTTGGCATACGCCTGTTGGGCGCCTCAGGCGAAATTTGGGGGAGGGGGAGTGTTGGCATACGCAGGTGTGAGCGCCTCAGGCGAAATTTGGGGGAGGGGGAGTGTCTGCATTAGCGCCTCAGGCCAAATTTGGGGAAGGGGGAGAGTATTAGTATTCGTCGGTGAGACAGATCCCGACCTTGGGCGTGTATCAGCCTGTACTTTAGGGGAGAGGAAGTGTGCCAAAGGAAAAGGGATTAAAAAATGAAATGAAAAGATCGACACCTATCGGATAGGACTAGATAATACACTTGATCTCAAGGCAATAATGCTGAAGAACAGATACTACACTTTATTAGCAGAAAATATAAAAGATTTACATTCAAAACAAATTAGGCACAAGGCCATCAAAAGTGTGCGGAGGGTGTCGTTGGTCATCCTTTGTCTAAGGTAATAAACTTGTCTATCCTACTCTTAACTAGAATCATCTCAGTCACCACAATACCACATTTGCTCTAGGGGCCGTCCTACTTAGGCTATTATAAAATAAGTTGGCAATCTTAAAATTTTCCTTCTAAATAAATAAATAAATATGGTAATATTTACAGAAAGTCATTGGAATATAATGGGGTAGGGGAGAAAAACAAACCCCAGTTTGTAAGACCCTCCTAACCCTTTCTAAATATTAGACTTCTCACTGTTTTCCGGTTTGTTTCGCACCAAAAACAAGCAGGTTCGTCTCTAAATGGGAGTGGAATCTAAGTGGGAGAAAAAGAAAGTGGGGGATGGAGTTTGGAGAGTTGGTGGTGTCCTTCCAAGATAAGTGCAAGTTAAGGTGGGGCTGAGGACAAAGAATTGAAAGTGGGGAGTGGGCATCTTGGAGTGTTTCTATTACCAGGAGGGTGGGGTAACTCATTCATTCAACTAGATAAGAGGCTAAACTTACCCAATGGGCTGGGGTCCGACTGGACAAGGAACCGTGCACGCCATGCTCAGGCCGGGAACACGTACTCATACTTGACTCCTTTTCGTACACACAAGCTCGCTACTTGTATCCACCTTTTTTCAAAAACTGAGGAGTGTAATCTTTTCCTATCACATCTGATCTTGACTACTTTCAGCTGGTGCTTGAAGAATGCGATTAGATCCTGATCAGTAAAAGATTCAATGGTTATTTCTTAGACGCGACGTCCACACCACCATTCGCGCTACAGCCAGGATCACGAGAAACACCATTCGTCTCTCCCCATCCCACGGCGGACAGACGTTGTCTATTACGTAAGCTAGGTGCAGCGGCAGCGGCTGCTCAGGATCGATGCGAGCCGTCACCTCGTTGACGTACTCCCAGTACTGCTGGAGCTTATGGCACAAGAAGAATGAGTGATCAGGCGTTTCCTCAAAGAGCCTGTCGCAACGGGGACACTCGGGTAAGTCCTCAATTCCGGATCTCTGCAGTATGGCATTAAGGGGTAGCGCATTCCGGGCCAATCGCCAGGTCAGAGAGAACTCCGAGTTGTTGATATGACTCGTTCCCGGTGCCCAACTCCATTCGGAGCGGATCTCCTCCTCTGTCCACCCGCACCGCTTGACTAACGGTTCGTCAGCTGCCCCCCTCACTAATCTTCTATGGAGTTCTTTTCTAGAAAGCCGCGTAAGGTCACTCCCTGAAAAACTGCGATTCACCCCTCGGCCTACGACGGCCCTTAACCGAATGGAAAGTCACTATCGACCGCGGGATTCCACGCAGATTCCTCTGTCAATGTTCGACTCAGGAAAGCCAGTCTCTCGGCGTCTCGATGACACGTCAAGTCAGGCATCCCCAAGCCTCCCTCACACGGACGTTGAATACAGACCTGACTGCAAACCCAATGCCTCTTCCTGCCCCAGAGAAGTGAGGACAGAAAGAGCCGGAGCACCTTGAGGCGGTTCACAGGCAGGGGAAGCACAGCCAATCGGTAAAGGATGAGAGGGAAGACGTAAGTGACGCACGCCTCCGCTCTACCTTTTAAGGAGAGTTTCCTTCGAAGCCAAGTGTTAACCGACGCTTCGACCTTTGACTGTACCTCCGACCAATTCCTATCAAGCTGGAGGCCCGGTCCGAACAACACGCCAAGGATTCGAACCGGGCCATCTGTCCAGCAGAACGGAGCTGGAAGGATTGTGTTACCGCTCCAGGCACCCAACCGCAGACCAGTTGACTTGCTACAGTTGATTTGGGCCCCTGTGATCGTTTCGTAATGTGTGAGCGCCTCTGTCACCCTCTCAATGTCTTGGAAGCACGACAAATAGACGGTGATGTCATCGGCGAACGCAGAGACCCTGGCTCGCGTTCCACCAGGCAAACCGCTTCCGCATAGGACCACTCCTTAGCTTGCGAAGTAGCGGCTTCAGTGCAAGGATGCAAAGCAGGGGCGACAGCGGACAACCCTGGCGTACCGACCGGGAGACAGCGAAAGACTTCGAACGCCTTTCGTTTACCTGTACTACTGCTGTCTGCGAGCGATACAGAACGGAGATCCATTTGCGGAAATCCGGTTTGAAACCGGCGGTCTCTAAAACAGATGCCAAGAAGCGATGGTCGACCCTGTCGAAAGCTTTGGACTGATCCAAGTTGATCAGCGTGGCTTCCGTGTCTTCTTCTATCCCCTCTATGATCGTACGAATCAGGTGCAAGTTCTGCTCAAGTTCGATCAATTCTCCGATGACACCCTGCAACCGGTTCGATAAGATCTTGGCCAAAACCTTTAACTCTGTGTTAAGCAGAGTTATGGGCCTGTAATCGTCTAGTTCCTCCCCACCATACCTGTCCCGCTTCTTTAGCAATGTGATCACTCCCTTGGTGACTTGACCTGGGATAGAACCCTGATCAAACCAGTGGTTGAACACATCCGTCAGAATCGGCACAAACATGTGCGACAGTCTCAAATACATCTCGTAGGGCAGACCATCAAGTCCCGGCGATTTGTCACAGCCGACTTGCTTCAACGCAGCTAAGACCTCACGCTCCGTAACCCTGCCTTCACAACCAGCTGCTCTAGCCACATCGAGGCAGGGAGAGTCAGCCAAATAGTTGCCAAACTCCTGGACCGGGAGGTTGGGCTGTTGGGTGTAGCGTTCCTCGAAATGCTCCCGAAATCCCTCGCAGATCTCCCGAGTCGACTCCAAGGCACATCCATCTGGGTGCTTGACTTTTCCAATGTATCTATCCGAGCCACGCCTTGAAGCTTCCCTACGCTCATCTACATCGCAGTTCACGGCTTCATTGGAAACTTTCCTTAGCCTAGCCCTAACTACTTGGCCTTCATAACACTCGCTAGCCTCGCATCGTAGGTCCTGCTTAGTTAGTTCTATGCTTAAAGTATCCCCCTCAGCCACCACCCGGGTTAGTTTCTCTTCTAAGTGCTTTTCCGTCTTGGTCTTATCTAAAGCGAGACGCTGGGCGTATTTGACGGAAAAGGTTCTGATCTTAGTTTTTAAGCTAACCCACCACTTACTTCCGGTAACTGCCGCCACTAAAGCCTTCTGGATAAGCTGCATTAGCTTTTCCCAGAAGTCTCGTATCTCCAGCAAAGAGGTATTCAACTTCCAGTACCCGGCTAGTTTAGGCCTGTTTCCTAACTTCAACTGGGCCATAACTAGTTTATGGTCCGATTGACCTAACCATTTGAACGTAGGACACGATATAAAGTCTACATCGCCTCTTCTAATTAACATCCTATCCAAATAAGTATTCGGGTAGGAAGGCACACTATTTGTCCATGTCCAATTCTCCCGCCCCGGATGATCGACACGAAACCTGTCGACCAGATCGCATCTTTCCATCAGGTAAACCAGGCTTATCTCACATCTCTCCGTCACTCTAGCTCCCATCCCGACCTTGTCTTTTTTGGGATCAAGGATGGCATTCCAATCTCCCATTAGAACTACGCGTTTCGGACATGCGACGAACACGTCCAGATCCCGAAAAAAGGAGACCCTCTCTCGAGCGGTGCTGGGTGCATGAATCGCAATTACCCGGAACACAAAATCCTTCACGGCCACATCGGCCACGACAGCCTGCCCCCCAAATCCCTATGAACAACGTCTACCGTCGCGGACAGGGTGCGTTTCACAAGCAAGGAGACCCCCTTCCCCCGGGGATTCCCATATGCTGGGAAGACGTCGTAGTCTCTTGTCAGCACCTGACAATCCGCGGATGAATCAAAGTGCGTCTCCTGGATCGCAGGTACATCCACTCCCAGGGACAGGCCGGTTTGAAGACCTCAAGCCCCTTGCATTAAAACTAGCCAAGCGCAGAGTCATGAACTTACCTTAAGCAGTGTCGCACCTGGTTCCAAAGTCTGCCGGCAAAAGGACGCCGACGCTATGCGCCATGCTCAATGTGGCCAATTCTTTGGTATCCTGACCGCTGCGCACAATGCCGCCGACGTCCAGGGGAAAGGTCAGTTTTAAGGCCCTATAGAGAGAAGGATGAACCAACATTGGGACCCTTCCCTTGCATTCTGGTAAAAGTTCGTCCAGGGAAGAGTCTTTGTCCTTGGTAAGTTTTATTCCCGGTATGGCTCCCTCCGTGGCCTCCAGCACTTGCCAGACATAGTTATTACGACCGGCTGGAAGCCTTACAAAAGTTGTTAAGAAGGGGGCCTCCTGGAAATTGGTGGGGTCTTCTATGTCTTTACCCCCTATCTGGCTGAAGTCCAACAGAGGTTTTAAATTCCTCTTCTGCCAGAAGGATACGTCCATGCCGAAAGATAGTGGGTCAATTTTACACAATTCCCTCCCTAATTTAAAGGGGAGGGGTCTTTATTTGATTTTCCTCCGAGTCGGTGAGGAAGATTGGCTCCTTTCCAAGGGTTTTTTTTTTATCTTGGGACTGTTGTTGTAGCAGAAATTGGAAGAGTGGTTGGAGCTGTCTTCAGAACCGGTACAGATGCAGCCGCTGGCGTTATTTGGCTGCGAACTGCTTTTTGGGGGCAGTTCTTTGCCATGTGGCCTATTTGCTGGCAAAACCAGCAGTGCGGGCGACGACCTTCTACCACGATCGGCATGTTCCAGCCTTTATGCGTCAGCACCGACAGAATTGCAAGGAAGCCTGCCCGCATCAGCTTCATGGCGATCGTGTAGTCGGCCATGTTGTCCTGTGCAGTTCTAGGAGGTCCACCCTCCCAGGCTTTGCCTCCCCTCTTTATACTATTTAACAAATTCTTACATGAGTTTTGATGATCAACAAAAATGTTAGACTCCCCATGTCCGTTTTTCTCTAATTCAACATAGCTTTTATACGCCATTTTTTAAACCGAAAATTTTGGCTAAGATCAAAGTATCCATCTGTTCTGATGGATACTGCACCCCATAGACTGGTATTGTCTTGGTCTTCGGGGCTTGATTCCGCCGGTCTATGGGGTTGTCCTGTGCAGTTCTAGGAGGTCCACCCTCCCAGCCTTTGCATCCCCTCTTTGGGGAGGAGTACATTTATTGCTTACTGTCTGAGGCGCCCCTACCGGGCAATCCCGACGGGACTGCCCAGGCAATTTTTAATGGACAGAGTGCTCACCTTCTCGGGCGCTGGCTTTTCAAGTCCCACTTTCCCGACCCGACCTTGGGTCATATCTTACCTTGTGGGAGTAAGATAAAACTGGCCTTGTGCATAACCTCCTGGAGAGGAGATAAATAAACACTCCTTGTCGTGGCCTTTTGGCTAAGATCAATGTGTAGTCTGTTCCGATGGATACTGCACCCCATAGACTGGTATAGTTTAAGTTTTATTTTACTTTAACATTTTTTCATACATAACATATATAAGTGTATTCTTATGTAAAATTCACAGAGTAAGATGATGAGAGTATTACCGAATCTATAAACCCATCCCATAGGGGACCACGGGGCATATTTCATCAGGGGGGGGGGGCTTTTCAGTTATTTCTCATTATATTTTATAGTAATTTGAAATTGCTGAGTCATATTGTAATTTAATTACGTAATACCTCAAGTTCATGAAACAATTATTCATTTTTAATGAAATTTATTTATTAGAGGATAGCTAAGGAAGAACGTTTAAAAAACAGAATTAAGGTTTTTAAAACAAGATTGAAAATGATGAAGAATATCAAGTTGGGATTGAAAATGATGAAGAATATCAAGAGGGGATTGAAAATGATGAAGAATATCATGAGGGGATTGAAACTGATGAAGAATATCATGAGGGGAGTACAACTGATGAAAAATATAATGAGGGGATTGACAATGATGAAGAATATCATGAGAGGATTGAAAATGATGAAGAATAGCATGATACATATCCATGATAAATATCCATGATACCTATACATGATACATATCCATGATACATATACATGATACATATCCATGATACATATCTATGATACATATCTATGATATATATATATGATACATATCTATGATACATATCATGACACATATCTATGATACATATACATGATACATATCCATGATACATATCCATGATACATTATACATATCCATGGTACATGATACATATCCATGTCCCATATCCATGTCCACTATCCATGATACATAATACATATCCATAATACATATCCATGATACATGATACATATCCATGATGCATATACATATCAATGATACGTATCTATGATACATGATACAGGATACATATAAATGAAACATGATACATATCCTTGATACATGATACACATCTACGATACATGATAAATATCTATGATACATGAGACATGATACATATACATGATATCTATGATACATGATACATAATACATATCTATGATACATAATACATAATGCATATCTATGATACATGATACTCAATACATGATACATATCAATGATACATGATACATATCCATGATACTTACCTATGATACATGATACATATCCATGATACATGATAAATATCCATAGTTCATATCCATGATACATGATACATAGCCATGACACATATCCGTGATACATGATACATATCCATGATACATGATACATATCCATGTTACATATCCTTGATACATGATACATGATACATATACATGATACATATACATGATACATATCGATGATACATGATACATGATACATATCTATGATAAATGATACATGATGCATGATACATGATACATATCTATGATACATATCACTGATACATATCGATGATACATGATACATGATAAATACCCATGATACATGATACATATCCATGATACATGATACATGATACATAACCATGATAAATGATTCATGATACATACCCATGATACCTTATACATATCCATGAAACATGATACATATCCATGATACATGATTGATATCCATGATATATATCTACGATACATGATACATATCCATGATACATATCCACGATACATGATACATACCCATGATACATATCCATGATACATAATACATATCCATGATACATATCCATAATACATGATATATATCCATGATACATAATACATGATACATATCCATGATACATATCAATGATACATGATACATATCTATGCTACATAGCCATGATACATGATACATATCCATGACTATTATGCATATGAAAAGGAGGAAGAATCAGTAAGAGTGCTTTTAGTAGTGCTCTGGATGCTTCCTTAGTTTTCTAAATACTCAGCGTTGCCCGGGAGAAAACTGCTCAGAGTTACTATTTTGTATAATATGTTAACGCCATTTACGATGCTTTTCGGACTATTGTGCAGAAGAAACGGAGAGCATATCGGTAAGAGTGATTTCAGTAGTGCTCTCGAAGCCTCCATGATTTTCTAAATACTCGGCGTTGTCTGGGAGAAAACTAGATAAAGCTACTGTAGTGATATCTTTGTATAATATTTTAACAACCTTTAAGCTTCTTTTCGGAATAGTGTGCAGATGAAAAGAAGGTGGGATCATTAAATTTAATTTTAGTAGTGCCCTGGAAGCCTCCTTGATTTTCTAAATACTCGGCATTGCCGGTAAACAAGTGGTAAAATAATTATAAGCAAGCCATGTGAGGTTCTATGGTGTAATGGTTAGCATTGGTTAGCAATCTGGACTCTTAATCCAGCGATCCGAGTTCAAGTCTCGGTAGAACCTATTTAGTTATTTTCCTACTGACGTAACCAAACAAACACTCTGCGATCTTTTCATGTATCTTTACCAAACAATTTTCCGGCTTTTACGCTTATTGGAATAATATTAGACGATATCTTTTGAAATCAACATGGTAAATAATATATTACCTGACACATCATATAACATATAATTATCTCGTACAGTTTTAATAAATTCACAGTGAAAATCAGAGTCGGGCTATAAGACAATGATTTTCCAACATGTGATGATAAAATACTGATACATCTCGTTTAGCATCACCATTAGATGAAAGAGTTTCGAATAGAATATTTTTAATTAACGCGTTTTAATGAAAACGCTGTATGATATAATCAATGAAAATAGAATATGGATTGGTGTTGTTACTCCAAAAATGAAAGTGTAAGAAACACATCATGGCTTAGATAAGGATATACGATAAAATTGTATGAGTAAAAACGCCTGTGTTTTAGGTTAAACGTTTATAAAATGAAATGTAATTATCCTTAGTGTAATGGGTTCTATGGTGTAATGGTTAGCACTCTGGACTTTGAATCCAGCGATCCGAGTTCAAATCTCGGTAGAACCTTAGAAACGTTTACGTTTCAATCTTCATTTCTCAATTGTAGTCGTATCTACAGAAAGGCGCATGTTTCATCAAATATAAAGGAGTAATTAGTTTCCCTTTTCTGTTAACTGTTATACGTTATACTACATGTTTAAACGGCTAAACTATGTATGAATTAAGTAAGTAATCTATCCATACAATCAGTAATATGGGGTGTGGTTATGAAAATGAATTGTTTTTTACGAAGATTTTTAAACGCGATAGATGAAACATGGTGAACTACCAGAGAGTTATGTTAGGATATTAACGTGTTCATACAGATAAGTTTGTGTCTGTAAAGCAATTATAAGCTAGCCATGTGAGGTTCTATGGTGTAATGGTTAGCACTCTGGACTCTGAATCCAGCGATCCGAGTTCAAGTCTCGGTAGAACCTATTTCGTTCTTTTCCTACTGACGTGATCAAACAAACACTCTGCGATCATTACATCTATCATTACAAAAAAATTTCCGGTTTTTACACTACTTATAACGCTTGTCGGAATAATATTAGACGATATCTTTGAAGATCAACATTCTAAATAATATATTACCTGACACATCATATAAGATATAATTATCTCGTACAGTTTTAATAAGTTTACAGTGAAAATCAGAGTCGGGCTATAAAACGATGGTTTTACAACATGTGATGAAGCAATACTGATACATTTCGTTTAGCATCACCATTAGATGCAGGAGTTTCGAATAAGATATCTTTAATTAACGCGTTTTGATGAAGTCACAGTATGATATAATCAATTAAAAAAGAATACGGATTGGTGTTGTTACTTCAAAAATGAAAGTGTAAGAAACACGTCATGGCTTAGATAAGGATATACGATAAAATTGTATGAGTAAAAACGCCTGTGTTTTAGGTTGAACGTTTATAAAAAGAATTGTTATTATCCTTAGTGTAATAGGTTCTATGGTGTAATGTTAAGCACTCTGGACTTTGAATCCAGCGATCCGAGTTCAAATCTCGGTAGAGCCTTAGAAACGTTTACGTTTTAATCTTCATTTCTCAATTGTATTCGTATCTACAGAAAGGCGCATGTTTCATCTCCTATATAAAGGAGTAATTAGTTTCCCTTTTCTGTTAACTGTTATACGTTATACTACATGTTTAAACGGCTAAAATATGTATGAATTAAGTAAGTAATCTATCAATACAATCAGTAATATGGGGTGTGGTTATGAAAATGAATTGTTTTTTACGAAGATTTTTAAACGCGATAGATGAAACATGGTGAACTACCAGAGAGTTATGTTAGGATATTAACGTATTCATACAGATAAGTTTGTGTCTGTAAAGCAATTATAAGCTAGCCATGTGAGGTTCTATGGTGTAATGGTTAGCACTCTGGACTCTGAATCCAGCGATCCGAGTTCAAGTCTCGGTAGAACCTATTTCGTTCTTTTCCTACTGACGTGATCAAACAAACACTCTGCGATCTTTACATCTATCTTTACAAAACAATTTTCCGGCTTTTACATTACTTGTAACGCTTGTTGGAATAATATTAGACGATATCTTTGAAAATCAACATCGTAAATAATATATTACCTGACAGATCATATAACATATAATTATCTCGTACAGTTTTAATAAATTTAAAGTGAAAATCAGAGTCGGGCTATAAAACGATGGTTTTACAACATGTGATGAAGCAATACTGATACATTTCGTTTAGCATCACCATTAGATGCAGGAGTTTCGAATAGGATATTTTTAATTAACGCGTTTTAATGAAGTCACAGTAGGATATAATTAATGAAAATAGAATACGGATTGGTGTTGGTACTTCAAAAATGAAAGTGTAAGAAACACGTCATGGCTTAGATAAGGATATACGATAAAATTGTATGAGTAAAAACGCCTGTGTTTTAGGTTGAACGTTTATAACATGAAATGTAATTATCCTTAGTGTAATGGGTTCTATAGTGTAATGGTTAGCACTCTGGACTTTGAATCCAGCGATCCAAGTTCAAATCTCGGTAGAACCTGAGAAACGTTTACGTTTTAATCTTCATTTCTCAATTGTATTCGTATCTACAGAAAGGCGCATGTTTCATCAAATATAAAGGAGTAATTAGTTTCCCTTTTCTGTTAACTGTTATACGTTATACTACATGTTTAAACGGCTAAAATATGTATGAATTAAGTAAGTAATCTATCCATACAATCAGTAATATGGGGTGTGGTTATGAAAATGAATTGTTTTTTACGAAGATTTTTAAACGCGATAAATGAAACATGGTGAACTACCAGAGAGTTATGTAAGGATATTAACGTATTCATACAGATAAGTTTGTGTCTGTAAAGCAATTATAAGCCAGCCATGTGAGGTTCTATGGTGTAATGGTTAGCACTCTGGACTCTGAATCCAGCGATCCGAGTTCAAGTCTCGGTAGAACCTATTTCATTCTTTTCCTACTGACGTGATCAAACAAACATTCTGCGATCTTTTCATCTATCTTTACAAAACAATTTTCCGGTTTTTACACTATTTGTAACGCTTGTCAGAATAATATTAGACGATATCTTTGAAAATCAACATGGTAAATAATATATTATCTGACACATCATATAACATATAATTATCTCGTACAGTTTTAATAAATTTACAGTGAAAATCAGAGTCGGGCTATAAAACAATGGTTTTACAACATGTGATGAAGCAATACTGATACATTTCGTTTAGCATCACCATTAGATGCAGGAGTTTCGAATAGGATATGTTTAATTAACGCGTTTTAATGAAGTCACAGTAGGATATAATTAATGAAAATAGAATACGGATTGGTGTTGGTACTTCAAAAATGAAAGTGTAAGAAACACGTAATAAGGATATACGATAAAATTGTATGAGTAAAAACGCCTGTGTTTTAGGTTGAACGTTTATAACATGAAATGTAATTATCCTTAGTGTAATGGGTTCTATGGTGTAATGGTTAGCACTCTGGACTTTGAATCCAGCGATCCGAGTTCAAATCTCGGTAGAACCTTAGAAACGTTTACGTTTTAATCTTCATTTCTCAATTGTATTCGTATCTACAGAAAGGCGCATGTTTCATCAAATATAAAGGAGTAATTAGTTTCCCTTTTCTGTTAACTGTTATACGTTATACTACATGTTTAAACGGCTAAACTATGTATGAATTAAGTAAGTAATCTATCCATACAATCAGTAATATGGGGTGTGGTTATGAAAATGAATTGTTTTTTACGAAGATTTTTAAACGCGATAGATGAAACATGGTGAACTACCAGAGAGTTATGTAAGGATATTAACGTATTCATACAGATTATTTTGTGTCTGTAAAGCAATTATAAGCTAGCCATGTGAGGTTCCATGGTGTAATGGTTAGCACTCTGGACTCTGAATCCAGCGATCCGAGTTCAAGTCTCGGTAGAACCTATTTCGTTCTTTTCCTACTGACGTGATCAAACAAACACTCTGCGATCTTTACATCTATCTTTACAAAACAATTTTCCTGTTTTTACACTATTTGTAACGCTTGTCAGAATAATATTAGACGATATCTTTGAAAATGAACATGGTAAATAATATATTATCTGACACATCATATAACATATAATTATCTCGTACAGTTTTAATAAATTTACAGTGAAAATCAGAGTCGGGGTATAAAACAATGGTTTTACAACATGTGATGAAGCAATACTGATACATTTCGTTAAGCATCACCATTAGATGCAGGAGTTTCGAATAGGATATTTTTAATTAACGCGTTTTAATGAAAACACAGTATGATATAATTAATGAAAATAGAATACGGATTGGTGTTGGTATTTCAAAAATGAAAGTGTAAGAAACACGTAATGGCTTAGATAAGGATATACGATAAAATTGTATGAGTAAAAACGCCTGTGTTTTAGGTTGAACGTTTATAAAATGAAATGTAATTATCCTTAGTGTAATGGGTTCTATGGTGTAATGGTTAGCACTCTGGCCTTTGAATCCAGCGATCCGAGTTCAAATCTCGGTAGAACCTTAGAAACGTTTACGTTTTAATCTTCATTTCTCAATTGTATTCGTATCTACAGAAAGGCGCATGTTTCATCAAATATAAAGGAGTAATTAGTTTCCCTTTTCTGTTGACTGTTATACGTTATACTACATGTTTAAACGGCTAAACTATGTATGAATTAAGTAAGTAATCTATCCATACAATCAGTAATATAAGGTGTGGTTATGAAAATGAATTGTTTTTTACGAAGATTTTTAAACGCGATAGATGAAACATGGTGAACTACCAGAGAGTTATGTTAGGATATTAACGTATTCATACAGATAAGTTTGTGTCTGTAAAATAATTAGGAGCTAGCCATGTGAGGTTCTATGGTGTAATGGTTAGCACTCTGGACTCTGAATCCAGCGATCCGAGTTCAAGTCTCGGTAGAACCTATTTCGTTCTTTTCCTACTGACGTGATCAAACAAACATTCTGCGAACTTTTCATCTATCTTTACCAAACAATTTTCCAGCTTTTACACTACTTGTAACGCTTGTTGGAATAATATTAGACGATATCTTTGAAAATCAACATGGTAAATAATATATTACCTTACACATCATATAACATATAATTGTCTCGTACAGTTTTAATCAATTTACAGTGAAAATCAGAGTCGGGCTATAAAACAATGGTTTTACAACATGTGATGAAGCAATACTGATACATCTCGTTTAGCATCAACATTAGATGCAGGAGTTTCGAATAGGATATTTTTAATTAACGCGTTTTAATGAAGTCACAGTATGATATAATCAATGAAAATAGAATACGGATTGGTGTTGGTACTTCAAAAATGAAAGTGTAAGAAACACGTCAGTGCTTAGATAAGGATATACGATAACATTGTTTGAGAAAAAACGCCTGTGTTTTAGGTTGAACGTTTATAAAATGAAATGTTATTATCCTTAGTGTAATGGGTTCTATGGTGTAATGGTTAGCACTCTGGACTTTGAATCCAGCGATCCGAGTTCAAATCTCGGTAGAACCTGAGAAACGTTTACGTTTTAATCTTCATTTCTCAATTTATTCGTATCTACAGAAAGGCGCATGTTTCATCAAATATAAAGGAGTAATTAGTTTCCCTTTTCTGTTAACTGTTATACGTTATACTACATGTTTAAACGGCTAAACTATGTATGAATTAAGTAAGTAATCTATCCATACAATCAGTAATATAAGGTGTGGTTATGAAAATGAATTGTTTTTTACGAAGATTTTTAAACGCGATAGATGAAACATGGTGAACTACCAGAGAGTTATGTTAGGATATTAACGTATTCATACAGATAAGTTTGTGTCTGTAAAATAATTAGGAGCTAGCCATGTGAGGTTCTATGGTGTAATGGTTAGCACTCTGGACTCTGAATCCAGCGATCCGAGTTCAAGTCTCGGTAGAACCTATTTCGTTCTTTTCCTACTGACGTGATCAAACAAACATTCTGCGAACTTTTCATCTATCTTTACCAAACAATTTTCCAGCTTTTACACTACTTGTAACGCTTGTTGGAATAATATTAGACGATATCTTTGAAAATCAACATGGTAAATAATATATTACCTGACTCATAATATAAAATATAATTATCTCGTACAGTTTTAATCAATTTACAGTGAAAATCAGAGTCGGGCTATAAAACAATGGTTTTACAACATGTGATGAAGCAATACTGATACATTTCGTTTAGCATCACCATTAGATGCAGGAGTTTCGAATATGATATTTTTAATTAACGCGTTTTAATGAAAACACAGTATGATATAATCAATGAAAATAGAATACGGATTGGTGTTGTTACTTCAAAAATGAAAGTGTAAGAAACACGTCATGGCTTAGATAAAGATATACTATAAAATTGTATGAGTAAAAACGCCTGTATTTGAGGTTTAACATTTATAAAATTAAATGTAATTATCCTTAGTGTAATGGGTTTTATGGTGTAATGGTTAGCACTCTGGACTTTGAATCCAGCGATCCGAGTTCAGATCTCGGTAGAACGTGAGAAACATTTACGTTTTAATCTTCATTTCTCAATTGTATTCGTATCTACAGAAAGGCGCATGTTTCATGAAATATTAAGGAGTAATTAGTTTCCTTTTTCTGTTAACTGTTATACGTTATACTACATGTTTAAACGGCTAAACTATGTATGAATTAAGTAAGTAATCTATAAATACAATCAGTAATATGGGGTGTGGTTATGAAAATGAATTGTTTTTTACGAAGATTTTTAAACGCGATAGATGAAACATGGTGAACTACCAGAGAGTTATGTTAGGATATTAACGTATTCATACAGATAAGTTTGTGTCTGTAAAATAATTAGGAGCTAGCCATGTGAGGTTCTATGGTGTAATGGTTAGCACTCTGGACTCTGAATCCAGCGATCCGAGTTCAAGTCTCGGTAGAACCTATTTCGTTCTTTTCCTACTGACGTGATCAAACAAACATTCTGCGAACTTTTCATCTATCTTTACCAAACAATTTTCCAGCTTTTACACTACTTGTAACGCTTGTTGGAATAATATTAGACGATATCTTTGAAAATCAACATGGTAAATAATATATTACCTTACACATCATATAACATATTATTATCTCGTACAGTTTTAATAAATTTACAGTGAAAATCAGAGTCGGGCTATAAAACAATGGTTTTACAACATGTGATGAAGCAATACTGATACATTTCGTTTAGCATCACCATTAGATGCAGCAGTATCGAATAGGATATTTTTAATTAACGCGTTTTAATGAAGTCACAGTAGGATATAATCAATGAAAATAGAATACGGATTGGTGTTGGTACTTCAAAAATGAAAGTGTAAGAAACACGTCATGGCTTAGATAAGGATATACGATAACATTGTATGAGAAAAAACGCCTGTGTTTTAGGTTGAACGTTTATAAAATGAAATGTAATTATCCTTAGTGTAATGGGTTCTATGGTGTAATGGTTAGCACTCTGGACTTTGAATCCATCGTTCCGAGTTCAAATCTCGGTAGAACCTGAGAAACGTTTACGTTTTAATCTTCATTTCTCAATTTATTCGTATCTACAGAAAGGCGCATGTTTCATCAAATATAAAGGAGTAATTAGTTTCCCTTTTCTGTTAACTGTTATACGTTATACTACATGTTTAAACGGCTAAACTATGTATTAATTAAATAAGTAATCTATAAATACAATCAGTAATATAGGGTGTGGTTATGAAAATGAATTGTTTTTTACGAAGATTTTTAAACGCGATAGATGAAACATGGTGAACTACCAGAGAGTTATGTTAGGATATTAACGTATTCATACAGATAAGTTTGTGTCTGTAAAATAATTAGAAGCTAGCCATGTGAGGTTCTATGGTGTAATGGTTAGCACTCTGGACTCTGAATCCAGCGATCCGAGTTCAAGTCTCGGTAGAACCTATTTCGTTCTTTTCCTACTGACGTGATCAAACAAACACTCTGGATCTTTTCATCTACTTTTACAAAACAATTTTCCAGCTTTTACACTACTTGTAACGCTTGTTGGAATAATATTAGACGATATCTTTGAAAATCAACATGGTAAATAATATATTACCTTACACATCATATAACATATAATTGTCTCGTACAGTTTTAATAAATTTACAGTGAAAATCAGAGTCGGGCTATAAAACAATGGTTTTACAACATGTGATGAAGCAATACTGATACATTTCGTTTAGCATCACCATTAGATGCAGGAGTTTCGAATAGTATATCTTTAATTAACGCGTTTTAATGAAGTCACAGTAGGATATAATCAAGGAAATTAGAATACGGATTGGTGTTGTTACTTCAAAAAGGAAAGTGTAAGAAACACGTCATGGCTTAGATAAGGATATGCGATGAAATTGTATGAGTAAAAACGCCTGTGTTTTAAGTTGAACGTTTATAAAATGAAATGTAATTACCCTTAGTGTAATGGGTTCTATGGTGTTATGGTTAGCACTCTGGACTTTGAATCCAGCGATCCGAGTTCAAATCTCGGTAGAACCTTAGAAACGTTTATGTTTTGATCTTCATTTCTCAATTGTATTCGTATCTACAGAAAGGCGCATGTTTCATCAAATATAAAAGAGTAATTAGTTACCTTTCTCTGTTAACTGTTATACTACATGTTTTAAACAGTTTTCAAACGCTTGTCGGAATAATATTAGACGATATCTTTGAAAATCATCATGGTTAATGTTATGGTTACTGACACATCAGTCTCGCTATAAAACAATGGTTTTACACCATTTCTTGAAGCAATACGAATACATTGTCTTAAGCATCACTATTAGATGCAGACATTTCGAATAAGAGATTTTTAATAATCGTGTTTGGATGAAAACACCGTATGACATAATCGATAACGTAATGCCTACTGGGTAGGACTTGAATGGCTTCTCGGGAGGACTTGAATGCCTACTAGAAACGACCCTCGAGTGTCTTCGGTCTCTCTTGACAAGGGTTTATTAGAGTCTCTTACATAAGGATACCTTTTACTTGAAGTAAACCCTGACCAAATATTCAAACCAAATGGTTTGCTGGCTGTCAAACCATCTAGCACGTATCCCGAATTGCGGACGGTGGCACCCCTCTACTTATGTAGGGCAACTTCGAATAAACAATTAGAAGCCGTTGACAATGAGGAGATGAATAATAAAAAATATGAATACAAACAAAAATAAATACCGGCAGGTCGGCACCCACAATAGAAAGGGCCCGTCAACCCGTTCATACACCAGGCGGGAAGATGTAACCAATGGTGTAAACATTCTTGCCTCTGGAAATGGTGCTACAGCCAATACAGAGGCCAGCCAGGGTCAGCAATCAGGCCTTGAGACAAAATGTCCTTGTCCCCTATCTCTATCAAATGCAGCAACAAAAAAAGAAACATAAGAGGCTTAAAAGCCCAACCATCGACTGTTGCATAAAAGAAGGTGCTATTGTTTTGCTACCAGTACTCAAAGTTTTAAAAGTTGAGCAAAACATCCAATGAGATTCTAGCCGATAAGATCCAATAATCTAATCTCCCCGAAGAAAAAAACATACACCGGTTGCCCGCCTACGATTGCTTATTTCCCACATGGGAATATATATAACAGAAGAAGAGATCACCCTAATAAAAAAGGCAGCCATAAGAGAGGCTGAAGAAGACCTCCTTCCTAGGGAAGAAGAAACTAGACGGAGACAAGTGTCTAGAGGGGAGAGGGAAGAGAATTGGACACTGTTGTGGGCTATGAAATATTCTCAAGAAAAATATACCAAACAAAAAAAGAGAACATGATCTGAAGGGAAATATTCTTCCACTTCTGTCCGGGAAAGAAAAATGTTCCACCACAAAGAAATAACTTGCCAAAGATATAACAGCATGAGCCTGCTCAATGAAGCTGAGCTGGAATATATGGCATCAGAGATAGCAGCCCTCGTAAGAACCAAAAAGTGTCCACTTGAAAGCCCCTTCAAACATCCCACAATTCCCATCATCGTCCAAAACACCACACCGCAGATACAGCAGAAACCACATTACCATTCACCCATGAATTAAGTTGTCAAACTATCTGTGTCCATGACAACCCACCATAAAGCCACATCAACACCAGAATCTCCTTTAGCAAGGGGCTCCCCGACAAGTATACCACCATCATCAGATGTCTATTTAGAATCAGAAGATAGCCCCTCACTGAACCTAAGTTCTTCTTCACCACTATCATCGAGGTCACTGGTAACACCTGAATCCCCATCATTACCTCAGAAAGTACTGGAACCAGATAATGAGCAGTTTGCCTTGGAAGAAGAGCTTGGGGATACAAATAAGGAAGTACAGATGATGAGGCTGGAGAAAAGACCTCAACTGATCAAAACCCAAGCCTCAGGGGCTACCAAGGCAGTAATACAAAACATAAACATCGCTCTCCAAAGACTTGTTCCATCCAACATATCCCTCACGGAGCTAAATCGAATAACGTACACTGCAGGCCTTTACATCGTTAGGAGAACACTCCCTCAATTTAAAAAGCAATGCGAGTGCAAAGCACGAGTCACAACGCCACCGTGGAAACTGAAGCTCCAGAAACAACTTAACTTTTGCAGAAAGGAAGTTTCTCAAATAAAACAATTCCTTGCTGCTCCTACAGTGCGGGGACGGCTGAGAAACACTATCTGCAGACTCAGTTTTAAATACAAAAAAATGTAGAAGAAATTAGAAACGTTGCAAGGGGACTTGAAGGTAAAATCCCAGCACTTGCTTAAAGAATTCAAGAAAAGGATAACAAGCACAGGGCGAAAGTTGAGAACAGGCAGTTCAAAAAGAATACACGATTATTCTACCAAAATTTGGTTGGAGAGAATATAACGGTGGAAAGCCACCATAAGAGAAGGAGCTAGAAAACTACTGGAGGACTTTGTTTGAAAATGAAGGACCATGCAACCAAGAGGCCAAGTGGATTTCAGGTATAGCCCGAAGTAATAAAAGCAAGCCAAAAATGGCAGAGCCAGAGATAACGTCTGGAATGATAAAACGAAAGATAAATCAATTTCAGAATCACAAACCTGGCATAGACAATATACCCAATTTATGGCTGAAAAAACTAACAGCACCAGACTTTTGAAGGGTAAGGAGGCCACACCAGAATAGCCAGTAAAAAGTGATACGACTCTCATACCCAAAACGAGTGAGACACAAAACCCTACAAAATATAGACCGATCCGCTGCCCCACTACAACCTACAAACTCTTCACTGGCCTGGTTGAAGACAACATCTACGAACACCTCTCTTCTGGAGAATACCTGGAAAAAGAACAAGCAGGGTGTAGGAGGAAGTGTTCATGCACCAAGGACCAATTGTTGATCTATAAGACCACCCTTCATGACTGTAGGAAGAGGTAGAGAAATCTAAACATGGCTTGGATTGATTACCAAAAGGCATACGATAGTGTACCACACGCATGGCTCCTGCGCTGACTTGATCTATATAATATATATCCGCTCATCAAGAAAACCATGGCAGTACAAATAAATATGTAAAAAAAAACAACTATGGCATTAATACACACTAATGGAACACTAAGGATAATTACATTTCATTTTATAAACGTTCAACCTAAAACACAGGCGTTTTTACTCATACAATTTTATCGTATATCCTTATCTACGCCATGACGTGTTTCTTACACTTTCATTTTAGAAGTACCAACACAAATCCGTATTTTATTTTCATTGATTATATCATACTGTGACTTCATTAAAACGCGTTAATTAAAAATATCCTATTCGAAACTCCTGCATCTAATGGTGATGCTAAACGAAATGTATCAGTATTTCTTCATCACATGTTGTAAAACCATTGTTTTATAGCCCGACTCTGATTTTCACTGTAAATTTATTAACACTTTACGAGATAATAATGTGTTTAATGAGGTGTCAGGTAATATATTATTTACCACGTTGATTTTCAAAGATATCGTCTAATATTATTCCGACAAGCGTTTCAAGAAGTATAAAAGCCGGAAAATTATTTTGTAAAGATAGATGAAAAGATCGCAGAGTGTATGTTTGATGACGTCAGTAGGAAAAGAACGAAATAGGTTCTACCGAGACTTGAACTCGGATCGCTGGATTCAGAGTCCAGAGTGCTAACCATTACACCATAGAACCTCACATGGCTAGCTTATGATTATTTTACAGACACAAACTTATCTCTATGAATACGTTAAAATCCCAACATAACCATCTGGTAGTTCACCATGTTTCATCTATCGCGTTTGAAAATCTTCGTAAAAAACAATTCATTTTCATAACCACTCACTATATTACCGATTGTATTTATAGATTACTTACTTAATTGATACATATTTTAGCCGTTAAAACGTGTAGTATAACGTATAACAGTTAACAGAAAAGGGTAACTTATTAATCCTTTATATTTGATGAAACAATCGCCTTTCTGTAGATAGGAATACAATTGAGAAATAAAGATTAAAACGCAAAACTTTCTACGGTTCTACCGAGATGTGAACTGTGATAGCTGGATTCCATGTCAAGAGTGCTAACCATTACACCATAGAACCCATTATACTAAGGATAATTACATTTCATGTTATAAACGTTAAACTTCAAACACAGGCGTTTTTACTCATACGATTTCATCGTATATCCTTATCTAAGCCATGACGTGTTTCTTACACTTTCCTTTTTGAAGTAACAACACCAATCCGTATTCTATTTTCATTGATTATATCATACTGTGACTTAGAGCTGGGAGGAAGATCCAAACGGAAAACATACAGCTTAATGAATATACTGACATCAAAGACCTTGAAGAACAGGAACAATACAAACACCTTGGCATAGAAGAAAACGATTCAATTCAACATGCCAAGATGAGATAACAATTTGGCAAAGAATATATACGCCGTGTTAGTAAAAATTGCAAAACACAGCTAACAAGCAAAAAAAAGTAACTGCCATTAACCAATTTGCTATGCCAGTGATAACATACAGCGTTGGAATTATTGATTGGCCACAAAAGGACATTAATAAATTAGACACTAAAACGAGAAAAATGTTCACAATGTACAGGGTAATGTACATAAACCAGTGTCTACCAAGGCTGTATCTACCAAGAGGAACAGGGGGTATGCGTCTCTCAGAAATTGACCATCAACATCGAGCTACTATTGTGAGCACCTGCCAATATATGATGAGCTCCCAGAACCCAAACCGTATGATGGTATGCCAACATCAAGAAACAAGAGCAAGCAGAACAACCTCTCTCACAAAACTAGCCAAACATTTTGGACAGGACTGTCTTACAAATGAGGCCGAAAGAGACAACAATCCTGCCACAGAAATAGCTCGCAAAAGCCGTCAGAAATACACCAAGACCTTCCATTCCAGAAAACTGGGGAAATGGGCAAACCAACAACGTGCTAAGTATTTTCTAGGTGAATTATCCCAGGAATATATAGATAAGGAAGGCTCTGTAGACTGGCTGAAAATAGGATCTCTCCACTATTATCAGGAGAGAATGATAATGGCTGCTCAAGATCAAGGCTTGATGACCAATGCTTTTAAAAAGATGAGTGGTCCTAGCAACAATAACAAATGCAGGTTCTGCCACACAGAAGTAGAGAGTGTGAGCAACCTGACATCCAGTTGTAAGGTTCTGCTGGGGACGGCAATTATACAATGCGACACAACGGAGTCTGTAAATATCTTCACTGGACTATTTGTAAAAAGTTGAATATCCAGTTTAGCAGCAAGTCATGGGAGCATATACCAGAAAGAACAGTTGGAAATAATGTATACACCATCCACTATTACTATGCAATCTTTACAGCTACATATCTAGAAAACGGATCTGTTTAACCTGACATCGTAATATGGGACAAAAGGGAGAAAGTAGCAACCCTAGTTGAATTCAGTGCCCCTAATGATGCAGGATTGAACAGAGTAGAAATGGAAAAGAGTACGAAATACCAAGGTCTTATGTGCGACATGAAAAGAAACTGGAATCTTAGGGAAATCTCCATCATAACAGTAATTATAGGAGCAAGAGGACTAATGAAGAAGAATTCCAAGAGCTATCTGGCGAGTATACTCGGTGAACCGAGTGCAAGATAAATGCAAACAACTTCACTTAAAGGGACGGTTAGAATCTTAAAACGATCTCGAGGCTGGAGTGTCTGAAATAGCAAGTGAATGTCTAGCATCTGGTAGGATGCCCCATCTCCAGCAAAAACAGATAGATAAGAATAAGAAAGAAAGAATACGGATTTGTGTTGTTACTTTAAACATGAAAGTGTAAGAAACAGGTCATGGCTTAGATAAGGATATACGATAAAATTGTATAATTAAAAACGCCTGTGTTTTACTTACAACGTTTATGAAATGAAATGTAACTATACTTAGTGTAATTGGTTCTATGGTGTAATAGTTAGCACTCTGGACTAGCGATCCGACTTCAAATCTCGGTTGAACCTGGGAAACGTTTACGTTTTAATCCTCATTTCTGAATTGTATTCGTATCTACAGAAAAGCGCATGCTTCATCAAATATACAAGAGTAAATACTAAACTTTTCTGTTAATTGTTATACGTCATACAATATGTTTCAAACAAGAAAAATTAGTATGAATTAAGTAAAAAATCTATAATTACAATCAAGAATATGTGGTGGTGTTATGAATATTTATTGTTTTTACGAGTTGTTTTAGACGCGATAGATGAAACATGCTGAAACATGGTGAACACTTCCTCTTACTAGGATATTGAGCACTGTTAGAGCACTTCATGAACGATTTTCCTATGAATGAACCAAATGGATGAAATAAGTTGAATGAGAAAAAATGAATATAAAATAAGTGAACAACATTTTTTAAAATATGACTGAAAAATGGCGATGTCAGATAGGGCTGCCATGAACAAGTAGATATATTTTATTTTACCAGTAAAAAAATTATTGAAAACAAATTATTATTTGCGAAAAAATAATCATGCCTAAAAGATTATGTAGAATTTTTCTTTTGATTAACACCGGTTTGCAAATTCTGATATCAGATAAGGCGGCCATGAACTAGTAAACAAGTTAATGAAAATAAATTATTATTTGCGAAAATAAAATAAAAATATCAATATCATATATCTAAACAATTTGTAATTAGAAATAATAAATTAAAATAGAAATAAAGGGCATCCTTTATTACGAATTAAAACCGGAATGTGACAAAATGTAAACGTTGAAGGAAATTAACTTACCTAAATGAAAGGTTTTGTGTATGTATTTACAACTCGCAAAGAATGCCTGGGTATATATATATACCCCCCCGTCTGCCCGTCCCTGTCTCTGGACATACACACATACAACTTTCCTTGAGGAACAAGTCGGGGTTTTATTTCCAAATTAATACATACATAACATTGACCAAGGTACCCAGCGTTGCCTGGGGCCATAAGAGGTTAAAACATGTGTGTAACATCTTTATATTAAAACTTCTCCCTCGTATCTCTATCTTTCTCTGTTCCTCGTTGTTCTACTTCAATAAAAATAAAAATAAATTTATTAAAGTTTATATATTTTTTATTAATTAAAATAAAACGATTAATTTATACCAGCGATATTTTTACGAAAGTCTGCCTTTAAAATTTTTTTATCCAGTGTTTATTTTTTTGGCGAAGGAGGCAAGCAATTCGATTCGGTTCAAAGAATCTGTAGAAGCACATAATACAGTTATGAAGAAAAAATGAGAAAAAAGAAAACAAAGTTCATCATTTTTATTAATGAAAACAAAATGATTACTTTTTACCAGTCATTTTTTAATAAATAACACTACTTTGATTTAAAAAAAAATGATTACCTTTTACCAGTGATTCTTTTTACGAAGATCGAGTTTATTTCATCAAGTGTTTAATTAAGTAAGTGTAATTATTAACATGCTTTGGAAAGAGGCAAGTACACGTTTAAATAAAGAAAAAATTCTCATTTACCGACTTTGATTCGTCACGTAAAAATGCAGCAAAATTATTTTTAATTGCAAGTTGTTTTTTAGGCGAGTGAAGTATGCAATGAAGAAATGTCATTATGAATCAAGTTTTTTAACTTCCGGTGTTGTGATGTCTACGCATGCGCGGTGTGCTAAAAACGAAACAAATTGACTACCCTTATCACCAATTTTGTGTCTGTTCCATATAGAAGGAGTTTGTTTTTTCAATTTTTCGATATTATACGTCCGAAAGATTGCCGATTTAGAATATATCAACTTTGTGGATATTTGTTTAGTATTTTTGCAGGTTTTAGCTGGACATAATCACATACACACATACACACATACACACATACATATGCATACACAATCGTTTGCTCTCTACATAGGAGATGAGGCGCTGTCGACATTTGATTTAAAGACGACGAAGTGGTAATCACCAAGAAAGCAGTCCTGCGGTAATGTGTTTCACGTGCGGAAATTCTTTACAAAGAAGTTATGTCTATAGCAGTTCAGTCTGACGCTAGACACATAGAAGGAGAAGGTACATTAGTTTCAGTTGTGGTTGTTAGACGAGTTCTTGCAGTGAATGTATTTCAAAGATTGTAGCCTAGTCGAGAAGCTTCCATGGAAATAACGATTAAGTAGAAATACTAGCGACATCTCTTCTATGTCTGTAATACAAATGAATAATTGAACGTATGGTTTGTAACGCATTATCTATTTTCGCTTTTGTTTGTGTTGGACATAATCGTGCTCCAAATTAATATACTCAGACAGTAGTTTAACCCACGTACAGTTATTGACCGAACGCGATTAACGCGTAATTTTGTTTCCTCTCTAATTTATCATTTTACCTCTTTAATGACTCATAAAAGCCAATGCTATGCATGCCTTTATATTAAGCGTAATGTTATATTCTGATTCATTAATTGATTATGTAACGTGCCTAGATACACGTGACATATAACAAAAAGTATTCTATGAAAATGTAACCGTCCACATAAGTGATACTTCACGAAGGCTCTTTTATCTAACAGGAATTATACATATTTCCGACAAAGGTTATTGATACTATCAGTTCATGTGGACACTGTTCGAACATTTCATGGTAAAATTCCTTTTATATGATTCTATGCACCTTTGGCATAATAGTCAGAGTGTTCGCTGATGGGTTGGGAAACCATGGTTCGATCCTCGGTCGAGTCATACCAATGTATCAAAAATTGACTTTTTACATGCACCTTTGAAACAGACTTTACTATTTCGTTTCGTATCCCTCTCTCGCTATCTCTATCTCTCTTTATCTTTCCTTGTTTTTGCGCATTCCCCAATCTTAATTTTAAATAATAATTTCCGCCCAAACGTAGCAACATTGAAATGCTTATTAATAATACTTTTAAAACATCATATTTACTCTAAGAATACCTTCTGCGTCTTAATAATCTAAGGCTGATACCATTAGTTTTTTTTAGTTTTTTTGTCACTTTTATTATTTAACTCAGAATTTCACGTCACACCAAAATTCCACAGATAGTTTTAGGGTAAGTTGTTGACTACTAGCATTGGTCGGCTCCATACATTATATATAAACATCATTAAAAAGAACAGAATTCGCCTGTTTAATTATATTTTGTGTATTTTTTCGATTTTCCTAATGGACTTTTTCGTATTCAAATCGAAATAATTCGATTCTTCGTCAGATTATCAAAATCTAATGAGCAAAAAAGCTTGAGAAACAAGAGAATCTTTTAAAAGACGGCGGAAAAAACGCGCACGTAAAAGAACGTTTTCGTATTGTTTTAGAAAAGACGTTGACAGTTTTAATTCAGCGATGCTTGAGTAGCATCATAGAATAAAATCGCATTTCGTTAAGCATTTGAAAATGTTACCACTGGTTTTATACGTGATGTTATTAGTTGTAGATCGTGTTTTTATGTAGATAGCTTCCATTATATTTAATTTATTTAAATAGGTTTCGGAATGTATTATTTAAGTGTTAGTAACTAGAATTTGTCTTAAATCAGAGGGATGTTAGGCATGTTGTTGTAGATGTTGTTAAATTGAGTTAGAGTTAAAAAGATGAAAGGTGAAGCGACGGGATAGGGTAGTGGTTGTAAAACAAATGTTGCTATTAGCTTTATTATTATTATGGGAGTTACATTCGGCCAAAGGGCATTTAAACTCATGAATAACCTTGGTTCCTTCTAGTGATTTTAGGCTTTGTGGGGGAGTTGTTTTTACTACAAGGTTTTAAATAAAACATTTCTTATAGTAAATAATAAGTCTAATTTTATTATTACTGTCTATTAAGGATATGTATCTATCTGTGTACACTATTTGTCATGGCTTTTTCTTCCGATCTGAAGTTTGGTTGCATTTGATATATATATATATATATATATATATATATATATATATATATATATATATATATATATATATATATATATATATGAGGATGAAATGAATCATATATCAAATACCGTCAAAGACAAGATCTGTGAAAAAGACGAACGGAAAACACAAATTTTAATACAGGAAAAAATAATCAAGAACCGAGACATTTTCCCGGTTTCGTTCGGATTAACGAACGTATTCAGAAAAAAATGAAGATTTGTATTTATTTGATCCAGGTAAAACATAGGAAATAGAAGACCATGCCACAGAGTTCGCAGGTTTTGTGATGATTTGAGAGGATGGCATAAATGAAGTTACATCCTGTCTCTTCCTTGCTGCCTTCTTCTGCTGCTGGTGTTTTATCCTATTCTTTTAAAAGGCTGCTGCCTTCAAAAAAGCACACACATATATATATATATATATATATATATATATATATATATATATATATATATATATATATATATATCAAGGTTTTAAATAGGATGAACGGAGGCACAGCGAGTCGGGGACAATATCACAAGGAAAAAAAGAGAGGAAATTTGTAGTAATATATTTAATCGCCGGAAGACATTCGATTAAAAACTTTCAAACAGAATAAAAGGATCGACTAAAATTAACAGATTTTTAAATTCTTTTAAAACCCAGATAAAATTCTGTACCACAAAAAATTTGTTAAAATATATATATATATATATATATATATATATATATATATATATATATATATATATATGTGTATATACAAAGACATTTGAGCTTAAACCATTTCACTATAGGTTCTATCTACTAAAAGTTTACTTTTAGTTTATATTTGATTATATATATATATATATATATATATATATACATATAAATAAATAATTTTTTAAAATATATATATTTATATATATATATATATATATGTATATTTAAGCAAAATTAAATTCGAAGGATTCGAGATAATTTAAGTAGGGTGTGCCAAAGAGTAAATGTGATATTGTGGTGAATGCTGACGTAAAAGTGATGGAAGATTACTTTGACGAATGGATCAGAATACGCCTAGTTTCGAATATGATAGACAGAGGAAGACTTCTGACTCTTAACTTCCAACACTCATTTGGTAAAAGTTTATTTTTATTGTCTTAACAAATAAATAATGTTAAGCCTAGTATATGTTCGGCCTCAAAGATGTAATCCTCCCAGGTATTATCTCAACCTCCAGGTGTATTGTCTTCAAACTGTGGCGCACTTATCCGTTAGGAAGTGGCAAGTGGAAAATACTATTCTGTACTCAACAAAAGTGTCCTTTTTTGAGAGGGTAGATTTCCCCACATTAAACCCCTATAATCATGTTTTCATTTGAGAGGGCAGGTAGAGAGAGAGAGAGGTAGAGAGAGAGGGGGAGATAGATACATATATATCATTGTAGGGATATAAATAGAATTATCCTTCTTTAAATAAAACATTTAATCCGAGTCATTAAATTGCCATATTTTTGTGACAAGTGATTTGCAAACTTTAATTCATTCTGTTTTTTATCTTTTTTTTAATTATTTCTTTCTTGTTGAAAAAATTACAGATTAAGTATTTACTTCCGTTCTAGTCCTGTCGAGATGTTTGTATCAATTACATTTCATTTATTGTCTGATATACTAAAAACCACAGAGAAAGTGCAATGACTTTAGGCATAGCAGCTCCTTTCTACTTCTTCCCTCGTCGACCGAGTACGGTCGGTCGGGAAGTGCGGTCCATTGTAGGCGACATATGGCGTGAATAGTTGGGAAAACAAGGCGAAGAACTGGGTGCTTTTCATGAGAAATGCACTAATTAAGTTCCCATTAGAAAATCCCTAATCATTGTCTAGCCCGCTGGCCAGACTTGTCCCGAAATCTACTTCTCAACGGTCCGCGTAAAAAAAGCTAAAGGCTGTACAGGTAAATGGATTGGATAGGGTTGAATTTAATGATTTTTTGTACAGACAACTTTTTTTTAGTTTGTTCACCCCAAACAAGGCATACTGTCACTGAGATATAAGGGGTTACTGTGATAGGGGCAACATTTATAAATAGGCGGTGTGAGTGTAGAGTTTAACAGTAAGATGTTTGTTCACATTACATTTACATTTCTACATGTTAGTACGGTCGGGGAAACAGGTTACAGGGAGATTAATTCAAAGCAAGCGGTTCGATGAAATTACATCTCCCGACACCTAGGGCCTTCTACAAAGAAAGGGTGTGATTCTGTTGCTAGTCGGATGGGTCATATGTATTTACATTTAAGACATATTAGGTTAGAAATGAATTTTTTTTACCCCATGTATAGTAGAGGGGTAGAGCTAGTGGTTAGTCCATCATACTATATGTGCCAACAATACTACATGAACGAGCGAATGATATCTTTATAGAGGTATAAGATACAGGTGTGAGATGTTTTCTTGCTGGAGTTCGCTAGATTAGCCTAACTTCTTATCGGCAGTCTTGGCAGCTTCTTCTATGTACTTCTTCCACTTCATGTTTCCTGGGAATGTCAAACCGATACGTTTATACGTTTGACACCCATGAAGGGTGCTATTGGCCATTACAATCGATAGTAGAAAAGATTTTTTTTATAGTTGTTAAATAAAAAGAGCTTTGTTGTGGTAGCATCAAGAATGACCATCCATTTTGGTTACGTTTTTGTACAACTTAATTTAAATTTATAATCAAGACGAGAATATATGTGAAATCGTGCCTGGAATCATCCCAGAATAGAAATTGGTATGTTTGCATTGCAGTATTAATCAGCAAGGCTTGTGGATGTCACTGCATGAATTTGGCCATAGTGTTGATGTTATAAGTTTATTTCTTTCAGGGCAAGAGTATCAAATAACACAGTTGCACTTTTAGAAAAGCAGGAACGTGTATAGTTACATATGCTTAAATATCTTAGCTGATTTCTTGAAGAGTATGAGTCCCAAGAACCGGAATTTATTCATCCCAGAGATCTCAGATTCAGATCTGGCTGCACTCATAAATGAACAGCGTATCAAGCTAAAGGCAAAAGGACATGTTGAACTTAAAGTGTCGAGCTTTGCAAAACATATGAAAAAGTTGAAATATTTTCCAGACAACTTACATACCAACTTAAAAAAAATCTCATAGTATAACCGATAAGCTCTGCCGGTACTCATTTATTGTAGAAGCAGTGCATACCGAATGTTTAATGTTTGAAGGCTGCTTCAAAACAGTGACATTCTCAGTTTCGTCACTCATGACATAAAATATAGATAATGCACCCATTGATGTACAGCTTGACCTTATTGAGCAGCACAATCTGATTATATATGGGTAGATCTTTTCAAGTGCTTATCAAGGCTAGATTTGTTATTCTCCTCTCAAAAGTGATAGTCATAGGGAGTTTATTATCTTTGGGTCTACATAATATCTAAACACACATTCGAAATTATGAAGGTGAACAAATCTAAATATCGATCTACTCTCAGCGATGAGCAATTGTATTTTCTCCTTCGTAAATCAACTTTCGATTATATGGGTGCTAAGTTCGATACAGTCGATTTCACTACTTTCACGTATGGATGTTTTCAACCTTCTCGTGAACCTTCTTGGAAGTACCTGATTCAAAAATGATCAGTGAAACCAATGCCAACTATAGAATCAGGGCGGTCGGAAAAGTCATACGATACTTATGCGCACAGATGTACTTTTTGCCTCATACATTAAACTGGAATGCATGTATTAACTTCCGAGACAGACGATATTGTTCTCATAGGAAAACATGAATGAAAAATAAATGAAATAGGATCAAGTCAATACTTTTTTTCCAAACCATGTAAAATCATAACACTGGGCGACAATTATTTACTTTTTGGATGTTGTCAAGATTTCTACAACTGATTTACGGTATTTTAGCACTGCTGAATCAGGAAATGGTATCCGTTTCTCTCTATCAGGTCAGGTTTTTGTGTTAAGTTGATTTGAAAAAAGTCAGATCCTGTGACAAAATCGATTACATATTTGTGGCACTATCAGCTTATTTTGTCAACACATATCATCCTAAATATTTTTAAGAGAAAAAATACATGTATTACCTGATAGAAACATCGATTACTGTTATCTGAATGGTGAGCATTAATTAAAGTACACGTAAATTGCATGTTGCTTCACCATTGTTCAAACTTCAGGGCTATAACTTCCGTTTCTACGAACTCCTGGAATGCTCATCGGCGGGGACGTCACTCTTTTTATTCCAACAGTATTGAGCCATCATAACTGCGTCCCAGCGACCCTGACACCTGGTCTTCATCTCTTTTATGTCCTGATGAAATCTCTCCGCCTGCTCGTCACTCATTTAACCCAGGTTCTCATAATATGTGAAAATAGGGAGTGCATCTTGATGCTTATGTTACAACCCAGATTTGTGAACGAAGCCAGCATGTTGCTGACAAGTTCTTCATTGGTGCTGGCCTTATTGTTGCCAGGAAAGTTTTTTCACTACAAGAACAAATGCATTCCACGCTTCCAGTTCCACTTCGCTCATTGACTCTTCGAACTCTGGATCTCTGATGAGCTGACGTATCTGACGACCGTCAAAGCTGCCACCATTAAACTTTTTCATGGTCAATCCTGGAAAAACCGTGCACAAGTAAGTGAAGCACTCACCATCCTTGTCCAGACTATTGGTGAACTGCTTGATTAAGCCGGGATTGATGTGCAGCGGTGGGAAGAGTATTCTGTCTTCGTCCACCAGTGGGTCTCTGATGACGTCTATTTCTTTGCAAAGCACCAATTCCTCCCGCACAGGCCAGTCCTTCTTCGTCTAATGCTGAGCACGGTTCCTACTATCCCCTATGCACATAAAACATGGATACTTGGTGAGGCCAGACTGTTGTCCTAACAAACAGTTAACCATCTTCAGGTCAACACAAATAAACCATTTATGCGGATCATAACCAATTTTCCTCGGAACATACTTCACTGCTTCATACTTCTCCTTCAGTGTAGTCGGGTGAGCGATGGGTACAGAGGCAAACTGGTTTCAGTTGTGTAGCAGAACACATTTCAGTGATCGCTTGTTGCTGTCAATGAATAGTCTCTAATCTTTGAGTTCGTAATATGGCACTTCAAGCTTGGACAGAAGCTGCGCAATATCAGCACAGCTCACTAAGTTCTTCTCTTCAGAGAAAAAACGGAAGTACTCTTGATGCGTGTTACGGAAAAAGGTTGATTCGTGAACTGTAAGAGAGAGTTTTTTCCTTCAATCTGGATGCCAATAGTTCGGCAGAGTCCTTTGCCAAGCTGAGGTCGCGAACTAGATCATTCAACTCTTTTTTGAAAATGGAGGTGGAGCATCGTCTTCAATAGCCACTACTTCTTCGTCTTCTTCTTCATGTTCTTCAACACTGGATGCATCTTCGTCACTAATGTTAGGACGTTCTACGAAGATAGGCACTGGAATTTCATCACAATGAGCTACAAGACGACATGCTGAATGACGATCAGGATACTTGAGGCTGCCCTGATTCTTTCTGTTGAGCCAATTTATATCAACAGCGCAGACATAGCAGTCTGTTACATTGTTTGCCGGCTCCCTCCTAACTATAGACATTCCAAAGTTCAGACATATCGTTCCATTGGTCCACCCACGCAGAGTCTCGGTGCATGTTTTGCACACCATGTGTGGCGCCCTAGCTTTATTTTGGTCACCCATTTTAATACCAAAATAAGCATGTAAGCACGCTTTATGAAACTTGTAACTGGCCTGCTATTAGGAGCAATAGTGTATTCTCTACGTATGTAGCAGAAGATGTAAGGCTTATTTCTGTACGATCTTCTTGCTGAAGTCATCTCATTAACCTGCTAATAAAACAGGTAAGAATTAGTCATAAATAACCCTAACTCTAACCCTAACCTGCTCCACACATGCGTACTTTTATACAAAAACGTAAATTACGACATGTGCCCATAACTCAAAGATTTGATCTGATTGAGCAAAACCAATGTGATTTTTGGATTTAGCGCATCAGATTCGTCTTAAATAAACTGTAAAACGTAGACAACGAAATAGTTGTTGACCAGTATTATATTTCAAAAGTGTTTGTTAATATTTATTTAATACTTTTGCA